>JAVRXN010000014.1:16474839-17167339 GCA_033556935.1 Timema podura | reverse complement strand
TTGCTGAGGGTTCGGGGCTAAATCCTCGGTCCCGGCACAGATTTATCTGATTGCCAAACCCTTCCTTCACCTCTGAAACCACGTGTATTAATCACAACTTGTGAATGTGAGGAATGCCAGGCCTCCACCGAGGTTCGGATTCCACGTTAAACTGTAGGTCCTCCATTTCATCTCACAATCACTCTACCATTGCAAATTAGCGTAAGTACGTATAACCCGATCGGGTAGTAAGACGCGGTGCTAATAATAATAATAATAATAATAATAATAATAATAATAATAATAATTAATAATAATAATAATAATAATAATAATAATAAATAGTCAAAGCTATTATTTATGCTTTTAGTGAGGATTACTCCATCTAGCTATCATATTCTGAAAATTGAAAATTGACACCTGGACACGGGAATCGAACCCGGGACCTTTGGCTTTGTACGCCAAGGCTCTAACCACTGGGCCATCCAGGTGTCATTTTTCACTTTTCAGAATATGATATCTAGATGGATTAATCCTCACTAAAAGCATAAATAATAGCTTTGGCTATTTAATTCTTAGTATGAAATCCCGTACAATTATAATAATTGTACAAATGTTAGCAATAAGCCAACTACCGAGTCGAGGATGGCTGCGTTATCTGATAGATAGCTCGTGATATTAATATAATCACATACTTGTAGCTGACGATTTCCGCACTCCATCATAGGCTCTGCTTTAAAATATGAGTGAAGAATGACCCTGGGCAGGATCCTGGATAGCTCAGTATTTAGAGCATTGACGTACTAAGCCAAAGGTACCGGGTTTGATTCCCGTGTCCAGGTGTGATTTTTCAATTTCCAGAAAGTGTGCTAAACCTATCGATAGTAATAAAAAATTAATAAAAATGTCAAAATGAGAAGTTTTCCTAGCACTCGATGAACCAACACACAATAATATTGCCTAGCGCCTGTAAACTAGACTGTGCCGGGTCGAGCGTGCGCGCTTGAAAAATAGAACCAGTTCTATCTTTCAAGCGCGCGCGCTCAGTCGCTCGCTCGCGCGCTCCAGTCTGTCCACCTCTCATTACAACCCATGTATTCTATTTTATATTTTAGTCGCTCGCGCGCTCGCTCGCTCGCTCGCGCGCTCAGTCTGGCCGCCCCCTAACACAAACTTTTTAAGGGATGTGTCCATTTTGATTATACTTTACATTGATTTAAAGTGTGTTTTATTATTAGCTTAGTGCGTGAAATACAATGATAATATGTTCATAGACCCAGTCACGATAGGCGAGTACCAGTTTGAATTGAATTTGCTACAATCCCTTGTTTTACTAAATAGGTTGATTATCCGTCGTTTTGTGTTATCCGTGACACTAATCCCCCTTTATTACCACGGATAATCAGGAGTTAACTGTACTCACAAAAAAAATTTTATTATGGTTGTAAAATTGAATTAAGCTCATTTTAACTATTCTGGTTCAAAATACTCAATCAAATTCTTATATATTCAACTTTAAAATTTTAGGAAACAAAATTAACTATTCAAACCACACAACAAATAAACACACACAAAAACTATATGTCATAAAACAGCATACATACGCACTTAGCTAATGACGCCTTTCCCGGACGGCAGGCGTCGGTTACTGGTCGATCTCACGAACATTAAAGTTGATCACGCAAGGATACATTAAACGTCGTAAAAATCGATCTTTGACTCTTCTAAACTCACAAATTTATCAAGAATTCAATTCAAATAAACTATTAGTCCAAGCAACATTACCTTAATCAGTTGTAGCTTAATGTTACGAGAAAATTAAATAGTTTATTATGAAAATATACATTTTATTTATTCTATAAATTTTCCTTGAAAAAAGTGGTTACATAAGCAATTGCGAAAATATTGAAATTAGAGATGTCTAGACAAAAATATGTAAAAATAGAATGAATGAACAATAAGCTATCGCGGGACCTTTGATAAGTTTCCAAGTCGACCAGGACCCAAAAAGGTTGCCGACTCTGCCTTATGGGTAGGCAAGGAGCTGTGCATTTAGCCCAAAAAACAATTCTGTACTTTATCCATTCTTAACCCATTCTCACTAACATTCTCCACCCTTCCCTATCCTTGCAGACTCCCTTCGCTTCAACAACATCCATACACCGAGTCATGCATTATACTTTATTCTTAAGACTTGCAATTTTTCTCTTTCTCACACATGGGTAACCTGGCGGGGTAAGGTGTCAGACTTCTGTGCTGAGGGTCCGGGGTTCAATCCTCAGTCCCAGCACATATTTGTCTGATTGCCAAAGCTTTCCTTCACCTCTGACAAGACGTGTATTAATCACAACTTGTGAATGTGAGGAATGCCAGGCCTCCACCGTGGTTCGGATTCCACGTTAAACTGTAGGTCCTCCATTTCATCTCACACCCTACCATTACACATTAGCTTAAGTGCGTATAACCCAAACGGGTAGTAAGGCGCGGTGCTGATGATAATAATAATAATAATAATAATCTTTCTCACACATTCATCTGTAACACTTAGCCACGTCTTATGTGGCTTACCCCTTCCTTTTGATCCACACACTCTACCTTCATATATTTACTTTTTGTCATTCGATCCACACTCATCCTCTCAACATGCTCGAACCGAGGTAAGACGCTTCTTTCACATTGACCTATTGGATTACCTTTCAAACCGCACTTCCTCAGTACCCATTCATTAATTATCGATTATATCCAAAAAGTCACACTTCTACTACAATCATTGACAATTTTGAGAAACAAGATTACGTCTTCAATCCATACACTAAATAAACCAAACAAAACGCATGTGGCATAGAACAATGACAATATATTTTTTGTGTGAATCACAATTTAATACAAAAAGTAAAAAAAATAATAATCAAATACTGTACTTATTATAATAAAATACAAACCCTGTTAATCTCCACAAATTTTAACGATTCTTGTTTAAAACAGTCGGATGCTATCTTTCTTATATGTATAGCTTTTAAATTTCGAAATTTCACCACTAACAAATATTTAACAAACAAATTTTAAAGAATTGCACTATAATCATTGGATATTCTTAGGGGGGAAAGATTTCATAGTTCTTTAATTTTATTTAAGAAAAATCATAAGATTTAAAAGGTGTAATTAAAACTTAAATTGTCCTTCTAACATTCTACCTGCTTTCTTTATCATTCATCTTGTAAGAAAGAGCATTAATAGCTGTAAATACATGTTGAAATAAATTTGTTAGTGGGGGCTATTATTATTGTTTATAGGAAAGTCGACACAAGGGTGTCATTAGCAGAGTGGACATTTTCATTATTAATATCAATATATTTTTATAAGTGATTGGCACAATTCTCTCTTTGACACCTTCTACAAAAATTAAGAACAAAGTAAATACCTATATAAAATAAATAAAGACTGTATTCTATTACAAGAGAGAAAAATTCATTGGATAATTTATAAAATTTCTCATCAGTAAAATAACTTTAATTGGAGGGATATCATCGAGATAAAAAAATACAAAAATATATAACAAGTATCAAGTTTGGACAAAATCCATTAAAAGGTTTAAGATCTATGCCTACTACAGCAGAGATTCTTGGGGTACTGTCGAAGAACCCACTTCCACCTCGTTAAGGTTAAACATTTAAATGTTTAAGGGTTGGACAAGAACACTCTTATTATATACCGACTAAAAAATTAGAATTGAAAAAAACACAATAAACTACATTTATAAAGTATTTATTAACAATAAACATTGTATGGCTTAATATATAAAATATATATTCCAAATACATTACACATACCAAAGAGCTGATCTCACATATATATATATATATATATCAATACATAACAATTATAAGATATTATGTCAACGGTAAATTAAATAAAAAAAGGTTTACATCTAATTTAGCCACCACAAAACAATGTTGACTTTGCCAGTAATTGGAATCTTATATACACAATACATAGAATATCAAATGGGGTCTTTCTAAAAACAAGTTTGTGTTTAAGAAGATAGGAATCTTAGATAAATAATTTAAATATTTTTCCGCTGAAAGGGCCTCAAATTTATCTCTATATTTCTTCGGTAACTGTAAAAAATCTTCTGAACAAATATACATAAATACAAATGCCATTGCGAACCATCTCTGATATGTGTTTTATTGATTTAAATAGCTAACCAAAACATAAATAGTTGTTAATTTAATCACTTCATTTGTTGATATAAGAAATTATTATCATAGAAGAATTTTGCAAATGCAAATTAAAACTTCCACGCTTATCAGGAGTTGAGATAAACAAAAGCTCTTAAAATCAAGATACTTACCGTACTTTAAAATATCGAAATTAATGCACTTTTAAAATGTATTTGATTATTAAATAATATAATTCTAATCCTCATACTTTTTTTCTTTTGTAAAAATTACATGGCATCTCTTAAATAGTTTATTAATGCGTGGCTTCCAGGTTTATACAAGTATGGTATGCTAAACAACCATCAGAAATACCCAACATGGCCAGTAGTAATCACGCAATATATTGCTTGGTTACCCCCGGCAAAGCTTTTCTTTGCTTCAAACAGACATTATTTGTTTTATTACTTCCGACCCACTTTTAAATTAATTAAAAAAAGCAAATACAAATTTTAAAATTATATCTTTGAGGTTCACATGATCCTGCACACTGGGTAGTAATTTTTTAAATTTCAGACCTCTGAGTGCGGTAGATATCTATCATTACTCATGACAAACAAAGATTATAAACTCTTGATTTTATTAATATAGATTAAGAACTATAAATAAGGTATGCCTTTATTTTGTAATGCATTTTATAGGATGTAATATACAATGTTCAACATAACAACTTAGACTATCATTTATACAACAAAACCAGTTTCGGTGTATCGTTTAAGATATTATATGTATTATTTAAGGAGCAACAACACGCTTGAATTTCAGCGGGATTCCCCCAGAAGAGGCAAGCACTATGCTCTTATTGCTGTATTCCAGTGGGAAGGGTGTCTCTGGACATTTGGACACTTCGTACTCTGCTAAGATGTGCGTCAGACAACACTTCACAGACATCAAGCCGAAGCGGGAGCCTGGAATAACAAATAAAGTCTCTGGTGAAATTCAACCAAGGGAAGGGGGAGCTAGGGTCGTTACTCTACCCTATCCACATTCCCCCCACAACACAAATTATTAATAATAATTGGCTTTATTTATCTGGTGGAGTCAAGGCGATATTCTTTTCTTCCATTTAACCAAAGTTTAAATATATACATTACATACCTAATAACGCCGTTCCCTTACAGGTTAGGCAATAAACTGTGCATATGGCTCAAAACACAACAACTACTAACTTAATCCATCCTCACTAACTTTCTCCACACTTCCCTTTCGTTGCTTACTCCCTTTACTTCAACAACGTCAAAACACCGAGTCTTTTATTTTGAGAACTCTTAATGTTTCTCTATTTCACATATTCATCTACGACATTTAGTCACGTATTAAATGGCCCACACTCTACCTTCATATATTTGCTTCGTCCCTCGATCCACACTCACCCTCTCAACATGTCCAAACCAACGCAAGACGCTTCCTTCACCTTGACCTATCGGATTTCCTTTCAAACCGCACTTTTTCAGCACCCATTCATCACTGCTAATGCAACATATAATATTACATCTATCGGAATATAAACACATTTTCACAGTAGTAATAATAATATAATATAGAATTGAAAGGAAAATTCAAATAAGTATAAAACCATTTGTACGCTCACTGTTACACTCATTCACAGCTAAAGTAATTTCAAGAATTCAGTTTATCTTATTTGAACAGATATATATTGTGTGACCGCACAATTATGTTACACTGACAGTGATGAATGGGTGCTGAAGAAGTGTGGTTTAAAAGGGAATCCAATGGGTCAATGTGAAAGAAGAGTATTGCGTAGGTTTGGGCATGTTGAGAGGTTAGAGGGAGTTTTAGAATTCACGTGACGAGTTGACTTATCTAATTTGTTCCAAGCCTGCGATGCCAAGACAGTAAAATAACAAGAATAAATTTCAGATACATGCATGATAATTTTGAATGGAAGAAATGACATAAACTCTATAGCCTAGCAATCGTGTCCTTTCTTGGGTTATTAGATATTAGGTTAATCCTGTTAATGATAGTTAAAACATATTTATTTTTTGTCTTAAGTATTACATCACTTCTCTCCATAATGTTGGACGATAACTGTGAAGCTACTACACTATCGTGACTGCTATGTCTAAAGGATCTCTAGCTCTTACTTATTGTGCCTGGGGTGGAGAAATGGACATAGATCATTTGTAGTTGTCAAACTAGATTGATCCGTTAGTAAAAATGTGATGATGCTATAAATCAACATTTAAAGAATCACTATTATTTTCTCCTACATTGGTGATATCATCTTACCTATAAGTGTCACTTTATTGCTAAACAGGATTGCATTCTCCATGAAAATGGGGAATTTAAAATCCTGGTTGAGTGTGTACATAATGTGTTTTTTTTTTCTGAATGGTTAATTAATATCTCTTCACAATATTGTAGATACATTAACTCTAAAATTTTACTTATAATCAGGGATTGAATTTGATGAATTAAAAATGTTCAAAAAAATCATATAAAATGACCTAAAAAACTAAAAACAACTTCAAATTTACAACAGCAAAAAATTACCTAAAAGTATAAATAAAAACTCGTAATAAAAGCGGATGACTAGATAAAACACAGTTAGCAAATTGAAACAAAAATAAGCCTTTAACAACTAAAATCTTGCAAATATAATATTGATTTACAAATATCTGCTTCAGAATTAATAGCTATCCCCTCCAAACGCAACCCTCTCTAGCCTAATTACATTGTTTCACCAGGAATATGTATTTTACAAGTATACAAGCAGAGAAGATACAAAGCTCATAGCCTGCATTATATTGTCATTCAGACAATAACACAATTTGATACCAAATAAAGTTTTTAAGTGGCTATCAATCATATCCTCTAATTTTTGAAGGGGTGTGTTGAAAATATTTATGTTTGAGTATTTACGCATTTATTCGAATTTATTTAAAAAGTATATTTATTCAACATGAATGCATTAAATTCACTCAAAAATAACTCAACGATGCCTAAAGATTACTAAAAAATTAAGCAGAACAATAAAATATAACCTGAAATTCTCAAAAATGACAAAATATTATCAAAAATGACAACCAGGGGATCATGAACACAGATTATGCACCTACGAGTTTTGTTTGTGATTTAATATTTATAAAAAAAAAGACATGTCAAAAAATGCGGGCCCTGTTACATGTATATTACATTACCGTTATTAATGTATGAATATAGTCCGAACGGGTACAGAAATGTGTTGAAAAAATAAACAATATATATACCGATGCAATTGTGAGGTCCGTCCCCAAAAGGAAGATACGTGAACGGTGTAATTGATCTCTTGTTCTCTTCACTGAATCTTTCCGGGTCAAATCTCTCAGGCTCCGGGAAATATTCCGGATCCTTGTGGAGACCATGAAGAGAGATATAAACGGTGGTTCCTTTCTCAATAACCGTTCCCGTCACCGGCTCCAGGTAGTCTTTGGAACAAACCCGCTCCAGGAAGGCGAATGGAGTGTACTTGCGCAGTGTTTCTGGAACAATAACACGTACCATATAAAAATATAGGTTTATATCATATAATTTTCTTGAATCTCAGGCCGGCGTTTTGGTCTAGTCTAGTTATACTAATATAGAAACCCCGGGCATCTCATGCCATTCAACTCTGTAACACAGTCGGCTAGAAATCATGGAATTACATGAACACTATTACGTGTGGATCATTTCTGACTAAACATTAATGGGGATAAAGAGGTAATATAAGATCCTAATACAGAACATTGTTGAAATTTTAAATGATATCTTGATAAACGCGCGCGCGCACACACACACACACACACACACACATGCACAAACGCAGATGTGAGCCGGGAGCTGAGTTGGGCCTGCTATGATGAATTTTCTTAATCTCTTATTTATAATTTATTTTGTATTTAAAAAAACTTGAGCAATAATAATAATAAAAACCACCAATAATAATAACTATATAAGATTAAACCTGATCAACGAATCACATTATTCTATCTGATGAATTTGGTGAAATAATTTTACTATGGATAGAAATAAACATTATACAATTATATATATATATATATATATATATATAAAATTATAAAATACAGGACTAAAATTAAATCTTTTAGCACAAAGCTCAAAGTGTAATTGTAGCTTAATTTATTCATGGGCTGTGTTTTTTTTTAAATTTATGACAACAAGAACTTTAAAAAAATGCTTGAATGTAGATTTGATAAACTTTATTTTTAGTGCCAAAAATTTCGATTTCAATATCTGATAGCCTTGACAATTTTATGAAATTGGTAACATCATTTAAATATACCTTTGTGTTTGGGAAATTAATTTAAGTTCTTTAACTAAAAAATTAAATAGGATATCACAAAGTGAGTATAAAATGCTTAAAAATAATTAATTAATTCCAAAACTATCCTATTTGTTCTCTGACAAAAATGGCATAAAAATAAACACTCACTGTCACCGAAACTGAAAAATCCACTTAGAGCAAGATATTAAAAATTTCCTAAGCCAAATGGTCTAAACGTCAAGCTGGTATAGTCTGGTAAACCCGTGATAAGTAGTTTGAGGCTTGACTTTTGGCCAGATCTTCTCAGAGTATTTTTTTCCTAAAAGGGTTTCCCACTTTCCCTCGACACAGATTCTGGTGTATATTCTAAATATTCTACATTCCCTATTCCTAATACTTTAGCATATTTAATGAATATAGATTAGTGACATACACATGATGTTCCCGGGTTAAACTGCTAAAATTTAGGAAGTGGTAGTGGATCAAAATATTAACTAAAAGTGTATTTTGGAGATTTGCTGGTTTTCGCTTTCTTTTCATGTAAACGGCAAAAAACTAAGTAAAAATAAAATTGGTATGTATTAAATAAAATATTTTATATATTTTGTTCAAATTGATGACCTCCAGCCCGGAGACAAGCATGGCACCTATCAATGTCAGAACGAGTGACTGACCGACATTGTGCGACTGTTGTTTCTTCGCACGCGTGCGTTATGCTTTGTCGTAATGATTGAAGGTCATTAACAGGCGCTTCATACACTTTTTACTTGAGAGCTCTCCACACAAAAAATCTAATTGCGTTAAGTCAGGTGAACGCAGAGTCCAAGCCACAGGTCCAGCACGACCGATCCATCTTCCAGGAAAATTAATATTAAGCCATTGCCGAGCGCCTTTGCAGAAAAACATGTTTATATCTAGTTTTTTTTTGCTATTTGCGCGAAAAAGACGTTAAAATGAGCAAATCTCTTAAATATATTTTGAGTTCGTATTTTGATCCATTAGCACTTCCCAAAGTTTAGCCGTTTAATCTGAGAACATTATATATATTATATATATTTTATATATATTATATATATATATATATATATATATATTATATTATATAGATGTATAATATAATATATATATTATATTATATATATTATATTATATAGATGTATCTTAATTTTCTTAATATTGTATCTTAATTTTCTCAAAATTGAACCCAACATTTTCTTTAGAATTACAAATCTGAATTCCAAACCTTAGATTGAAAAAAGGCCACAACATTAGTAAAACTGAAACTATATATATAATATATATAATAATATATATAATATATATATAATATAATATAATATATATTATATTATATATTATATTATATATATTATATATATATATATAATATATTATATATATAATATAATAATATATTATATATAATATATTATATATATAATATTATTTAATATATTATATATATATATATATTATATATTATATATATATATAATATATATATATTATATTATATATATATATATATATAATATATTATATTATATATATTATATTATATATTATATATAATATAATTATTATATTATATATTATATATTATATATATATATAATATAATATATTATATTATATATTATATTATATATATTATAATATATATATATATATTATATATATATATATATATATTATATATATATATATATATTATATATATAATATATATATTATATATATATTATATATATAGTTTCAGTTTTACTAATGTTGTGGCCTTTTTTCAATCTAAGGTTTGGAATTCAGATTTGTAATTCTAAAGAAAATGTTGGGTTCAATTTTGAGAAAATTAAGATACAATTCATTTATAGATTACATTCGTTTATATTTTTTGCTACTATCCTGTACCTGAGACTACCATATCTAGATATTTCATTCCTTGAACAATGTCATAAGTGATCTCTTCATTTTTGCTCATCACATCCCGAATCTCCTGTCTTAGCCTTGTCTGGATGTCAGGGGAAAGGGCCAGATCGTACAAACAGAAGGAGAGGGTGGTAGCAGTGGTTTCAAAACCCGCCGTGAAGAACACCGCTGCTTGAGCTACTAGAGTGTCTCCGGTGAATTCTGGGAAAATAAAGTATACATTTAATTTAACTAGAGCAAAACCAAATCAAGCGAAATTCTAAAACAGTTAGGTAACTTCAATTTACTAAATGTAATTTAAAAAAAAATTCATATAATACATTCTTTAAGACTTAGTCGTTTAAAATAAAACTATACCACCTTAAAAACTATATCAACTTTTATTTAATATAGTTAAAATAATAATTCTATTTATGGTGCAAATAGAGATAAAAGAATCTAATTATTTACAACAAATGTAATAAAACTAAAATATTTATAATATAATGATAGTTATGAATTAGTAAAATGAATAGTCAGTCAAAGATTAAGAGTCTATGTATGCACTTTTTAAATGTGGTAAATACTATGTACTTATTCTATATATTCAGTTAGGAACGATTTAAAATGAAAAAAATATAAATATACTAGATAATGCTTGTTTTAATTTACCGACACTTGCCGTGGTGGCTAAGAAGTATAATAATATGTTAGTATAACTTTGAGCAAAGGTGTGTTTGTTGGCGATTTCAGGGTTTGAATTATTCCAGTAAGAAGTACAGAGGGTCTTCCAATCTTATTTATTCACCAATTTGGGTGCACATCCTTTTAAATTCTGGTAATCTCCTCATCCCTTTGCCTTAGATCATGGTGGAAGTGTAGGGAACGCAAAATAAGGGCAGTAGTTTTGCATTTTTTTTAAGATAATTTTTTTTGGTCAAAATAAATCAAAGATTTTTCCAGTAGAGAATTAAATTTTCTTCACATGGTGACCTTAACTCTTGTTTAATAGCGTCATGAATGTTCTGGAATTTAATAACAAATTTTCTCTTCGTTTAAAAAGTTCGTCATCTAATGCCGCTTTGCTCATGACAGATATTCAACAACTGTTGATATCCCCAAGTAAAGAAAATTAAACTCCATGCTTTTCATTATAGTAATATTTTATTTATTCTGACAAAAAAAATGTTTGTCATAAAAACAGCAAAAACACTGGCCTTGACTTCGTGCTTCTAAATTCTACCTTAAGTCATTAGGATACCGTTTCACCAACCAATCCTCTTAGCTACGGAAGATATATCGCTTGAGCCCGGCGTATCACGGCGCGGTAATCTAGGGACACCCGCTTCGGTGGGCACGTGACTTAAACGTCAAGCTCATTTACATCTAATATCAGCATTGAGGGAACTACAGGTATTATGGGAAAAAGCTTTCTATATGCGGTTTTCCAGCAGACCGACAAAACAGAAACTGTGTCAATCTCGACAAAACTGCAGCTCAAGTTCCGGAAAACAGAAACCTTTCGGTGACTCCGAGTCACCGACGACTGCTTTTGTCGACATCTGGAAGTCCCAACCAGAGGCGGAAAATATCAAAAGGTTTCCGAGATTTTGTAAACACCACAGAAAAAGTTTTGCACAAAACCTTCCTCTATCCAGATTGTCCTGTCAGGTGTTAAACTATATGTTACGTGCTTTGTTCGGGTTAGTGTGTTTTCTACAGTGAAAGTGTTTTCTGCATTTAAAAGTAAGTAAAATTGTAATTACTCATCTACTTTTAACAATTATCATCTTATTTATCTTGTATTCACTAAAATTTACTATAACCCGCTTCACTGGGCTGCTGATGACGGGGAGACCGTTGTTTTGATCCCGGTCGGGTGTTACTGAGGTAAAACTGCAACTTTTTTCAGTCGGTCAGTTTGGTAAGACAAGTTTCGGATTTGTTTTCTAAAAAAGTAGTTTATGTTTCTGTTTTCAGAAACACAACTCGTCCAAAGTATATCGGTCTGGTAGAAAACCGATCTTATTAGTTAACTGTTGCCAAATCACATACCTTTCAGCTATGTCGGAAGAAGGTGAGCTGGGATAAAAAAGCTATACTGGCAACATCGACAACCAGCGTTGCAAACTTATCTTATATTTAAGTGAAGATTGACCACACGACAACTAGAGAATGACAAAGCTGTTTTCCAATAATAGGCATGCAGTTCCCTCATGATGGTATCCACTGGTTTGTTGGTTATGAGGAAGATTCGACGTCTCATTCCAAATGAGTGTAGTGAGGGTGGTTTTTTCTAATTTAATCTCTCCCAATCGGGAGATCAGCGTAAACTATAATCTTCCTGGTATAAAACGGCAGATGGTAGGGAAAAAAACGTGGATGCAAACAAAAAACACCCTGATTTTCACTAGAAGACTTTGGGGTTGGGATTAGTAAATAAAATGATTTCACTTCAGTTGCCAAATTAACCGAAATAAATTCCTAATAATAAAATTATAAAATGAAATATAGTACTAATACCAATTTATTTATTGTCAATTTGAACAGCAGGAAAATCGTACCTTGATATAGTTCTGGTTCGAAAGTAAACATTTTATTATTATTATTATTATTATTATTATTATTATTATTAAATTATTATTATTATTATTATTTGGGGATGTTTAAACGTTTACTTTCTAAACATAGGTCTACTGATTACTTTAAGACACGATTTACAAATACACATAATTTTATAAACCACATAACACACATTCCCTCGCCCATAACTCATCAAAGTGAAATGAAAATTTCACCAATAATGTTTTGTTTTTCCATGTTGGGAATCAAACCCGGACCCTGAGTCTTCATAGAGACGTGCTACCAGTGGAAATAAAGTGTTAGCCTAAATCATAATCTCATAATGAACCTTAATCCAAGCGGCCGTAAGTCAGGATCCCAATGACCGTTGGTCAAACGTACCAAAAAACATAATTACCGATTATTTTTTGTTTTCGCCTCCATGATCTTATCATCTGCCTTTAGATCGTTGCTATCATCTTCAATGGATCCTTTGTTCTTAAGTTGGATCAGCAAGTTTATCAGGTCATTACTTTTGACGTAGTTCGTCTCCCTGGTCAGAATCACATCCCAAAAGATTTTTCGTAAAAACCCCGTCGTCGCATTCGAAAAGAATTTGAATTTTCCAAGCTTTACAAAACTCGGGAAAAAAAAACATCACCATCATTTCGAAAGTCCTGAAGAATGAGAAAGTGAAAGCGTTTCTCCCAAAGTGGCGGAACTCAGCGTCGGGTCCTTCATAGAGTTGGCTTCTATCCCGTAAGCGCAGCTGGAGATTACGTCCGTCGTGAACTTTGACATCGTCTCTTTGACCTCGACGGGAGACTTGCTGGATTCACTCAGACCTTTGAGATAGTCCTTCAAGTTAACAGTGCAATTAACAATCAGGGGGAACATATTCCTCATCTTTCCTGACGTGAATATTGGTGTTAACTTCGAACGGATATGTCTCCAAGGTTGACCTTTGATGACGAATAAGTTTAGATGTCCCAGTGGATCAGTCTTCGCGTCACACTCGATATGACGATCGAAGAAGATATTGAAGTCTTTGATTAAGACGTTTTTTATGATTGCAGGGTCACGAACTAAAAGACTTGGTCTGGAACATAAACAAATTAAGTGTTTTGAAATTAAAATATTTTATCATATTCTGAAAAGTGTAAAATGACACCTGGATACGGGAATTGAACTCAGTACTTTTGGCTTAGTACGCCAATGCTCTAACCACTCAGTTATTCAGGAATCGTCCCGTGACCAGGGTCATTCTTCATTCGACGATTTCCGCACGTCCACCATAGACTTTGCCTTAAAATATGAGTGAAGAATAACCCTGGGCACGGGAAGATTCCTGGATAGCTCAGTGGTCAGAGCATTGGCGTACTAAGCAAAGGTTCCTTGTTAGATTCCCGCGTCCAGGTATCATTTTTCAATTTTAAGAATATGATATCTAGATGGAGTAATTTTCACTAAAATGCATAAATAATAGCTTTGGCTATTTGATTATAAAATATATATTAACTAATTTATCATGAATACCACTTGACCTTTCAATAAGTACAAAATACTGACAGTGAAAGCAGTGGTTATGTTTCTGATAGCTATTAAATAAATGGTACTTATTCTCACATGTATATTAAAGACATTCCATCAAATCCTTAAAAACAAATAAACATTTACATAGCCTACAAACTCAAGATGTAATTTTATACTACAAAAATGAAATAAAATTTATTTGTAGATTTATTAGCTATCTAGTGATCTAATTTTTTTTTGTTAGTCAGCTTTGGTGCTTAAATATGTAGTATAAATCAGATTCAACCTAATGGAGACAAGTGTTTTTACCAGGCTTACACTAGGCAACAAGCCCAGAGCAGGGCCGGGGGAGCCTGAAGCAAAAGAGAAAATGTGCTTTTTTCATTCGGATGGAGGGGATTTTAAAGTGTGACAAATTGTATATGTAAATTTATAATATGTACTTAGTATTAAAGAACAGTTTTTGGGATTTAAAAATGCCGGTCATAGAACGGGGAAGGACACTCAGATCTGTTGTTTAGAACATTATCTGAAAATTGTTTAAGCCTAAAGGACTGTAGAGAACAGGTACGATGGTGGTGCCAACATGAGGGGTAAAAAACAATGTGTTCAAGCTAGAATTCTTCAATTAACTCAAGAGTTTATTTTGTACTTTGTGAAGCCATTAAGCGCCACTAGTTAGGAAAGCATGATTGATAGTGTTAAGGCGATTAGATATCAGATAAAGAATGTTTTTATGTTTTAATAGAAATTTTTTAATCTAATCTTAGACATACTGGTCTGAGATATAAGGCACATTCTTTAGATGATCAGTTGGTGAAATTTCAATTATTGATTTATTTTGTTGTAGGTTATGATATTTTGTATCAAGTAAACATTGTGAGTAAGGCGATACAAAGTCCAGCAATGGACATTGTTACTGCTAATTCTTTAGTTAAGAATTGTTTGGAATATTTATATTTATATAGACATGTTGGCTATGAAAATGCTATCAACATTGGGAAAGAACTCGCAGAACAATTTGAAGCTGATCCTTCCTTGCTGTTTCAACATGTAAGCAAACAAATAAAAGACAGTTCGAATACGAAGGTCCTGATGAGTCAAAATGCTAGCCCAGAAGATCAATTTAAATGTAAATTTTTCTATGTCATAATTGATATTGCACTCACTTCACTGAACCAATGGTTCGATCAACTTGAAGACCACAAAAATATTTGGGGATTTTTGTCTCTACTTGTGCCAATCACAATGTGATAATGCTAATGCCCTTAAAGCTGACGAAGTTATATTGGAACATTGCATTAACCTCTGAAACTCACTCACGGATGGAAGTCGCTTGGATATTAATGGCTTGGAACTTTAGGAAGAATTAAAACATTTCAGGCATATCCTCCCAAACACGGAGAAGTCTCCGTCTAAAAAAAATGCTTTACAGCACACTTAGGAAACTAATATGAGCACTACTTTCTCCAAAATCTGGGTGTCACTTCGTTTATTGTTGACCATGCCAGTGACGGTTGCTAGTTGTGAACGAATTTTTTCAAAGTTAAAACTGATAAAGACTTATTTTTGATCTAATATGACTGATGAAAGGCTGTCGTTGTTAGCGATATTATCCATAGAAAATTACATAGCTCGCAAGCTTGATCTTTCTTCAACTGTGACAAATTTCGCCCAGATGAAACCCTGTAAAGAACCCCCCATCTCCTTTTTTTTTTTAAAGAAAACAATGCGAGCCAAAGGAACATAACATGCCAAGAGTTGCATATCGTCTGCAAGTTTGATTTTAATTATTTAACATTAAAGTATTTTATTTTTTGTTGCGGACTAACGGATATTCAATACTATATTATGTTGTTGTCGAATTGTGCTTGTATGAATGCCAAAAATGTGTGTTTGGATATATTATTCTTGCCTAAACTGCAAATTTTCTCATCTAAAAATATATACACAAAAGGAAAAAAATATGAAAATAGTTGGGGGAGTGGTGGGGTGCATTAAATGTCTCCCGCACATCGCACCGACTTTTGTAAAGCCGAGCCTGCCCCAGAAGGAATTGCCGATCTTATAGAGGAAAGATGATCTTCTCTTTCCCGTGGATACACTCGGCCTATGAGGGAAGTTAAGGTCTTATGGATTACAGATTCTCTTTTATTTCCCTAGGATATACCCAGCCTTGAGAGAACTGCAGGTATCACCAAGTAAAGTGATATTATCTTGTCCCTCACTCAACTATACTAGGTCGCAACCTCTGAAAGCGTTTCAGATATGACAGTTATATTGAGACATCTGAAAGATAAAAATAAATACAAATTGAAAACTAATTCTTTTAATCTTAAAAAATTATTACAATGATTCCAATTTAACTGTTTTCAAGAGAAGAAGGCACAGAGCCATACTTCAATACGTTTCATGGTTTGAAAGTAATCGTGTATCTGATTTGCTGGTTAATAGACCGTGCGTGATATGGCTTTTAAGAGAGATTTATAAATCTCGGACAAGGAAGTCAGAAAGGGCAGGCACAAGCTAGCTGCGACACTTATTGGGGATTCCCGCGACCGCCAAAAGAAAAGCGAAAAGCGATAAAAGTGCTCCCGTGACAAGCTCGACAAAACACTGATTTGATAAACAACAACTTCTGATGATATTATAAATCGAGAGATCCATTTATCAACTCTAAAATATACTAAGACTTCAATTCCCTCACAGGTTGTAAATTAGTGGGCTCAAAATCCATCAGTGTAATCATAATATATAAAGGCAGTACTAACACACACACACACACATCCATAATCATACAATTAGTTTGTATGGGCAAGGACATCAAACTGCGATGTTAATGTATTAAGAGTGTCTCATTGAATCTCACCTCCCAAATATATAGAAACCAAGAAGGGGCTTCCCACGTCCCTCATTGTAAATGTCCTCAAAGAAGTGAGATGGGGATCTCCACTGTAGCAACACATCTTTGAAGTTTCCGACAATAGGGAGAGGCTTCAGGAAGGGGACTCCCCTTTTCTTCCAATAGGTGAACTTGTACTCGAAATAGAAGTAGAGGAGAGTTATCAGGGAAATGAGGGCGACCGTCGCATCGACAAGTAGAGAGTCAAACAACAGCGCCATCTAGAGGATGAGACAATACATTTGATAAAGTCAATTAACAATGAAGTAACCATTATAGGGTGACAAATATTCTGTGCTTAAAATAGCAGATTGTTTAGATTTATTATTATTATTATTTAGCACCGCGTCTTACTACCCGTTCGGGTTATACGCTTAAGTACTAATTACGCTAATGGATTAGGAATTGGGAGGGCTGAATTTAGAGGAAGTAAACCCGCATTTGCGTGGAGGGAGAGTGGAAAACCATTTAGGAAAAACCACCCCCAGTTCACCCGACCGAGATTTGAACCTCGATCTCCCCGTCCTCGGCGGTTGAGCTCAACACGACTAGCGCATTAGCCAACTACGCCACCGAGGCGGGTAATTGTTTAGAGTAAGTTTCTTACCGTTCCTTTGAAATATTCTTAGTTTACACTACTAATGTATGAACTCATAAAACCCAACCCTACCTACCTTGGCACTCACTAGCCGTCATGTTTATCCGAAATCTTTAATTATTTGAAGGTACTTGAAGTAGTGGCTAAGTGGCCGAGGCAGTGGTCCTTGACCATTTTTTGTTATAGCACACGCAGATATAATTTATCTTCAAATTCTTACCCCCAAATTATTATTTTATAGCACCGCATCTTACTAACAGTTCAGATTATACACATATATAATAATTATGTCAATAAGTTAAGGATGAGGAATGTTTAATTTAGAGGAAATGTACCATCATTTGCGTGGAGAAAGAGAGAAAGTAGAGAAACATTAAAAAAAAAACAACCACCCAAACGAGATTCTTAACTCGACCTCCTGTAATTGACAGTCAAGCTTATTGCAAGAGCGATGCCTTAGACTAGTGGTTCTCAATCTAAGGGTCGCGCCCCCCTGGGGAGGTGTGATCCACTTTCCTAGGGGTGGAGGGTGAGGGGTAGAACAGTTTGGAAATTACGTTAAAATCAACTAAGACTTGAAGACATTATTTTTTCCCATTTATTTTCCAAAGCAAGATAAATTTTTCTTGAGATATTTTCAAAACTGCCTAAAAGTTGTAAGAGTTCAAGAACTCATAAAACCAAAATTCTGCCAACCATCACATTAATTTTCAGTCAATTTATTTGAACCGTTAAGCTGTCAGTGTTACATTGGTTGTTCTATAGGTGATTAAAAAACAATATTTTGTATGATTGCCTCAAAGAATATAGGAAAGTGTGGGCGTGGGCATTTTATAAAAACAAATATTGAAGGGGGTTGGAATTTGATGAACCAAGGATGGCATCAGCTCAAAAAGGTTGAGAACCACTGCCTT
Source organism: Timema podura (assembly GCA_033556935.1). Lineage (NCBI taxonomy): Eukaryota > Metazoa > Arthropoda > Insecta > Phasmatodea > Timematidae > Timema > Timema podura. The sequence goes on along the minus strand of JAVRXN010000014.1, from coordinate 17,148,456 downwards.
ATACTATGCGGTCACTGAAGTAAGCACCCCGCTACCCCCCGAAGTTGGTAGTGCAGAATGCTGGCTATACATATTCCATCATATATGATTATTTTTATTTAGTCGCTCACCAAAAGTGACCGGGTATATTATTATTAGCCAGCCTCTTTTTGTGAGCGTGACAATAAAAATTTTCATCAATTCTGCATGTATTCAAATTTAAATGCTAATAAAATTTAAGTTTGTCTAAACTAAACAAGAAGTGTTTGGTCATACATAGGCTTGACTTACACTGAAAACCGCGTCAATTTTTGTATCTGGCTAGAACTGTAAGCTACGAATAGCATCGATTTTAATTTCGTCGTGAAAATAATTAAATTTTTTAGAAACATACGAATTTTAATTAACAAACAATAACAGTTTGTTTAAAAAAATAATCCATTTTCAAAGTGAACTTTAACAATTACATGATCTGTATACGAACAATATTTGATTTTCTTATAAATTAATTTATTTTTCAGAGTTAATTCTATCCTATTATTACTTTCTTTTTTCAGGTTAACTATTTAATTTATTGAAAATAATTGGTTGAGTATTGTTGACAGGGCTATAAATACGTCGCCACAAACTAGACAGCTTGATGTATATTTAGAACACACAATTTAATCTGATTAAAGTTAGGTATTTTGTTCAATTAAAAACACAATATTTGAATACTCACAGCAACTAAGCCTCAAATTCCAATAAATAATTTATCCAAAGACAAAATAGTGTCACGTCTTATATTATTGAAACGTTTGGTTGAAGTGATGTGTTTGTGAAGCAGTGATATCGGAATTGGTGTGATTAACTTTTTGCTATCTTATTTATAAACACTATCAAGGTCCAAAGATAAGTAAAGTTCAAATATATCCTAACCCCATGCAATATTATAGCGAAGTCATGGCAATTAATTTATATAACTGTTTGAAGTCAGAAGTAAAAGGCGGCTTTTTAGGGAGTGTGATGCTTATTTACTTTCCCATATAGAGAAATTATTATAATCGTGAAAATTTTCTTCCTCGACAATATGATGGATCTTGACGTTGTATATTCTCTAGAATTCAAAAAAGTATATCTAAAAATTTATGTGTCTCCATTTATTTCTATACGTACTGTAAAATGGTTACAGTTTAAATGGATTAATGTATTCCGTTAAAAATTAATATTTAGATGTTTTATGTTCATACCTCAAGGATCAAATGCTATTTTAATTTTAGTTCTAAAATTAAGGTTGTATAGGCTTTACTGATGAATGATTTGGAAAAACACCAAATTTTTCAAAAAATACTTTAAAGATTTGGTTCAAAATTTTTATCTGATAAGTATTTTACACTATAAATAACTTTTTGTACTAGCTTTTTTGGGGAAATATTTTTCAAGGTAGCTTACAAATGATAAGCTTATAAATATATTACGATCAAATTTAACAAAAAGAGAAACCGATTTAAACAGGGTTGGAGGAGTGGCAACACTGATTCAAGCTCGGACAGCCACGCAGTATGTAGGTAACCATAACAAAATTCACCAAAATGGTAAATCTTTAACATTATCTTGGTGGTAATCGAAAACGTGGAAATCGTTAAAAAAATTTGGGAACAGCTGGTGTGGTCTATTGCGAGAGCGACGCCTTCCTCTCTTGGGATATTACATCCCCGTCCCTGCCGGTCAAGTATTGTGTCCTCATATGACTACCATCAGGAATTCAAAAGAAGGTGAGACAGGTGTATAAAAAAACAATGTTAAGAATATGTTCGTGGCTAATTTGAGTGAGGTAAATCCAGGGGCGTTGCACGAAATATATTTGGGGGGTGGGGGGATGAATGAACCAGTGTTTTCCCAACTCAAAGCATTTAGAAATTAGAAAAATTCCCATAGAAAAGGAGAATACAAACAGGGCAATGTTGAGAACGTGGAGAATGGGGGGGGGGGGGGGGGGCAGGAGGAGGCACCCAATTTTTTTTAAATTTAGGTTGATAGTCAAGCCTTGAACCGAACTTTTAGGCAGCTGTATTTTTAATTTATTTATTCATTTGCAAGACCGTAGCCAGGCAATAATTTCAGGGAGAGTTTGGTTGGTACATCCCCAATTGCCGGAAGCTATAAATAATTATAATTGATAAACAGTTCTAGAAGCTATATGAAGTGTTTTATATGACACAATAAACGCCTAACTGCCGAAGGCTTGGAAAATTCTAAATATTAATCACCTTTAGAAGCTATCTGAAGGTTTTTTTTATGGTATGGCAACCCTACGCGAAGTGGAATTCTAAAAAATACCTCTAAACTATCTGAATGTTTTATGCACATAGTGCCAAAGGCTGGAAAAATTTCTAAATATTAAACACTCTATAAGCTATCTGAAGTGTTTTTTATTGCACCATAATCCCCTAACTACCGAAGGCTAGGAAAATTTCTAGATATCAAACACCTCTAAACGCTATCTGAAGTTATTTTGTGGCAACATAACCCCTAACTGCCGAAGGCTAGAAGAAATTCTAGATATTAAACCACTCTAGAAGCTCTCTGAAGTGATTTTTATGGTAACACAGCCCCTAATTTGTACTTCGTGTATTTTAGATTAAAAACTTTAACTGACTTTACTAGAGCGATTTCCAACATTTTGTAGTTTATGATCACAACTTTTCTTTCTGCGGCCATCGCGACCCTTTGATAACTTAAAAGTGTTCAAATCCTAGTTTTTAAGTTTTTTCACTGTGTATTACTACTAGCATGGACTATCTAAAGTTAGCTACATCAAGGGATAGGTAAAATTTAGAGAAAATGTACACTTTTTGGCTTTGGGGTACATTAGGATAAACTCCCCCTGGCCAGAATTAAAATCCTTACTCCACCTTCACCAACAAACTAAACCAAAAGCGTGTGACATTAAACCCGTATATTCACTATTGCTAGTTTTAACTATTATAAATTGCTTATAACAATGATTATATGCCACTAATATGTAGTAAAATAGAATCAATAAGTCCGGGGTTGGTGGATGATTTTATATTATGTTAGCAGTATTACAAGGCTGCTACAGTAAACCAAGTCAGCAAGAAGCAATTAGAATGGAATGGCCAAAAGGCGTCCAAGCAGTAACCAGGTCGTTTTTAGCACTTTAACAACTTACGTTTCTATTAGAATATCGCATCTTCTTATAATCATTAAAATCCTTGAATAAGTAAATATAAATCTAAAACCTCTATATTGTGACCCCACCCAAAACACGCTGCGACCCCCAAGTTGGAAACCACTATTTTATTACAACACAGCTGGAAGCAATTTTAACTAGTAAGCTCACGGAGATGTAGAACTTGCTCGTCACTTTATCAAAAAATTGCAATTTGGTCATGTTTATTTAAAAATATTTTCAACTGTAAAATAAAGCAACAAAAAATTGCATTTATCGATATTTCTACAGTATTATGATACCTGTATACCAATGTCCTGCTTCATAACCTCATGGAAATTGCCCTAAAATGTTAATACTGGTACGTCAATAAACTATTCAAAACATATTGAAATTTAGCGCGTGAGAGTGAAGGGACTTCATTTGACATTTTATTAAATAACTTATGATAAATTCGAAATCAGCAGAAATCAGATATATTGTTATACGAAATTTCATGCAAATCAAACACTAAATAACGAGTTTATAAATGTATCCCAAATTTGAAAATGCTAAAGGGTGAAAAAAAACTTTTTTGATTGTTTAATGTAGTCTATTTAATCAAATGAAAAATTATAAGAGTTGTAACAATATAACACAGCCCTATTACTCCTCTTCCTTCATTGTTGCTTTGAGTCTATTTAAATTGCTTTCATGAAAGCCTATTTTAATAAACAATGACATAAAATACATCAGTTCAATTCAAACTAGTAGTGGATATTTGATAGAAAAATTAATGTGTATTTCAGAAGTCAAATATTAAAACTAACCTCAATGTCCTCAATTCATCAGTCAGAGCTTTCGATAAAAAAAAAAGTTGCGTAACATTTATTGCATTTATGCCTTAAAAATTTAATTAAGCCTAATTAAGGCATTGGTTGTACAACATATGATAATTTGAATCATAAAACTGTGACAGTCTAGCAGCCACGAAAGTCACAACTAAAAACACTAAACCATAAACAAAACATGGCTGACAATGCTGCCACTTCAAACATTGCTGGCTGAGTGAAATTTTGCTACTGGGCAACTCATGTTCCTTATGATGTTTCTATACCGTATCGGCATACACTGGCTGGCCGTTCTCTCTGCCTACTGACAACGGCGCTACTAGACTACTTGATTAACTAAAAATTTCTACAATCTACTAAACAAGGAATCTCCTTTAAATGTTTGACAATTTTTGAAGTTGGGATTTTTTGTAGAGTAGGGATCAACAGTTGGGAAATTTTAAATTTGTCTGTACAAGTCTTTGGTTAAGGACTTTCATAATAGAAAGTAATGGGGTACAGAGTAAGCCTAGAATTTCCTAACTCCAGATCTCAAATCTCACAAAATTCCCAAATTTCAAGCTTTTAGCCAAAATTTGGGGAGGGGGTGACCCCCCTCCCAGCGCGACGCACTTAAAGTACATTGTTCGCAGCTACTGTGTCTAATGTTGAATTTTTAAGAGAGCGTATTGTAAATAGATGTGAGTTTTGGAGAAAAAAAAAGTTTCATAAATTAGCGTGTTACGGTATTCAAATGTGTATAGAATTTTAAAAATTGTCACAAAAATTAGAGCTTATAGGATTAGTTTATATAATAATAATAGATATTAACTACTTTTTGATTGACATTTTAATTAATCATTGGTTTTTGGTGGAAGTGAGCCCAATGGAGTCAACTAAGCCTCGTGAGGACAAATGAGGAGCTAATTGAATGAAAAATTAGCAGCTCCGTTCTAGAAAAATAAGATTAACGGCTGGAGGGCTAATTGTGCTGACCACTTGACATCATCCGAATAAGTTGTCGTTATATTCTCCAACAGATGGCGGCCGCTTGGTTGGCATGGCTAGATTATGGGTTAACGATATGTTGTTTTTTAATATTACTTGGGTGCAAGTGCTCCACTACCCCCCTTTTGGGTGCGCCACTGGTTATAATAATAGTACTAGTAATAAAATGCTAACATTCTTTTAGTAGCGATAAAACTTGAAATTAAATTGACCAATATATTATTTTAATTGATGGGCGCCAAATAAATTAGCAATTATTTAAGTTTAATTTTTTTAACAATAAAAGTGTATTTTGTTTTTGAATTAGCCTGTATTACAACGAGTAACCAGTTTTGAGTACCAATAAAATAATTTAGACAAGTTTTAGAAAGAGTTTTAAAGGTTCACCAGTTTTTTACTAGCCTTGGATACCATAAACCCCTATCAAGGCTATTTAAGCTTATCGGGCCGGGCCAGTTGAATCGAGCTAAAAATTGGGACTCTTATCAAAATAATTAAGTCGATATCAGATGGACTGTGTCCTTGTTTATTTGTGTGGTGTTATCAATAAAAGCACTTTTTTAGTTGACTCACAATAGCTCTATTTTTTTTTTCTGGCAGTTAAAAACATACTTAAGAAAAGTATAGTGTCCATCCACCTTGCAAATTTATTTACAGTATTTATCTCAAAAAAATATATATGTATAATATATTATATATAACGGTTTTTGTTTATGCTTCCTCATATAGAAAAAGTTTTGTAATCGTGAACATTTTTATCTCAAGATTATTAATTATGATGGATTCTTGATGTTTTATGTGCCTCAGATAGAAAAAAGTGACCCTTATAATACTGTTTCTCTCTGTCTGTCTTTAGGGATACAGCCGAAATGGTTTTGATATATCGTGATAAAGTTTAAGGACGTTACATACCTGTGACGTCACGGCCGATCAAAATAGAATTCCCATGTTAATGGATTTACGTTTTACTCAGCGAGTTTCATACCTATTTGGTGGGGTGGAAGCTTAAATGAGCTACTAGATAAAGTGTAAGAAAATATCATTGTTCTTTGGTTCTCGCTGGACTCAAGCTATACCGAAGAAGGCATCTATTTACACCAAACAAACAAATAAGCCACTAATTAACTACTAATTAGCTCGCAACACTATTGGCTGACAGAAACACGTGGTACACTTACCACGTAAGTAAACGTAAGCTTTTTCAGCTAGACGTTTCTTAGGTTAAGAGCTCGTCCCCCCCACTGATAGCACCTAACTTCTAACCAGACGTATTATTCTAGAAAACCGTAGAATTGAGACCAGTGGAACAGTTTTATACCAGTTTCAGTGGCCACATGGTTTAATTCGTCACTCTCGTACTAGATTAAACTACCTATGACGATGATGGGGAGATAAAGGTTCGAATCTTGTTCGAGTGTACTGAGGGTTGTTTAAAAAATATATTTTTCCTTTCTCCACCCATGCAAATGCGGGTATACTTCCTCTAAATATAAGCTTCCTTATCCCAAAAACCAATAGCGTAATTAGTACATAAGCATATAAGCCAAACGGGCAGTAAGACGCGTTGCTAAAAAAACAGTTTTATCATATTTTAAACAACACAACAAAATTGAAAAATATTTATTTCAATATTAACGTTATAAAACTAATCCAAATTTCGCTGCTGTAGAATGAAGACTGCATAAAACTGCAATTTGATGCGATTTCTAGTTTTGTATCTAAATGGTCGTGAAATGGGCCTTTAAATTAACGTTACGCTAAAGTACTTCGAGATGGCCCCCATTAAAAAAGACACGAGGATAGCCTTTATGTTACTTCGCCCCTACGTTACATTACCACACTTAAAATTTAAGTGAACTCTGGTTAGAGCTTGACAGATTTATAGTCTCTGTAAATTCAAGCTTGTAATTTAAGACTATTTATATGCTGTATTGTGTCTCTTGTGACGGATAACTCGCTGTTTACACGGTTTGTCTGGATGTTGTTTGTGAAATGTCTACTTGACATCTGTTATTTAATTATAAAACATTTCATGCTTTTATAATTTCAAATATGATATTTTATGTTATTTTATTTTTTAAATTATCTTATCTTAGTTTTTAAATATATATATAATGTTAAAAATTATTCATAAATTTATAAAATTTTAAACAAAAAAAGGTTTAAAATATTATATTTATAGAGTTTAATCCGGCTTGAAACTTAGGGGTTTTTCTAAGAAGCTCGCTTGAGATGAATTCCGAATCTAAAAAATTTAGCTCGCAGTAATCTATAAACAAATTATGAAACTAGCATTGATGATTACGTAGACAAAAGCGCCAATCTATATTTGTGTGAAAAATATGGAAAGAGATTGAAAAAATAAACAATATATTATGAAAATATTTTCTCTAAGTTGGGAAATAGGCGTCGCCAAAAGTTACAACAATGAATATTTGCTTCACGCTAGTATATTTTGTGAACGTTGTGTGTAATTGTATTACAGCCTCCCGGACAGCAGTTCGGTGTAATATAATCAAAATGTTGTCGTGACAGAAGGCTGCTTGTCAATTTAATTACCTTGGGTCTAGGTAATGACGTATGGCTGAGAATCAAAAGCGTTAAACAAAACAAATAGAAGGCACTCTGAATGTTACGCATGAGCTATTAATATTATGTAAGCTGATTAAAGCCTTGTATAAACACAGAAATGATAAACAGGTAAACATAGATTGGAACAATAGAAGAAGACAATCGAATGTAACTTGTTATCTAAAGGGTGACCTGGTGGTCTAGGGGTAAGGTGTCAGACTTCTGTGCTGAGGGTCCGGGGTTCAATCCTCGGTCCCGGCACAGATTCATCTGATTGCCAAACCCTTCCTTCACCTCTGACAAGACGTGTATTAATCACAACTTGTGAATGTGTGGAATGCCAGTCCTCTACCGTGGTTCGGATTCCACGTTAAACTGTAGGTCCTCCATTTCATCTCACAATCACCCTACCATTGCACATTAGCGTAAGTGCGTATAACCCGAACGGGTAGTAAGACGCGGTGCTAATAATAATAATAATAATAATAATAATTGTTATCTAAAGTAGTTTTACTATATTGGTTTTAAGGTGGTATCCTAGAGAACGCGAGAAAAGGACAGTAGTTTTGCAGTTTTTCTAGCAGAACATTTATTTGACCAAAATAAATAAAATATTACTCCAGTAGAAACATAGAGCTTAGTTTTCATTAAATGGTGACATTAACAGTTATTATTATTATTATTATTATTATTATTATTATTATTATTATTAGCACCGCGTCTTACTACCCGTTCAGGTTATACGCACTTACGCTAATATGTAATGGTAGGGTGATTGTGAGATGAAATGGAGGACCTACAGTTTAACGTGGAATCCGAACCACGGTGGAGGCCTGGCATTCCTCACATTCACAAGTTGTGATTAATACACGACTTGTCAGAGGTGAAGGAAGGGTTTGGCAATCAGATAAATCTGTGCCGGGACCGAGGATTGAACCCCGGACCCCCAGCACAGAAGTCTGACACCTTACCCCTAGACCACCAGGTCACCATTAACAGTTATTGAATATATATCAAGGGTGTCTTAGAATTTAATTTAATTTAATTTTAGCACCGCGTCTTACTACCCGTTCGGGTTATACGCTTAAGTACTAGTTACACTAATGGTTTAGGAATTGGGAAGATTGAATTTAGAGGAAGTGAATCCGCATTTGCGTGGAGGGAGGGTGGAAAACCATTTTAGGAAAAACCACCCCCAGTCCACCCGACCGAGATTCGAACCTCGATCTCCCCGTCCTCGGTGGTCTGGCTCAACACGACTGGCGCGTTAGCCAACTACGCCACCGAGGCGGGTGTTTTATTAGAGTTTAATTATAAATTTTTATCTTCATTTAAAAATGTCTTATCAATGTTAATACGCTCATGACCGACATTCAAGATATGTTGACGTGTCGAAATAAAAGCGGCCACTATGCCGGGATCACGATCAACTTGATGGTTGAGTTTTACAGTTCTTAGTTAACAGTATCTCTGATAATAATTATTATTGATATTATTTATGAATTAATTGCCTACTGTAGATGAGAGAAGATGAAGGAATGGGAGAGCTGTGGGGGTGGACATTGTGAGATTTCACAAGGAACTACAGTAAAACACCGTTAGTACAAACCTTGGTAGTCCAAAATTTCAGATAGTACGAGTAAAATGTTTGAAAAATGAGGGGGAAAAAAATCCAAGCTAGAATGAAATATATTTTATTAATAAAAAACTCAAAGAAAAAAAGAAATTGTGAGAGAAATTGTGTTTAATATTTACATGTTGTAGGTCCCATTTAATAAGCATATTTGTTGTTGAAAATATTGGCACACTTTGTTCAAAATTTGGTTTATTAATAATTTAGTGTTTTTTTTTTATAAAACCTTAAGAACTATGACTGGGATCCTTTTTAGAAAGTCATTTATATATTATTTTATAAACCCATCTCAATGAGGTTTGTTTGCGTTTTTTTTTTGTTCTAAATAAACTCTAAGATCCTCGAACCAATTTAAATAGGATTTTCACTCGTGTGTTCCTTATACTCCCAGGATGGACGTGGGCTATATTTTTTCAATCTCGAGTTAATGATTAACCTGACCCCAAAAAAGTGTATTTTACCATTATGTCTGTTCCCATTTATATCTGCCCCTGGCCACAGATCCTGAACGTTGTTGCGGTGACGGGTTCCCGAACTCGGGTTCTCTCCCGCCATCGTAGGGATGGTGTCAACCCTAGGAAATCGGTCGTTGAACGACCTCCAGTCTTCTCGGGTCTCGGGACTGTGTCTGGGGAACCAACGAATTTTACCCTGGAATTCCCATAGGAGGGTCCCATAGGAGGGTCCTCTCCTATGGGGTTTTTGCTTCTAATGTTCTGGATAGGGTCCACTTCTTCTATACGGTTCCTGCTGCTGTGAGCCACCCTGGAACCGTTGTGGGGGACCTCCATGTATCCCGTCGTTATGTCGCTTATTTAGTGGAGAGCCTAGGGACTCATATTGGTCCATCCCCCTTTCTTGTTCCACTATGTCTAATCTCCGCAGTCCGGACCGAAACTCGTCCAAGGAACTGTAGGTGGTACCTACCTACAACTCTCGGAACCTCATAGCCAACTGTTGTGTCCCCATGTAGATTAGCTCTTGGTCGGTTATAGGGGACTCAAAATGTAGGGTCTGCAAATACATGTTCGGTAAGTAGTTCTTCAAGGTGATGCTGCTTTCCTGGTACTGGGACGCATGTAACTTGGCCCGCCTCTGTCCTTGAATCCCTATGGACCAAAACATTCCCTAAGAATTTTTCCGGTCCACTATGACTAGTACTGTAGAGTCTGGTGATTACATAGTGTTGTTCGTGACACCCGTAGCGGGTTATATGGTTTCCCTATCCTGTTCCTGACCCTCAAAACTACCTCCGGAAAATTCTCCATAAGTATCCGGAAACCTGTCGAAATCTATTAGGTCACTCACCTCCTGTGACATTGTTGTTGAGTCCCTATCCTCAACAATGTTTTCCTGAACTCCATCTTCTATTGTTGCCTGCTCCTGAATAGTGTAAAACGCATTGTTGGTAAACTGATTTCTGGCCTTACTCCTTGCTGTGCTCATACCCTATTAAGACCACTAGAACTCCAACAATATGTATGCTCCAACGTTGGTCAACAACGATATGATGGACTAGTGCACGTCTTGAATGCATGTTACGGTCACTGGCATGTGCGGGAAAATTTATTTCAAACACATTGGTGCTTGAAGAATATTAAAAAAAAAGTTACTAATCTTCAAGCAAAGGCAAGCAGTGCTTGCCTTTGCTTGCTCTGACGTGACGCCACTGGTTCCGATTAATGAAACCTAGGTCGGGGGAATGGGTGGTAACTATCTTCTTTTTTTTTTTAAAGTGAAGTATGAATTTTGTGTTCTTATTTTCATTGTAAAATCCAGACTGTGTCGTACCTTTTATATGTTAATATCCACCTTTCCTGTACCATCTTCCAAATATAATGTAGATAGACTTCCAAATTTAAAAAAGTAATTTTCTTTCCGTTTCTCATAAATGTATCTTCAAATATTTCAAATTTCTTCCTTCGAGGGGTTTTAAAACTTTCAATTCATAAAGGTCCTCCGGATCAATGTAATGAGAATAGAAGGTACTCAGTACACAAGCCAGCGTGTATCAGACACAAAGTTATATGGAAGACAGATTATTTTGTTAAAAATAAGGTCAAATTTTGGAAATTTAAATAATAAATAAAACTATAAAATCCACACCAATGTACAACTAACATAATGTTCCACTTATTCACACAAAATATATTTTTTTGACTTATTATTAAAATATAACTAGTGTGTAATGGGTGACGTAAGCGATGACATAATAAAATTCTTCCCAGGAATTCCTCCTACATTGCTCCAGATCATAAGGGTAAGTCTATTTTTAGCTTAAAATCAATATCAACAAAACTAACATAATATTTAAGGGTAAAATTAAATGTTATTTTGAGTCAATCACAATACAATGTTTTTATTATATGTTATAAAACTAAAATGTAATCAAACTTGTTTGTAATTGATGACAATTTTTTTATTCCTTGAAGTTCAGCTGCTCATAAAATTATAAATATAGATATGATGGTGATGCATTCTCATTTTCTTTTAAAATCTCTCTCCAGTTGGCTTAATAGTTATCTCGTGAACCTGAAAAAACATAAACAATAAATAATTTTTGTATCGGCTTCCAAATCTGAAGATTATTTAAAAACAAATCATTTCTAAAATACAGATAAAAATGTTTCAACTTGACACAAATTATTTGTCAATGTATCGTTGACTAACCATCTTTGAACGAGAACAGCATTGTTGGCAAATATAGTCGACAGGTGCATATATATATATATAAAATATATAAAATTATACATATTAACACGTATTATAAAAAAACCATTGGGTGTGTTTCTTAATTTACTTTATTTGCAGTAAGAGACGAACTTTGTCTCTGTATAATGTTTACCAACCTGTACATGAGGTGGAGTTCCCAGTGTATATATCACTGCGTCTGCTAGGTCCTTAGCTTGCAAAACGGGATTTTCCTTGTAGACTTTCTTACCTTCTGGACCACGTATATTTGCAAACTCTGTCTCTACAAGTCCAGGGCTAATACTCTAAACAAAAAATAATCAATTAATAAGACCTTACAAAACATAGCATGATGTATAAATAGGTAGTCATCAAAATTCAGTCGGCCTAAATATATAATCGCTGGTATACCTTAACATATTGGTATAGTATTTTAAAATTGAAATTATATATTTGTGTTGCATTTCCTAACAAAAATAAACGGGGTTAGGAAGTTGCTTTTAAATGAGAACCAAGATTTAAGAGTTTCCCCAATTATCTGGCTAAAATATAAATGAATACAGCTATAGTATCATATACATCACTTATGTTTATTCATGTACAAAATAATATAAAAAATATATAGTTAATAATTAAATATCTTCTGAAAACTTCGGTTAAGATGGATTTTATCTTCAAAGAATTAGTTATTATGCATCAACAATACCTGAAAACTGGTGAAATTTAACCACTGACAAAAAGTGATACATTTCAAATGGTAATTTTTTTTCCCCTACATAATTTTGGCCTCTCTTTCCTTTCTCCTTTCATGAGCGAAGTATGTTATGTTTCTTTTAATTCCCCCTTTTATTGAATTTAGAGCAATAATTTTCTTCAGAGTGTCTTTTAAAAGTCCTAACCAGGCTTTAAAACATTACGACGATCAATTAGGAAACTTATTTTGAATAAATGTAATGCCAAGACTGAAAAAAAAAATTGGAGAGTTGAGTAATTGTTTTAGATTATAGTTGCTTTGTGTCTCCATTTGTTTAGTTATATTTCTAAACAGCTCCACCTTATTGGCCTCTTTCTCTTTCTGTGGACATTTTACCCCCCCTGGGAGGTGAGTGATTGAGAAACAGAAAACATCACCACAATTACCAGCCTCTTGTTCTAGTGGTCAGAACTCCTGGATACTAATCTAGAGATCCTGTGTTCAATTCCCAGTGGTACGATAGGTAATTTTTTCGAAGGGGAATTGTTCATACTGTCACCATGGTCTGATTAATTAGGCTTGAGTTAGGATTCAGATTTCCACTAGCACCCCATCATTATTATCCTCATCACATAAGGATTAAGTAATCGCTCCTACATTGTGCCCCAACCTCAAAAGAAGGCTACATATCTGCCACTGCCAGTAGAAGATCAGAAATGTCTAGTTGACAAAACCTCGGTGGCATACGCTAAGACATTTTTTCCCTAAACAACACAATTTACAAACAAATGTTGAATTGAGGATCTTTTCTATAAACTGTTACACTTTTACTACAACACAGTCTGATGCTCTGTAAATCCTTTTATTTTGCTCTTATAATATTTAATACCGATCTATAATAACGTATAGCTAAAAGATTCACAAGGAAGTAAGACATTATTGTATGTTCGCAAACTATTGTTTTAGTTAAAGGAGCTATGATTTAAAGGATATTTTTAATTTCAAATACAGTTGATTTGGATTTCAACCTCCAAATTATGCTAAAGCTATCATTTTAGGTTTGCGACATATCTTAAATATAAATAGTTACAGAGTGATTGACCAAACGTACCGTGACTTTTGTCTTTGAGCCAAGTTGCACCAATTCTCTTCTTAACCCCTCAGTCAAGACGGTGACCGCGTGTTTGGAAGCGTGGTACATGGTCACAGGGAAAAAACTGGGTAGGTAATGGCCTGCAATACTAGCCAAAAAAATATCCAGAATTAACACAGGGATACACATCGTTGTATGGTTAGGAATGTGGTATCGAAAGAAAAGTATCGATTACAGTAAGTATCGGTGTCAAAATTTTAATCTTAAAAAATATTTATTTTTATCAAGAAATATTTTTAACTTTTGCATAGTAATAATAATTGCATTTTCATATTTATTTAAACACTGAAAATTATAATGATTTAAGCATATTTTATATATTTAGGTCTATGTTATGTGTTAGAACTTGGAAGGTATGATTATAGTATTGTCTAATGGATATTATATAAGGTTTTACCATACCAGCTATCAAAATGTCTATGAAAATGTAGCTGGTGTTATTTAATAGATAAATATGATTAGTAATATATATTTTTTCAATCTATTTTGTACCATTCTTTAACCATGGTAAACATTTAATCCCAGCATTAGTGAAGATAACCAAAAAATGTTGTTTCTTTCAATACCGATCCAACACTGGAGTGTGAGTACTAATATCAGTATAAAAGTATCGGAAAAAGTATCGAGTAAGAAATACTAGTATTGAAAGGAAAATATCGATATTAGTAGATTCTCGATACTTTTTTCAGATCCCTAGGTATGGCTTCACGTTTTTAAAACTTAGGAATGAAATATGAATTTAACTATATTTAATTTCATTACGAATGCACAGTACTTTGCTAACAGTTTTTTAGCTTGGTTTTACCTATAGCTGTTTAACGTGGAACCAATTAATTATATCAGTACATAGCGTATAAACCAGCTTAACTCCAGGACAAACAACACACTCAAGCCTTCAACCAACAAAATCATAACTTTGGGAGAACACACAATTTCACCGATGAGAAATATTTTGATCACAATGTGAATCAAACCCAATTTTCTTAACTCGGTGAGTAGATGAGCTACTGGGCTATCGGATGGCAGTATACAATATTTAAATTTTAACCCAAGAGAAAATGATGTATTCGCCGAGTTAAATTAGAACCCATTTTAAGTATTAAGCCCACTATATGGAAATTGAAACAACTCTGTACATAACTTTGACAAGGGTTTAATTATCTAAAAGTGATATTTAACAGCCACAAGAGAAAAGGGAGTAATCATTCGTCTTTAAAGTTTAGCAGTCATAAAAAAATTAATAAAAAATAGCTAAATGCTTTATGTAATTCTATGAAAGTCAAACATCAAAATCATGTTGTTTTTAATATCTCATGTGAATCTGGTCAGCAATGCACTTAACTGTAAAGACAAACCCGCCTCGGTGACGTAGTTGGCTAACGCGTTAGTTTCGTGTTGAGCCAGACTGCCTATGACGGGGAGATAAGGTTCGAATCTCGGTCGAGTGAACTGGGGGTGGTATTTCCTAAATCGTATTCCACTCTGCCTCAAAGCAAATGCGGGTTCACTTCCTCTCAATTCAACCTTCCCAATTCCTAATCCATTAGCGTAATTATTACTTAAGTGTGTAACCCGAACGGTTAGTAAGATGCGGTGCTAAAAAAAAACTTTAAAGATCAGATATAAAATAAATTTATATCAGCTATTATGTTAGGAGATGAACTAAGTGTTTAGTAATTTTGATCGGTATCCAATGATACGAGGCTGCTTGTCTTAAAATAGATTTAAATCAAGCCACTTGCACAACTCAAAACGATTAAATCTTGTTAGATAAAAAAAATTGTATATATCACTTCTTCTTAACAGCTTCTAATGTTAATAAACAGGCCGGAGAGTGTTATTAGGGAAATGTAATTCAAACTAGGTGTTACCTGTTGATATGGATGATGTGTCCGTCGTTCACCCCTCGCTCCTTCATTGACTTGAGAGCTTCTCTCGTGAAGATACTGAGACCTTTCAAATTTACATCGAGGACTTGCCAACTGCCATCTCCAACGTCTGAAATACAAGACACCGAAAAATTATTATTAATCTGCATCACACTTGCCTCAATATACGTCACTGACACATATTTCATTATATTGGTTACAAGTATAGTAGTATGCTGAGAACACTAAGAAGAATAAACAGGTATGTGCAAGTGCAATGGCTCAAGTAGCATTAGAGTCACATAGTTATATTGGTAACTTCCGGCGTTGTGGCATGCGTGGTCTTGGATCAATGGGTGTATTGAAGTAATACACTTACTACTCAATGTATCAGTAGTTCCTAAACCAGCATTGTTGATCAGAATATCCACGCCACCGAGGTTCTTCTTGATCCAATCGAAAGCAGCCAAGATGTCTTCCTCTTTGGAAATATCCGCCTTCACGGCATAGAGTTTCCCTGGAGCGCTCTTCAGACCAGCTGCAAGTTCCTAAAACAATTAAACAGAGCGTTTTCAAACATATATACCGCATATTATATTTACTTAAATTAAGGCTACTTAATACCGTCTTCTGAGACGTATGTTTTAACTTTGAATTTATATTAAACCTTAATTCCCACTTATAAAAATAAATGTAGGCTTATTCAAAAATGCACATGTTGTAACAAACGTATAGTGGCTGACAGCGAGCCCAGAGTAATTGTTTTGTTGTTTTACCCATGGCCTTCTTAACAGCATTGTAAGCTCTTGGAAAAGAAAGGCACTGGGTACCCTTTTTCACCCATTCACGGGAATAAAAAATGTTAATGGTCGATAAAATTAAACCTTTAGATATATTGGTACGTTAAACAGAATCAATGATAAAACATATTTCTTTTTTTAATAATGTTAAGAAATAATAACCAATCATGAGAAAAGTCTTGAAAAATACAAACATTTCAACTTAAATAATAAATAATTGGTAAACAGTATGGTATGAGTTAATTAATTATTTACGGTATATATTAATTATTAATCAACATAATGTTTTGCAAAATTTACTTTTTGAGAATTGTTTTAGAATTATTGGCTTGAAGTCAATGGTCTTTAGGTTTAGGATATCCTTCCCCATGCACATGAGTTTAAAGCCATTTCTCAAACGCTGCCGTTTTGTTGTGTTACGAAACAGATGATTTATAAGTTTCAATTTGTAAAATGGGTTTTCCCTATTAATAAACTTCTGCACGTTTTGTCAGGTCAGAGTTATTTAATCTCTTTTATTTATTTTTTATTTTATAGATAAATTCAAACATTAATCAGTTGGTAATAAATTCACTACAGATCCCCTATAATCGTAGGGCCCCTGGGAAACTGCCCAGTGTTCCCATACCCTAGCCCTGTTCTACATGAAGGTAAGACCAGCTGTTTGGCGCGTTGGGTTTGGAAGAGGGGAACGGGGGAGGGTATTTCAGTGGAAAGCTAGGAGGCACATCGTACCCGGGCCCGGGGGTTTAGAAGGAGCCTGAAAATTTCCTGGGATCTCGGAAAATGTTTGCAATTAGAGAAGACCAACATTCATAATTCAACTACTAGTACTTTTACTAAATTATTAGAATTGGTATATTTTTTTTTACTGGATTTAATAGCAAAGCTATTATATTTGATAATATTGTTATTATAGCCGCATTTAACTAAATATAATATTCTTTAAAATTGAAAAATGACACCTGAACAGAGGAATAGAACCCGGGACCTTTGACTTATTACGCCAATGCTCTAACCACTGAGATATACATGTGTCCATGGCACAGACAATATAATATATCCAGACACAACCTCCAGGTTAAAATGGTTGCGCTCCTTTTGGTAGCTTGAGTCCTTCACCACTAGGATCGCTGTGGTTAGTCGTATCATCACCCAAAAGTGACACTAGCGAAGCCCAGTGTTGAAGTAATCAAGCTGGCAAAAGGAGTGCAGTGGAACCCCCGTATGGTTGAGAGTCTGTTTATATTATTTGTCTGTGGTCCAGGGTCATTCTTGTATCTTTAAGGCAAAGTCTCTGATGGACGTGTGTGTATAGTCAGCTACATATTATGTGTGATCGATTAAGATCACGAACTATCATATAACGCTCTACTCGGTAAGTCTTTATGCTAATAATTGTAGGAATGCGCATATCATGATGGATTAAATAGCCAAGCAAATCATTGGCCCTGGCACGGAACGATCCCTGGATAGTTCAGTGTTTAGACTCAAGCATTGGCGTATTAAACTAAAGTTCCCGGGTTTGATTCCCATGTGCAGGTGTCATTTTTCAATTTAAAGAATATAATACTTTTTGTCTCATTTTTTTTTATTTTTTTAGACATAAAAGCTCCGTGGAATGAGCTCGCAAGCGAGCTAGACCGACCGAGTGGCATGCCTGTGTTAGCGATGATAATGTCAACATTTGGAGACAGAAGTTGTCATGTTGTCAGCACAACGAGCTTTCCAGCCATTAAGCTTGTTTTCTAAGCCGGAGCTATTTCTTTATTCAAGTGGCTCCTCAATATGGTCTTCACGAGGCTGAGTTTGACCCAGTTCCATAGCCACTGCTCCGCAGATAGGGTTTGGAATCACCGGGGATCCAAGTTAAAGATTATTTATAATAATTTTACTGTCTTATTTATTTAATTTTTTTTCAGATAAGATTAACCTCTTTTTTGACAGTATTCGTGGAAAATGAAAGCCCCCCCCCCCCCCCAGATTCGTGGAAAATGAAAGGGCCCCCCGCGCCCCCCCAAAAAACGTATACTCACTAATAAAATTCTTCTCAGAGGGCCTGCTGTATTTAGAAGGGGCTAGGTTGAATTTTTTCGAATCCAGTATTGAGTATAATAATTGCCGAAATTAGACAGAAAGTAAGAATTTAGACCTGTTAATCAGTGACTTAGACAAGTAATGTCAACGTCGAGGATATACAGGGATTAAGTAAGCATTTCAATAAGTGAATTAGAAAATTGGTCAAACCTGTTGTTGAACGTAACGATGAAAAAATAATTAAAATAGATGTATAAAAAAAGTGTCTCAACCTTTGTATTCATAGTTACTAATGCTTAATGCTTATAATCTTAAGCACGTTGCCTACCTGTGACGTCACGGCCGGTAAAAATAGGATTTCCCAAGTTGTTGGATTTACGATTTAATCAGCAAGTTTTAAAGATATAACGTTGAAACTAAAACCCTACATTCTTAAATAATTTGGAAAATAGTCCTACAGTGTAGCAAAATTATATATTTTTTTATCTTTAAATAGTTTTTTGTTGACGTATTTTTTAATATATTCTCTACAACTTAGGCTATTTGACTTGGTCACGAAAACGGCCTGTAGGAATCTTCCTACTAGGATATAGATTAAAAATGTTCGTGGTAGCGTATGCCTATCTAAAGTAGGAAACAAGAAAAATGTAATTTTAAAAAGCAAGTCAATATTTTCAAGGAGCAATTATTAAAGTGAGTGTAAGCTTGTCAGAAAAAGAAGGAAAGGGCTATCAGCACATAGACAAAAGCTTCTCAGGGTGAACTTCTAATTTTCTTCCCTCTCTTTCTATTTTGTACATTGGCGTTTAAGTGTGATCGTGCTTAGACTGCTTAGGTGCGTCAAGTTAAGATGCAACCTGCTTCGCAAAATAACTTCGAAATCGACAAGTAGGCAAAGTCGTTAAAGAGCTATTATTAAAGTTGTCTACAAAGACGGGAGTTGGAAATATGACTCACCTCCACTTTCTCAGCCCTCCTGGCCAGTCCAACGACCTTGAGCCCGTGTTTGACGAGTTCCTGAACTATCGCAGCTCCTATCCCCACGCTGGCCCCCGTCACCAGAGCTACTTTACCAGACCAACGTTCCATGTCAAGCTTCTAGAATCTTTCTACCAGATTTTGTTGCTACACTGACAGCTTGTTCGTGTTCGACTGACCTTGAGTGTTGCTGTGAGTTGGTATTAAATACTTGTTGACTCGCGTCAGATAACTTTTGGAGTTCAGGTTAGACACTTCAACACAATGATCAGTGGTAGTGATAATAAGCGTAGTGAAATTATTATCTAAAGAAGAGTCGTGTAATATTTACGTGATGTATTGCGTAACTAAAGATTGCGCAGCCAAGATTTGTTCGTAAACTTAGTTTCTTGGTAATTGGTACACGTGGTTAGGCTAGCGTCATTTTTACTTACGAGTATTACTCCTACTTTGGAGAGACCTTCATTTATATGGTGGATTAATTTAAGTACTATTCTTTGTATTATGATGTATTTTACGTGCACTGAACCAACTTATATCAGTTTACTCCCGTTTTTTGTTTGTTTTTAAAACATTGCGTTCAAAACCAAGGTTACTAAATGCTTAATCTAGGGAGATTCACATAGGTTGTCACAAGGACCGAGACAATGGTCTAGTTTATTATATGGTTTACTGGTATTGAGTAGGTTGGGGTTCAAATCCAGGTCGGTTTGGCTAAGGTAATTTTCCTTCAAAATGCGGGTAGATTTCTCAAGATTATAATTTCCTCATCCCTACCCGATCAGTGTAATTATGCTGAGAGCCAGGAGGGGTGGAAAGATGTGTATAAATATATCCTTTCCCCTTCTTTTATCATTGGTAGGGTTATTTAGTGTGCACTTTCTGATCTAATTGATTACATCAACAAACTATTCACAAAATAACATATCTCTATAATACACACACCATTCAATTTTCCAATTGTTAATTCATTAGTGTTAAGATTAGTGCTTAATTTTTTTACACCAAAATAAATTTTTTTAGCACCGCGTCTAGCTACGAGTTCGGGCTATACTAGTATATATACTAATTACACTATGTTAGGGATTATGAACGTTGAATTAAGAAGTGTACCCGTATTTGCGTATAGAAAGAGTGGAAAGACATTTAGGGAAAAACCACCCTCAGTACACCCTGCCGGGATCGAACCCTTAACTCCCTATCTTCGGCAGTCCTTTCTATTGCGAGAGTAGTGCCTTAGACCATGCGGCCACCGAAATGGGTCAGTAGAAAGCTGTATCGGGAGTTGAACATGGATCTCTTAAATGAGTACTTAGTAGGGCTGCTTAGAGGATTTAGAGGAAGTGAGGGTTGTAAAAACTGAAAGTGATCCCTTTCACAAAAATAAACAACACACTAAGTAGATGGTACAGGGGAAAAGAATAAAACTCTTAACAACATTAAATATTTATATCTTTACCACTCCAGTGCTTTTAAAAGCAACGGAAAATGAGAATAAAAAGCAATCATATTAGTTTGTATAGTCATTTGTTTGTAGGTTGCGACAAGACTTGATACTGTATGAGACGGTAGCGTACCCACGGGGGGAGGGGGGGCTCGAGCCCCACCCTACAATAGTTTGGGGATGCCCCGAGATATACGCAGATCCAAAGAAGAAATAAAATAGGGGAGGGGACCAGTAACATTGTGAACAAAGAAAATATCAAAGAGCCACACATTTTTGTGTTGATCCTCCCTAGTAGTCCTAAGTGATGTTCTTGCAGTCTAGGAAGTGGTCTAAGTCCTGAAGATTGAGGAAGGTTCCACATCTCCCAGTTTCACACGTGGTTCCATCGAAGAGTCGCGCAGTGATGAGACATTTATTTACCTATTATAAATAATCGGTGACTTTTGTGACAGTAGGCCTATGTGACTAAGCCAACTTTAATTTAGGCCTATTTATTTATTATTTTGTTGGATTATCACATTTATAGTAATAAAAATATATAAGATCAAGTTAACAAATACCATTAAAAAACCTTCCAAAAAAAAGCTTCTAGGTCTATATAATGGTAAATAAATCTGCCACCGGCGGTTGGGGGGGGGGACCCAAACCCCCCTGAGCCCCTCTCCCCCTCCCTCCCCCCTCCGCAATCCTGCATACGCTACTGGTAAGAGATGTTTGGACATCCGAGGACACACACTTTACGAGGCCTTGGAGCAAAGTGTTCCATTCTCTCCCCCTTCTCAGAAGCCCTGGTTTAACTCCATTTTATTAAGAAGACCATTAACTGACAGCAAGAAAAATGATTGTGTCTAGTGTCACATATTCATAAGTCAAATAATGTGAACTGCAGCTGTCACTTTTCATATATAATATTTATACCCTATAAAATAACACTAATAATATGGTAAAATGGT
The DNA here is from genome assembly GCA_033556935.1 of Timema podura. Taxonomy (NCBI): domain Eukaryota; kingdom Metazoa; phylum Arthropoda; class Insecta; order Phasmatodea; family Timematidae; genus Timema; species Timema podura. The sequence continues at coordinate 17,126,663 of JAVRXN010000014.1, read as the reverse complement.
ACCATAATGGTTTAAAATCATAATTTGAATTTTATAAAATATAAAAAACCTTAATAAAATTTGGCTCAAGGTAACTCACTACCTAGAGCAGTGGGTTCCAACCAATTGTGCCACGAAATTTTGGAAGTGTGCCATCAAAATTCCCCAAGGTTTAAATTTAACAAACCATCTAATACTATCTCCAGTTTTAAGCCTCCTAAAATGTTATAATGATATAGCGATGGCTACAAAGCTTTCGGTTTCACTTGGAATGAAGTTCGTGACCGAACAGTTTCTATTGTGCAGAATGTCTGAACAATGAAAGAGTGACTCCGAGCAAAACGAAGTGAAACATAACCTCCAAACATCCTGGTGAGTCACAAAAAACTATTATATTATTTAAACCTATTTTAAATCACAACACAAGGCAGCAACTAAAATAGAAAAAAAATGGGTCTAAGTTTCAGATAGTGCACCTGAGGCGTCGCGTCGCGTTAGGGAAAGCAAGGCAAGCACTGCTTGCCTGTGATTGCAGATATGTAATTATTTTATTTAATGTTTGCAAAAATATTCTTCTGGTAATTCTTTAAATGTAATTCAAGCATCAGTGGTGTTGACAAAAAAACAACATTAATGGCAGTGACCGTAACATGTATGCATCTAATGGGGGTTGAAAGTCGGTATTTGTCCGACTTTCATCCCATTGCTCTAGCTAGTGTAGCTCTTATAAATTTCGGAGGGGTGAGAAGGGGAAGATCTGCGGATGTTAGGTACAAATGCAATCAGCCGAGCTACGACTTCTATTGCGCGAAAGGTGACGACTAGAACCGAAGTCATTACCCCTCTCTTCCCCTTTCAAAACATATAGGGATGGAATGGCATGAAAGGGGAAATTAGTAATAATTGTCAAGGTACTGACCCCCCCGCCTACACACCTTTAATCCCGCTACACACGACACAACTTTTTCAAAAAGTTGTACAAGAAGTTGCAGCCTGAAGATGGCGTCGTGTGAACACCAAACCTTGTACAAGATCTACTTTGCACAACTTATTGTATTCAATTTCAGGAAATAGAACGCGTCCTAGATCAGCCATTTTTCTTGTACAACTTCTGAGTTGTAAACACGATAACTTCATTTGCTAGACAGTTCCTTTTTTTGTAAAAAAAAGAGTGACTGTAAGAAAAACAGCTAAATGCTGTAAAACAAACAAATAATTATAATTGAAGGAGGTTAAACCCTATATAAAGGTTTTCAACTGTTTTAAAAAATATATAATTGAAAAAACCAATATTTTTTTATAATATTTAGGAATGATTAAGAAATTTACATTAGATACCAATATTTTCCAAATCATTCAATCATTATTTTTCCATAAAAAGAGCAAAAACGCCACGATTAAAAAAAAATATTGTATGCAATCACAAATGCCGTGTGAACAGTCACTGGCTAAAATTTGTATGCAATCCACGTGACCAAGATATTGTACAATTTTTTACACAACTTTTTGTACAAGAAGTTGTGTCGTGGTCGTGTGCACCGGGCTCTATAGAGTTTTGTGGAGTTTATTGTAGCAGGTGCTTTTGTTTTGATGTGTGTATCAGTGAAAGCTAACAAACCAAAGTTTAAAAGTATATGTCTATAATAAGTAATAACACAATAATATAAATCACAGAACAGAAGGATGGCCAAAGCCACAACTATCGTTAAAAAAATACCTCCAAAAAACATCTTGAAGCATTTTTTTTTAAATTCCGGGACCTACCCTTATAAGCCTGCCCAAAAATTTTGGTCACGAGACGCTACTGCATTCAATGTTGCTGAATTGGTCACAAAAACAAAACCACATGTTATTAGTGAAATTTTAATTGGGTCAGCTTGTCAGGTAATTATATTCTTAAATTGAAGAATGATACCTAGACACGGGAGTCAAACTCTGGACCTTTGGTTTGTACGCCAATGCTCTTAACTACTGAGATATCCAAGAATCGTCCAGTGTCTAAGGTCATTCTTCACTCATATTTTCACTTATATAATGCACACACTTACAGTTATAATAATTGTACAAATGAAGCATAAAGCCAACTACCGAGTCGGTGGTGGGTGGTTGCGTTATCTGACCGCTCATGATTTTAAGAGCGTTCATCATTGCAGGCCCAAATGAGCTCCCGGCTCACATCTGTGCGTGTGTGTGTTTGAGCCCACGCGCGCAAGGTATGGGAGTAACAGGAAATATAAAAGACCAAGATATGACAGAAATGTGTGCAGTGCATTCACATTTGAATGACTACTCGAAATTTTCCGTGGTGACAATGGGGGACAAAGTGATAAAGTTTCTTGTTAATAACTAAAATATGTCCCTATTAAGACAAAATAAAGATTTGTGCACAATGCTTACCTGTGAAGCCATTCTAAAATGGTCAAACACGACCTTTTCAATGCAGTTTTTATCCAAAAATAATTTTATAATTCAACAATGATCACTATTAGGAACTTATATTGACTCTTTTATCTCCATTAATTTTTAATCAAAAATGATCCACGTGCAACAGTGTTAGTTTAGATTTACGATTTCTAGACGACTATCACAGAGTTGATTGACATATGATGCATGCTCTTGATTGATCACACATTTGTAGCCGACCATTTCCGCATGTCCACCTCAGAATCTGCCATAAAATATGAGTGAAGAATGACCGTGGGTGTAAGACGATTCCTGGTAGCTTAGTGGTTAGGGAATTGGCGTATTATGCCAAAGGTCCCAGGTTCGATTCCTGTGTCCACGTGTCATTTTTCAATTTGAAGAACATGAGATCTAGATGTGGCTAGCATCGTAATTAACAAATAATATAATAGTTTTGATATTTAATCAATAAATGTCAGGTAAATGTTGAAACAATGACGTTTATAAAATAATCTAAGAAACAAATTTAAAAGTTCCCTTGTCCAGTAATATGATATAGTTCAACGTGTTGTGCTGAAGTGTTATATAAAAAATTAGAGTAAATATGTTATTCTCTCTGAAAGTAGATGAAAGCACCAATAACAAAATACACTCATTATCAACCTGTTTCTTCTCGATACTAGTCTTTTTAATCTTTATCTAAATTTAATAGAAAAATATATTATTTTACAGTCTTTATACAAGAGCAACGTGAAAACATTGTTCACTGTTATTCAATGAAGTGAAAATAAAAAGGTTTATAGTCCTTGACCAAAAGGCTGCAGTAAAGTGTAACAAGTAACACATTGTTGGCTTAATAATTTTCTTTTATCTATTAGAGGGACTCAAATGATATTTTAACAGTTAAGTGGTTTTAAACATTCAAGTTTCTAACAATCAGCCAATTATTGACGTATGTGTAGGTAGCTACAAGGTTCAAGTTAGATAGGTTACAAACATATTAACACTATCAGCTTTGACAAGTATGAAATTATTTCATTCCAAAAAATATCATGAGATATGGATTACTTGGGTAATTTTTTATATGACTAGTTTGAAAACTATTTTATATGTTGTGTATTGATTCTACACTAGGGACCATCTACAAATGATAATATAAAACATAGAAGCTATAGTCTAAGGTGTTAATCTCACAATATACCAGTTTGCCTGTCTTTGTAGATAGTGAAAAGTATGAAAAGTAGTAATAATAATAAACTCGCAGTACAACCATTTATTATTAGTTATAAAGAGAGAAATTAACAAAAATATATTGCGGTTTTTTTTTTGTTAGCTATCAAATAGAAAAAGACCTAAATCAGAAAACTTTCAGAAAAATGTATACAATCAAAATGTTTTGTTTATTTAGCCTCACAGTACAAACAATTGTTATGAAATGTAAAGCAATATTCATTATTTAAAATTATCTAGTAAATTTAAGTGGTTTGCGATTCTTATGTAGTAATTAATATAGACCCACTTTAGTAGCCGCATGGTCTTAGGCATCACACTCGCAATATACCGGACTCCCGATGATGGAGATATCAAGGTTCAATCCCTGCGGGGTTTACTTAGGGTAATTTTTCCTTAATGGTTTTCTACTCATCCAACAAATTCAACCTTTCTCATCCTTAAAGCGAGTAAATAGCTCTATAGCCGGAAAGGGTAATAAGAAGCAGTGCTTATAAAAAAATCAAACAGAACTTAAGTTCTCCTGCCTGAAAGTTCCCATCACCTGCAAACCACAATAATGCCCGAGTGATGCGTTTAGATTACACAACCATCATTGTGGGCTGTTTTAGAATTAGGTTTCTTTGTAAATTTTTTTCGCTTGTGTATTCAGTTGTTTAAGATATTTCTTATTAAATATCCTTAATAAAATCATTAATGATAACAAAGCATGTTGAGCATTAAACTATCGTTAAGACTTTCAAACTAATTTCATTTGTGTGCTCTATACATTTACCATTTTTACTTTCTCTCTATCTTACAGGTAGAGAAAGTATGGTGATCGTCAAAAAAAATCGAACTCGAGATTTTGATGAATTTTGACGTTTCATGACTTCCTGAATCCGAAAAAGTGGTTTTTGAATGTCTGTCTGTCCGTCCGTCCATCCGTCCGTCCGTCTGTCTGTCTGTCTGTCTGTACCTCCAACTAGAGCCTAAACTATTTTACCGATTGAGCTGAAACTTGATATCTTGGGTTTTCATAGGGTTGCCCCGAGGGGTTTTTGGAATTGGACATCTACCCCTAAAATTAAGGGTAGTTTACTGAAGGGAAAAAAGAGAAAAAGTCGATTTTCTCAAAAGCGGCTCCAACGATTTTGATTAAATTTCATTTATAAACATTAATAAATATTCCAAACAAAATGGCTACCCTCAATATTTCGGCAAAATGGCTTTAAGGGCTCCGGTCTGATGCGTCAATTAACATTTTTTTAAATAGCTCCGAAACTATTTGAGATATGAAATTACTTAGCATTACAAATATGTATATATATTTATAATACAGATATTTTATCCGAAACATATTTTTATAAAATCAATAACTTTCAATCTATACGCAATTATATGAATTTTTCTAACTTTTTGGACATTAAAGTTTAAGTATTGCGACCGTAAAAAAAAACTAACCTGAAATGTTGATGGATGTCGACGTCTCATGACCCCCCGAACCCTAAAAAATAGTCTTTGCAATGCCGTCTGTCTGTGTGTCTATAAAAACTTAAAATTAAGGGTAGTTTACTGAAGGGCGAAAAGAGAAAAATTTGGTTTTCTCAAAATCTACTCAAACGATTTTGATTAAAATTCGTATCTAGGCGTTAATTAAGATTATAAATAAACTGGCTATTTTCATTTTCTTATGAAAATGATTTTTAGGGTACTTTACAGAAGCGTTAATTTCCGTATCTCCACAACTATTGGAGAAACTAAACAACTTATCATTGCAAAATTGTAGGACTATCAGAAATAAAAAACTTTTATTTGACATATATTTTTATAAAAGCAGCAGTTTCTGAGATATTTGCAAATATATTAATACAATTTTGTGAGCTTTAGTTGTAAACATATACTACTTAAGTCTTAACGCAATAATTCTCCAATGCCATAGAGTAATTAAATATAAGTATCTAAAAAAGTATGTTATTTTTCCTTAAATCTCTTAGGAGAAATGTTTGCATAGCAATGATCTATCTCCATTTTAGACTCAATAGTCAATATTTACATTTTTTATTGGTCAAAATGTATAAATGAATAATTAAATATCAATGCGATGACTTGAAGATGTGCAACACCTTATAAAATGTTAAAATTTTAACCAGAAATCGAAATTTTAATACGAAGTGTTGACTCTTGTGGAAGACATTAAACTGTTTGAAATGCCCTTTAGGTGGACAAAGATGTGCCTCTTTTCTCATTGATTATATATCATTGTATATTATTTTATGCGTGTTCTTATGTGGAGTGGTGATGATAAAATGTACATTATTCTGTTCAGAAATCTTACGAGTTTATAGAAAGAGAGAGAAAGTCTGTGCGGTGTGCCGTACCATTTATTTTCCTCTCTTTTAAAGATGTATTACATGATAAACTTCTTGTGCCTTTAAAATAATTTAATTTTAAAAAGTTTTTTTTACAGATTTCTCTTGTTTTGTACATTTTATAGATTTAATTTATTATTCTTTTGTAAAAAATTAATAGAAAAAAACAAACAAAAATCATGACTGAACACAAAATAACTATTTATGCTCATAAATATAATTAATATGTGACTGTACCATTACGATAGATGACCCATAACAAATAGACAAATGTAAAAAAATATGTATTTGGTTGTTTATGAAAGTAGGATGCAATTAACTAACCCCAATTACCATAGTAAAAATGTATACCAATTAACTTCTAAAGGAATCTTTTTTTTTTCATTATGGTTCCCAAGCTGGGGTACATATAACACCAGTGATATATAGAAATATTCTCGGTGGTATGCTGTGAGAAGCCAAACAAAACAAGCAGATTAAAGTCGTAAAAATATAGGGCCTTGTCAAATCTTATAAATATAATTCAACTAAGTTTAACTGAAAGTAAAACCAATTCAAACAGTGGTTAGCGTATAATCCGAATGGGTAGTATGACGCAGTGCTAAAAAAATTGTTGGGTGGGACAGAGGGGCAGCGTCAAGTCAAGCTCAAACAGCCGTGAATTATGTGGGGAACCATTGAACCATTAAAACTTTACAGAAAAAATAAATATTTAACAGTATCTTGGTGATGCTCAAAATTACAGAATTTTTAGGGGTGGTACGCCATTCAAAAAAGTTTGAGAAATGCTGCTCTGGAACAATGGTTTCCAAACTTTTGCGTATTGGTTTTTTTTAACCCAATTTTCCTCTTTCCAACCATCTTGACACTTTGATAGCCTACAAACATTCGAATCATAGTTTTTAATTATTTCTTACCCTGAGACTTAATACCCATCCAGGCTAAAATATGTTCAGGAACAGGATTGTCAAATCATAAATAAAATGACAGTGATAAAAAGAGAGAAGATGAGATGTAGTCATATTTTTAGTTAGAACTTCTCTCCGACTGGCTTTATAGTTATCTCGTGAACCTGAAAAATAAAAAATATAATATATAATTTTATGATATTCTGAATCTGGATATCATTTAAAAACGAGTGATAGCTAAAATATTAATAATATTCTAACTTATACATTAGATAACCATTTTATAAATATATATATATACACTGTAAAAAATATATACATAGTATCACAAGTTAATTAATTTTGCATAAAGTTATTAACTTGATATATAATATTTATTTACCTGAACATGGGGTGGAGTTCCCAATGTATAAATTACTGCGTCTGCTATGTCCTTAGCTTGTAAAACCGGGTTTCCCCCCAAAAACTCTTTCTTAGTTTCTGGGTCGAATATATTAAAAAACTCTGTCGCTACAACTCCAGGGCTGATACTCTAAACAAACAAAATAACTAGTTATGCTTCAAATAAAATAGTATATTTATCTATAATTTAATTCTAAATCAGAGGATTTAGATAGTCGTTTGAATTTCTGGTAGCCTATATTTTGAAATACTTGTCTAGATTTTTAACATTTAAACTAGGCATTAAAGTTGCAATTCCTTAAAAAAATACAAATGTGATGGGGGGAGGGGGGAGATAAGGGGGTATGCTAGTATTTTAAAATTAGTTCATTCCGAACATTTCCTAAACAACTACAGTAAAATATATATTTTTTTCTTCAAATATCGAACACAAACTAAAAATAAAAAATAAATATAGAACATTTAAATGTCCAATGAAAGTTTGATGTATTTGAATTTTAATTTTAAATAATGAGTTGCTAGTAGTTAACATTACTTGTAACATAATCTCCAACCAACAACAATTACCATATTTACAATACTAATTTTTTCCACAATACAGTTCATGACTTAAATGTGTTACTCTAAAAGTTATTATAATATACCTATTTAATGATTTGGCAATACGGTAATTATTTTCTTCTGCGTGTCTTTTATAGCCCCAACTAAGTTATAAGGCATTGCAACGATCATGTGGGTAATACGTTTTCAATAGAATGAAATTTGATATTAAAAATATAGTAGTAATATTAGTTATAATCACTCTTTACTTCCCTCTTCGTGTTTTTTATTTCTAGAAAGCTTCCCCTATCAACCCCTATCACTTCAACTCTTTCTTTTAGAAAGAGAAAATGGCATTAAAATGTATGGAAAATATTATGAAAAATACAGATAAACTATAAAAAAATTACTATAAAATAAATCAATGTTCTATAAATATTCTCATTTTGGGGGTTCAAGATGATCTAAATGACCTTTAAGTGTAGCAAAGCCAGTCTCTTCTACATCTATTTTTGCTAATTTTAAAACCAAAAACTCATTGAAGAAAATAGATTCTAATTTTAGAGATAAGACATCATGGTATGTTAACCAACTATATTTTATCAAAAATATTAATGCTTTACTGTAGAGATATAATTTCAGTTTTGCAAATTATCATGGATATAAATAGTTAAATAGTGAGTGATCAAACATACCGTGACTTTTGTCTTTGAGCCAAGTTGCACCAATTCTCGTCTTAAACCCTCCGTCAAGACAGTGACTGCTTGTTTAGAGGCGTGGTACATGGAGACAGGGTGTCCACCCGGTAGATAATGGCCTACAATACTATCCAGAAAATATCCCGAATTAACACAGGAATATTCATCATGGTATGGCTTCATATTATGTAAAAGAGGATGAACATTAGTTCTATTACATATCTAATTAACGGTATTTTAGCTTAGTTTATAATAGAAGGTTCCATGTGCATTTAATGATCAAATTAATTATGTCAGCTCAAATATTATAAACTAGCTTAACTCTGGAACAGGAACCACACATTCGATCCCCAAGTCATAAATTATTTACCCTTCGTGATGAGACAATTTCACCAATGATAATTCATATTTTGTTCATAATGTGAATTGAACCTAATACCGTTAACTTGGTAAGTAGTTGAACTACAAATTTGGCTGCATTATCAAATAATATAATTAAAATTATATTAATTTTATCCTAAATAAAATTATGTATTCACCAAGCTTAGTATAAATCCATTTCGATTCTTATTTAGAAATTGAGAGAATACTTGACAAAGCTTTCTGCAGAGCTTCACAGAGAGGCGTAGTGTATTTTTGTAAATATAGGCCTAAGGATAGAGTATATGCCACTAGCGTTTGTCTTTGTAGTTTAACAGTAATAATAAAAATATACTAATTTGGATATAAAAAGCTTAGTGCTTTATATAATTTAACTAAACTAAAAATAATAAATCGTTGTTTTTGTATATTTTAATTAAATCTTATTGAGGCACGCCTAAAAAGATGATATAGATTCTTATCAGCGATAATAATAGGACTGCATAGGACTAAAAATATGGGAATGGTGTTAAATAAAAATATGTACAAAATATTGTTGCTCATTCATTGTCCTATTTCTCAGCATGTTCTATCTAATGTTAGTAAACCAGGTCAGGGAGCAAGGGGTATTCAATAAATATACCAGAGCACAGTTGTTACCTGTTGATATGGATGATATGACCGTCGTTCACCCCTCGCTCCTTCATGGACTTGAGAGCTTCTCTCGTGAAGATACTGAGACCTTTCACGTTTACATCGAGGATGCGCCAACTTCCGTCGCTAACGTCTGAAATACAAGACGGCGAAATATTATTATTATTATGCTGAGAATAATAGCAATACCCTCTCCCATGGCCTGTAACAAGTGCAAACATAATTTTAAATTTTCAACCAATAACTTTAAACCCTCTTTGGTGGCCGCATGGTCCAAGGCGCTTCTCGCTAGTAGACTGTACTGCAGATGATGAAGCGATCGAGTATCGAATCTCGGTCGGGTGCTTTGAGGGTGATCTTTAACAAAATGTTTTCTACTCTCCATTCTTGCAAATGCGGGTACACTTCATATAAATATTAAAAAATAGAATTAATACACAAGCGCATAACCTTAATGGTAGTAAGACACAGTGCTAAAAAAAACTTCATCTACAATTTAATTTTGTTAATCAATCATTCTTCCATCTATGTGAATCTTAACTAAGGCATTGGTGGTCATCTACAGTCAAGTAATAACGCAAAATTATAAGTGGGCAAAATTTTAAATTGTATATAGAATATACTATGTGCAAAAATTTAAAGGGGAAAGAATATTTTCTCTCTTTTAAATCAAGTATAAAGGTTTCCGTAAATTGAATACCTAGTTATTTTTTTAAGGGTTTGAATTAGTATGCTATGCAAGGCAGGGGTAAATATTCATTTGAAGGGAGGAACCAAATTTAAATTAAAATGCATTGATTTTAACTTAGAATGTATTATCTAGATAAACCTCACCAATTAGTATAGATTTAATTAAAAGAGTTATCTATGTTTGTCATATCCAGCGTATGGGCAATAGCTAAGCATGCGTGGTCTTGTAGTAATAAGTTTATTGAATAAGTATTCTTACCGCTCAATGTCTCGGTAGTTCCTACACCAGCATTGTTGATCAGAATATCCACGCCACCGAGGTTCTTCTTGATCCAATCGAAGGCAGCTAAGATCTCTTCCTCTTTGGAAACATCTCCCTTCACAGCATAGAGCTTGCCAGGAGCGTTCTTCAGACCAGCTTTAAGTTCCTAGACAAATTAGAATTGTTTCAAACAAAATACGTAGTTTTATTAATGTGTACCTGCGTTATATTTACTGCCGAGACGTTTTTCTTTTTTTCTTAACTTTTAAGATATACTAAACGATATTTCTCACGGTTACATTGTAGGTACCGATATAGTAAAAAATGGGCACAGATTAAACTTAATAACACGTCATTTATAAAGCGTCACATTGTAGGCCTAATGGTCTACAGTTAATGGTTGTATTCCGGATAATGATTTCCAAATCTTTTTTAAAGCAGATGAGGGTACATTTAATATAAATACTACCTTTCTTGTCACTTTTATATTGTTCATGTGTGAATAGCCCGAAATGGTAGGCCTAATTAGATGGGGGGGGGGAGCACACTATAATTAAATTTAGGCAAAGTATAACTGTAAAGAGCAATACAAAATGTACTTCATATTTTTTACGTGTTCTAGGTCCGTGTCCGTCCGGGAAAGCCACATATTCACATACATTTAATATGATAGGGATGAGGAAGGTATAAGTAGTAAGAAGTGTACCCATTTTGTTTTTGTTGAGGGAGATTGGCGTGTCATCCAGGAAGGCCACATCAGTAAGCCTTAAAGAAAGCGGACCTCTATATAGGAAAACCACTTCAGTACCTACGCCCTGAAGATATTAGAGTCCCCAAACCTCCATAACAGTATTAAACCAGTAAAGACTACACTAAAGCAGGGCCACATCAAGGGGGGATGGGGGAGGGGCAAAGGGTTCAACTACCCCAAGCCTCACTCACATTCCAGGGGGCCACATTTCCCTCCAAAATGGTTAAATTAAATTACAGTCATTCTAAATTTCGCATCAAATAGTGTATAGATAATTAACAGCAATAAATATTCTTTTAGTGATAGGATCCCATTTCCATATTCATGAAAAACCTAACTTTGTGTAATTTAAGATTTACGATATTCGAGTGATGTGCTGTAGTACAGTAGAATACGCCACCATTGTGCTACCGCTGTCGGTCCACAGAAAACTGACAGTGGAATAGTACAGAGAGGAATTTACTTATGTAGCTTAATTTGTTTGCATTTAATAAAGTACAATCATTTAATGGGTTGCTCAATATTCCATAAAACATGAACAATTATTAAGTAACATAAATACCGACTACATATCAATGTATTAACCTTTTACTACTAAGATTGAAAACTACCATACAAAGGGGGGGGGGGCCTCACATTTCCTTTAAACGGCCCTGGACTAACGTCTTTGTTCACATGACCCCCCACCCCACTTCCAGCCTTCCTATTTAGTGGTAGCGATAGTTTTAACTTTAGAAAACATAACTACATATTATGTAAAGGTTATTAGAGATCGTTTAAAAAAAGGTTTAAATATATTAGAATGTTTTAACACCATGGTTATTAACAGATGTATCGAAGGGAGACTGATTGAATGGTGGATTATATGAAATTCACCCACAATAGCTTAGAAATAGTTTTCTAAGACTTGTTACAAATAACCTATGGAAAACCACTTAAAGTGCACCCAGCCGAGATTCAAACACTGACCTACCCGGCACAAGCTATCCTGTTTATCAATTTCGAGCCTGAAGCCTTATACCACGTTAACTTCATTGGGGTCTAGGTAAGGTTAAGCTGAGCTGCTATAATAAACTTAGAATATTTCTAAAATAGGACGTACTAGGGGGGTGTATATAAATACAATATGTTGACTGTAGTACGCTATTTATTTATTATAAGTGAAACCTAAACAGCCAAATAGGTTTTTTTTAAACACATAATCCTGAATGAAATAGCATATACTTCCCATTTACGCATTTGTTCACTCAGATCAATTTGACAAGTTTAAAGTGCTTAGAAAGTTGAAAACTAGCCAATATTTACTTTGCTTTTCTTTCAAAAATAATATAAATTACATTGATACACTTATAAAAAATGAAAACGTTTCTAAGATAGTTTGAAGATAATAGCAAACAAAATATTAAAATTTACAATAACGAGGGTCACACTGTCTAAGATGTCAGTTTTTCAATTGTATGGATTTTCAACTGCGTATTAATAATCGTCTGCGAGTATATACTTTTTTTCTGGAACAGCGTTTTAATACCCGTTCGGGTTATAAGCTTACGTACTAATTACACTAATGTTTTAGGAATTAGGATGGTTTAGTTGAGAGGAAGTGCACCCGCATTTGCGTGGAAGGAGATAGGAAAAACATTTAGGGGAAACCTCACTGCACCCAACCAGGATAGAACCCCGATCTCCCAATTTTCGGTAGTCTAGTCCAACACGAGAGTGGCGCGTTAGACCACGCGGCCACCGGAGGAGGTCTATATACATCTTAATTACTATAGAGGGGCTATGATGTCAGACTAGTTTAAGTGGAATGTTCCCACGTTTAGTTTTAGGAAGATTGGGAAACCTTTTAGGAATAACCACCCTCAATACACTTAATTCTTCCTAGTCTTTGGAAAATCAGTCTAGGCGAGCATGACATTTAGCCCACGTGATCAACGATGTGAATTCCTCAGTTACCCTACCCCTAAGAATAAGTCATAACTCATAAGTAATCTTGGTGTTGAAAGTAATGAATAAATTTAATTAAAATCAATGTTTAAAAAAACAATAAAAAGCAAACAAAATTTGGTAGGCATAATATTACCCATATTTATTTTTGCTTTCAATCTCAAAGTCTAAAAACAGTTAATTGCACAAATGGGGCTTAAAAAAACTCACCTCCACTTTTTCAACCCTCCTTGCCAGTCCTACGACCTTGAGCCCGTGTTTGACGAGTTCCTCAACAATCGCAGCTCCTATACCCACGCTGGCTCCCGTCACTAACGCCACTTTACCCGACCAACGGTCCATGACAAACTTAAAGTTACTCCCACAAGATAATTTTGCTCTCACTGACCGCTCGCTCGCATTCGACTGGCCTTGAATCAATGCGTGACTGGGTGTTATATACCTATTCACTCGCGATGCGGTGTTGCCAACTTAGTGGTTTTCCCATTACCAACTTTTTAATATTTAGCACCGCGTCTTACTACCCGTTCGGGTTATACGCTTAAGTACTAATTACTCTAATGAATTAGGAATTGGGAGGGTTGAATTTAGAGGAAGTGAACCCGCATTTGCGTGGAGGGAGAGTGGAAAACCATTCAGGAAAAAAACCCTCCAGTTCACCCGACCGAGATTCGAACCTCGATCTACCCGTCCTCGGCGGTCGAGCTCAACACGACTGGCGCGTTAGCCAACTACACCACCGAGGTGGGTCATTACCAACTTATTTTCCCACTAGACGGTAATTCAACACAATATTCTATGGGGCAAATGCAGTGTTGGCCAACTTAGTTATTTTCCCTTTAGACGTAGGCCTACTATACTTCAAAACAATGTTCTATAGAGGCGATGCAGTGTTGCTAACTTTGTTTTTTTACCCACTAGACGGTACTTCAACACAATGTTCTATAATCTATAGAGACAATGAAGTGTAGCCAACTTAGTTGTTTTCCCACCGGACGGTACTTCAACACAATGTTCAATAGAGATGATACAGTTTGCCAATTTAGTTGTTTTCTTACTAGATGGAACGTCAACACAGTGTTCTATAGAGACGATGCATTGCTGCCAACTTAGTGGTTTTCCCACTAGACCTAGCTTCTTTTTTTTTTTCAGATTGGATGGGTAAAATTATCAAATAGCGATTATCGGTATTTCTAGATTTTTTTAAAAACTATTCTTTAGCTTTGTTCTAGAGAGTTTTATTGAACGATGTATCTAACTCATTGTCTGGCATAGTCACGTGATTAAGGATACGGATGGTGTAGAAGCGATTAGAATTTCTAAGGAGCCTTGACTACGGATTATGGACCTGCGGATACGGAGACTGTAGAAGGGGCTTATCCATCAAGGTGTGGCTTCTATATTTCAGGTTAAACTGAGTGAATACTTGTAATATTTACTACCGTTTATCAACATCATCATCAACATATCAACATATGATGGTGAAAATGATCTATCTTGCTTAGACTGACACATAAAGATTAGACCTGTGATGTCATAGATCAACAACATAAATTGATTGACTAACCTACCATTTATATTAACATTTTAGTTTCTCCACTATTAGTACTCCCGCTATATATATATATATATATATATATATATATATATATATATATTATATATATATATTTGGTTCAGAAAGTGCACGCAAAATGAAACTATTACTAAATAATAATAAAAATAAAATGTATTCATCTTTTAAATTAAGGTCTCCTTAAATTAATATAAAGAAAAAGGACCTAACCATAGCAGAAAACTATTAGTTTTCAGAAACATCTTGGTGTCAATGTCTCAGCGTTGCCAACTCAAATGAACATAATATCAAGATACTTATTCATAGTGATATTTCCCGCTAGAGTTCAATAAAGCTATATTTCCAGAATGTATATATATATAATTAAATTAATATAAAGAAAAAGGACCTAACCATATATATATATATTAAATTAATATAAAGAAAAAGGACCTAACCATAGCAGAAAACTATTAGTTTTCAGAAACATCTTGGTGTCAATGTCTCAGCGTTGCCAACTCAAATGAACATAATATCAAGATACTTATTCATAGTGATATATATATATATATATACATTCTGGAAATATAGCTTTATTGAACTCTAGCGGGAAATATCACTATGAATAAGTATCTTGATATTATGTTCATTTGAGTTGGCAACGCTGAGACATTGACACCAAGATGTTTCTGAAAACTAATAGTTTTCTGCTATGGTTAGGTCCTTTTTCTTTATATTAATTTAAGGAGACCTTAATTTAAAAGATGAATACATTTTATTTTTATTATTATTTAGTAATAGTTTCATTTTGCGTGCACTTTCTGAACCAAATGGTTGAACGTTAAAACGCTCAGCACCAAAACTATTATCTATTTAATTAAGACCCGAATATAGTACGGCCTTACACATATTACGGCCCTAAAATCTTGAAGGCAGTTCTACGTGAAAAACAAAAGCTCTCGAATAAACCTTGAGTTTTAAAAATTAAAAAAAAATTGATTAAGTTTTATAAGGTCCTACTTCTAAATGCTTTTGTTGATGCGCAAGCATTTCTAAACTTTACTTCATTTTTTCTCCAAAGTATTTTATTAGCGTTGGAAACATGTGCAGTGCAGCCTACCCGTAATTTGTTTGTTGCATGTAAACACTTGTGTGGTCGCCGGAGACGCTTGTAAAAAAAATTAGACTAAGGATAAAATTTCAATCCATCCTCGATGAAGGAATGTTTTTATGAAATTATTCATGGACGTATCAGATCGTTTCCATTCGACTAAATTTGACTATCCGATCTCACTAGTACGACAAAAACTCATCGTATAGTGAGAAAGCCCTCGTATGTTCTTTTCATTAAGAGGGTACATCAATTAATAAAATAAGGTCAAAGTTTAATACCAATAAGTTACACTATTTTTACTTTCTTTCTATCTTACAGGCAGAGAAAGTATTGTGATCGTAAAAAAAATCGAACTCAAGATTTTGATGAAGCTTGACTTTTCATGATCCCCCCGAATCCGAAAAAGTGGTTTGTGAATTTCCATCTCTATGTCTGTTTGTACTTCCAACTAGAGCCTTAACAATTTTACCGATCGGGCTAAAACTTGGTATTTAGTGTTTTCATAGGGTTGCCCCAAGTAATTTTTGGAATTGGATATCTAAACCTAAAATTAAGGGTAGTTTACTGAAGGGCAAAAAGAAAAAAAAGTCGATTTTCTCAAAATCGACTCTAAAGATTTTGATTAAATTTAATTTAAAAACATTTTTAAATATTCTAAACAAAGTGGCTACTCTCAATATTTCGGCAAAATGACTTTAAGGGCTCCGGTCTGATGAGTAAATTCTCATATATTTTTTTATCATATCTCCGAAACTATTTGAGATATGAGATTACTTATCGCTACAAATATGTTAATAAAGGGCGAAAAGAGAAAAAATCGACTTTCTCAAAATCGGCTCTATCGATTTTGATTAAAATTCGTATCTAGGCGTTGACTAAGATTATAAATAAACTGGCTATTTTCATTTTCCCATGAAAATGACTTTAGGGTACTTTACAGAAGCTGAAATTCCCGTATCTCTGCCACTATTTGAGATACTAAATAACTTATCATTGCAAAATTGTAGTACTATTAAAAATTAAAAACACTTATATGAAATATATTTTTATAAAACAACAATTTCTGAAATATTAGCATATATATTAATACAATTTTGTGAGCTTTAGTTATAAAGAGATACTACTTAAGTTTTAACGCAATAATTCTCCAATGCCATAGAGTAATTAAAAATAAGTTAGTAAATATAGCCCATGTAAGTCTCTCAAAAAGTTTGTTATTTTTCCTTAAACCTCTTAGGAAAAATGTTTGTACAACAATGATCTATCTCCATTTTAGACTCAATAGTCAAAATTTACATTTTTTATTGGCCAAAATTTATAAATGAGAAATTTAATAGCAATGCGATGACCTGAAGATGTACAAAACCTTATAAAATGTTAAAAAATGTTAACCGGAAGTCAAAAGGTTAATACGAAGTGTTGACCCTTGTGGACCAAATATTGATCTTTTTTATTGGTTCAAACATACAAATGAGCACATTAATTCTTTAAAAATTAAATTATAAAATTTAAAACCGGGACTCAAAAAAAGTTTTACATAAGTATAGTGCAATTTATGCTTGTGTTTGCTAGTGTATAATATTTCGTTTCATATATATTACGAGTTTTGAGTAAATATATCAATTTTTAAACAATAGAGCGAGAAAGTCCGTGTGGAGTTCCGTACCATTTATTTATATTTATAGTTCTTACTACTTTAAGAGAACATAGCTCGGAAAGTTATTACCGCTATAAAAAAAGAACACACGTTATTTAAAATTTAATGGATTTGTAATGAGTCTGTGACAAACTTGCTTCTACAAGATATTTTTGGGCTTCAGGGGCTTACCAAGGTTTGGTACAAAGTGTCCTTTGGGCTGACCTGATGGGTAAACGTACTACTGACCTACCTATGGAGTAGTACTTGGAGGTTTTTGCCAATTGTAACACATGGTTAATCTGATACTATGGTTTTATCTCTTGTTGACACTCAAATTATATATATCAGGGATCGTGGTTTTAAATATCTTAGTTTTTAGCATTTAATCATTTATCAACGTGTGTGTAAGTATTGTACAAGATCCACGTTTGAAAAGGCACAAAAGAACTTTCCATTTTTAGTCCTGGTAAGAAAAAAATAAATCATACCATAAAAATTGATGAGATGTATAATATTTAATAAATTTTATGGGAAAGTTTGAAATCTAATATAGTATTGATATTTTAATCCTATTTTTCCTAACATAGGAGAATATAGCAACAACAAAAAAAAACACTAAAATGTCACATATAGATTTCTCTGCAGTCAGAAATTGTACTTTTTTAGAGAGAGCCATCACACACTGCTTCTTTTAGCACCACGTCTTACTACCCATTCGGGCTATACGCTTGTGTACTAATTATGGTTTTATGGATTAGAATATATATATTTCGAAGAAGTGTACCCGCATTTGTGTGGAAGGAGAGTGGAAAACCATTTTGAAAATCTACCTTCAGTACACCCGACCGAGATTCGAACCTCTAGCTCTCCGTCATCTATAGTCTAGTCCAACACGAGAGTTGCGCGTTAGACTATGCGGCCAACGAAGCGGGTGACTGATTTATAAGTTATGGGGTAATTTCTTTACAGTCCAACCCACTTCGATTGACTGAACTGCTAGTAAGGTGATCAGGGTTCGAATATGTTGGGTGTACTGAGGGTGTTTTTTCTTAAATATTTTTCCACTCTCCCTTCAAGAAAATGCGTGTGTATATCCTTTAAATTCAACCTTTCTCATTCCGAACAGTTTTGCGTAATTAGTACATATGCATATTGAGTATAAACTAAACGCCAATTGACACGCGGTGATAAGAAGAGATAGTTTACCTTACAGCCCAGCCACAGTCCACGTCACGTGTGTTTTGGAAGCGTTTCTCAGATGTAATTAACTATAAAGGCATTAATAATTGATTAAGATAGTTTAATAGCTTCACACCTTGAAATATAGCCTATTGGTCCGCAAGTGACAATGAGGTTAATGAGCTAATACCGTCAAAGTGCAATGGAGTTTGCTTTTACTCATGTAATTATTATGCAGGTGCATTTCTTCTAACTACCTTTCTTAGTTCCATTCTGACCTTGAAAAGACAGCCACACACAAATACAAAGTATAGAAAGGAAGTAAGTAGTGCTTCGATCACCCTTTTTTTTATGATGGGATATTCCTGCCGGAGAGAAAACCAAAATGAGGCCATATATGCTGATGAATGCTTCAGTTTCAGTTCTCTGGTCGTTTATTATTTCCTTCAGCTCATATTCTTTCGCCACAGTTGTGCCGACTCGAACGCGCTTAATACAAACGGATCTTTATCTCATACCATCCAAGGAAGATGCTAAAAAGTGAGGAATAATAACTTGTCTTTGATTATGTTTATGATTTTCCTTTACTTGCTCTCTCTTGCTTGTGCTTTCCTTCTAAGCTCAGCCTGTTCCTTGAATCTACGTCCAGGCCAACCCTGATATGATGGATCGTCGTAGAATTGAGGGGATCGGGGCAAAACATGATGAATCTTATGGATTTAGATGGTATATACTCACTATTTAAACTTCTATGAAATTACAATGACTCAAGTAAGTTTGTATATTAAATTTAACTTCACTAATTTATAACTGTTTAGTGGTAATTCACAAGACTTATTTTATAACTTTAGTTTTAGTTTATCTTTACGCTTCTTTAATTTCATTTGCAGTATCCATGAGTATGGTACCATAGTACTAAAACATGCCGGAATGAAGTAATCCAGCATCTTTCCACTGCTGGATATCAAAAAGGAGTAATGGGACAAGGAAACAGATAAGACTTATATTACTCAACATCACTTAATTACTTCATTAAATTTGTTTGGCAGACGTTAACCTCAAGTTTTATTCTTTTATTTTCACAACATACTTGGACCTAAAGCATTGTTTTGTGCCATACTATATTTTATCTTAAAAAGTTTTATATTAATATTTTTAACGTGTCAGCCTATGTTTTAGACTTTTCATCAACTCGTTTATGGTCTAGTTGATGATGAATTATAATTGTATATAAATGTTCATATCTGTCAATATTTTTTTTCACCAGAAATATATTTAAATTATTTATTTTGACTTGTAATCTCACTTAATACATCGACCAATTTAGTAATTGTTTAATCTATAAATTTATTTTTTTATAGATATATATAGCAATTTATCTAAGTCTTAACCTTTAATTACAACTACTCCTTACTTTCAAACATTTTTTTAGAATGTTTTCTAAAATGTTCTGTGAAATCTTTAAATCTAGCTATAAAAATAAATAAAATATTCGTCGATTTTAGCTTTCCTCAATGTTTTTACCGACTGTTAAAACAACTTGTAGCATATTTTATCATAAAATAAAGCTTATCATGTTTTTGCCCCGACCCCGTTAATTGAGGAACTGTCCTTATTAACGATGCAAACACGCCTGTGTGTGGTGTTTATACGTGGATTAAAATAAAAGTACACATTGAGTACCCTTGGCTATAATCTCCCAGTGTAAGTCTTATAAATCTAGATAAATACAATTTAACAGTTTAGTTTCTCTATTTTTACTAAATGAATCAATTTTTCCCTATTTTTACTAAACTTGTTTGCCCTTTTCAACAGCTAAATAAAACATGTAAGTGAAAAGCGGCGAAGAATAGAATTACAGAACAGCAGCCATTTTAAAACCACCGCGCCGTTACAGTACGTAATGCAATTCAATACATAGGAAATAACCGATATAATTTTATCGATACATCGTAGCTTTCGATATATTAACAGGATGAAACAGATGTCCTACTTTTCCCGGTCCTGTTCTACATTACAACCCTCTGTCCGGTGTCCAGGAGGAATTTTTTGAAGATTCCAAAATGTCCTCCATTTTGATAAAATAAATAAATTTGTCACTTTTTGGTGTTATTTGCTCTAAAAGTGATCTCGCATTTAGAAATTGTCTGCTGGAATATTTCAGTTATCAATAGCAGTTTTCGTGCATTCTTGACGGCTAGCTCACCACGTGGTTTTCACGTGATAAAATTTGTTATTTATATTGGCTGCGTGTACCGTCAGCAGCCAATCACAGTGAACGTCCTCATTCATAAGTTCATCTAAAATATATACTTGAACGTACAATACAATGTTTAATATGGTTATTAATAAATACATTAAGTGAATTTGTACAAGAAACATTTTGAACTTTTAATTTGTAACGTTTTACATTTTTCTTGAATGTCCTACATTTTGGGAATCCTTGTCTTCCTTTGCACCGAAGGCATCTGGTCACCTTGGATATATACCTTACACTAAATCAAATGATAAATAGATCGATATATTATGTAAAAATGCCATCCCTACACTCAAGTCAAGATGGAACGAAACTAAAACAAAGACATGGCTACAATAATATTGTTACATTGTAGCCATGATATATTAGAACAAAATTGGCATTTGATAGTATGATACAAGCGCTGGTCCTAAGCCCTTCCTAGATTTCAATCCTGGCTACATCACCAATAGTCTCATAGAAAGTATCTTATTACAATTTAAATAAACTATGACCCGCCTCGGTGGCGTAGTTGACTAACGCGCTAGTCGTGTTGAGCTCGACCGCCGAGGACGGGGAGATCGAGGTTCGAATCTCGGTCGGGTGAACTGGGGTTGGTTTTTCCTAAATGGTTTTCCACTCTACCTCCACGCAAATGCGGGTTCACTTCCTCTATATTCAACCTTCCCAATTCCTAATCCATTAGCGTAATTAGTACTTAAGCGTATAACCCGAACGGGTAGTAAGACGCGGTGCTAAATAAATAAATAAACTATGTTTGAATTTTTTTTTCATAAAGAAGAACAAACTATTTATTATGTAATCTAAATGACATTTTTTAACTCATTCAGTTTATTTTATGTAATGAATAATGTTATAAAACACGTTTATTTTTATTTTGAGTCATTAACCATAAGGTTGGTTTGATTCCACCCATCCGGCGGCGGTAGGCATGCATTCAGCCCTTCGGCCGGTTAGTGCTACCCGCACCACATGGTAGAAAACACGGATACTAGGGAAATTCAGTAAGTGCGTTGGTTTTCCCGTTGTCTTCAACACTAACTTTCACAAACGAGCACTAAAGAGACTACAAATTTTGCCGGAAAGCTATTTTTAAATACCTTCCGGAGATCTTTTACAAGCCACAATCGACATGGGATCGGCGGTTTTACTTCCTCTACAAAGGAAGTTGTGCTACGGATACTTAACATTCAATAAAAATTCGTCGACCTTTGATAGATTTGAGCACACAAAAATGTATCTCATAAATGATAGCTGCTTAATATTTTTAATTTAAAAGGGCATTTTCAAATGTGTCACTTTGGATTAAAGAAAAATCATTAATAATAATTTTATTTTAAACCATATTATTATCTTATAAAACCAAGACTAAATTTCGACTAATATATGTACCCTATTATATGGAAAAAAAAATTGTTTTAAAATGGGAATGTCATAGTTCCCAATAAATTCTAAAGGTATTCATATTTATTGCTCAAAATCCATTAAAATTATAAATACAGTATATGAATGTAAAATGGAGTGTAACTATTAGACAATAATCACAGTAATGTGCTTTATTATAGTATATTGTGGTACTCAATTGTAATAAAACATATATTTGGATGTTTTTCTAATAATTACTGAAATCTTTAATTTATTCCTTGAAGTTCAGCTGCTCCTACATTAATAAATTTAGGTATGATGATAAATTTTCAGTCACTTTTTCTGTTAAAGCTTATCTCCAACTGGTCTAAGATATATCTCGTGAACCTGAAAAATATAAAAACAAAATATAGATAGGTATACATGGTATTTTAATCTTAAGGTTTTTTTAAAATCAAATTATGGTGAAAATATGTATAATAACTTAACATTTAAGCTTGATTCACACGTTCGCCGAAAATAGAAAGCAGAATCTGTCTCAGTGGCGCAGCAATTCACACGCTCTATGTTGACCCATGATGCATTGTAACGTTAGCTTAAAACAGCTGATTATCAATATATTTTATTTTCTGATGTATAAACATATAATTTAGATAACTCTCCCGATGGATGTTTTCAAATTATAAAGCCGGTCTCACACTATTCGTGAATGCGGACGAATATTTCGGCCAAATATTCGCCCGAATGTTCACCTACATTCGTCACTCAATTCTGTCATCAAACCTATATGAATATTCACCTTCTGTGGAACTCACACACTTCTAGCGAATGTCTACCCGAATATTCGATCAAATCATTCACTCCGGCGATAGTCGGCTGCCAATGCACAATGGACCGCGCAAGTGATGACGTCACTTTTTTTGCTGCTGCAGTTATGATACAATAGAGTGTGTTGTTGTTTCAGCGTAGTAAGCACAGAAAACCTAGAAGAAAAAGGATATGGGGGATGGTATTTTTAAACAAGAGTGGAACAAGGTAAGGACTATTTGGTGTTAGAAAAATAATTTATTAAATAATTAAATGAATTAACCTGACAATTCTACGATAGCCCCAAAATGATAGGACTTAATGCAGCGCCCAGAGTGTAGGCAACCAGACTACACGAACGACTGAAGTGTAATTTGGGAGCGTTTTGAATGTTCGCCAGAGACTCCAGTGGCGGTACATTCGCTTCCTTTGATTCGTGTAAAGAGACCGCTCCCAGGGTGAAACCCCTCTAATGCCGAATATTCGCCGTTCTCCATTTGTGAACCTCCCCCACTGCTCGGACAGTCACCCGATTCACGAACATTCGTTAGCATTCGCGAATAGTGTGGGACCGGCTTAAGGCTGTGTCGTTGCGGAATCCAATACATCGATACACACGCTTTACATTTACGGGTTTCTTCAAATCTCCTCACAAAAGACAATGAAGCTGTCTGCTTTCTTCTGTCTGTAGAGCGCATGCGTTTTCAAATGCTCGCGCGCACTGATCTGAGATGGTTGGTTTTGAGAATTGATTGGTTCTCTCGTGTCTGACATCTCAGACAGAGCGGACAAAGTAGCGATGAGTTGATCTTAATCAGAACAGCTCGCGCCAATGAGGCGGAAATCTTGTGATTGGCTTAGAGCTCGTCACAACCACATTTCTGTTCTGCGCTTGTTTTTAGAAGGACGTGTGAATCCACATTTAGATAAACCTTTAACTTTAGAGCCAAAGCAGCATTATTTGAAAATATATTGCACAGGTGCAAGTAAATGTAACTATATTTATTAAAAAAATGGAACATTGTAAACAAATTTGACTTTTGGCAGCAAGCGGAGAACTTTATATGTGTCTAATATGTATTTACCTGAACGTGGGGTGGAGTTCCCAGTGTATAAATCACTGCGTCTGCAATGTCTTTGGCTTGCAAAACAGCATTTTCCTCGTAGAGAAATTTCTTTATTTCTGGACCGTATACATTAGCAAACTCCGTCACTGTCAGACCAGGGCTAATACTCTAAACACAAATTATAAATGCAGTAGATTCTTGATTATCTTAGTATACGTATAGGTCGAGGTAGTATTGCGTCCAACAACATCCTTTTGCGTGAAAACGATATGACTACTAATGATGACTCAGAAGGAAATAATGGTTAAAACAGTGAGTTCAATTTGCGTCCCTTTCTCCCTTAAAAAATAAAACTAAGATTAATAATGGTTTTAGCCAATCATCTCTCTCCAGCAACCTTGCCTTTACCCTGTTCACTTTACCCAATGGCCTGTATCCTATCTGTACCATGTTCTCTCTACCCTATATCTCCTGTTCCTTCTCTTATCTACCTTTACCCTCCCTCATCTGCTATTTCCCCTCTCCTCTACCCTGTACCCTCTCTGTACCATATTCTCTCACACCACTACTCTGTCCTATCTCTCTTCTACCATGTCCCCTCTCACTTATATCTCCTGTTCCTTCTCTTATCTACCTTTACCCTTCCTCATCTGCTATTTCCCCTCTCTCCTCTACCATGTCCCCTCTCACCTATATCTCATGTCCATTCTCTTATCTACCTTTACCCTTCTACCTCTGCTATTTCCCTTCTCTCCACTACCATGTCTCCTTCCTTTCACCTATAGTTTGTTCCTTTTCTCCTCTAACCCCGTCACCGTCTTACGTTAGTTTGTCTCCTCAACCCCCCCCCCCCCGCCCCCGCCCCATCAGCTCTCTCAACCTCTATTCTATTCTGGTAATAGAGCTACTGAACAATGGAAAAACACCATTAAGATTACAAACATTACTTTGAATGGAGGATCCCATCCCTAAATTGTGACACTCTTACTTACTACACAACACTTCGGTGCTCTGTAAGTCCTTTTAACTTTTGGCCTGGAGGCTATCTAATTGACCGAAAAATAATTACTTAATATTTTATATTGTACTTGCAGTTCCATTTAAGACCCAGAAATAGTTGTGAAAAGCAGAAGCCACATAAGGGAGCCAGGCATAATATGTTATAAAATATTAGTTGGCTTATTTTAAATATTTTTTGCATCGTGAGATATTTTAAATTTCTTGTTCAGATTTCAGAGTCCACTATAATGCACAGCTATAATTACATGTGTGCAAATCATCTTAAAATATATTTAAACAATTTAAAGTTGTGTGATTGGACCTACCGTGACTTTTGTCTTTGAGCCAAGTTGCACCAATTCTCGTCTTAAACCCTCCGTCAAGACTAGTACAGCGTGTTTAGAAGCGGCGTACATCGTTACAGGACGTCCACTAGGGAGATAGTGTCCTACAGCACTAAACATAATACAGCTTGAGTTAACATAGGGATACACATCGTGATGTATCTTCACCTATTTAAAATATTAGAATAGAAAACAGATTCAAGTTAATTATGTTGGTTACGTATGTATTCAGCTATCAATGTTTTTATTATAGTGTTTCACGTGAGCATCTTACAAACTAGCTTTATTCTAGAATAGCTACATTACACTTTATCCCCTAGACTGTAAAGTAGGGCATAATTTAATCGATGATAAATATTTTGGTCACACCATGAATTGAACCTAATATAATAATAAGTAAGCAGTTGTTACCTGTTAATATGGATGATGTGGCCATCGTTCACCCCTCGTTCTTTCATCGACTTGAGAGCTTCTCTAGTGAAGATACTGAGACCTTTCACGTTTACGTCAAGAACTCGCCAACTAATGTCGCCAACGTCTGAAATAAAGGTCACCCATATACCATGACTATCCAGCGAATAAATGAGGACATAAGAGTAACTGTACCAAGCTTTATGTTAAGTTGACGTCTTGAAACAATACTTTTCGTTGATAAACTAGTTTCCTGAACCGATAATCTTATCACTTACAAGAATTTAGACCAAGTTATGGTGATTGGCCACGTTCAATTAATAACACAACATATACAGCCAACATATTAAAGTATAAAAATGTATATACTCTGAGAGACATGTCAAAGACGATTAAGTTTGTTTGGAGAGAAGTGCCAATTTTCAAATTCAAGTTTTAATTTAATAGATATCTTGTCTACAAAAACACCGTAAATGAGCACGTATTTTCTTAATATAAATAAATTTATATTTTTGATTATGATTGCAAAAGGGAATAAAACTTTGATTTGTTATTATAAGACAGCGCATAAAACATACAGGCAAAATAATCAATATGTACTGCAATCTTGTGTCATATCACTGACAAGATATATTTTGCTAGGCCCCATGGATACGGACTATGTAGACGTAATTTCCATTTCTAAGGATTTAAGGACTATAAGGATGCGGATCTTACGGACTATGTATATGGGGCTTTAGTGACTAGCACAGAGGATTGGCTACAAATACGTTTACTAGTAGTAATATGTCCATGCAAATGTAATCGCTTACATTAAGTATAGTCAGATTGTTATTAGGGCAAATCCAATGTAGGGACGTAGCCATGCATGATCTTGGAGTTGTAGGGATTGTGAAAAATATACTTACTACTCAATACCTCAGCAGATCCTACACCAGCATTGTTGATCAGAATGTCCACGCCACCAAGGTTCTTCTTGATCCAATCAAAGGCAGCCAAAATCTCCTCTTCTATGGCGACATCCGCCTTCACAGCATAAAGTTTCCCAGGAGCGCTCTTCAGACCAGCTGCCAGTTCCTAAACAGATTAGCGAGTGTTTTAAAACTAACACACAATGTTGTCAATCTTAAAGTGACTTAATACTCTTACTTACTTCTGAGATACATTCGTATTACCTTTGACGTTGTGTTAAATGGTAACTCTCACTTAAAATTTTTTAGGCATATTCAATAATTTACATATTAAAATTAATAACACACATCAGTAGTCGTATGGTCTACGCCTCTACGGCGTAGCTTTTATAATAAACTGGGCTGCTAGTGATGGGTAAATCAGGGTTCAAATCTTGATTAGTTGTACCAAGGATATATTTTACTAAATTATTTTCCACCCTTGCTCTACGCATATGAGGGTATATGAGTATTTCATATAAATTCTACGTTCTTTGACACTATTGTTACAGTAAGAATCTCCCGAATAAATGGTACCATATGGTCCACCAAAATCTAGTAAAATTATATGTGTAGGCTACAAAATATAATGTAAACATTGAATCATATTTATTGACTCTTTTTCCTTATTCCATATCTTAATTACAAGCACATCCGGAATATCAACAAATGTGTGGTGATGGAGAATATTGAATTTTTACGAAGTGCATCCGTGTTCGTGTGGAAAGAGAGTGTAGAACCACTTATTTAAAAAAAAACTCTCTGTACCCTTCCAATCTTAACTCCTCATAATAAGCCGTTAATACCCTCCGTTTTGAATGTACTGAATAAATTGATAATTAAAGTTAATGTTTGAAAATACAAAATGTGGTAGACATATAACTTTAATTATTATTGCTTATAACTTCAGAGTATAGTTTATTCCAGAGGCGATGTTGAAAAAAAGACTCACCTCCACTTTCTCAACCCTCCTGGCCAGTCCTACGACCTTGAGCCCGTGTTTGACGAGTTCCTGAGCTATCGCAGCTCCTATCCCGACGCTGGCCCCCGTCACCAGAGCTACTTTACCAGACCAACGTTCCATGTCAAGCTTCTAGAATTCTTCCAAAAGATTCGTTGCTCACGGAGTGCTCGCTTTCGATTGGCCCTGATAAGTATTGCTTTGGATTTGTATTAAATACTTGTTCACTCGCGCTAGATAACTTTTGGAGTTCAGGTTAGACACTTCAACACAATGCTCGGTGGTAGTGAGTGATAACAAGAGTAGTGAAATTATCTGATGAAGAGTCGTGTAATATTGACGTGATGTATTGCATAACCAAAGATTGCACAACCAATATTTGTTCGTAACCACAGAATTTTCTGGTAGTAGCATGATTTAGATTTATAATATAAGGTTTTATGATCGTGAACACTTTTTGGCCTCGAAATTATGATGAATCTTTACGTTTTAGGATCCCTGAGCCGAAAAAGTGGATTATACAATGTTGTCTGTCTATGTCTGCCTGTCCCTGATAATAGATCTGAAACGGTTTAGTAGATTTTGTTAAAACTTAATTATTTATAGATCAGAATTTGTTTTTACCTCTAACTCAAATTAAGGATAATTTACTGATGAGGTTTTTTTTAAATTATAAATTTCACAGACTATTTATAAATATTTTGTTTAAAATGAATAGCTAGGAATTGTTTTACCTAAATAATAACACTCTATGCTTAATTTTTGGGTAAAAATTCGTTTAAGGGTAATTTATTGATGAGTGACTTTTAAAAATATGTTGTTTTTTTTTAAATAGCTAAAACGATTTTTCTTAAAATGTATACCTGGTATTGTTTAGTCAAGACAAATAAAATGTATAGTCTACCGGTTTTTCTGGCCAAAAACTATCTAAGCATAGTTCCTTGTTCACCGATTTATTTTTAAATTGTGAATACTTTAAAAATGGCAGTCTAGTTCAAATGTGTCTCTGTTAAGTAGTTAACTTACCTACATTATAAATAATTAAAAGCATTTAATTTTCCTTAAAAATAATAATTTAATAGTAGTTTTCTGAAGACGGATTAAACCCCGATCTCTTAGCGCAGTTAGTAGAATAGTAGAATGGCAGCCCGGAGAATTTAGGCGGACTGTCACAAATAAATTCTGGCTGCTAACTTTCACACATAGGGGAAGGTGTGAATGGTACCTGTCACTTAAGCTATAGTTATAGGATCACACCTATTCAAACAACCTAAAGTGGACTTAACCTTATTAATTTTATTATATAGTTTATTTAAATTTAGGACAATGTCAGTTTCAAAGTTAATAAACAGAAATGTTTCAATTATCCCAACATAAATTGATAGGCCGGGTTTTGTTTTTAATTTTTAGCTTTCCACACTTAACCTTAAACAGTTTTATAATAATCCAAATTACTTTTTTAGGTTATCAATACTGGAACATTTCATTCGGTCCATGCATTTATTCCAAAATTCATTAAAGGCTTATCTCTGCAAAATGCATGATGAACATATGTCGTAAATTGTTCTATTTCTTGCTCTAAAGCTCAAAGTGGCATATCTTAAAGTCATTTTTCCAGACATCACATTCTCAAGTGCATTTTTTTATGTAACCTTCTTATCATGATCCCCGTTGAGATATATGTTCTTTTCCTCATAAGCTAGTAAAAAAAATAATATGTCCGAAGCTACCCGCCAAAGAAGTTGTCCTGTGCTACCTTGCCTTCATTATAAATTTTAAAATCCAACCAACACGTTCATAAATTATTTTAAATTATTTCGTTCTGAATATGCATTTATTAAGTAATACGAACAAATATAACTGAAAACATATATCTATTTTCATGCAACATAGCTTGAAAAGACTAACACCAGTGAGAACTCTTCTTCCATGCCATCACTATTTGCTGTGTGGACTCCAACCAATGGCGAGAGGTTTTGAGAACAAAGCGGATTGTGAGAAAGTTTACTTGGTGGTGTTAAACATTCTAAAGTCGTCAAATTAAATCATGTATAGAACCACTAAATGTCCGATGCTACCCAGCTTTCCCCTAATAGCTACAAACTAGTGAATAGGGTAATAAAAAAATTATCA
The DNA here is from genome assembly GCA_033556935.1 of Timema podura. Classification (NCBI taxonomy): domain Eukaryota; kingdom Metazoa; phylum Arthropoda; class Insecta; order Phasmatodea; family Timematidae; genus Timema; species Timema podura. The sequence continues at coordinate 17,096,707 of JAVRXN010000014.1, read as the reverse complement.
AATTTTTTTCTCCACTTTTAAACTACATATTTACATTGTCTTTAAAAGAACCTATCACTAAAAATTAATTTTTAATTTATTGCTATAAAGTATTTTATGCATTTATTTTAATGCTACCACAAGATTTGCTATTGTTAGATACATATGACCTAAGGGCAATTGGGGGCACCTGCACTGTAGGTGTTTGGGGAAAAGTGATTCATTAACCCCTCCCTTTAGTTGACCCTGGTAGAAAGACACACTACCGACTGTCCTAAGGAGTAGTAGTACTTAGAGGCTGTCGCCGAGTGTAACTTATGGTTACTTTGATACTAAGGTTTTATCTCTCGTAAACACTCAAATTATGTTTATCAGAGATAAGTGGTTTTAAATATGTTAGATTCCCACAATCACCCAACCATTAACGTATGTGTATTTTCAAGGTCCGCTTTATATAGTTGACTAAAAAACTAATCACTATCAACAAAGGCATGCATGAAAATATTAAAATACGATAAAATAACTCACATCTGGAATACATGATGATATAAAAATAGATAAATATGAGAATTTGGAAAATATTCTACCTGTGTATTGATCTTATGCTAGGAAGAATATACCAATAAAAAATCAAAATAAAGCTATTAAGGTAGGCGTGAAGGGTACACGAGGAAATGTGTTCTTACAGTTTTTAAAGCAAAGCCTTTTTGGTCCCAAATAAATATAATATTGTTCCAGTAATATGGTTAGATTATTCCTTTTATAAATGGGTGTAGATATACTCCATTTTGAAATATGATATTTATGGATTTGGCATGTGAGGGTGGTTACCAATTTTGTACTCTTCCTTAAAGTTAACGGATGTTTGCACCCAATATGTGAAATATATGGAAACACATATATGCAAACCCGAACGAGTAGTAAGACGCGGTGCTAATAATAATAATAATAACATATATGCAAGTCTGATTTTGGTTGGTAGGAGAGTCAAGAAAATGCAAATATATTTCTTTACGGCCAACATTGATAACATTTTACTCAATTGTTAATTGTGTTATTTATAAGTATATATTAATAATATCTATCAAACCTGATAACGGCAGATAACATGGCTTGATGTATGAATATATTTTGAAAAAAATAGTAACTTTAGTAACTACCAGACACTTTTGTTACTACCAAAATAATTTGTTTTCACACATAAAAAGGAACAAAAAATAACCCACGCGACCTTGACTCACGGATACACATTTATTAACTATTATTATAGAAATGACTTTGCTAAAAGATTAACCTTGCATTCACAGCATTGTGGAGAATAGAAGGTTTCAAATTAATGATAAAAAATAAAGTGTCTCTATTTGTTTTATTAAAATGCTTAATATTTCCTTTTGTAGTAATAAGGCACTAAGCTGGAATTATTTTGGCTTAAAGTAATGAAAAATGTATTATTTTGAATGTTGCTTCCCCAATAGATTTAATTTCAATGTGGCCCTTATAATTAAATCATTTGGCACGCCTGGATAAAATAATGAATTAGCCCTTGTAGTCTGATATAGTTTTTGAGCTTGGGTTGTAAGGTTCATTAAAAAAATATTCTACTATGTTATAAAATATTTCATAATTTCGATTAGTTATTAAAAGTGAAGTGTATATCTTCGATCGCCTTCAGAAATAGTTTCGGGAGAAACTATTAATTACTAAAGCCAGTGACCTGATATCGTATCTGAGCCATGGTTTTTTATTAGAATCCATGAGAGAAATTGAAGCATTATTAAAATTTAAGTGTTATAAACCGAGTTTACACCAACTCCTCGCATATTTAGTACAAAATAAAACTTTGAATTATTAAAGAAACAAATTGAACCTTTTTAACTTGATTTTGTTTCATAGCTCTTAAATGTAAATCTCTAAATCTATTTAGTTTGTTAGTGTATTTAAAAAATATAATAATATGTTCTAATAATTTAACCATCATGAAGTAAGTAATATTTACTAAAATATAACGTTTTGTTCCATACATTAAATATATCCTTTAGCCTGTAATTTACACAGCAGGATGCTGGTAGGATTGGGTGATTTGTTTGTTTAAATTAAAGTATACTTAATATTTCCACTGTATCACATCATTATTTTATTATTGTGCTTTGTTCCTTCCATAGTCTCATAGTTGTAATGTCTAACCAAATAATTAGGTATGTCCTAGATTCAGATGTGGACTAGAGCATTACTACTTAGAAACTGTCTGTGATAATGAGCACAGTTAAGTTACGATTCCCCGGCGCGTCTCGTGTCTTGCTTCTGCGACCAGCGACTGGACTGATTTCAATAGTTTGTAGAGGTCTCGTTGAGTTAGTGACAGAATAGGTGTACGGTATTTAAAATAGATATAACAAAATATATTGAACTACAGTTAGGGTATTGAGTTTAGTAGTTGGCTTCCAATAAACTAAACATACATTTTCATTAAAGATTTTATTTTTTGTATTCATAGTAAACCTAATAATTACAGTGAGAAAAAATATTTACAATGCATACAGTATTATATGAATATAAAATTGTATGAAACAATTAGCCAGTAAATAAAAAATAATGTTGTATTATAATATAATATCATTCTTAAATGTAATAAATATTTTAATATATTTTAAATAACTAAAATTATTAATTTACTCTTTGAAACTGAGCTCTTCATATAATATAAATAGTCATAGTGGCGATTTATTCACATTTTCTCTCCAATTGGCTTTATAGTTATTTCGTGAATCTGAAAAATAAAAAAATAGAAAGGATTTATGATCATCTGAATCCTAAAATTATTTTATAATGATATTTAATAAATTAAAAATACTAATATTAACTTAATACTCAGATAAACTTTTACTATGTAGTCACTTACTCATTTACTGTACATTAAAAATAAATTATGAAAAAATAAATATTGTTGTAAAATATATTGTACAAGCTTATATTTTATTTAGGTATCAAGTGTTATAAGAACACATTGTAAATTTGGATCTCAATTTATTAATTTTCCATCAAGATGCGAGCTTGAAACATTAATAATATCTACTTACCTGGACATGAGGTGGAGTTCCCAGTGTATAAATCACGGCATCCGCAATGTCCTTAGCTTGTAAGACAGGATTTTCCTTGTAAAGAAATTTCTTCAACTCTGGCCCATATATATCCGCAAACTCTGTTTCTACAACTCCAGGGCTAACGCTCTAAACAAAAATAAAAACTAGTTAAAACTTTTAAAAACAAAGCATATTTTATTAATTTGTAAATCCAAATTTAGACTTTTGAGATATTTGATTGATTTTCTGGTATCCCTTTAAATTCTGCTCCAAAATTTTATCACTGAAACAACACGTTTGTATCAAGTTTTCTAAAAAAAAAGGTGGAAAGTTTATGGTGGGGATTTTTTTAATACAATCTAAAGCTAAGTATTTCCTCATTTATTGGATTAAAACAAGATATTGAACCACAGTAAAACATATATCTTTTAATACGTTAGATTCAAATTAATATAGTTTAATATAAGACTAGCCCTACAATTTACAAACATGTGTTGAATCAAGAATCCTTTGAATAAATTGTGACACAATTGGTAGATCGAATTTCAATGCTCTTTAATACTTTTATTTCAAAAGTTTGGGACTATCTAATTGGCCATTGAGGTTAGCAAAAACCTTCCTTTTTTTATTTAATACACGTGTTTTCGAAATATTATTAAAGATCAATAACCGATAAGTGGAAGGTAAAACTGCATTGAACATTAAGGCACGTTGTTATTTTCACAATTTTTTTTAGGATCTTTTAAATTTCAAATAGAGCTAGGTCGGATTTCAGATTATAAAACCTAGACTAGTGGCTCTTAAACTGTGGTACGCGTACGCCCAGGGGTACGCTTGCTGCTCTCAAGGTAAAATCCGAAAATGACAAGAGAACAAAACGTGGTGGGGAATTTTCGAAGCAGCTGAAGGAAATTTTCCCCTGTGATTGCGTGGCATCTGACATTTAACATGTAATTTGGGAAAATTTTATCTTGGAGGGTATATTAAACTTTCAGTCATGACCAAGTGGTACATTCTAAACAGAGTTTGAGAACCACTGCTCTAGAACTAACATTTTTGCGTGAGTTATCTGAAATATAAATATTTGTGTGACCAAACGTACCGTGATTTTAATCTTTGAGCCAAGTTGCACCAATTCTCGTCGTAGCCCCTCAGTCAAGACAGTGACCGCGTGTTTGGAAGCATGGTACATAGTAGCAGGGGTAGCACCAGGTATAGAGTGGCCTACAATACTACCAACAAAACATCCTTAATTAGTACAGGGACACACACAGCGGTAAAAACGTTCGAGAGAAAAACATGCTTAAACACCTTTATATTTCTGAAATACTATGTATTTAACTAACAGAGGTTTAAATTGCTTCAGGATCGAAAAGTCTCTAGGACATCACCCTAGTGCTCGACTGGCTGTGATGACCGAGAGATCGAGGCTCAAATCCCTGCTGGAGCTATTGAGGGTGTTTTTATTAAATTGTTTTCCCACCCTCCTTCCACGTTAATACGGGTAGATTACCTCTAAAATCCATCCTTCCTCATTTCTACCCCATTAGAGTAATAATAAAATGCATGTGTAACCTGAACGTGTAGTAAAACGCACAAATTATTTTTAAAAACATTAATTTGTTTTATTAATTACTTTTATTATTATTAGCACCGCTTCTTACTACCCATTCGGGTTATACGCACTTACGCTAATGTGTAATGGTAGGGTGATTGTGAGATGAAATGGAGGACCTACAGTTTAAAGTGGAATCCGAACCACGCTGGAGGCCTGACATTCCTCACATTCACAAGTTGTGATTAATACACGTCTTGTCAGGGGTGAAGGAAGGCCTTGTCAATCAGATAAATCTGTGCCGGGACCGAGGATTGAACCCGAAACCCCAACACAAAAGTCTTCTATTAGTTAATTGCCAGCACATCGCTTACAAGCTACTACCCGAATTTCTGACGAAGAACCCTATAAAAGGTATATTTTCTTACCATAATCCTACTACACAGTAAGATTTTGATATAAGAGTAAAGCCCTTCCAGTTGATCTTTCGCAAATTAAAATCGGGCAAAGAATTATCTCTATAACAGACAATATACATTCTTGTGCTTAGCAATCAACTAACTCATTAGTGTAGGACATACATAAGTTCACTAATAAAAAAAAAGTTCATACCGTAAATCGAAATCAAGCAGCTTAACTTAGTAGATAGACGCACTACTGACAAAATTAAGATATTGGATTATATAAAATAAAGATATTATGTGTAAAGAGAAAAATACGTATTCCACAAGTTTATTGGAAGTTCTTTACAGTATTATTATTTTAAAATATTAAGACAGCTCAGACATATCTTTTGTCAGGGGGGTTTCCTTAAAGAAATTGTGGTACAAGTCCATTTGTATGAGACAATCATTTATGTTATTTCTAACATTTATCCTTATGGCTCGTCATCTACAGTGGAAACATAATAATTTTGATATGCATATTATCTCAATGCCTTATGAAAATAAACATTAACAAGTTTTTTAAATATTTTAATGTAAATATCTAAAGGGTATTGTAGAGCTCTAAAATGAAATATTTTAATATCAGTGATATCGTGATCCAATAATTCGAGTATTTTTTATGTTTTAAATGTTTTTAAATTCAGCCACTCATCATAAAAACCTTAAAATTATACAAATAGCAAATATTTTTGTATATTACTGTAGCTTATTTGTAGCGTGAAAATAAGAAAGTAGGTAGCTAAGTGGCACAAAAGCAAATTTCTCGTTACATCAATAAAAGGATGCAAACGTAAATTCCACAACCTTTGAAATACTCAAAGCGGCAAACCAACTAGACTCTATTAAACTACTAATTTATCTCGAGAGGCATGGCTAGTGATTATCTTTATCTTTGGATTGATATATATTACGTTTGTCATATTGGTGTTTACATTAATCATTTGAAAATACAGTCCAATTTTCATAGTAAGAACCTTAGCTGACATATAGAAAAATACATAGGATCTATTTACACTTATCGTAGTAGTGATCCGCAGCTGTAACTTTTTATATTCAATATTAATAGAATTAAGAATTTGTTTGTCTGTATTGACTCATGAGCAATGTGAGATATCTACCGTAAACAGAGGTCTAAAATTTTAAAATTAATCTACCCAGTGCAAGAACATGTGCACCTCGAAGCTGAAATTTTAAAATTTTGACTAGTTTTTGTTTTAATATATCATAAACTTGTTTGGAAGAAACAAAATTAAGATATTTTGTCCGTCTCTATGAAGCAAATAATATTTTTGCCCGGTGTAACCACGTAATGTATGATATTGCATGGTTACTTTGGGCAACCCCGGGTGCTTCTGCTAGTCTTTAATAATATGCGATTACGTTCTAGTATTGAAAATATAAAAGATCTATTTAAGAAGTATTTTATGTAAGAAAAAAATTAGTACTGTATGATTTCTTACGTTTTATTAACATCCTTTTAAAATAGAATATAAATCTAAGATAAAATATTACTTTGCATCTTTGGTAGATGCAGTACTAAATAGTTTGACTACATTACCTTTGTTGGGAATTTTTAAAATTTATCTATCCCCTTTCTCATTTCCATTCTACTTACTTTTCTCGGCATTTACTAACATAGACAGTTGAGGCCAGGAGTGGTATTAGGAATGTATAACAGAGAGAAGGTGTTACCTATTGAGATGGATGATATGGCCGTCGTTCACCCCTCGCTCCTTCATGGACTTGAGAGCTTCTCTCGTGAATATACTAAGACCTTTCACGTTTACATCGAGGACTTGCCAACTTCCTTTGCCAATCTCTGAAATAAGGACCACATATATATATTATATTGTTCTCTGAATAAATGTGAATACAAGATTTATGACTAAACCCAATAACAGGGTGAGTTTTGTAACAGTACTTTCATTAACAAACTAGTTTACCTTAACTAATCATTCTGTCATCTGCAATAATTCAAACAAGACCGTATTTAACTAATAAATACCACACAATGAGTGAATGGCTTACATTTTAATTTGTAACTTACAATAGTCTATGTTAAGAATAAATGGAATACATTTTAACTGTATTTAAAAATTTATGTATATTTATAATTTTATTCAAGCAATTTTGTGGTGGAGATTGATTAGACAGCTTTTTTTTTAAAAAGTATTTGACAGGTTTCTTTGGTAAAAATAAATAAACATTTTACCTTCTAGCTATAGCTATAAAACGGAAGAAAAAATCCTTTATTTATTAGCACTAAACAACACATCAAATCTAACGCCAACATAACCAATATGGACTGCAATCTGTAACACAATCGCCTTAAATAATGTACCTCCACAATATTTATGGTTGCTACGGCATAGATGAGTGATTACGTATGCGCTGACTTGTAGTAATAGATGGGTGCATGTTCAATGGCTCAAATGACGTTGGAGTTACGTAACTTTGTTTATCATGTCTGGTGTAGGGGTAACTTCTAAGTATTTGTAGACTTGGAGTAATAAGTAGATTAGAGAAATATTCTTACCGCTCAATGGTTCACCGGTTCCTACACCAGCGTTGTTGACCAAAATATCCACGCCACCGAGGTTCTTCTTGATCCAAGCGAAAGCAGCTATGATATCTTCCTCTTTGGCAATATCTGCCTTCACAGCATATAGTTTCCCTGGAGCGCTCTTCAGATCATCTGCCAGTTTCTAAACAAATTAAACAAAGTGTTTTCAAACAAAACACATAGTTGTATTAATGTTAAATTATTTTAATACACGTATATTTAGGGGAACCACCTCTAGTACACCTGGCAAGTAATCTAAAGTTGACTTCACCATCATCGACAAAACAATAGAGATAGTTTGTTAAAGTTTTCCATGGTATCTATTAAGCGTAGATAGATTAAAATAAGGTTCGTTTAAAAAATGGAAACCATTTCAATTCTATTTGCACATCGATGCTCATTTCTTTGTCTAGATGTGATTGGATCTCAATAGCAATCCTCAACAATCGTTACTTTATGGACAATATTTGCTGTTATGCGTTGTCGAGCACTTATTACGGACTATGAACTAGAAATGTAAATTTTATATGTCAAGTTTTGTCATTTTGAAACGTCATTTTTAATAATTTTTTGGGAATTTTTGAGTCATTTTAAGGCATTTAAGTTATGTTATATTTATAAATACCATCCTTATTTTATAAATACATTAATACTCAAACACTAATATTTCCAATACAAAGAATATAATGTAGATTATGAATGAGGTATCTTCTTTACTTCAATGATTGTAAAATACACATTACTGCTGAGACAATGCAACTAGGTTGTATAGGGTTGCACTGGTGAGGGAAAAGCGATACAGTTTGAAGCGAATATTGATTTGTAAATCAATTATTTAGCTAAATGCAAGAGCTTAGTTGTTAAAGCCATTACACACACACACACACACACACAATATATATATAATATATATATATATATATATTTTAATTTCCATGTGTAAAGTTTGAGTTTGATTTAGTCGTGTGTGCATTCATTACGAAAATTTGTTACCCGCCTCGGTGGCGTAGTTTGCTAACGCTCTAGTCGTGTTAAGCAAGACTGCAGAGGACTGGGAGATTGAGGTTCAAATCTCGGTCGGGTGAACTGGGGGTGGTTTTCCCTAAATGGTTTTATACTTTCCCTCCACGTAAATGCGGGTTCACTTCCTCTAAAACTCAACCTTCCAAATTCCTAACCCATTAGCGTAATTAGTACTTAAGCGTATAACCCAAAAGCGGTAGTAAAACTTGGTGCTAAATAATAAATAAATAAAAATAAGATACAAATTTGAGATACTATTTATAATTTCTAGGTCATTTAATAAATTATTCTTTGATTATTTTTAGCTAATCAAAATCCAGGCCTTGAAGTTATTAACCTAAATTGCAATTACAGTTACTTCTAGTGACAGAGCTAAAAAAATAACTCACCTCCACTTTCTCAACCCTCCTTGCCAGTCCGACGACCTTGATCCCGTGTTTGACGAGTTCCTCAACAATAGCGGCTCCTATTCCCGCGCTGGCTCCCGTCACCAGAGCTACTTTACCCGACCAACGTTCCATGTCAAGCTTCTAGAATTCTTCCAAAAGATTTGTTGCTCACACTAAGCGCTTGTTCGCATTCGACTGACTCTTAGTGTTGCCGGGAATGGGTTTAAATACTTGTTCACACACGTTATGTAACTAGTGACGTGGAGTTCAGTTTAGAGATACTTCAAATCAAATTAAAATGGTAGTAATGATAATAATTATAACCTTATCTTAAAACGCGTTAAAACATTTTCTGATCGATTGCACAACCAAGGCTTGCTTCATATTGATTGGTATTTTAAGCTCACATATTTATTGCAGCTTATTACAATTTTTTCTTTATTACTTTGGGAATAAAATAACTTAGTTAAAAAGTTATTCAAAAGGTATCAAGCACCACGGACCAAATATTAATAAAGCACAGCTCAAATATCAATAAATTATATAAAAACTATGGCTTAAATTTGTAAAATATTTTTTACGCCTAGGTTCTGGTACTTGAAGGTAAAATAAATTTTAAAACGGCTACGGCTGCCCATTAGATCATGGCCTAACCCAGGAGTCGGCAACCTACGGAACACATGCCAAGAGTGGCACGCGGAACGAATTTCAATGGTACGCTTAGCGATTTGAATACAAATTTATTTTTAATTAAAATCATTGTGGTGAGTAATAATAAGCGCAATTAAAAGAGGTGTGCAATGTCTTCAAGAAATCGCTACAAGTATTTTACATATTCCTAAATTCTCGGGGCTTTAATCCCTTGGATGTGTCCCGTCTCAAGAGCTATGTAAAAGACCAAAAAAATGGCTGTTGTTTAAAAATCATTTACTATAGTTATATTATAATATTTGTAATAAATGATTAAATATGTCTATTGTTGAGAATGTGTTTTACATGTCTCTGTTTCATCAAAGAAAGCAACGTACTATACGCGATATATGGGCTAAGCTACAAAGTTCAAGATGAATAAGTCAACAACTTCCAAGGACTAAAATAATGTGTTTGAAATATGTCGCAATATTTTGAAACAATAGTTTAAATAACCAAGATAAGTTATGAAATTAAGTCTTGTATTTTTAAATTTTGAGGTGAAATATGTGATATTATTTCTAGATCATATTAATTGCAACTAACTTAAGCCACACCTAATTGTAAAACATAAATAAGTTAGAGACACATTTTAAAGATCGAGTTTGAAAAAAAAAATCATTTATTTATATTGAAGGGGTAAAAAGATCCTCAACATGTCACGTCCAAAAAAAATTGTAATTTTCCAAGTTGGGCTTCTTATAAAAAACATCGCAATTGTCAATTTGGAATCCATATTCTGTTATCCTTGTGAGGTTGGTCAACACTCGTCCCCTCACCATTCCGGTGTCCACGTGGTTTAACGCGCTAATCTTATGTTGGACTAGACTACCGAAGATGGGAGATCGGGGTTCGATCCCGGTTGGGTGCACTGAGGGTTGTTTTCCTAAATTTTTTCTTCTCTTCTTCCACGCAAACGTGATTGCACGTCATCTAAATTAAGTCTTCCTAATCCTTAACCCATTATGTAACGGGCTCTCACCAATGAAAAGGAATTAGTATTATCTAGAACATGATTATTATAGATTCTGATTAATCAGACTAGTTAAAATATAAAAGGAAAAATAGGAAATTGTCAGCTTCGAGCCATCTCGCACTAACAGAAATAATGGCAATTTATTTTTACCTCACAAGGTGGAATAATTATTTTTACTTGATTTATCCTAGATTATAATTTTTATTTTGTTTCCTATTAATCACTCTTTATATAGTTTAAAGTAAATAATTGCTCAAATTAATTTATATAAGTATTAATCTTGAAAAATAAAATACTACTTAGCTAAATAACATTATTTCTTTTTCATTTTTTAATAATCTATTAGTTTGATTTTAAGCTTTAAAAACTGTTTATAAAATAAATTTGAAAAATGTATGTAATCGTAGAGTAACGCCACTTGTCCATTATGTCTGTTTGCAATCGTCAAGAGTCTTCTTCTATCAACAGAGTTGCCACGATCGTTTTAAAATGTGAAGAGAGTAAAAAAAAAAACACCTTGCGACAGTTTTTAAATTTTAAAATATTGCTACTTATTTGAAATCATAATTAGGAACTCACATACTGTACTTGTATATGTGTGTTTGCGGAAATGGTTGTGGTACAATTTAAAGTAATAGAATTGAAAATGTTGTTCTCCTGTAAAAAGCGCTATTTAAACATATTCTAGCTATGAACATATTACAAATTTTAAATAAATATTATATAATTGGAAACAAAAGCTGTTCTTTTTTAAGTTCACGGTTTAATAAGTTGGGTACACGCAGGCCTGGATTAAGGTATGTACCAAGTGTGCCACTCATAGGTGCCCCCCACCCACCTGGCAAGTACATAACTTTGACTTATTATATTAATTTGTGATAATACATATCGTAAAATTTATCCAAAACTAATCTAGAAATTCTATTATCGAAGGGCGTTGGTAACCTGGTATTACGTGGAGTCCGACACTCCGTGTTTAAAAATTAACTCAACCTTTGCTTTTGGCAAAATACGCAGACGGTACCGTTGACTTTTGACAGAAAAATAAACATTGATTTTCTATTGACAATAATTTCCTAGATAAAATAATAAAATTATTAATATTAAAGAATTAACTAAATGTAACTTGAAAAAAAAAGCAAAAAGTTAAAAAAAAAAAGTTTTACCATACTAATACTATTACTATTTTATCTGCAGACAGCGGACTACATAAAATGCAATTACTCTGAAATAGACTTATATAATGTCCAGTATTATTATATTATTAGCTATTAATTTACATTACTATTATCCACGCAGTATAATAAAAACTGCATGGTTTAAGAATTACTATAATATTAATAATGAATATGTTAATAACAAAACTCACGGTGCTCATTATGATTGCTTTACGCTTGCAAAAATTGTTTGTATCTAAAAAATCTATCCATATATAATGTATATGTAAGATTCATAATCATTCACTGGGGAACTAACTTCTAAGGGCCCCAAATTGTACTTGGCACAGGGCCCCCAAAAGTGTCAATCTCAGCCTGGGTACACGTTTGTTATAATATATAAAGAGAAATATTATAAAAGTATTTCTAGACACGTCATGTCATAGTTTAGATCTTGCTGTGTTATTGTAACAAATTGATAAAAATAATAAAACTTCATATTTGAGTAATCACACTGGTGTTCATGGGGCTTAAGACGTCAGACTAACTTTGACTCGATAGGCGAAGTTTGAGGCCCCAATCCTAGCCGGAAAACCTGTGAGGTATCGTCTTACTCAAATATGCTGGTACATTTTCTTTAACGAATAGGGAAATAATACAAAGAATTGGTGTTACTTTCGCTAGCTACCAGCAGCAGCTTAATACCACACATTACGAAAATGTTGCCAGTAATATTTGCTGAATTTGTGGTTCAAAAAAAGCCGTCTCTATACTTGGTACCGTCTTAATTTTCCAGAAAACACTTTTATGAACTGACGCCTCTCAAAACTTGTATAATCTAAATCGGAACAAATTCTTTAATACAGATCACAGGATTTTTTTTAAAATTTAGCACCGCGTCTTACTGTCCTTTCAAGTTATACGCTTAAGTACGTATTACGATAATGGGTTAGGAATTGGGAAGGTTGAATTTATAGGAAGTGAACCCAAATTTGCGTGGAGGGAGAATGGAAAATCATTTAGGAAAAACCACCCCAGTTCATCCGACCGAGATTCGAAACTCGATCTCCCAGTCCTTGGCAGTCTAGCTTAACACTTAAAACAGGAGCGTTTCTAACTACGCCACCTTGGCTGGTGTTAATTTTAAAAGGAAACGCTGTATGACCTTATGAAACCCCAAGACACCAAGTCAATGTTGTCATTGTGCATAATTTCATTTTTCTAGGTCATCGTGTGGAAAAACACACAAACATTAGGGAATTACACACTGAGAAACATTACCAAATATTGTGTATTTTAGTTAATTAAAATAGAAAATTGTTATTTTTAAAGTATATAAGTTGCATACTAACTAAACAATCTTAGCGATCTATCTAATATTAGAGCACTATCTTATTTTGGTAAAAACTACTGTACAAGCTGTGTGAAGTCTTATGAGGAATTCGTGAAGGGACATACGGACTTCCAGTGCCAAAAGTTTACCCACCCCTGTTCCAAATTATAACACATGGTTACTTACTTTGATACTGTGGTTTTATCTCTTGTTAACACTCAAATTATATTTATTAGGGATTGTGGTTTTAAACATCTTTTGTTTCAAACAGTTATTCATCAATCAACGCGTGAAAGTACAAGGTCCACGTTGGAAAGGGGACCAACAAATTTTCCATTTTTAGTGCTGGTAATGAAAAAAACGAAAAACAACAACAGAAAATATCATTAGATGAAAAGTTTAATTAATATTATAAGAAAGTCTGAAATCTAAAATAGGATTGATATATTAATCCTATTTGACTTAGTATAGGAGAATATACACACACACAAAAATTTACATACAAGTTTCCATAGAGTCGAAAGTTGCACTTCTTTAGAGACAGCCGTCTCACGGAAAAGACTGCTTGTTAAGTCGTGGAGTAATTTCCTTATAGACTAACCCACTTCGATAGACTAGACTACTTGCTGATGATGGGATGGATCGGGGTTTGAATCTCTGTCGGATGTACTGAGAATGTTTATTCCTGAATATTTCTCCACTCTCCCTTTATACAAATACAGGGACATTTCCTAAAAATTTAACATTCGGCAACCCTAACGCTTTAGCGTAATTAGTATATGTGTACAAACCGAACGGGTATTTAAACGTGGTGACAAAAATGCATAATTCTTATAGCTCTACTTACGTATTTGGGAAGCGTTACTCAGATGCAATAACTATAAAAATATAAATAATCGATTGATATAAATGTTTAGTATTTAATGTGATTTGCCACCCTATAATATAAGTTTGACCTCGGTTTGAAAAGCTATGGTGTCGTGCGTGCATGACAAACATAATTTATGTCCAATCCAAATATTACGGAAGGAAGATCGTCTAGCATTGTTTAAAATGATTAAAATACCGAGTTTTGTAGTATGGAAGAACACTTACATCTTTACACATTTATCCTTCTAAGAAATTTGTTGACCCTTTGTTTATTTTCATATTCAGCCATTATTACACTCCAAGGCAGGCGCAGGACTGGTAAACAAGGGAATGGCGCTTCATGTACGATATAATTAAATAAAAGAAGCAAGAAAAGAAAACTATGTAAATACTTTCAAACTAGAACGCGTTTCAATTATCACAAATGGAAGTATTATTACTATTATTATTATTAGCACCGCGTCTTACTACCCGTTCGGGTTATACGCACTTACGCTAATGTGCAAATGGTAGGGTGATTGTGAGATGAAATGGAGGACCTACAGTTTAACGTGGAATCCGAACCACGGTGGAGCCTGCATTCTCACATTCACAAATGGAAGTAAACATTTTAACTCTCTTTAAAACATTTTTCATTCTAAATTCATTGCTCTATATTTTCAACCTTTATATTAAATTGCATATTATATTATATTAGTCCCTAATTCATGGCCAACCATTTCAACTTTGTTATTATGTATAGCCTAGATATTCTCTTTGGACTTGGAAAAAAAAAAGTTTTTGAATTTGATTCCTGGAACACTATTTGAAGAAGAATTGGTTCTTCTTCGGTGTCATTAAAGCATGGAACCAAATCTGTGTGGTTCTTGAATAAATTTATTTTAAAAGCGGAAACCTAGTTTAAAAGTGGGATATAAGTATATAGCTCGAAATAGTAGTGTCTAGGGAATAATTAGATACCATTGATATTCAGAAACTGCGGATTGTGTGAAATTAAGGACAGGAAGCATGTTGCCTATTTTTTGCTGTTTCAACAGGGAGTTATTTTCTTGGTGAGATACAGCCAAATCTTCATCTATAAATATATTTTCTCTCTCTCTCTCTCTCTTTACCATCAATAATCCAGGATGTATATAAAACATTCAAAAGAGACTAAATATATTCAGACACTTTATCTAATCCAGAGCATTAATTAATATTTTATTCTTTGTCAAAATATTTATACTTTTTTTTTTTCAACAATACTTTTTTTTTTGCTTTACTCAAAACTTTAATATTATAAAATTGTTTATTCTATACTTTTTATTAACTCTGGTATTATATTCATTCACAAATTCAACTGTCATGAGATTTTTTATTACTATTATTATTTATGATAGTGAAATATATTTTATGTTAGCTGTTAAGATTAGAATTGTGATTAGAAAAGGTAGGATTGGATGTGAACACAAATGAATTAATAATGACAACCCACAGAAATGTTCAATAATTGTGTTTTTTATTGTAATTTAAATTAGTATAATTATTCATTCGGTGATTAATTTTATTCAGATTGTTCAATGTAATGTATTTTTCTACAACTCCAGTAGCGATTTTGAGCATACCATTGTTGTAGGTAGGGTAGTGTCATTAATATTAACATAACATCGTACAAAAAGCGTTCCAGAGCACACCCAGTGGTCTCGAGTTTTAGGAGTCATTGTGCCACTGTCACAGTTAGTCGAGCTGAAGTTTTTTTTCCTAAGTGTAATTACTATGAGTAGCGCCGACCAATTGTTGCTTAAACCCCACACACATTAAGTTTACAATATTATAATTATATAGAGACTTTTAAGCGACATCGTGGTTACCATTTGTTGTTTTTATGTGAAATTTTATAATAAGTTTCGACAACTTAAAATATACTGGTCTGCAAGCAAGGATGAGGCTAATTATAAATTCATCTCCAAATATAATAGGGGTTGCTTTTACTCATGTGATTATTATATAGGTCCATTTTTTCAAAGTTTATTTCCCGTGTTTTTAACTCTTTCTTGTGTTTGTCCTTTAGGTTATTTATTTAAAATATTCCTATTTGTGTACTATCATTATTTACAGATACCCTTTCTCTCTATTTTGTGTTTTTTGATTTCCTCTTTTAGGAAGTTGCATTTGCACGTTTAACACCCCTCTCTGATGAGTTCCGATAAAAGGAAAGCTAGGTCAGGGGATTGGGTGGTAACAATCAATTTCCTTGTAGAGGTCAATGGCATCAATGTAAAATGTGAACTGTGTTCTTCTTTTCATTGTAAAAACCATATTTTTTAGTTCATTGTAATATATTTCTATCTACCTTTCCTGTACCCTCTTCCAAATATAATTTTCAACAGTTTAAATAGGTGACCTGGTGGTCAAGGTGTAAGGTATCAGACTTCTGTGCTGGAGGTCCGGGTTTCAATCCTCGGTCCCGGCACAGATTTATCTGATTGCCAAACCCTTCCTTCACCTCTGACAAGACGTGTATTAATCACAACTTGTGAATGTGTGGAATGCCAGGCCTCCACCGTGGTTCGGATCCACGTTAAACTGTAAGTCCTCCATTTCATCTCACAATCACCCTACCATTGCACATTAGCGTAAATGCTTATAGCCCGAACAGGTAGTAAGACGCGGTGATGATGATGATGATATAAAAATAATAATATATAATAATAATAGTAATAATAAAGAGTTAAATAGCTCTTTGATTAATAAGTATGGATTAAAAATATGAATAATTACAAACCATTCAATTTATAGCCATTTATTGGTTATAAAGATCCATAAATAGACAATCTATTATTTTGTTAGCCATCACATAGGAAAAAGGTTGAAAAATTAAATGTACAGTAATTTTAAGCTAGAATATATTCAATTAAAATATTCCATTCATTTATCAAATATGTTAGTACAATACAAACAATGGTTTAGAGCTTAAAACTATATTCATGATCTAAGATTATCTAGTAAACGTAGAATGTTTATGATTCCTATGTGATAGATATTCTCGAAGTCCTTACTATCGTTACTTGATCAAATAATTAGCAATAATAAAATAAGAAATGTTAAAAGGGTTTAATGAAAGAAAAATAAGTTAAATATATATAAGTTTCAAAAATCAGGTACGGTATTTTCACGAGTCCGCGCAGAAAATAAAAAAGTTCTTAATAGACTGCACAAACGTTATTAGTCTGATTGATTTGTGATTTAACCTTTCTTAGTGTTATTTTGATTGAAAATTGATGTTTTCATGAAAACATTAATTTGAAATATAATCATTCCCTTAAATAGCCGAGACTAATAAACTTGCAATCATAAATGATTGCGCCAGACACGTGTATCTTCTATTTATTATTGTTTTATTTAAAAATAGGAATACCATAATTTCAATAAATTCTAAAGGCAGGCCTATATTTTCTTAAGACCTATGAAAACAATATGGATATAATGTATGAATATAAAATTTATTATAATGATAAATCAATAAACACATTATGTTTTATGATAATATTATGTTACTCAGACATATTCTATGAGGGCATTTCTAATTTGTAATTACTGATTAGATTAATTTATTCCTTGAAGTTCAGATGTTCAATCATTAAATATACGTACACATAGTGTTGATTCATTCACTTTTTTGTTTGAATTAAAACTTCACCAACTGGCCTAATGATTATCTCGTGAATCTGAAAATTATAAAAAATAAAATTTGTTATGCTCTTTTGAATCTAAAGATTTTTTAAAATGAAAACTAATTACAATACAAAAATAAATATGTTAACTAAACACTTAGATAAACTTTTAACGTACTATATAAAAACTTATTGGTTAATTTATCAGAATATAAAAATCAATTTTAATCAGAACAGCATTTTGGAAAAATTATTGTGCAAAGCTATTATTTAAGTAATAAGAATAATAAAAAATGTAAACATATATTTTGATTATTTATTTGGCAAACAGATACAATTTGGAATAAGTCTAATATTTCTTTACCTGAACGTGGGGTGGAGTTCCCAGTGTATAAATCACTGCGTCTGCAATGTCTTTGGCTTGCAAAACAGCATTTTCCTCGTAGAGAAATTTCTTTATTTCTGGACCATATGCATTTGCAAATTCTGTGACCGTTAGTCCAGGGCTAATACTCTAAACAAATATAATTAGTTAAGAATTAACAAAATAATAATATAATATATACGATTTAGATATTTGGATGATTTGTTGATATAACTTAAAATAATGATCTAATTTTTAGTTTTGAAACAAAATATTTATGTTGTGTTTCCTAAAAAAAACTAATAAAAACAAAAAGATACAAACCTATAATATTATAGACATCATTTATATTTATTTTAAAATATCAAATACAGATTAATATAAAAAGCAAACCAACTTGAAAGAATAGTTAGGTTCCTACCCCTCTTTTGCCCCATCCCCAACTGCACAGTACAAAATTCCCAAATAATCGTAACATCCAGGAAAATAGTGAGAAAGTAAACATTGAATCATTCATCACCAGACACACAATACAAGACAAAGAAATAGTTTTTTACTATGAGCTTAAATTTTCTACTGAGGCTTGGGGAATGCTTATAGTATTCTGATAGTATAGCAAGAGTCGAAATAATTATGTTTTAAAATATGTAGCTGCAAAAAAAATGTACCTATGATATTTTGTGTTTTACTGCATTGAAGTAATTTTGAAAATTAAAAATAGTGTGTAATTGTGGAAATGAAAGTTGTAAATATGAACAACATAATAAATAAAGATATAAGTTTTTTGTTTATATTAAAGCCTAGCCTAACTATTTTTTCATTATGGTTTTCCTCACTATCATATAAATAACATTTTTATGTTTAAAATTAGGAGGGATAGCCAGTACACTTAACTTAGTGATACTGAAGTAGAGAATGTTTAGATAAAACACCAACAAACAAAAAACGCACGAACACCATTTTAAGGACAAGCTTTCACTGTCACGGACAACTTTCATCAGGTCAAGAGAGAAGACTGATGCTCTTGGACTTCAAGGTTGACTGTCAACAGCTGATTGTTTTTCAGTAATTATTTCACTGTATCGATGGAAGTATTTGTATTAAATAGATAGATAAACTAAAAGTGGTATTATTTAATATACGATTATTGTGACATTGAAAAAAATTAAATTACATTATTGTCAGTGTTTTTACAGTTTTCTTAAAAAACATCATTTAGATATATGATGAAAGCTCTTCCCTACATTTCTATCATCCATCCTCTATCTCCTGTTCTATCCCTGTCCATCCTATTAAAATATAATATAGGCCTATATACAATTTAAAGTGTGTGCATTATTTTAGATAAGGCTTTGTGACCAAACATACCGTGACTTTTGTCTTTGAGCCAAGTTGCACCAATTCTCTTCTTAAACCCTCAGTCAAGACGGTGACTACGTGTTTGGAGGCGTGGTACATGGTCACAGGGCGTCCACCAGGTAACCAGTGACCCAATACACTACATGTAAAAATGTTTGAATAAAATACAGACATCAAAATACTTAATTGTACTTTATACGTACTCAGCTAAAAATGTTTTGGTAAGAATATTTCACATGCATGCACTTAATAAACCAAGGGATTATATCAGCTCATACAGCTTACAAACTAGCTTAACTCAAGAACAAACACAACACACTCAAGCCTCCAACGATCAACTCTACATTGTGGGGGAAGATATAATTTCACCAATAACAAATATTTTGGTCATACTCAGTGGGTAGATGCACTATCAACTGAGTTGGGCTAGCAAATGATATAATATAGAATATAGAAATTATATCCAAAGAGAAAGTGACGTGTTCACCAACTTCAGGTGAAACACATTACAAGGTATCATATTCTGAAAATTGAAAAATGACACCTGGACACGGGAATCGAACCCGGAACCTTTGGCTTAGTACGCCACTGCTCTAACCACTGAGCTATCCAGGATTCGTCCCGTGCCCAGGGTCATTCTTCACTCATATTTTAAGGCAGAGTCTATGATGGACTAGCAGAAATCGTCAGCTACATTATGTGATTTTGTTAATATCACAAGCCATCAGATAACGCGGCCATCGGCGAATCAGAATATGATATCTAACTGAAGTAATTACCATTAATATAGCTTCTGCTATTTACTCTTAATATATATACGCATCCCTGACAATTATAATAATAACTGTACAAATTGGCAATAAGCCACTACCGAGTCGCCGATGGCCGCGTTATCTGATGGCTTGTGATATTAACAAAATCACATAATGTAGCTGACGATTTCTGCTAGTCCATCATAGACTCTGCCTTAAAATATGAGTGAAGAATGACCCTGGGCACGGACGAATCCTGGATAGCTCAGTGGTTAGAGTAGTGGCGTACTAAGCCAAAGGTTCCGGGTTCGATTCCCGTGTCCAGGTGTCATTTTTCAATTTTCAGAATATGATATCTAACTGAAGTAATTACCATTAATATAGCTTCGGCTATTTACTTTTAATACATTACAAGCTATTATTATTTAAAACTAAGGCAACTCAATGGCTAGCTTGTTCATGGACTTCATGGGTGTATTTCTCAGGTATAAATATATTTTAAACGGTTAAACTAAGTGTAATTGGATCCTAATTAAATTTACTAAATGCATAGTAGGCCTACAGCCTTAGCGTTGGTCCATCACAATTGTTTCTTTTAATGTATTTCATTTCTGAAGTATATATAGTATATACCTATGACCATTTACGTGAAATATTGTCATTAATATTATTTGTTCCTTTTACATGCTCTTTTCTAAGTGTCCTATTGTTCTTTAACTTCCTTTTCCTCCTTTTTGTGTGTCTTTTGGTTTCCTTGTTTAGAAAGTTGCGTTGCAAATTCACACTCTCCGATGATGAGTTCCAATGGAATGAAACCTAGGTTGAGGGCTTGGGTAGAAAAAAAATATTTTTTTTTCAAAAGGCAGCCATTATTTCTTTGTCAAGTGGCAGCAATGTAACATGTGAACTGTGTTCTTCTTTCAATTATAAAAGCCATATTTTGTTTGTTCCCTTTTATGTATTTTCATCTCTTTTTCCTGTACGTCCTTCCATTAAGAAAAAGTATCTCAAGAAGCTAAAGGAGGTTTTCCTTATAGAGATACATACGATATTGAAAAAAAAATCTTGCTATAAGATATACACTTATGTAATTCGTAACATTTTGCCTTTAGAGTTCAAGAGACAAAGGGCTGGTCTTATGACTCCTGGATAAATATTAATCTGCCAGATAAATATTTCTATCTGGTCGATAAGTTAAAAGTGCGTCTTATGACTGTTGTGACAAAGAAAACGTCCTCCCCCTTTAATTATAAACTATATTTACAATCAATTCGAGTAAAAAAAAACATATCTTATTTACTTTTATTTGTTGATGTACGTAAAGTTGTGCCAACATTGAATTTATCTATTTTAACTTCCCAACTAAAATAACTTTAAATTTTCTTAAACATGGTCAAACTCAAGAAGATGATTAGAATTTTAAAATATACATATATTTTGGTTTTACCTGTGTTTAAAACAATAATAGTCATTTTACCAAATATCAAATACTAAATATTTTTAAAATTATTAATATATTTTTTTCAAACAAACATTTCTTGGAAGTGGATTCTTCTTTGTTTTGGAAGATTTATCTTGAAAAATTAGAAGGTTTTCAAATGACGGGAAACGGAAGTGACCCGGCGAATTCAAACGGAGATAGAAGGGTTCTAAATCTATCATCTTGAGTTATAATTGTGTAATTCTTGTCCACGGGAATATAAATTGAACATATTACGAGTGAGGATTATGCTTCACATCAGGAAATGGGTTTAAATAATAACTGGAGGTGCTAGGAATTTACAGGAATGAAAGTGGGAGCTGCCCATTCCTATTTTATGTAAATTACTCCAAACAAGATCTCACCAGAATTGTTCCAGGTATTTTTTAAAGAAGCTATTATTTTTTTCATCTTTGTAACATAAAATTTATCTAAACTAAATCTACAGGAATCAAAAACTATCAGTGAGCCAACATACATTAAATGCAAGCCACAGGAACAAATTTAACTCAATCAATTCGACAATTAAGGAAATTATGTATCAAAATAATTAGTTATATTTAAATTTTTCAACATCATATTTTTTTCTTGGCATTTTGTCCTTCATGGAAACATATAAAGACTATGTAATTTTTTATTACTGAATCTTTAATTGTGCATATCATAATATTTATTTACTTTTCATTGCCTAGATTATAATACAATTTATTTTATTATGTCAAAGAATGGTCGGATTTTATAATCCAATTTCAACAATATAAATTTAATTAATTTTTTATTCAAAATAATTTGCTTCTGGTCAAGTGAAACATTACCATAGATTTTATCTATTTTCTTGCCTGTAAAAATATATGATCGCTTTAATCCTAGAGTGTAAGTGGAGCTTCACAGGAAGGGTAGAAGGGTAAACTACTGAAAAATATAAGACAAGTAAGTGAAACTTTTTTTTAGTAAATGTTTACCCTCACACATGGTACATCTCAAAGTAACATATTTATTTGCATTGTTGAAGAAATTTTGTTTGTATGTTTTTTTATTTGTATTTTTTATTGTTGAGATCCATAACTAGGTGTGGAGCATTGTGATTGTTGGCCTGATGGTCAAAATGCTCAGGTATGTTAAGGTTAAGGTTGTAACTATCCAAACCCCCACCCCCAGTAGTCCCGAGATCATAGAGTCTGCGTGCGAATGAGCTAGCCTATTTCAAAGCCAATGATATGTTACAAATATGAATGGAAGAAGTGAGGTTATCTGCATTTTAATAATTTTTTTAATCATAAATTAATATATTTTTACATCCCATAGTTTTTTGTTCACTTTTTTTCAAACTGCCAGATAGCAATAATCTGTCAGATAAAATGTATTTATCCATCACATTTTTATCGGAAGGTTTAAGTACCTGATAACTTTTATCTGAAAGATCAAATGGTTGTTGCCATAGTGACGCGTTTTTTTAATGAGGTTTTGCCTATCAGAATCTGTTTTTAAGTTAAAATCTTGATTCACGTGTTTAGTAGGTACAGGTTCAGTCTCCAACTATATATAAAGTTAGAACATTTAATTCACAATTTTATATAAACTGACAAGCTATTTGTTGAGTTTATCTAGGCTATGTAAGAACAAATTATCAAAATGTGAGTTCAATAAATGAAATTTTGTAAATGTTGTGCCCAACTATTGACCACATTTTGGCAGACACCGAAAATAGTACTTGCTAGGCACCTTAGTTTCTGCGCCCACGTGACGCCATCTGTTTACTCGCACTCTTTTAGCTACTATTATTATTGTATAGCGTTGTAGCTACTAGCCAGTTTGTACGCATGCACGCACCAATAAAAACAGTACCAACCTTTCGTTCTATGCATAGAAATATATTTATCTGGCAGATAAATTTAGTTCATAATACTCGTAAAATATTAAAGTGGCTGATAACCTTTATCTGGTAGCTAACTTTAACCTACCGATAGCAATATTTATGCGGCAGTAATAATATCGGCCCTTAGTAGAGACAAGCTAATTTTGATAAGAATAAAACAATGCTTTAATGTCCGAGTTAATGGTTGCTGTCTCTTGAAGAAAATCGATCATTATCATTCAATGATTTACATACAATTTTATGAAAAACAAAACATCAAAAATCATTGTTTGTCTATATTTCATGTCGAGCTCATAAACCTTATAAATTAAATACTTTTTTAGAGATTTTGGTATAGTAACTTTAAATCCATTTTATGTGTTTGATAAAGTTTATTAAAATCCATTAACACGAACATTAATATTTCAAAATATATTCAAATTCAGTTACCCACTTCAAAATTAAAAATAATGCTTTATTGTCAGAAAAGGCTATTTATAGATTTGTGTAGCTTATTCATCGCACTTATTCCCGGCATTTTCTAATATTAACCAGACTGAGGAGTTAGTTAAAAGATACCAGAGAACAGGTGTTACCTGTTGATATGGATGATGTGGCCGTCGTTCACCCCTCTTTCCTTCATGGACTTGAGAGCTTCTCTAGTGAATATACTGAGACCTTTCACGTTCAATTCAAGGACACGCCAACTAATGTCACTAACGTCTGAAATGAAGGACACCAATATATAATTAGTACACAGAAAATAATTGCGGGAACATAATTAACCTGTACCAATAGCAAATGATAAGTTGAACTTTTGAACTGATACAATGGGCCAGTTTCATAGTCAGATTTAGTACGCCTCAAGTGCGGCGCTATACTAAATACAAGACGTCACTTACCTGAAATTGAATGGAATGGGCCAGTTTCATATGCGAAACTGGCCCATTACATTTTGGTCTAGGTAGGTGTCGTCCTGTATTTAGTATCGACTCGCACTTTAGGCATGCTAAGTTTGACTATGAAACTGGCCCATTAACTATTTTCTTAAGCCGCTTCTCCTATCACACACTTGACCAATCTTGATATTGATAATCAGCCAGGGTGCACACACGAGGGGGGTCCAGTGGGTCCAGACCCTCCCCTGGCGAACATGAAGTAGACTATATATATAATATTAAATAAAAAGCAATGATTTATCAATGTTAAATCATATTAATGATTAAAGCAGAGGTTTAAAACAGCCCAATATTTCAATAAAGTATGAGTATAAACAACTTCATTAAGTATCTATCATTATCATTAAGACCACGTCTTACTACCCATTCGGGCTATACACACTTACGCTAATGTGTAATGGTAGGGTGATTGTGAGATGAAATGGAGGACCTACAGTTTAACGTGGGATCCGAACCACGGTGGAGGCCTGGCATTCCCCACATTCACAAGTTGTGATTAATACACATCTTGTCAGAGGTGAAGGAAGGGCTTGGCAATCAGATAAATCTGTGCGGGACCGAGGATTGAACCCGGACCCCCAGCACAGGAAATCTGACACCTTACCCTTGACCGCCAGGTCACCCATCTCATAAAGTAATTCGTTCAAAGTATTAGTGTTATACGAGTAATGGATTGTATGGACTATTGACTTGTAACTTCTTTACTTTAGACCCCCCTAAGAAGAATTTCTGTGTGCGCCCCTGTAGTCAGCTATGATCATATAAATCAATAGCTTAGACAAAATCACATTTTTAATTATAGATTAGACTAAACTCAGCGAGACGTGACAAATGGTAAACGATTTTATTTGATATTCAAAATTATATTTTCATTCATATTGGTTTTTAAATGCGTTTTAATCATTGTTTTACACATGGCATTTTAATACATTGACTTGTAGATAGATGGTTAATCAATGTGTTTTAAATTAGGCCTAATGATGTCTTGTTTACAGAAACACTATCAATAAGCCAAGCAGTTTTATCTTTTTAGCTATGGTTGTAAAAACGGGAAAACGTAAGATTCTACTAATATTACACAGCATGTCAAATGTACAGACAACATAACCAGGATGTGGTGAGATCTCCAACCTAACCTACTCAAATTATGTATCTTCCACAGAGATAAAATTGTTGTAATCGGCACAGATAAGTGGTTACAAATGCGCGGACTGGTAGGCCTGGTATCACAGCGTGTTTCGCTTGCTCTCAGATTCTCATTCACCAATTAAGTCCATTAGTTTGGAAGTTATAGGGGAAACCCCGGGGACAAGAGTGAGCGAAACACCCTATAGTTATGTGCCTTCAGATGCAATGGTTTAAATATTGTCACAGTGACATTTATGGTTGACAAGTTCAGTCTATGGACAAAGCTAGACATGCTTTTTTTTTTTTTTTTTAGTAATAAGTATAATGGTATACATATTCTTACTACTCAATGTCTCAGCGGTTCCTACACCAGCATTGTTGATAAGAATATCCACGCCACCGAGGTTCTTCTTGATCCAATCGAAGGCAGCCAAGATGTCTTCCTCTTTGAAAGCATCTGCCTTCAAAGCATATAGTTTCCCAGGAGCGTTCTTTAGACCAGCTGCCAGTTCCTTATTAAATAAAACAGTGTTTTTAAAGAAAGCACACTTAATTTTATTATTGTTAAGGATGTGAATATGAGAGCACTGAGAAGCTTGCAAACGTTTAGAAATCAAAGATTATTTATGAAGGAATTTGATGTTTTTTAATATTTTTTTACCAAAATGTAGATGAAACTTTTGACCAATTAAATAGTTTAAATTTTAAGTCTAAAGTGTTTAAAAAATGTTTGATAACTTACCGTATAAAACAATCCAGCATCATCTTAAAACGTTCTGTTTTGGCCCTTTCAAAATAGGACTTTATTGTGTTCGTAAAAAATTTGTAGAATATTGACATTTTGATTAGAAAAAAGAAGAAAAAATATATATGAGTTTGCTAATGTGTATTATCCCAAAATAGGTTAACGAGAAATAATTGAATAGGAACCTAATAGAGCAATTGATCAAAATGGTGTGTCGCACAGTATTTTAGTACAAGATGTTTCGGGAGCTTGATATTTAAAAAATTGTTGTTGACACATGAAATAATCGGTTTTGTTATGTTGGGATAGGATAGGGGTTTACAGAGAGTACCTTACGTGAGATGGTTGAGGAAGAAAGACTGAGATGGTATGGGAATGTAGTGTGGATGAAAAAGAAAGAATGCACCAAATATAATTATGGGAAAGTATGTAGGAAAAAGACCGCATGGAGACCAAGAAGAGATGGAAGGAGCAGATAACAGATAGTGTACAAGTGAGAGGCGGAGAATGGACGCAATTAAAGGAGGAAGAATGGTGGAAGGATAGAGTAAGATGAGGTATTTTACTAAACTGACCGGAACTGAAAAAGTTTGATGATAATGATGGTGTGGCAACTAAATTGAGATTTAAAATATTTTTTGTACCATGATGTGACAATTACCAGTTGGCCTACATTCATTTAATTATTTGCTTTCTTCGGTGATTTAGATAAGTTCTGTTTTAGTTTTATAAATATATGTAGTTTTTAATAATATTAATTTTTATATTAATATTAACTTACTGTTGTGTGTAAACCTATTGATGATCAAAAAATAATTGGTTCACGATAATAATATGATAAATAAGGTATACCAAAGTATAAGCCGGTGCTAATAAATAAATATGATAAATAAAAAGTTTAAAAATCACACCCTCTTTGTGAACTATTCCTGTCAATATTTGCATCTATGTAGTTTTTGCGAGTTGTTGGTGAATTAAATGTAATATTTATTGTTTTCAAAATACGTCATCCAATTTCCCGTATATTTTTGTCATGTGACGTTGGTGCATAAAATATTGAAATATTTAACCATGACAAGGAAAAATAGTATTTTACTAGAAGGATGAAGCGTACCATCAACCCACAACACAAAAAACTACTCACCTCTACTTTTTCAACCCTCCTGGCCAGTCCTACGACCTTGAGTCCTGTTTGACGAGTTCCTGAACTATCGCAGCTCCTATCCCTACGCTGGCTCCCGTCACCAGAGCTACTTTACCAGACCAACGTTCCATGTCAAACTTCTAGAATTCTTCCAAAAGATTCGTTGCTCACAGCTTGTTCCTATTTGGCTGACCTTGATAATTGTTGACGCAGCTGAGACCTTCACTCATATACTTGTTACCTCGCGTTAGATAACTAGTGAAGTGGAATACAACAACACAATGCTCTCTTGTGACTATGTTAAACAAAGTATAATTATCGCCTTATCTCAAAAGGAGCTACGTAATTTTGACAAGATGAACTAAACCGTGATTAAACATTGCACAATCAATTGGACGCAATCATGGATCAAATAAGCGAGGATTGCCTAACCAATTGGATCAAACAAACATCGAGTTTGAAGGTTCGATGTTTCACCCTTGGACCTCTCACCTTAAAAAAAGACCTACTCGTCATTTGTCGAAGCAGGAAATTTTCTAGTCAAAGCAGTATATATAGCATACTTAAATAGCTTTGTTTCTTATACACATTCTACAGTCCAATTTTCATACGAAGAGCCTTATCTGACAGCTAGGAACGACACTAAATCTTCTTTCAAGTCGTCATATGATATATCACTCGCTTTTGATTCATATAACTAATTTTTTTTTTTTAGCATCGTGTCTTGCTACCCATTCAGGTTGTACGCCACATTACTAATAAAAGGGTGACCTGGTGGTCTAGGGGTAAGGTGTCAGACTTCTGTGCTGAGGTCCGGGTTTCAATCCTCGGTCCCGGCACATATTTATCTGATTGCCAAACCCTTCCTTCACCTCTGACAAGATGTGTATTAATCACAACTTGTGAATGTGAGGAATGCCAGGCCTCCACCGTGGTTCGGATTCCACGTTAAACTGTAGGTCCTCCATTTCATCTCACAATCACCCTACCATTGCACATTAGCGTAAGTGCGTATAACCCGAACGGGTAGTAAGACGCGGTGCTAATAAATAATAATAATAATAATAATAATACTAATAAAAAACCCACTATTACTGTAATAAAATGTTTATGAATGTCGGTTTTTTTTAATGAAAATTGGACTCTAGGCTATTCGTTGAACAAAGTGTAGTTTACTTAGGGGAGTTAGCCTGTCAATATTGTACTCAGGATTTATTTCACATTTTACTTTCTAATCAAGAGAAAAAAATTGTAAATTTGAAAATGTTTGACCTCGAGATAATAATGAATCCCTAAGATTTATGTGCCCTATAACCCAAAATTAATTCTGTTTGTCCTCGGGGTGTTGTTCTGATTTTGATTGAAGCCTTTAAATGAAGGTTTAATGTTGGGTAAATTTAGAAAGTTAACATATCGAAATTTTTAATGGATAGTTGGGAAGTCCTTACTTGATTGTATCATAAAATCTTTGAGGTTATATCACAGATTATTTATTTTCGTAAACTTGTCTCAAACTATAATAGATTATATGAGAAAGCAAATACGATTGCCTCATCACATTCATTTTCCTGTGGTCCCATGTGTGGGCCACCTTGCACGCCACAGTTTGAGAACCACTGGTCTATGATTTTTAACGATCAAGGTTTTTGCTCTCGACACTATATTATTATTACTATGTTTTGTGTTTTTATTTTTTAAAGGTGCCATTTTAAAGTATTTATGTGTATTAATGGATACAATTTTATATAATTGATAATGAAATTGCATACCCATTTGTTATAAAGGCACTTCATTTACAGTTATTGAGGGTTTTGAGAAAATCACAACAAAATAAATTCATAAATCATTGATTCTGTTAGTTCTATAGCAACGATGTTTGTTATGTCCATAAACACACAGTTTTCTGTTGGTAAAAGTGATAGTGGCGTTGCTTAACTAACCTTCTTTTTTGTAGGATCGTTTCCTTTAGGATATTAACATTAAATTTGGCATATTGGTATAGATTTTTATGGAAAATAAAATAAGATATAGTGCCACTTTGTATCAGATTTTTTCAGCCACCATCTTGAAAAAAATTGCGCACAAAAGTAGTTTTTTTTTTAATTACAAGGTGATTTTTTTGTTCAAACCAGTTTGACACGTCTGGATACAACCTTTAAGTAGCCCTTGGTATTAATCCAAATAAAATAAATAATAGTAATAATAATAATCCTAAACAATTCTGTTCATAGTCATTTCAAGCATTAGTTCTTAAACTTGAAAGAGAGTCGGGCTATAGGTCTTTTTTGTCATCAAATCGATAAAGGCTAGCAAGAACGTTCACTTAAAATAGAAATAATAATAATATATTTTATTTATTTATAAAATGTGTTGTTACAATACAAACAATTGTGTATAGTGTAAAAAAAATTTCATAATCTAAAATATATATAGGTACTTAATGCAAATTGTTTATGAATCTTATATAAATTTACTCTTGATGCCCTTACTATAATCAATTAGTCAACTAATTACCAATATTACAACCAGAAATGTTAAAATGAGAGTAACATAGAATTTATGATGTACATCTTCGTTGTGATATCCTATTTTATTTTAATAAAATTTGACAGTATTTTATGTAAGCAAACGTGTCTTTGAATTCCATTTGATGTTGCCTGCTCTAAGCTAGGATGGCATATTTTTACTGTTTCAGTTAAAACTTCTCACCTACTGGCTTTATAATGATTTCGTGAATCTGAAAAATAAGAAATAATAGTTACAAATTTATTATCTTCTTAATCTGGAGATAATTTAAAAGCAATTAGTAACCAATACCAATTAAAAGTTATAGTTCTAATAAATACAATTTTATAATAAAGTGTTGGTTAGTATAGAGATAGTTTCAAAGAATAATTTGCATTGTTGGTTAGAAAATAATTTTAAAACTAAACCCAATTTAATTTTTTAGTGTAAATGGTTCATTTTAGAAATTTCACACATAATTGGAGAGTCAAATTATTTGAGGAAAATCAAATGAGTATAGAACTTTTTTTTTTTAACTGGCAAGTTACCTTAGCATCATATAGTAAAATTATAATATGACGCTGAAAACTTAATTACACGTTAAAGTGTTTCAAGTATTTTGTTAGAAAAAATCTTATTTTTGTTTTCTTTCAATTGGAGTGTTTACTTTTTATGAAAATAACACAAACACGTATGTGAAGTCAATTTTTCCTTATCTTACTATAGATAATCAATTATTTCAAGAAGTGTTTTGAACATTGAAACAAACCTTAGATTAGACACTTAATTATTTAGGTTTATAAGTTTGTTTTACCTGCACGTGGGGTGGAGTTCCTAGTGTGTAAACCACCGCGTCTGCAATGTCCTTGGATTGTAAAGTAGGGTTTTCTGTGTAGAGCCTATTCTTTATTTCTTCGCCATATAAGTTCATAAACTCTGTCACTACAACTCCAGGGCTAACACTCTGAAAGAAAATATATTGACTGGTTAACAATTTACCCAAATATAATGTATTATTTTACCTATTGGTAAAGTAATCTCAATTTAGGTATCTTAGACATTCAGTTGATTTGAGAAAAGGCATTTAAATATCAGTCCATTTTTTAGTATTAAATTTAAAGAATATGTTACCAACACTCTCGCTACCAAACTCAAAATAAATTATATAATACTTTAAAAAAATTAAAGCTAAGTATTTAACTTGTTTTAGTCACAAACCAGGTGAAACACACACGCATTTCCTGTTAAACTGAGAGAAGTTATCCTGCGCATGCGTATGCATCAGTCTCCAGCAGTGATACCCGCTTGCAAGTTCAGTGTGCCACGGAGACTCACAAAAAGATATAGCAAAAAAAAAGTTTGGGAATCATTGCTCTAAACGGGAACAACACCTATTTTAGTCATTTTAAAGTTAATTGATTCTAGTGAGGTACAATAATTTTGGTTGGAAGTTGTGATTAAAACCTTAAATACCTCTTTAATAATATTCACACTCATGGAAGTTTATGAGATATTTTAAATCAATTATGATATTTTAATTAATATTCAAAATAGAATGAATGTAAACAAAAATATTGTTTGCAAAAGATTTTGATATTGTATAACTAATTTCAATTTAATTAAAAATAATAATGTTTAGTAATGTATAGTATTTGAAAACTATGACAGTGTTATCAACAAAGGATAATTCATTAATAAAAGTATTTATATTAGTAAATGTGACTTTGAATATACCGTGACTTTGGTCTTTGAGCCAAGCTGCACCAATTCTCTTCTTAACCCCTCCGTCAAGACTGTGACTGCGTGTTTAGAGGCGTGATACATGGACACGTTTCTTCCACCAGGTAAAGAATGACCTAAAACACTATCCAACAAATACACTGAATAATTAACACATAAATAATTCAAGGAAAAAAATGTGCTTAAAATAATGTTTGCTCCATAAAAAAAACCTATTAGATACTCTTGAAATAAATAGTTTTTTGTGGTTTTTCTACCTCCGTGCTTAGCGTCCGTGATCTTCACTTATTTGCACTAATAATGTTAGGAATGGGAAATCTAGACTTTAAAGGAATTGCTACCCCGTTCACGTGGAGTTAGAAGCCATTTATAAAAACCTCTGTACCCTTGACACAACGCCTACGTCCCCGGCAAGCAAGACAATACGAGATTACGAGATTGACACCTTGGTTCACATGTTATGAATATTTATTATGTTAATTTAGAAATAAAAAATTAATCCATGTTTTGAGCTTGCAAGATAGCTATACAGACTGAGCGGCCACCGCCACCAGCGATAATAATACCAACATTCATGGATATTCAGCACAATGAGCTATCCGGCCGTTAATCTCAGTTTTCTAGACCGGATAGGCCACTTCCTTGTTTAAGTAACGCCTTATGTGTCCTCACGAGGCTGATTTGAGCCTGTTCCAGACCCACTGATTCGCAGATAAATTTTGGAAGAGCCGGGTATTGAACCCGGATCTTCTGGATTTGTAGTCAGGAACTCTGTCCACTAAACCACAGAGGCAGTAAATTTCAAAATATAATTTCAATAAAACGCCCAATTAAATTTTATTAAGGAATAGTTTTATCATTTAAATATGTGATCAATTTTTTTTTTAAGTTCGTTAGAATGAACTAATGTTTATGTATACATGATCGTGAAGCTTCAGGAAACATTTCTAACCAAAAATAAAAATCAGCTGGTAATATATTCTTGTGAGAAATAGTTTTTTTATGATGATGTTTGTAGTAGATCAGCTATTCGGGGTTGCTTGTGAAATAAGAGTTTTTATTCACACTGTCATCTTTATGAATTATGTTGTCTTGTAAAATGAGCAGATATAATAATTTGTGTAGGGGAATATAAAGGTGTGTGTGGGGGAGATGTTTTAAGCACCGAGGGGGTCTAAAGAGGAAATGAGGATTGGGGTTAAGGTGTGTTGGAAAGAGGAAGGTGATTAGATAATGGTTGTATCGAAGTTTGAAGGGGAAAATCAGGGCTACATGAGCAAAGAATGGTACCAAGGAAATATGACAAATAACAGTTGTTACCTGTTGATATGAATAATGTGGCCATCGTTCACACCTCTTTCCTTCATCGATTTGAGAGCTTCTCTTGTGAATATACTGAGACCTTTCACGTTTACGTCAAGGACGCGCCAACTGCCATCGCCAGTGCCTTAAATAATAATACACATACATTACTCATAACACTACGAATAAATGTGAGCCTGCAATGATCTGTATACAGTGGATTCATCGTGGCTTTGTCCTGTTCTAGCAGATAATAAGTTACTAAAGCCCAGTTATGACGCGTAAAATTAGTAATTGCTACCACTGGTAAACGATTAAATCAATTAAAAAAGTGTTAACATGGTAGTTAATTCATACAATGGTAATATACTTTGATTCACGCTTGACGTATCAATCCTCAAATGAGACGCATAGGGTCAAGCGTTTCAACTAACGAGTATGAATACAAAACCTGTTGGTAACTCTGTGCTGCTCACGTGTGAAATTTCGCAATGCCCATCGATGGCGTGAGAAACATAAGGTTTGTCAGCACTCTGATGTGTGGTTACTTTGTGCGGCTACGTGTGCTGATATAATCAGTCGTTTCAAAAAGTACACGTTAAATACCTCAAATAAATAAAATATATTTAAATTGAACTTTATTTACTTCCCGACTCTTCTTATGTACCAAATTTAATTTCAGAACAATAGACTTGGTGAAATTTCCAAACACTTCGAAACGAAAGGACAACACTGGACCAAACCAATGATATTTTTGTGACAACTGCTAGTAAGTTCCTCCATAGGAAATCCCAAATGGTCTGCAGGGTATGCACCATTACGTAAAATTGTTTGGAATTTTATTGCTTATTGTTCATGTTATATTTTATTTTATTTCATATACTACTAATTTTTTTTTATTTGAGCCGGGGCCCCTAGGAATCCCGGGTCCTGTATAACGATATCAATAGTGCCTTTCTAGTGGCGGACCTGCCTATTTAACTTCCTAGCCATCCAATAAACATATCTTCCTTGTTTTTTTTTCGACCAAAATTCTATTCAAATGGCTAAAAACGAGAATCGCATAATATCTATTAAAAAACCTACCACTTATAGTATCAGCAGTTCCTACACCAGCATTGTTGATCAGAATATCCACGCCACCGAGGTTCTTCTTGATCCAATCGAAGGCATCCAAGATCTCTTCCTCTTTGGCGACATCTGCCTTCACAGCATAGAGTTTCCCAGGAGCGTTCTTCAGAACGGCTTCAAGTTCCTTAGTATTATTAAACAAAGCAATTTATAAATACACAGGTACAATAGTTTGTATGCTTGTGTTACTTATTCTTGTGAGGAATAATTTAATCTCCTCAATTTACATAATTAAAAACTTGATAGCAAAACTAACAGAAAAGATACGATAATTAAAATATGACGTCTACGTTATTTTTCTTATTTCAAATCAAATGGAAAAATAATCACTTTTACAATATAGTCTAATTTTTTTCTCTAGATGGGGCATTGTTGTTATTAGTAATAATATCATTTTCTGTTGTGCTATAATAAATTAATTCATTTAACTTATTTTATAACTGTTTTGACAGAATCCAAATCCATTTAAGGTACCCAACTCTTTTCTCACGCAGAATTTATTGTGATGTCCTTTTTATTTTCAATATTTTTAATAGTTAATATTTCTTGTAAATATTTTAGTCATTCGTCTACTTTCTCGGGAATTTTGTAATCCAAAATAACTCCTCCGTTGTACTAAACATACAGCACCAAAGCTTAATTTCTTGATTTTAATTTTAATCATACAAGATCAATCAAACCTAGATGGTTAATTAAAGAATATCTATATTATTAAAGACATGATTTGTCTTATTTACCTAAAATTATTATAGCATTTTTATTTTTCCTAGTATTTTGTATATTTAACTTTAATCAAATATGTACTATTGAAATTTAACTACTTTTAATTTATCAAAGATTAGTTGGCTATAGCGTTTTTAGTTAAAGGAAATAACCTGCCTTTTAGACGTCATGAATAGGAATACATATCTAATCGGTACAATAGTAGATTACCAGGATACTAATAGTAATAGTCAAATATTGGTGAATTCAATAACAGATCTATTAAATTACAGAAAAAGAAAGATTGTTCTGGGCAGATAAAATTAATAAATATATATAGTGAAGCTGCAGTAGTAATAATAAAATAAATAACATAATGGTTTAACAAAGAAAAATAATATTTGGTAAATAAAATGAAATTCTTTAACAATGAAAATAAACTATATAACTGGGCAATAATAAAAAATAAACATCTCAAAAGTTCAACAATGGATTTTTTGTTGAACAAGTAGGTTGGCTAATTTACTAATTGAGCTGAAGTCCGAGAATCGAAAGTCCTTTTTTTAAAAGTGTAAATAAACAATTACTAAGCGGTAGTAAGATAATTTAGCTACTCTCATCCTGGTCAAATAATGAGAAATCCAGTTTCTTTAATAAAAGGATTGTTAAGATTTTCAGAGCGGATTTTTAATTTCATGGTAAATATATAAACGACACAACACACCCTGAAACCGTTATGTCACGAAAGTGATGTAACAATTATTCAAAGATTCAAAACAAATATTTTAGAGGCTGGACAATATTTTCACATGACACGATCGGATAAAAAATATATATCTCCTTGGCTTTTCTATAGTCAACATAGAAGGTAAAAGGAAGGGCCTGGACTTACTTACATAAAAATATAAAAATAGTTCATATGACCCAATCAGATAAAAATAGAATATTTAAATGGTGTCTCTTGCACTTCAATAATATAAAATTGCTAGAGACACCTATCAAACTTTCAAAAAAACTCTAAAAATATAGATTTTTCATTTATAGCTCCCCTAAGTAAAAGTAAGGGCTCGGAATTACCTACTTAAAGAGAGGTCACATGACACAATCAGATAGAAAATATAACTGTCCCTGGCTCTTCTATAGTCAACATATATGGAAAAAGGAAGCGCTCTGACTTACTAATATAAAAAAGCTAACAAGACCCAATCAGCTAAAAAATAGTAAATTTAAAAGGTGTATCTAGCATTTCAATATTACAAAATTGACAGACAAACCTCTCAAACAATCAAAATAACTTCAAAAATATCAATTTTTCATAGGAAACTTCCCCAGGCAAAAGGAAGAAATAGGAATTAGCCTACCTACTTAAAGGACATTCACAGAAACAATGAAAAAAACTCTAAAAAATCAATATTTCACATAAAACTCCCACAGGTAAAAGAAGGGGCTCTGAATTACTTACTTAAAGAGGGTTAACTTTTAGCTTAGTTTATAGTTTCCTTCTCAGCCCTTTCCCCAAAGCTCACACTTTTTTTTTTACTTTAAACTGATATAGTAAATCTGACAAAACGTCATCAAGCTAAATTATTAATATTGAAGATAAATTTAATCCCTAAATAATTTTGTTCAAACAATAATTTCTGATTAAGATTAATTTTAAATGTGAAACAACATAAATGAAACGTTTACGTTTATAAAATAAACTGTATGTATTGACTAATATACGTGCACCATATCTTAAAATGTAAGTGGGTGATTAATTACCTCCACTTTTTCGACCCTTCTAGCTAGTCCGACGACCTTGAGCCCGTGTTTGACGAGTTCCTGAACAATAGCGGCTCCTATTCCCGAGCTGGCCCCCGTCACCAGAGCTACTTTACCTGACCAACGCTCCATCTGTTACTGCTAAATAATGGCTGACTAGACTTATCTCTTGTTCGTAATCGACTGATAAAGTTTATTATTTTCTATTCTTATTTACACCTAAGTTACATCACAGTGAGCAACGTGTGACGTGTGTGAGGTATAGATCACAAGGTCCAAGTTAATAATCTGCCAGTAATGTTCACTATCGATAGTGACAAGCTCTTTCGAAAAGTATCACAAGATTCGGAAATAAAACTTGACAGACTAAGATTAACCACTTTTAATCTATTTTGTGTTATAATTTTTATGGAGTTTTCCCATTTGTTTTAGTTAGTTTGGATATCATCGTATAGGTTTTTTTTTTTAAATAGTTTATATTGTATTTGAGATGTTCCATATTGTGAAGTTAAACACGTCATTCACTTTATGGAATTTACTATCCATCCATCCCTTTAACAAACGGTGCCTCGTTTAATTTATATTTAAATTAATGTTAATTTTGGCTTAAGTGTTAAATAGTGTATTCTAGCACTAAAAAAGATAGTTGAAGTTTGAGATTCAAACTGAATGGCTCTAAAAAAAACAACGAGTGTTTTGAGTCACATATTTAGCTCTACTACATTTAAAACACAGTCTCATAGTCTACCCTGACACTATGCCCCTGATTTTCACTATCGGATGGTTATTAAAAGCTTATAAAAAATTAAAATAGAGTAAAATAAATTAATAAAATTATATAGTTGAAAGAGCTATATTTTTTAATTCATAAATAAATTACATCTCTTGTGTTTTGTAATAATTTAATTTATATTGAAATCATAAGATAGATCGATTAAGAGAGCCATAAAGTGAATATTACTTCCATTGGACATGACCAGATGCAATACTACAGGGCCTTGATAGCCTGTCTCACCCCACGGAAAGTACGTAGCTTAGATGGGAAATACAAAAACTAGCCGGGGGGAAGGGGCGGAGTAGTGGAAATCCAAATATCTTCTATAGGCCTTTAACTTTCAAGAATATTTCAAGAGAGGACCACTCTAAATGACATCTAGAGGCATCTATCTTTCAAAGATTTTCAGAGGGAGAACCTTCAAACCCACCTTTGTCTTCGAATTTAAATATTTTGGCTTATATATATGGTTGAGTGTAGGAGGATGCACTGAACACCAAATATTTTTTAAACTAAAAATAACTTGTAACAATATTCAATTTCCCTAGAGAGGAAATTTGTCCATGTGAAAAATTCTGAGAAAATTAAAATATAAAATGTTCTTACAAAATAGATTTGTTTTTGATCCTCTTTTACTAGTTGTAAAAATATTTTTATTCATTGACCCAGTCCTATACCAAAAAAAAAATCACAGTTATTAAATAATCTGTAAAGTGGAAATTTTAGAATTTTAGAATATCCTCCTGAGCTCACCTTCTTAAGTCTTCAATCTTAACAGCGCATAGATCTCCCTCCACCAATCTCAGAGAAAGTAATACAGTACCATTTTAATCAACCTAGCTTTATTTTTTTCTAAACACTCACTGTATTGTACATGTATGTGATTTTTTTATTCAAAATTATTATTTTTGTAAAAGAAAACGATTTTATAACAAATAATAATTTATTAGTAGGCCTATTATCTATTTTTATCATAAATTCTCAGTGTTCAGGGTGGCTAGAAGTCCTCCTTTTCCCGTACATGTCCTATATTTCAACCCCCTGCCCGATGTCCAGGAAGAATTTTCAAAAATTCTGAAATGTCCTTTATTTTGACAAAATGAATAAATTGGTCATTTTTGGGTGTTATTTGCTCTCAAAGCGATCTGGCATTTAAAAATTCTTCTGTAAGATGGCATTTCAGTTATCACTAGCAGTTTTCGTGTATTTTCATCGTCAAACCCACAACGCAGTTATAAAATGAAATTATAGTTATAAGTTATAAAGTTTATGATTTATTTTGTCTGGCAACGTGTTAGTAACCAATCACAGAGAACATTCTAATTCATAAGTTAATTTGAAAAATAGGCTTGAATGTACAGTATATTAAAATGTGTAACATAGTTATAATCTTCTGAAAATTGAAAAATGACGCCTGGACACGAGAATCGAATCCGGGACCTTTGGCTTAGTACGCTAATGCTCTAACCATTGAGCTATCCAGGAATCGTCCCGTGCCCAGGGTAATTCTTCACTCATATTTTAAGGCAAAGTCTATGATAGACGTGCAGAAATCGTCGGCTACAAATGATATCAAGATGGAAATTCCTCACTAAAAATATAAATAATATCTTCGGCTATTTGATTCATAAAATGCAATCATTTACAATTATAATAATTTGTACTTGTGCAGCAAAAGCCAACTCGAGTCTAAAGATGGCTTCGTTATTGATAGCTCGTGATCCTAATAAATCACAAATTTTGTAGCCGGATTTCCCTGTAAGTCTAATCATAACACTGCCTTAAAATTGATGAAGAATGACCCTGGCACGAGACGTATTTTTGGATAGCCAGTGGTTAGAGCAATGGTCGACTAAGCAAGTCCCGGATTCGATTCCCTATGTCAGGTGTCATTTTCAATTTTCAGAAGATGATATCAAGATGGATATTTCCCACTAAAAAGCATAAATAATATTTCGGCTATTTGATTCATAGTTATAATCATTAAAACACATTAAATGAATTTGTATAAATACTAACATCTTGAAATTTTACTCTGTAACATCTTACATTTTTCTTGAATGTCCTACATTTTGGGCACCAAAGTCTTCTGGTCACTCTGCTGGTGTTGAGTAGTTTAAATTTTAATAGGATATTTAAAAAAATTAAGTCAAAGAAAAATCATCAAATTGTTTCAAACAAAATCATTGTCTTAAGGTGGATATGTAGGGGACTAGAGAAAAGGTTAGTGTTTTTTGCAGTTTTTATATCAAAACTATTTTGGTCAATATAAATCAGGTATTTTTCAGTACAAACATAGAGTTTAATTTTCTTCACATGGTGATCTCAACGTTTCTTAATATTTGTCAAGGATGTCCTGGAACTTAATGACAACTTTTTTCTCTTAATTTCAAAAGTTTCTCATCTAAAAAATGTAATTAAATTCAATTGGAAGGGATTTTGAGAAAATCTATTTATTAATTTGGTTACCTTCAGTAAACCCCCTTAATTTTAGGGTTAAATATTTAATTCCAAAAACCCCTATAGAGGACCTTATGAAAACCCTAGATACCAATTAGCCCGATCGGTAAAATGGTTTCAGCTCTATTCTGAGTTACAAAGACAGACAGATAGACAGATAGACGGCATCGAAAAAAATACTTTTTCGGTTTTAGAAGTCATGAAATTTCCACTTTATCTAAATCTTGAGTTCGATTTTTTTGACTATCACAATATTTATTCTATGTTTGAGGAGTAAAAGTTAAGGTAAAAACACATTTTAATTGAGAAACTTCACGTCATCTGTCCACCTTAACATTCTCAGCTATAGTCCAATTTTCATAGAAATAACCTTATTTGACAATTAGAAAAGCTACTTGTTATACTTTCATGTATTCCACGTCTAGCATGTAATCTACAGCTAGCAATTTTTATAGATATTATTAATACCAATAAAATAACACTGATAAAATGGTAAAATTTCATCAACTTTGGGAGTCTAAAATATTTTGGAATTTTCTAAAAGGCCCTTCATGTGAAAATTAAACTCTAAGTAGAAATGGTTTATTGAATCAGAGTCTGTTTGAAAATAGCATTTCATATTTTCAATTTCTCGGACCAATCCTCTTGGTGTGAGTTCCAGCCATCATAAAAAAAAAGTCTTGGTAAAAATTTCAACGTCTTCTCAACCCGTCACATAGAGTGTAATGCAAAGACCGACACTTTGGGGACTCGGATTTGAGATTCGGATACGTAAAATGGTGGATCCACCCCATCTCTGATAAAAACAAAATTAGGTCAAATTAAATGTCCACTGATTTGTGTATGTACTGTAAGTTATACCATTTTCTAGCACAAATGCATGATTACATCCGCTGTCGTTTCCACCTGCGACCGGGTTAGTTTTTTATTCAAGCCATATATTTCCCCTACCGGCTTGCAAGGCCTGTAATAACTTCATATGCCTTATCATCTAACTTAAACAGATAACATCACTCCGGCTGTTAATTTATTAATTTGAAAGGGTAAACCCACATTTCACCAATGATTATTATTCAGCCCTGTCGGGAGTCGAACCTGGGACCCTTAGCTAAGTAGGTAGACATGCTACCTACTGAGCTAAGGTCTCGGATTTCTAGCACAAATACCAACGGTTAAAACAGTTAATAGTTTGCAATGATGATAAAAGATAATTTGTACAGCTCACGATTGTATGGGATATTTTAAGGTTATATGAATGTATAAAATATTATTATTACTATGTGTTCTGTCTTATGACAGATCCATTCCTTTTGTCAGTGAAACTTGGACCGCCAGTGTGCCCTGTCCTCTGCCTCCTCCTTCAGCTCCCAGAATGTTCTTCTTTCCTTCCGACGTTGCTTACTTGGAAATTTCAAGCTATTTTGCGAAGCGGGTTGCATTTTAATTTGACGCATCTAAGCAGGCACTATAACACTTAGCAGCAATGTACAAAATAGGAAAAGTGGTAAGAAAATTAGAAGTTAACCCTGAGAGGACTCTTGTTATGTGCTGATAATCCTTTCCCTCTTCCTCTGACGAGCTTACACAGCCACTTTAATATTTGTGCCTTAAAACATTGGCT
The DNA here is from genome assembly GCA_033556935.1 of Timema podura. Taxonomy (NCBI): domain Eukaryota; kingdom Metazoa; phylum Arthropoda; class Insecta; order Phasmatodea; family Timematidae; genus Timema; species Timema podura. Next base: position 17,055,207 of record JAVRXN010000014.1, on the reverse strand, counting down.
TGCTTTTTAATTTTACCTTTTTCTTGATTACTAATATAGATAGATAATACCCCAAAGGGCTTTTTAATCTACACCTGAAGAAATTCCATAGGACTTTCTGACCAGTCTAATTAATTAGTTGTACAGGATTTATTACTGTACAAAAAATACAAGAGAAAAATAGTTTTTTTGGAAGTAAATATTTCGGTAGTTAGGGTTACATTAATTATGTCTGATAAACTTTTTCAAAAGCCATCAAGCTGAGTCAGCGTAGAGATGAATTGTACGAAAAGAAGGGCCTTCGGGAGGCTACTGTATATACCACCAAGGACATTTTTAATCTACATCCTAGTAGAAAGATTCCTACAGGACATTTTCGTGACCAAGCTAATTAATCTAAGTTGTAGAGGATTTATAAAAAAATACGTTTACAAAAAAATACTTAAAGAGAAAAATAATAATTTTGTGACACTGTAGGACTATTTTTTTAGAATTAGTTAAGAATTTATGGTTTTTGTTCCAACATTATATCTTTAAAATTCGCTGATTAAAACATAAATTCATTAACATAGTAAATCCTATCTTATAGGCCGTGAAGTCACAGGTAGAGATGAAAATTTTGAATCGGAAAATTTTCCGCAGTGTTGGCTTGCGGTGGAAGGGTTAAATTGTAGAGGTGGCACATGGAGCCTATTATACTTCAAAATATAGTGTGTTAAGAGACGAATGGGTTATCATAAGGGGGCAAGGGCCTGGGAAAGGGGGAGGGGTAATAAGGATGCACGGAGAATGGGGGGGGGGGGAGACAAAAGTTGGCCCAACCTTAAAATTATTTCAATTATCTTATTGATGATAAAAAAATTGAGGTATGATTTATGAACATAACGGGTCTACAAAGGCTTGCATTCATTTGTTTGTTTACTACTCATTTTTAGCACCATGTCCTACTACCCATTAGGGTTGTACGTCCATGTACTAATTACTCTAATGTGTTAGGGTTTAGGGTTGTTTAATTTAGAGGAATTGCACCTGCTAGAGTGGAAAACTCTTAGTAAAAACCATCCTCAGTGCAACTGACTGGTATCGAACACCGATCTCCCTGTCGTCAGCAGTCTACTCTATTGTGAGAGTGGCGCGTTAGAACGTTCGGCCGCCGAAGCTCGTTTGATGATGTTTCTGGTGTTAACGCCCTCAGGAGAAATTAATCTTAAGTAAAAACGTTGACATTTGGGATATCTTTATCTCGATTACGTTATAGTTCAATTTAATCAGTTGAAATTATTCACAGAAATAATAATTGAAATTTTCCGTTTTGGAAAATTTTCCGTCTCACAACTCTAGTCACAGTTAGCCAACGACCTTAAATTCATCCAATATTTGAATCCCCCTCCTTCCTAAGCTCCTCTTTCCCTCAACCTTTCCTTCTACGACGTCGTGCAGAAGATAGTTCCTCCTAAGGACGTGTCCGATCAAGTTTATACCGAAGGATCACATCCAAAATGGTTCTCTTCTCACCCACTCTTCTTAGGACTTCTTCATTTGTCATCCTGTCTGTCCACCCGATCTCCTCGAGTCTTCTCTAACACCACATTTCAAAGCTCTTCAAGTATTTCTTTTCCTTCTTCCTGAGCGTCCAAGTTTCTTTTCCATAAGGCGCGATGATCCAAATGTAACATTTCATCTATTTCTTTCTCAGTTCCAAATTCAGCTTGCTGGTAAACAGTAACCTCTAATCGGTAAAAGCTTCCTCGGCCATGGCGACCCTTGATCTGATTTCCTTGGCTCGTGAGATACATTTAGAAACTAATACAGTTTAACTTGAAGATATCCACAAATATCAGTGTCAATTTAATTTAAAATAAACAGTTTTTTAAAATCATCTTAGTTTTTTAATTATTACATCATATATCTAACTAGTACTATTTATTATATCTTGGTTTAACCTGTTAAAACATTACAGTTTTAGAGAAAATTTTGAATTAATATTTTGAACTATAAGCTAGAACCAATCATAGCTTATAACTAAAACTTATAATACAGCCATGCTGTCCAATTATAATTACAAACATACATTACTTTTAAAATGTTGACATCATAAAGTAGTTTGAGTTTTTAGAGTCAATAGACCTAAGATAAAATATTATAAATAAGTAGAATGTTAGCACTACATAAAGTTATATACGAATTTGGTTATACTTTTTCTTTCTGCCCACATACGTGTTAACAGAAGGACTACCTAACGAATATACGGTTGAGTATGAGAAACATGGTTAGAATAAATGCACCTGCATAAGTGTGGCGAATGGAGAGAAATCCACGCCTTACATGCCCTAATCCTTCCTTTAAATGAAAACAATGTTTGGAATTAAAGTTCAAGAGCTAGTATAGCTTATAACCTCTCATTAGACATTGGTGGTTATATTTATGGTTATATTTTAAAAATCTATGAAAGCGTACTTTATAAATTTAAACCTTTGATTATGATACATTTTATACAACATAGGCCTAATCATGATCCTGTTTTATATTTTAGTTACAATTTTATCATCTTTTATGTAACCATAATGTCAGTGTGGAATTGGTGGTTCATCGTATTGAATCGGTTTTCTTAATTGCGGGTGACGTATTCTCTCATTCTCCTTCAAGACAGCTCTCCTACAGGTTTTACTGTGATCTCATGAACCTGAAATATAAACATATAAAATTATAAATATCATATGTTTACAAACATTTAATTATCTTTAGTTTATACATTCAAACAAGAATTTCAAACACAACACCTAAACTAAATGTGTTTCAAGTTATCTACTAATTCTGCCGCTAGATATGTAATCTTAAAACAAATGCCATACAAATATAAATAATGTTTGAGTAGATAATAACATTTAATAGCATAGCAAATATATTCCAATCTTTAGCCTCCTAACTGGATTTCTCGTAGCTTTATGATAAACTACGCACATGAGTGGTCTTTTAAAAGCATTGTTAAAAACATACGTTGTACACACACATGTGGTTAGGAGAGAATTTCTATGAGTACCTCTTTATAAATTCCGAGAACTTAACACTTTCTAAAAGTGGATTACAAAGATAGAGTGAAGCGAATTAATTTTATAGAAATATTATATTAAGCAAATAAAAGGTAATATATTCTGGTGCTAAGAGAACAAATTTCAGTACGTTCTAAATATAATATTTAAATATACAATGTCTGCATTTTCTGAAACCAAAACATTTATTTTCTTTGTGTGTAAGATCTAAATGAAATAAACATAAATCGAACTATCATTTCTTTCTCAACGATAACACAAGTCATAGATTTGTTTTGAATGAAATCGGGTAACACTCTTTTAAATTCTTAGTTATGTGCTGGTTTTTTTAATTTAAAAATGCATAGTTCACATGAGTTTTAGGGCATAAAATTATTTAAACATATTCTTTGCTCAGATTTTAAATTCACCTTTAAAAAAATGGTTTTACTAATTCAAACACAGAAGAGGAAAGGTAGAAGTAAGCACTCCTTCAGACTGTCACCACGTCAATTTGGTTTAAGAGGCAATTGAACGTAGGATACCGAATCTGGTGAAGTTCTTAGGAACTATCGATAGACTTCCCGTGAAGGCTTAAAGAGTCCTCGCGTAGAAACAGCTTTAATTCAACCGACAGATTTAGCATGAGTTCAAACAGTCCAATTTTCATAGTAAGGGTCTTATCTAACAGCTATAGAAGTCACAAGACTTTCTTTAACGTATTCACAACTTCAATTAATATGATCTGCACCTGTCACTTTTGATAACTATTAAAGATACCTATAAAATAGCACAAATATTACACTATAGTAAAATGTTATCAATATTTACTGCAAAAAATAATAAAATATTTTCAAAAAGACCCTTTCTATGAAAATTGGACTTATCAACGTGAACCAGGGAATAAGAGACTGTTGTAACCTCAGCATCCAACCTATTGGCACTCAATGCAATTTTCAGGCCAATACAATTTCTCTTGTTTTTAGACAATGACAGACGAAGAATTAGTACTCCCTCATTTATTCAATGTTTCATAGCATTTGTATTTACCTGCACATGTGGTGGAGTTCCTAGAGTGTAAATCACCGCATCTGCAATGTCCTTGGCTTGCAGACAAGGATTGTGTGCAAATATCCTTTCCTTAACTCTGGTCCTAATGCATCCGCGATCTCTGTCTCTACAAGTCCAGGGCTAACACTCTGAGCAGGAGGAAGAACTTGTTAAGAATTTGTAGTGACTTATTGTCAAGCTTTATTTAATTTAGTATATTTAATTTATTTGTGCAATAGATATACAACTTTAGACCAGTCATCAAATATACAGAAAACATGACAAACATGTTATGGAATCCAAAACACTTTTTTCTTTAATGGATAACAATTTGTGCATAATTAAAGCGGTATTCGTGAAGAAATTTGAGTCCAGTGCAGAGATAATTATGTTTTTCGCTGGTGCTGAAGAGATAATGGTTTATATTACTTAATCTATGGCATTATAAAGTCGTAAGATCATTGCCGCACTTACAAAAGTAAGCTTCCTCTATATATTATATCCAGTCCACCTCATAACATCATATCTCATCTTGAGCTAGTTTTGTCTAGCCCACCTCATCACACCTTATCCCCTACCTTGAGCTAGTTCTCTCCAGTCCACCTCATTACACCATATCTCCCTCTTGAGCTAGTTCTGTCTAGTTCCCCTCATTACACCATATCTCTTCTTGAGCTAGTTATGTCTATTCCTATATAACATTTCTAATCGCACATTGTTTCAAATATAAATTAACCAATAAATATTTTTAGCAAAATTCATGCATTCAAAAGTAAATTATTCGTAAACTATCCTAAATTTATTTGTTATTTCTAAAAATAAAAATTATTCTTATTTCTCATGAAAAAAATTCACAGATTCCCATTTTAATTCAATCCTCAAGGTCAATTTCCAAAACATTCAAATTTTCTATAATTTGTTGTAAGTAAACTATCCTTAAATTCCAAATCGTTAAATCTGTTGTTTTTTTAAATATAACCTTCGAGATCAATTTGTTTTTTTTCGTGATCACAGTACTTTCTCTTGATATGAAAAAATAAAAAGGTAATATTAAAATATAGGAACACACATACCGTGATTTTGGTCTTGGACCCAAGCTGCACTAATTCTCTTCTCAAACCCTCTGTCAATACGGTCACCGCATATTTGGATGCGTGGTATATTGACACTGGCAACGTGTTAGGTAAGAGTGACCTAAAACACTACCCACAAAACAGCTTCATTACCAAGAGGATGAAATAAGCTAATGTGTCTCCCTCCTTGAACAAGTGGATTAAAAAATTAGGTAAAGAAACGTAACACTCTCTTGCAGATTTATTTAATAGATTATAAGACTATAAAACATAAATACATTTTCAAAAGCATATAAAATAAAGTATACAAATAAATTATGTATTTTCTATTGTAACCAACAGGGAATAAAAACTACCCCGCATGCGAGCTATACAGACCAAGTGGCCTCCGTATCTTGGTTAAGACAGTGCCAACATTTGCAGATATAGAGTGTCATGCGGTCTGCACGAAGAACCCTCCGGCCGTAAATCTAAATTTTCTAGTCCAAAAGCAGATATTTATATATTCTAATAGCTCATTTATCCTCATAAGGATTTATCCCATTCCACATCCACTACTTCATAGTAAAATTTGAACCCAGGACCCCTGGATCTGTGACCTACAGGAATTAAAGGATAATCCCCCGCTTCGGTAGACGCATGGTCTAAGGCACTAACATTCGCAATATACTAGACTGACGATGATGGGGCTTTTCTTAAATAGTTTCCCACACCCCTCCACACAAATGCGGGTACACTTCCTATAGAATTCAACCTTTCAACCAAGGTTGCCAATTAAACGTTTAAAGGTTGTTAATGACACCACTGAAAATGGTGTGACACTTATGCGAGAGTACAATACCATTATAACGAAGAATGAAGACCAAAAACAATATTTATTACAGGATTAACTGATTTTTTCAGTTCTAACAATGAATATTATTTCAAATGGAAAAAAATATTTTGTTGTCTTTGATAGGCATAGTTAATTTAGATAAGGATTTGTGTGTGGAGTTTTTCAAAATAATTATTCCTGCACTAGTTGACATATAATTGTATGATCTACAATCTATGCAATCACAAGTAACACTTTGGGCGTATTGAGCTACCATTAGATGTTAATTAATATGGTTAAAATTTTACACACGCTATTCTTTTACATTGAGGAACACTATCATATAAATTGTTGAAAAAATCTTAAAATTATTAGGATTATCCTTTAGGTATACATACATTAGGCCTTCATATTAAATAGAAAATTAAATTTGAAAATTAAATATTAAAGACTAAATTTATAATTATTAAAGATAAAATCTTAAATTTAATTTTAAATTAAGGAAATATGTATGCTATAAATGCTTTAAATACTAAATTAACATAAAAAAATTGTGTTAAAAGTAGGCCAACACCTAAAGGTAATAATTAAGTAAAACAGGTATTAATTTTAAAGTAGTGAACTAAACCTAGGAACTATGTATGTGATAAATATATCTTAGATAAATTAAATGTGTGAAGGTTTAAAATACTAAATCAAAATTAAAAACCTTGTGTTAAAATTACACCTTAAAGTAATAGTTAAATTAAACATGTGATAGTTTTAAAGCAGTGAATTAAACTTAGGAACTACGATGTTATAAATACAACTTAAGCCCATTCTTATATCATATTTATTCCCCAGGAGATTTGTTGCATATAAAAGAGTAAAAAAAGTACCTGTTGATATGAATAATGTGGCCATTATTTACCCCTCTTTCTTTCATAGACTTAAGAGCCTCCCTTGTGCAAATACAGAGACCCTTCACGTTTACATCGAGGACGCGCCAACTGGCATCACCGATATCTGAAATAAACATCACATTAATTACTTATATAAGAATAGATACAGCTGCACAGATAAACTACCCTCAGCTGTGCCCCTAATAAGGTGGATCAATAGCTTAGCATTGTGTGGTCGAATTGACGATTCGCACTCACTTAAAATGTTGCCCTCACAGTATACTGGAGGAAATTTAAAAGGGAACCCATAAGGAAAAATCGTATCTGGCCAGAAATGGTTCAGATCTGGGCCAGATCTGGACCATTTATACCCAGATCTGGTCAATTTAAGTTCTGAGCCCAGATCTGGCATTTTTCCACGTGGGAAATTATAGGTGGGATATGTTAAATAGTTAATTATTCAAATAAAAATATTTATTTTAATAAGTCATAATTGCATTTTAATAGGCCTACGCATTTATTTGATCATTAAAAATATTTTAAATATATATTCTATTTATAATGCTAAGTTGTTTTGTGAATGTGTGTATACGTGTATGTATATTTCATAATATATTTTTAGGAGATCAATACTTTTTTTGGTAGTAAAATTTGAAAGAATCTTCCAGCCAAAAATACAATTCATGCTTTATTAATATTGAAAATAACAATCGTTTATTAAGTGTTTTTGGGAGCTTAAATTAAGTTGATGGGATAACATAATACATTATATCTTTAGCCCACGGTGCTAAAAAAAAAAGAAACATTGTCAGGCATTTCTGATTGTAAATGGGTTCTATTATTTTTGTGGACATTATCAGTAAATTAAAGAACTAGTATGTTAGTAAGTTGAAAGCTAAATTAAAGAGGAAATCGTAAAGGTTCAAACCTATTTTTAAAGCCAACACAAGCCATTGCCTTCTTTTACGAACATAAACTCAAAAAACCCTTTATTCAATTTTAATTTTCTCAAGAATGTGACTGAAAAAATTATGTCTCTTAATAATTACGGTGGGCAGGACAAGCAGCGCGAATGTGAGAATCTAGAACCGTGTTCAGAGTATTGACTAGCAAGCCCAATGGGAAGAGACCATTGGGAAGACTTAGACGCAGATGGGAGGATAACATTAGAATGGACCTGAAAGAGATAAGGTGTGATGAGGGGGACTGGATAGAACTAGCGCAAGATAGACATAGGGTTTAATGAGGTGAACTGGATATAACTAGCTCAAGATAGGGATATGGTGTAATGAGGGAAACTGGTTATAACTGGCTCAAGATAAGGATAGGATGTAAATAAGTGGACTGGGTAGAATTAGCTCAAGATACGAATAGGATGTAAATAAATGGACTGGGTAGAATTAGCTCAAGATACGAATAGGATGTAAATAAGTGGACTGGGTAGAATTAGCTCAAGATAGTAATAGGATGTAATTAAGTGGACTGGGTAGAATTAGCTCAAGATAGGAATAGTATGTAAATAAGTGGACTGGGTAGAACTAGCTCAAGATAGTGATAGGATGTAATTAAGTGGACTGGGTAGAACTAGCTCAAGATCTGGATGGAGTTTATCGAGGTGGACTGGATAGAACTGGCTCAAAATAGACATAGGTTGCGTACTTCTGTAAATACTTCAATTAACTTTCGAGATCCTAAAACCACAGAGTTAAATAAGTAACTAGTATTTAATAAATACAATAACATCTACAGTAAAGTTATATCCTACCCATCATATGTTATATAGTGAAAATAATAAACTTACTACTCAATACTTCAGTAGTTCCTAAACCAGCATTGTTGACCAAAATATCCACGCCACTGAGGTTCTTCTTGATCCAATCGAAGGCAGCTATGATGTCTTCCTCTTTGGCAATATCTGCCTTCACAGCATAGAGTTTCCCTGGAGCGCTCTTCAGACCAGCTGCCAGTTCCTGAATTAACATATTATATCATTTCTAAACGAAGCATTTCAGACACTCGTAAATTTGTTTCATAAGCAGCGTCTCATTAAAAACTAGAAGGGTTTAATTTCCTGAAAACGGTCTAGGCCAGTAATATATGCTACCCATATCGGTGGACACGTGGACTAAACGTCAGGCTCATCTAGTATGGCTTGCCGACGGCAGGCTGTAATAAGGGTGTTTTTTTAATGATTTTCCCCTAAGCCTTCATGCAAATCTATGTACATTTCCTCTAAATTATACCCCCTTTTTCCTACACCATCAAAGTGATTAAAATGCGTAAAGACCGAATGGGTAGTAAGATGCTGTGTAAAAAAACCATAGAATTCCTCAGCTAAATCTGAATGCGATATTTCCCATACCGTACGATACAGAAAGCCTCTGTGGTCTAGTGGTCAGAGTTTCTGGCTACATCTCCAGAGGTCCTAGGTTCGATCTCCGGCGCTCGCAAATTTTCTGTGAAGCTGTGGGTCAGGAAGAGGGCCAACTCAGCCTCGTGAATACGATGTGGCGCTTACTCGAATGAAAAAGTAGCGGCTTCGGTGTGGAAAACTGAGATTAACGACTGGGGGTCTCGTTATGCTGACCACATGACACCCTCTAAAAGTTGGAACTATCTTCGCCAACAGACAGAGGCTGCTTGGTTGGTATAGCTCGTTGAAGGCTAACGCTATGGAGTTTCTTTGTTTGTTTTTGCAATGCAGAAAAATTACCTATAGCTACTGATACATTTAAATCAAAATAATATGAACGTACAATAAAATTTTAGTTCAATTTCTAAAAAAAACTTGTAAAATCACGTTTCTTAAACATCAAGATCCAAACAGTAAACAGGTATGTTAACCTTGAAACAGCTATTTCCCACTAACATAATTAATGTGGATTAATTATTTGTGTACATTTTAACTCATAGGCTTCCTCTAAAAAGGTAGAGTTGTTAACGGTAGATTTCAAGGAAATGTTACTGAATTAGATTGTACAGTAGATTAGGAAGTTGAATGGGTAGATGGATATGTGGAAAATACCTCCTAAAAACAATCAGGATTCGAACCCTAGTAGACCATTTAGGATGCATGAAAAATAGGGCTGTACATTATCAAATAAAGTCAAACTTTACTTTTAATGTTCTTTAGTTTAAAGCATTATATTTATTCTCAGTAGATAAAAATATGTTAGTTAGAATTCTTCTTCAAGACAAGATGGTGACTTTATTTTCTCGTAGGTCACTAACCCATCCAAGCTTTACGCATTCAATTAAACAACGGGTATGAGATTATGAAGGTATGTTTTATAGGAAATGTATAAGTATTTGCATTGAGGGAGGTTGGGAAACCATTTAGTAACAACACCCTCAGTACACCCGGCTGGGATTCAAACCAAACTAACTACTGGCAAACCAGACTAGATTAATTTGACATTTTATACCCTGGAAAACCAATTTAGAAAATTCAAACATATTTCTTTGCCACCAACAGTGATAACATTTTACTTTATTATTTATGTTGTTTTAAAGGTATTGAAAAGAGTTGTAATGAGAGTGAAAAGCATGAATGAGGAACACAGGAGTTGTTTTAAGACGGAGAGTGGGAGGACGGAGTGGTTTCAAATAAACAAATTGAGTGAAGCAGAGGATTGCCCCTCACCACTTCTATTTGTGATGGTAATGGAAATGGTCATCAATAAAGTGGCAGGAAAACTCCGGGAGGAAAGAATGAAAGCCAAGATGTTTGCTGATGACTTGATGGTATAGAAGGAGAAGAAAGAGGAACAACTACAGGAATGGAATGAGGAAGTGGAAGAGTGTGGAATGAAATTTAGCACGGCAAAGTGTGAAGTGATGTTAATGACAAGGAAGAGAATAACTGAATAAGGTATCTAGTAAAGTCATAAATTGGATGGAGTAGAGCTAAGAAAAGTACAGGACATAAAATATATTGGAAGCGTGATTGAGGAGAAAGGTGGAGTAGGGAGGAACTATGAGGAAAGTACAACAGGAGATTGTATGTGTGTAAGAGACCTCCTAAGGAGGAGAGAAGTGTCCTTGAAGTGTAAATAAGTGTTGTATATAGGCCGGGATTAACACTTTTGGGGTCCCTGTCCAAGTAGAGCTTGGGGCCCTTAGAAGTTAGTTCCCCAGTGAATAATTATGAATCTTACATATATACATATACATGATTAATTTTATTTAGAGATTTTTTATTTTTCAAACATTAAGCAACAGGGTGTGTACCGCGAGTTTTGTCATTTAACATAATATTAATTATTAACACTATATAAACAATTAAGCTATACACTCTAGTCTCATACTGAAAGGATTATAGTACTGTAAATTAATAGTTAATGCTATAATAATACTGGACATTAATTAATTTCAGTGTAATCGCATTTTATGTCGTCCGCCACTGCATGTAAAATAGTAGGTCTAATATTAGTATAGTACAAAAGTATATTATTTATAACCTTTATTTTTTGCGTTTTTCTCACGTTGCATTTAATCTCGAATCCAAATTGAATCTTTGAATCTTCAAAATACATTTTAAGTTTGTCAAAAAATTTAATAGTGTATATTAAAAACGCAAACAAATTGGCTAAATAAAATAATAACCCCCAAAAAATGCCTTTCAGAATAAGTAGACGTGATACTCACTTCTACCCTTTCGACTCTTCTGGCCAGTCCAACGACCTTGAGCCCATGTCTGACGAGTTCCTGAGCGATCGCGGCTCCTATCCCGGAACTGGCGCCCGTCACAAGAGCAACCTTACCCGACCAACGCTCCATCTATAGCACAATGTACGTATTACCTTATTCGATGTTCTTCTGGACACTCTCTACTGACAAAACCGTGATGAGCACCTTTAAATACACCTCTCTTTTTTTTCTATTTTTTTTTTTATCTTCGTCGTGAGCTCAAGGACTGATGTAACAGGTAACAATGACATTGTAGTATCGTCAGTAAACAGCATTCACACGTGTCACGATGACAAGCAGAAATTCTCGTATCTTAGAGAAACTGTAAGATCATAAATGTTAAAATATTATACATTAGTTTGTAGATACACGTAGATTCTAGATGGTTTGAACTATCGAAAACTAGAATTACACGTTATACTCGGGGAAGGGGGGAATTAAAAATACTTACCATGTTTTTGAGTGTAAAAAATAATTATTAGTCATGGAAATGAAGTTTGTGAGGAGAATGTTAGCTGTCACGAGGAGGAAAAGGATAGGAATGAAGTTATCGGGGAAGAGTTGGGGTACAGGGAGTACATTAGATTTGTAGAGGAAGCAAGGCTGAGATGGTTTGGTCATGTAATGAGGATGGAAAAAGAGAGCAATACCAAAGAGAATGATGAGGTATGTAGAAAAAAGACCGCAAAGGAAACCAAGAAAGAGATGGGAAGAAGGGGGGGGGGGTAGTCTGATGTAAATGTTCGCATCCGGGTATTTGGTTTGTAGTTACGCCACTGCTATCGACCCATTCGATAGTTTACTAATAATTCAAATGAAAAGTATTTAAATTCTTGTTAGTTTAGTGGTGGCGATAGTCAACCTTAATGATTTAAATTAATTATATTTATGCAAATATTTGTTTCTTTAAAGTCAACAAATTTGGAAAAAGAAACTCACAATGGTTCTTACTGCTGATATATAGTAGCACCTGTGGATTTTAATTTTTCTTTGTTTTTCATATATAACATGTCCGTTACTCTTAGTTTATGATAGAAATCAACCGTCTTTATGATGATCTTTTAAATTTTGTAAACAACCTTTTAAATATCCTTTGAAAATGTAAATTAAATTAAATACATTTCATTTGGAAATATATTAACCAAAACAAGTATTTTAATAATGTTATACACATATATATATAATATAATATACAGTATATATAACATTACTATATATATTACTATCAATTATACATTACTAAAGTATTAAAATATAGAAATACTAAATATATAATGAAATAGAAACCTACATCTAAATCATTATTTAAAAAATTATAAAGAGTTTAGCCAAAAAAAAAACTTTTTCACGTCAGGCATTTTTAATATAATTGAGTTAAAGTGAAAAGTTTTGTGATTTGCATAACAAAATGTACAGTATGCTGTTTTTTTAAATGTGGTTTGAGAAAAATAAGTTAACCAGAATCTATAAATCCTTTAATATTTCCATACAATAAAATTACAGCGTACATAAGCGCAATTAAAAGAGGTGTGCAGAGTCTTCAAGAGATTTTTGCCAATGACCTTGATTCCGTATTTTACAAATTTCTGTGTGACCTTGGCCTTAATCCCGTCGATGGATTCCGTCACTAGAGCTATGTATACCACCAACGATAAATGTTGTTGTTTTAAAGATTATTTACCACACTTATATTATAATATTCGTAATAAATGATTAAATATGTATATGAGTGAGAATGTGTTTTACATGTGTCTGTTTAATCAAAGAAAGCAACGTACCACACGCGATAGGTAGGCTAAACTACAAAGTTCAAGATTAATAAGTCAACAACTTCCAAGGACTAAAATAATATGTCACAATATTTTGAAATAATAGCTTAAATAACCAAGATAAGCAGTGAAATTAGGTAATTTATTTTTAATCTTTTGTGGAGAAATGTAGATCATATTTCTAGGTCGTCACACCTAAATTTAAAACATAAATAAGTTGTAATCTCCTTTTAATGTCCTAGTTTGAAAAAAAAAACTTTATTTATATTGAAGGTAGTAAAAAAATCCTTAACATAGCGAGTACAAAAAAATAGTAATTTCTAAAGATGAGCTACTTTAAAAAATAATACAATTGACAATATGAATTCATATCCTGTTACTCTTAAGAAGTTTGTCAACACTACCCTCCCAGCAAATAATCGGTTTTCACAAATGGAAAGGAATTTGTATTATCTAGAACAGGCTTGTTCAACTGGTGGCCCTTGGCAGGGTATTTTGCGGACCGCGACACATTGGAAAATTTTGAAAAAATAAAATAAAACGTCAGGGGCTTCAGAACAGGGAGGGCAGTTGGGGCTTGAGCCCCCTAGTTTTTATCTTGAGGGGGCTGGGACTATCTTAAGCCCCCAAATATTTCCCAAGTAAATTTAAACCCATGTAAAAACATGCATCTGTTGCCATCAGTTTGGTAATTTTAGGTAATAAAGACATGAATTTACAATTAATTTAATAGAAAAACTGAAATGACCTAATTTTGCAGTTTATTTTTCTCACACGAGAATAAACTCTTTCGTAAAAATATAGTAGCTAAAATTTGTCCTAATTGTGATTGTCTTAAATACAAACAATACCAGAATATAAAGCGAAAGGCTAATACTTATCAACCTTTTCGCTACAGATAAGAACAAATTGAAAAAATTTACAGTCGAATTGTAGGTTTAATTTTAACACGAGGCGGATTTTCAGTCACAGTTTAAATTTTATTTTTGCCATATTTTTTTCAACCCTAAAAAATTAAAAAGCTGGACATCAATAAATTAATACGCATTCTTGTTGTGGTTTGAATAAAATATTTTATTATTTTTAAACCTACGTTAAATATTGTTGTGATAGTATATTTGATTGTGTTTGTAAGAAAAATACTAAATCCTACGTTAAATATTGTTGTGATAATATATTGATTGTGTTTGTCAGAAAAATACTAAATATTTTACCAACCCTAGTTAAAGGTCCATTAAGTTGCCTTACACAATATAAGTCTTGATACTTAGTACACTTAGTTTATCCTGAAAGATAGCAAGCTTACTTTGCATGGTTCAACTATGGCATAGCTTATACCATATAAATATAGCATTGGTGTAGTGAGGGGGTAATTATGGGGTTCAAAACCCGACAATCCACATCTCCCTAAAATCTCTGAAGTTTTTAATGATGATCGCAAAATAATGTTTGTGAATCAATTTATCTTAATATGATTCTGCAAACCGATCTTCAAAGATAGTAAGTAAGTTTATAATCTAAAACCATCCATTCTTCAAAAATGTGTCTGGGGAAAACCACTTCAAATAACTTATAGAGACATCTATCTAAAGTGATAGCGAGAAAATAGGGCGAGGAGCTTTTTATGGACATCAAAATTTCTGGAGTAGGACCACTATATAATTATTTCTAGGGAATCTAATTTATGAAAAAATATGGTCTGGTGCTACTTAAAATAGTTTTTAAAGACATCCAATTTTCAAAAATTTGCTGGAGGACTACTCCAAATAGCCTATAGGATTACACAAATTAAAAGAATCGGGGAAGGTCTACTTTAAATTTCTCTTGAATTAGTATAATTTTCAAAAACTCTCCACTTTTGAGGACCACTCCAAATACGTTCTAGGGCATCTAATTTTCTAACATTAACTGAGAGGGAGAAAAATTCTTAAAATAAATAAATCTTGATATTTCCCCTTCAGCCCATCACAAAAATAAGTTTCCACCACCACTTTTTAAAAATTATTTTCTTATTTATTATAAATCTTAGCGTCATGTCATAAACATACAATTTGGAACCTTTCCAAAATTAAATTCTCCCTATGTCCATGCGACTAAGACTGCTACCTTTCAGGGTAAAGGGAGTGTAGTACATGGAAAACAGAGAAAACCCGTAAAAGCGAATTAATTAGGAGTGACATGAAAAGTTAAGGAGAAGTCATACAAAATATAAAATGTCATTGAAGTTTTCATTAATTTTTTTTTTTTTGCAATAATTGTGAAATCCGAAGTAGAGAGCATTACCAAGTTTAAACTATTAGCTTTATCTCCAACTAATGTGTTTATTGAGGATCTTTGTGCCGAGAAGGTAACGAAAATTATGAAATTATGTATGTTGGTCTATAGCTTTTGCCTTTTACTATAAAATACTATGAAAGTAAATATTCATTGATCTGGAAAACCTGGGGAAGTAAAGTAATTTTAAAGTGTAGGCCTTGTCAGCGCTGTTTGAACGTGTGTAAAATAAATACATTTTATCAGCAGAAATCAACTGGGTTTAAAATTTTAATCAGCCCTTACTCTGGAGGATATATTTCAAAATGAAAGGACACCAGAATGTAGGGTTAATGTTTAATCATAAGCCTTAAGTTATATTACAGTGTGTAGGGTATCTGTCGAGAGGCTCAGAATAAATTCAAAATGTGATAACAACAAAAGACTTCTAATGGGTTGTTTTGCCTACCACTAATAACTTAATTGCAATGAGAACTATCAAGAATAATTGTGTTTTTACTTAGAACTTTCAAACGAACATTTCTTTCTGCATTTGAGAAGTTTTCCTCCGATTAAATATTATAGGAAGGCATTTTGATATATAAAGGTTTTCCTCTCATGTGTGTTACGCCCTCCACTTACAGTATCCTTATTGTAAGTTGTGGATAACCTTGGCATTTAGTAAGACCCATGGCACCCACATAAATGTAAGAAATACTTCTTTGGTTGTGTGCACTAAACTCTAACTACTATTTTTTCTAACTCAAAATATCTTATGGAGGCATCAATTTTTTTTAAATTGCCACTAAATAACCACTCTAAAAAGTTTATAGAGGCATCTAATTTTTTTAAAAAAAATTAGAGGAAATTCACTTCAAATAGCATCTCCAGGTAATCAATTTTCAAAAGATTTCTAGATGAGCAACACTTTAAGTAGCTTTTAGAAAATTCCAAATTAAAAAAAAAATCTTCTGGGTGAGAACCACTCCAAATAACTTCTTGAAGAGTATAATTTTCGTAAATTTTTCCAAGTGTGGACCACTAGCTTCTAAGGGCATCCAATTTTAGGAAAATTTTTGGAGGAGGCTTCTGATTCCCCTTTTGGCTTGGGAGCCAGGACGTTAAAAACACCTCACATACTACTGGATAGTATAATTACCTATAAAATAAAAATATAAATGGTGCCTACCCATAGTTTTTAATTGTTGACTGAAAAAAACTTCCACTTTCTTCTCCACACCAATTCTTACAATATTGTCATTATATATATTGACAGAGAAAGACATACAAAAAAGTACTATCCATAAAAAATAAACCTCATTCAAATAGCTTCAAAAGTCATCCAGGGTCTAAAAATTTTCCCGGTCAGGACCTCCGGACTCCCTCTCAGCTGAGCCCCCCCCTCCCCCCACACTTTCAAATATTGTCCGGAGCCCCTGTATAACGTCATCTAGGAGTTCCTTAAACATGATCAGACTTCAATCGTGTGAAATTGATTATATATTATATATATAGTATATATGTTTTATCTTCTGTACTATACTGTACAGTAGGCCTATATCAATATATGACTTTGAATATATTAATTTAATTAAATTAGAAAATTCAAATCAATTAATCTAAAACTAAACAAAATAACTTAGTAAAAAAAGTTTAAGATTATCAAATAAAAAAAGCAATGGATTATTAAAGAGTATCAACTAAAAAAAAATATTTTTGATACTGTAAAAGTCTAATTTACAAGTATGTGACCCGCACACTGTTTAAGAATTTAAAATGAAGCCCTTAGTTAACGTCAAGTAGGACAGCCCTGATCTAGAATATGATTACTGTGAAATTCTGATTAATCATAAAAATTAAATTATACAAGGAAAAATATAAAATTGTCATCCTCGATCTATTTTGTATAACAGAAATAATCAAAATTTATTTTCACCTCACAGGCTGGAATAATGTTTTTGCTTAAGTTATCTTAAATTATAATTTTTATTTAGTGTCCTATTAAATTGTTATTCATATACTATATTTTAAAGTAAATAATTGCTCTAATTTGGATTTAAGTACTAATCTTTTTCTTTTAGTACTACATATATAGATAAGATTTTTCTTTTTTTATGTAATTTATTAGTCTAATTTTTAGCTTCAAAAACTATTTTGTAAATAAACATTTGAAACATTTATGTAGTCGTAGAGTAACTTTACTATCCATTATGTCTACCCGTTTTTGCAACTGTCAAAGTCTTCACAACGAGCATTTTGAAATGTGAAGGGAGTAAAAAATATTCTTGCTACAGTTTTTAAAGTTTAAAATATTTCTACCTATTTGAAATCATGATAAGTAATTATTGTACTTGTATGTGTTTGAGAAAATGGCTGTGGTACAATATAAAGTAAGTATTTGAATTGAAATTGTGGCTCTTCCGTAAAAAGAGCTGTTTGATTTTATTATAATTATGAACATACTACAAAATTAAAATAAGTATTATATTAAGACGCATTAGAAATGAAAACTGTCCTTGTTAACACGTATGTTAGAATATATAACGAAAAAATAAAAAGTATTTTTAGACACGTCATGTCATAACTTTGATCTTTCTGTGTTTTTATGACTAGTTGATACAAATAACAAGATTTCATACTTAAGTACTCACACCGGAGGTCACGGGGTTTAAGACGTCAGACTACCTTGACTGGATAGTCGGAGTTTGAGGCTCGAATTCTAGCCGGAAACACTGCGAGATAGTGGCCTAACATCATATCTACTCGAATATGCTGATACAGTGGTACAGTTCCTTAAACAAATAGTCATCGCACCCTACGCCATTAGAAATTGGTTACCATAGTAATAATAATAATTAGTGTAAGCCACCCCAATGCTAAAGTAGTTTAAGACCAGTGGTGGGTCCAAGGGGAGGGGGCGTAATGGAACCGATTAACCCCATCTGTCCTAGCCCTCCCCCTCCCACGCGTAGAAAATAATAAAAAAAATATTGAAAACAAAACCTTTAATGTTGTAAAGAATATCTGACTACATTTCCCTCTCCCTAACTCCTTCACGACCTAATTAATCACTCTTTCAACTTCGTTCTAAAGTGCATAAAATGCAAGTAGCTTAAAACTTTAAAATGTTCAATAATTAGATCACTAATTTCAGTAAGATAACCAATTATTAGTATAAAAAATATTTTTTTTATTAATACTGTACTAAAACATTAACTATTTTAGCGTAATATTATTGAATTTTTGTTCTACTGTTTTTTTTAGTATCAAAATGGTGTTGTTCTTGAAAGTCCTTTTTACTATTATGACTATTAATTAAAATTATTTTTATAAATTAGCAGTATTGTTAGCATTATTATTAAAATTATTATAAATTAAAATCTTTATTATTTAAAATTCATAAATTAATACTTGGAAGAACCTTAAGAAAAGACCCTCAACAGCAGGTTCTCGATTCACCCTGGTTTAAGACATTATACTCGCGTTGTTCTTGGTGTATGTTAACCCCTAATTAAAGGGTTGATGTGAATAATACCCCGTTTTTAAAACCCTATTTGATTATTATTATTTTGTCCGTATCTGTTGCGATACTGTACGTTTACTATCAACGGAGAGTTTTAAAATGCTGTCCATCGGCGCTTCATGCGGTTTTATTAGCGCCATCAATGTCTAAACACAGTACCAATTGGATCGGCCTTAATGGCTCGTCTACGTACTCGCTTGTCGGGAGTCCGAGTGGTAATATTCATTTTAAATGATTTTAGTGGTCCAACCATATTTGTTTTTGATTGGCTGAACGCAAGGTGTCGCAACGCAAGAGGTGGATAGTTTTCATCTCCTTCCGACAATATATTCCGATAATTCCGATTTACTAGTTACTACTGCGATTACGGCATTCAATATAGACACTCATTACTACGACTCCGACAATCGGGTGCAACTCGATGTAGACAAGCCATTACAGAGCTAATTGTTACCTGTGACCATATTTTCTAGGAATTTAGCTCGTTTTGTTTGCTAACCTTTCTTCTCTTTGGGTGTTGAGAGGTGAAGGGGGTGAACCCTAAACTCCCAATTGCTCTGACAATACTGTCGGGTGACAACTGATCAAACACAGGGACTAGAGAAACTTCAATTCGTATGTCCGTTATCTGGAGCAAACGCGACTCTTCTCTTCGCGAAGTCATTGACTGAACTCTTAAGGGTATAAAGGCCGGTGTCCCGACATAGCGTACCATCGACAAAACGTACCACTCGGGTTTTCACGACAAAACCGTACCACTCGCCACTCACTCAGGAGGATGGCAGGGTCTTCTAAACACTCTTGTAATATTTACCATGCGACAAAACGTACCACTTGAACAACAACACGTCCCCCAGTGCCAGGTTTTACCACATTAGGTTAGGTTAAGTTAGGTTAGAATAAAGTGGTTAGTGGCCCTTCGAGTTATCACGTTTGTGGAGTCCTGAACGATGCTCAGCTAGAGGTGAAGAAGCGGGTGCAAGAGGCTGAGAAAAGGGTTCGAGAAGAAGATTTATAATAAAGTTAGGGTTGTGCCACTTGGTCAAAAGGTGTATTTTAAGCTAGATAACCAGTGGCGGCTCGTCACTTTAGAAGCTGGAGGGCGCGGCCTGTTTAGTTCATTAATAATTTCTAAATAATACATTTAAAAGAAGACACAAATTTCGAAATATACTTTGTTAAATATTAATTTATTTACACTCAAAAATTAATATCACAAAAACCATGCAAAGATAAAAAAAAAATTAAACTCACCCCAAAGAACGTGGATCTGCTGTAGAAACTCTGCAGTTGTGTAATGTGCACAAATGTATAGGTATGTATGTGCAGTGTTTTCACAAGCTCACAACATTAATATGTAGGATACACAATATTTACATTATTTACACTTGCGAGAAATGACTTAGTACGCAATAAATAAAGAAATTATTTATATACGAAGTCCATACGCCTCTCCTTTAAGTTAATGAACTTTTCCATAATTCTGTCATCAAGGTCCTTCATTTGTATGATAAGTTCCTTGTTAATGGCTACCATCACTAGAGCATTCAGACTGTCATTTGTCGTTGTATTCCTTAGGAAAGTCATTATTCTTTTCAGTGTTGAAAAGCAACGTTCAGATTCAGCAGACGTCATTGGGGTCGTTATGATAATTTTTAGAAGCTTTGTCACCTCACTGAAAACTGAAATAAGGTTATTTTTCTCCATGAAGTTCAATAGTTGTATTGTTCCTTTAATATCAACGTCCTGTCATCTGTATAATAGTCCCAATTCAAACCAGAGTTTTTCTTTTTCTAAGAAAGGGTAGTGTTGGATTACTTGCGTGAGTTTTTCTTCCGGCAAGCAAGTATAAAATTTGGGAAATGACTCATTACATAACAAAGAAGCTGCCTCCAAATAACTAGTAAAAGCGAATCTGTCTTTTACATGAGTTGTAATGACATCACACACTTTTTTTCCATCCCTCACTCTGGTGCTACATTCAACATTACTTTTCCTTTTTCTTGGTTGTTCGGGAAACTCTTCGTTTATTTGCTTCTCTATTTCATTCACTTGCCCCCTCTTTTTCTGCTTCTCATTTTTTTAAATACAAATGTCATTTTGCCACATTACACTGTCTCTATTCCTGGTTTGTAGTTGTTGGTACAATATATCCACGTGAGGTAAAATTTTGTGGAAAAGAGTTAGCTAGAACATGAAATTTGGATCTTAAAAAGCCCTTCTGTGGCTATTTGCCTCCTTAACAGTAAGTTTGTTTGTGCACTTTTTCTCAAGAACTTCAAAGCATTCCTCCAACTTATCTCTATTTTCGTACACAACGTTAAAAGTTCGAATGTTGTAGTTCCATCTAGTTGTAGCAACTCTGGGTAGTCTTACTTGTACTACTTACTCCAAAACGTTAGATCGTAGAGATGATGCGAAAAAAAATGCGGGAATGGTAGAAAAGTTTGAGAAAAAAACTCGAACTTTGTTGTTTGCACTGGTTGCTTTTCCCAATATCAAATTTAGCTTATGAGCGTAACAATGCAAAAAAATAGGCAAATGGGTATGTTTCTTTAATCTTGGCCTGTACACCCCCAACAGAGCCACTCATAACATTAACACCATCATACGTCTGTGCTATTAATTTTCCTTTTGAAGTGTCTAGAAGAGGTTTGATGTGGTCCATTATGTAGTTTGCTAAGGTTTCTGCATATCTTCCTTCAGGAGTAAGAAACCCCCAAAACCTCTCACAAGCCAACCCCTCAAACACATATCTAAAAACTAATACTAACTGACAATGGTTCGTTACATCAGTTGTCTCATCACAGTCGATGGCTACAAATTCAGAGTCTCGTATCTGCTTTTCTATTTCAGAATCCAGCTCAGCAGCATAATTAATTAGACTTCTGTATACACCAGGATTTGTAGATGATGCTGATTCGTCATGACCTCTGAGAGGTAATTCAAAAACACCACAGAATTTAACACATGAATCAAACCTTTATAATATGTGCCTATTTTTTGTAACGTTGTGTTGTTGTTTTTTTTTTTTTTACTTTTCTCTATATTGTGAGTCTAGACTAGACGATATGTTTACTTTGCCTAGCAAATAAAGATCAATGACACTATTCATGTGATTCACAATACTTCGTGTTTCTTAATTTTTTTTCTATTAAATGCTTTATATCATTGACGCATTTTACTATCCACGAGCATTCACCACTTTCTGGGAGAAACAAAATACATGCGAAACAGTACAAAGATTTGCCCACATCACAGCCACAAATCCAGCCATTTTTTTTTTTGTATGCATCTTTGGACTTGAGCTGCCTTTTAAAAACTCGATTTTCATTTTTATTCGTTTCACTTTGTTCCATACAGAATCAGGACATGACCTACCTAATTATTTCATATATCTTTTTTGATCAAGAGTTAATCTTGTAACATTTGTTGTCTTAAGCGCATGAATTGAATTATTCATATTAAGCCTAGTTACAAAAAATATAAAACATATAACTCAAATAAACACTATCCTAAACTAACCCTACATATATTATTATAAATACACACGCCACACACAGCCTCAATATGCAGGAACACGCTGACAACTGACAACAATTATCGCTGGTTACGGCTGTACACATTATCCCACAATCCTTAAACCTTAGGGCGCGTAAGGGAATGCGCCTTCACAAGAAGAATAGGCAGGGCTAGCTAGCCGTAGCAGGATGGGGACAATAGGTGAAGGGGAGGGAAGGTTTGATTTCACAATGCATGGCGCTGACCACCGCTCGCCTGACAATGTATGCCATTTCAAAAATTTACCTGCTATTTCTTAAACCGAAAACCTATTTTTCTTGAAATTACTATGGCAAGAACTTTAAAAGGAACTGGGGGTTCTTGGGGATGGGGTTCGCGCGCTCTCACACCCTAGCCACCCCTGTAGATAACACAAAAACAACCTAACCTCGATTTTTGAAATTTTGATGGCTAAGCCCCTTGGTTTTTATACCCTCGTCATAAGTCACTACTGTTGTACCCTTTTTTCTACCACTGGGCAATTTTCCCGATATCCCAAGTACCAATGCGTCACTGCCGCGAACTACCCAATCTTCTATTAGTCACACGGGAACATTTCATTCAGCAAAGAAACAAAAGGCCAGCAACTTATCATATTTCCCATTTGCTTTATTTTCAACTCCTTAAGGTCGAGTACACACGGATCCACTTATTTTTATCCTATCTTAACACACTGTCTAGTCCAGCCTGTCATTCATTTTTGTCCTTGCGTCCGTCTCATACTCAACCTTGACTCTTGACTACACTCAGTACACTGTCTCATACTTCACTACACCATTTCTCCTAAGAGCGAGCGAGATGCCGTCTAGCATCACACCTTCCAATCAAACAATCAGGTGTGACGCAGACGGTACACTGTTTTTCTCCTTGTATAATCTTTTTATTATCTGAACGTGGTTGAATATTTACCGTACATTTTAGAAAGTCAAAGGCATCGTTCAAGAATTAGAATTATTCTTATCTCCATCTCTCTGACAAATGTTTAACTGTATAATTTTTATTGTAATATCTATGTGTAAATTTGCACACTAGCTTTCCAAAACAAAATATATTTTTTTATATAGTTATACTCTAGAGTAATACACAACGGCTGTTTGAAAATATGATTAGTGTGCGAAATATATTTATTTATGGACTTTGTTATAACAGCTGATAGTAGCGTCTCTATAGTTTATTTCAACGTTCTGAGAAACGAATGAGGGATATTTACCGTTGACATGTTAAATTTGCCCCAGCAGTGTTTTGTTCTCAAGGGTCATCTTTGTTTATAAGGTCGTCTGCAAAATTAGTAAGAACAATAAAGTAAAACAAATCAAATTGATACGTTACGATTATTATTTATTTGCTTAAAATAAATGTTGTGAATCTGTACAATTATTTATTTAAAGGACAATGGCTTTGGTTAGAATAAGTTTTGGGAGACTGCTGGCTTCACCCCTTGGATCAGCTGGCAGGACCTGCAAAGTTCAGTCTTTATTTTCACCTCAGTGCGCCAGTATTTCAGCATTCATGTTCCTGATCGAGTCAAGAGGCCACCACCATTTCCTACAAAGAAAAGCAATATAACTTGCTCCGTTCGTTGTTTGACAACACCACCGATAGGTTTAATGAAAATACCAAGGTGATTGTTGTAGACGGACCAATAGCCGCAGGAAAGTCTGATTGTGCACAGAAGCTTGCAAAAGAATTGGATATGTTATATTTCCCTGAGGCTAACATGGATATGTTGTATATCAATGACTATGGATATGATATGAGACAACTCGATCCAGAGCTCCCAGAGTCTTGTCGAAGCTATGATGTTAAAGATCTCAATCTTCGGCCCAACCTCTCAGATGTACCTGTTTTTCAAATACAGATGTATATCTTAAGATATTCTCAATATATTGATGCGTTGGGTCATGTGCTAAGCACAGGTTTGTGGCAAACAAATGTAATATATTTTTTAATGTTTTGGATTTATAATAATGGTTCAATAACATTTATACTGTTTCTTAAAAAATCATATGTATCACTTAAGATTGTTATAATTAGTATAATTATTACTAGACACCAAAAAAAGCCTTCAATATACCTAGACTAGGGCCTGGATCTGAATAGTCGGACCCTTGAGTTTTAAACTTGATACAGTCTTTACGATTTGACACTTCTCACACTGTTCTTAGTAAAGACTATCAAACTATTCGAATGGTAACAACCTTATTTAAAATGGTGAGAAACTTAAGTCAATATTCTAGCAGACCAAACAATAATACTAAAAAAATTGCCAGTAAAACACCGCAACTGACACCGCGGAAACAGCACATGGCTGGTAGCCTCCATATCCATAGTGACCAAGACCTCGAGAAGGATGCATAGGCATCCTTCATGACTATTCAGACAGATCTACACTTGGTCACATGATTGCCATTGCAGCCATCAAGAGCGCAAGTCAAGGCGATGCCGCATAAGTATACTATTCGGATACAGCCTTAGCCTATGTATTTAATTAATAATTCAGAAAACATTTGCTTGACTCAACTATTTCACAAAGTATAGAGACACAAAAGTCTACAGCAGCCATGTTTGAACATTTTACATTTTTTCTTAGTAGACTCTATGTGTTTGTAACTAAAAAAAAAACAAGTTTAAACTAACCTTCAAAATAAAAAAATATTTTATGTGTCTATAATTTAAAAAAAATTGTCAACCATGCTTAACCTAACCTCCCAAGTCTGAAAATTAAACTACAAAAACATTTTGGGCAGATTAATACATTTAGAGACTATTTACAAGCAAAGTTGTGATGTGTGACATTTAAATTAATTAGGCATAATTGTTTAACTAACTAATCAAAATACTTTAGTTGTTAACTTTTTTTGTTTCTCGTGTCATTAATAGCGCCGCAGGATTTTGTTGAAGTATATTCTCTCAAAAGACAACCTGTAAATGTTATCTACACATAATATTAGAGTGTTTATAGTGTGTCAGGTATTATTGGAGAGAAAAATTGGAAACTTTTTTTTTTAAACCTAATGTATTATTATTTTTTTTATCAGGTCAAGGAGTTGTGTTGGATCGCTGTGTTTACAGTGATTTTGTCTTCCTTGAAGCCTTAGCAAGGCAAGGTTTCGCCAGCAAAGGAGGTAAGCTTGATGTGTAATGTTGGTTTATAACCTTATCATGAAATCATCATTGGAATTTTTTTTTATTATTACCTATTTGTAACTATAACTGCTTAAAATATTAACAAATGGAATAGTTACATCATTCCAATTAAAACTTGGCCTCACTACTTGGTTGTCTAAGAATGTATTAAGCCTAGTCTGCGTTGGATTCTCATTGACTTTAAGCAATCTTGTACACACACAGCACATGTTACTGTACCAACAAATGACAATGTATTTACTTTGTCCAATTAAAACTGATCCCAATAAAATAATTTCAGTAAATTTGGTAACCACACTAAATATTTTCATAATTATTTTATTTGTTGATTCGATTTAAAATAATAATAGCATTTGGTTAGTGGATTTAAAGGAAGGCAAAGGATAAAACTATGGGTACATTTAGAAAATTACGACAGATTCTTCCATGTTTTATATTACTTTTTTAACTGTCCATTCATCATTGTCAGCATATGATTGGTTTTTTCGTAAAGAAAGACATTATATTAGATAAACTTGATACGTCACCTACAGATTAAAATGAAGTACATACCTACGTAATGCAAGTGAAAGCTGTGTTTACATCAATCTGTTAAGTGTAGGGTCAAGAACTTTTATTAACCCAAACACCATATGGATACATAATGTGTAGTCTGGGTTTTACTATTTAATTAATATTTAGCACCGCGTCTTACTACCCGTTCGGGTTATACGCTTAAGTACTAATTACTCTAATGGATTAGGATTTGGGAGGGTTGAATTTAAAGGAAGTGAACCCGCATTTGCGTGGAGGGAGAGTGGAAAACCATTTAGGAAAAAACCACCCCCCATTCACCCGACCGAGATTCGAACCTCGATCTCCTCGTCCTCGGCGGTCGAGCGTAACACGACTAACGCGTTAGCCAACTATGCCACCGAGGCGGGTTTTTACTATTTAAGTTATTCATTAAATCTTTTGATCAAAACTAAGATTTGTGGCATTTAATTTTATATTTTTACATTTCTAGATATTGAGTCATTAGACTAAGTACAACTTTCTAATGGAGCATAGTAGTACAAAAAAAAGTAAATTGAAAAATTACACCTGGACACGAAAATCAAACCCGAAACCTTGGTTTAGTGCGCCATTGCTGAACCACTAAGCTCTCCAGGATTAGTTTCCATGCTCAGGGTCATTCTTCACTCGTGGTTTAAGGCAGAGTAATAGTAGCCGATGATTTCTACAAGTCCATCATAGACTCTTTCTAAGATTATGATTGAAGAATGACCCTGAGCACGGGAAGAACCCTAGATGTTTAGTGATAAGAGTGTTAATGAGCTAAACCAAAAGTCCTGGGTTCGATTTTTGTGTCCAGTTGTCATATTTCCATATACAAATTTGATACTTGATGCTGCTACATCTGTAACCTAAATACATTTTCCACTTTCTAATCTTCATTTCTATTCATGTACAATCAATTATAAAAGGGATCAGTGGTGCACCCAGGATTTTGGTTTGGGGGAGGGGGGGGCTATTTGAAACTGTACTTGAGAAAGAAGTTACATTTAAAAATACAAAAACTAGCGAAAAATATGTCTGAACAGACTATGGACTCAACTTATTGAATAGAAAAGTATTTGTCTGACACCCGCCTTTTTCTAAATAAAGAACAAACCCGACAAATTCATGATTTCAATTAGTCCTTTCACAGTTCAAGGAATCCCAGGAACTATGTCCTATGACACAGCAATCATTTATAAGGAGGTCAAGAATTTTCTTGAAAGATCCAGAAGTCAAAGCCAGAAAGCGCTCCGTGATTGGTCATCTGTAGTGTGTGGAAGGTTTGAGAAGCAAGGGTCCAACTTCTTTAAAAAAAAATTGTATAAAATGTCTATTTACATGCAGGCCTATTTATAAATTAATTTATCCAAATATCACTTTCCAAAATGATAAGACACAAACACGTCAGCGATTTAATAAAGGTGTGCTTCGCGTTCTTTCTCTTTTTTTTTTTCCTTTTATTACACTTTTTGAGTTGGGGGGGGGGGGTCTTTAGCCCCTTCGTCCCCTCCCTCCCCCCGTGGGTGTGCCACTGCAAGTGTTAGCTCTTTATAATAGAGCTAAAGTTTATTATTACATAAATACATACCTAATCACACTTTTCCATTATGGGGTAGGCAATAAACTATGCAGATAGCTCAAAAAATTACTCATACTTAATCCATCCTCACCAACTTTCTCCACTACTTCTTTATCCTTGCATATTCCCTTCGCTTCAACAACATCTATACACGGTCTTTTATTCTTAAAACTCTTATTGTTTCTCTTTTTCACACATTCATCTACAACATTTAGCCACGACTTACATGGCCTACCCCTTCTTTTCTATCCACACACTCTACCTTCATATTTATTTGCTTCGTCGCTCAATTCACATTAATCCTCTCAGCATGCCCAAACCAACCTAGTACGCTTCTTTCATATTGACCTATTGAATTTCCTTTCAAGCCGCACTCCTTCAGCACCCATTCATTATTTACTCTGTCCATAAGAGTTTTTCCATATACATTAAATTTTCTTAAATATTACTTTCCATACATAATGTAAAGTTTGTTTGAATTCTGATGTTTGGCACAGTTTTGGTGTTTCAAAAGTTCCAATTAATATTTTACAGGGCTATGCATATCTAAAAGTTGTTTCAAGTGTATTGAGTAACATATTTAAAAGTTATATATATATTTTTTTTTTTTTTCAGCCTGTAGTGTGTATTATGACATCAAGCAAAACACCATTACCGAATTGATGAGACCACATCTAGTGGTATACCTAGATGTACCTGCTGCAGTGGTAGCCGAGAGAATAAAAACAGCGAAATATTCCATACGAGGTCAACTCCAAACTAATGAATGAAAAATACTTGGCTAATATAGAGGAATTGTACAAACAAAGATACCTGAAGGAGATTAGGTAAATATTCTGGCATGTGCAGAAATTTCTTCTAGGGGCTGGGGGTTCAAAACTCAAAATTATTTTCCAAAGATACCTGCTTATGCACTGTATTATATATTTAGAGGTGACCTGGTGGTCTAGGGGTAAGGTGTCAGACTTCTGTGCTGAGGGTCCGGGGTTCAATCCTCAGTCCCGGCACAGATTTATCTGATTGCCAAACCCTTCCTTCACCTCTGACAGGACATGTATTAATCACAACTTGTGAATGTGAGGAATGCCAGACTTCCACCGTGGTTCGGATTCCACGTTAAACTGTAGGTCCTCCATTTCATCTCGCAATCACCCAACCATTGCACATTAGTGTAAGTGCGTATAACCCGAACGGATAGTAAGACGCGGTGCTAATAATAATAATAATAATATATATTTAGCATACAAGCACTAGGCATATACAATTGTACATAAACAAATTTTAACTTTGCCAAACATTCCACTTTAAATTTTAGATTATTGGTCAAATTTTCAAGGACATTATTTTGAGTAAATGAAATATTTTTATAAATGTTAACAGTTTAAAAACACTTCCCTTTTGGGGGCATACCTTTGAATTTTATGCACAGTTGGTCTATTTAATGATATTTAAAGAACTCTTAATTGAAATGTGTTATCGTACAGCTGGCTATGTGAATAATTCAAAAAACAACATATTTTACACTAGGGAAAATGGAATTTTACTTTTAAAAATTAATGATTCAATTATTTGGCAGTTAATCTTTGTCAATTACAATATGGGGGTTGACCTCTTTTTTTTTTTTCACCCCAAATTTTTGGAATTGGAGAGTTTTAAGAAAATGAAAATCACAATGATAACTTGTTTTTATCAGATATATTTAGAGCATTAATTATATTTCACAAATTACAACTTAACATTTTAAGTCATTTTGATCTTTGACACTGTATTTCATGTGTTAATCAGAGTAAAGCATAGATCAGCTAGAGAGTAGGATATTATTTCTGCTCATAATCAAAGTAAGTTTAGTTATCAGTAAGTTGATACTTGTATTTTTGATTTATGATGTTCTTGGTTGAAAACATTTTTTCTCAAAGAGCAGTTAAACCAAAATAAGATTTTATCAGTAATCTACTTTTTAAGAAAATAACTTTTTTTTTGGTCAACTATATATTCCAAAAGGTTTCATCTGCTTAAATATACCTGTCGAGTGGTCAATCAAGGACACGCACAAATGGCTCAACGGACTCAGCGTTGGAAACTGCCTGGCCTTCACTGATCCTACCAGCAATAACTGCAATGTTTCCTTTCAGTTAAAACTGTATAGGATTTGACAGCTCAAATTAAAAACAGGTTTATTTATATCTTAGTCACACCTTAGCTCACTCGGTAGAGTGTGTGTCTACTGAGCTAAGGGCCCAAGGTTCGATTCCTCACATGGCAGAAATAATTATTATTGTTGAAATGTGGGTTTCCCCTTTCAAATTGTTGATCTAACAACAGCTGTGGGCTGGATGTTGTGTCTGTTTTAGATTCAAGTTAGTTTATCAGTAGAGTACTGATATAGTAAGTCGATTCAGAAAGTGCACGTTAAATACTTCAAATAAAAGAACAAAGTTAAATCTTATCATTTTTTCAAGTCACAAAATACATCTCACAAAGCTTTAGTCACGAAGCCATCATAATTGCTTTTATTGACTATTATTATGCATTTCTTATGTGTACCATAGCACCCATGCAGAGCTCTTGGTTTACGACTGGTCAAACTATGGAGACATAGAAACTGTAGTGGAGGATATAGAAAGGGTCGACTTCGATTGTTTTGGAAAGTATGATCCTAAAATGAAGGATTGGCGTATTTTCACGACATGGGAATGGAATGAAGCCCGCATGAAGTAAGTACTGATATTACATTTAATGAGCTCACACATTAGAATTGCTGTTTGTTCATCCTTTAATACAAAATGAAACTATTTGTGTAGGTACACGACTGACAAAATTTTTTTAATGAATTTGTTGAATATACCACGATTTGATGTTCCTGAATTGCTTATTGATGGTCATGATGCTGGAAAACGCTTTGAAGTCTGGAATAATGTAAGTAAGGTTTTTATTTATTTATTTTTTAGGTATATTCTTACTTTTGTAAAAAAACAAACTTATGTAATAACTGAATTGGATTATACTATATTCAAAATTATTTAAAACATCTTATATAGTAGTGTTGATTATAAAAACTTTGATTTATTATTAAGTATTTGTACATGTTCCATACTTTATTTATTTTGTCCATCTAAAACTATACTTATTGGTTTGGATAGCATTCACAATGTAATTATACGAGAACCAAAGCCCAAAAACAATGACATTATTTTGTTTCAATCTAAGTAATATTACAGTATTGTTCATTACTGTGTACAAATCAAAAATTGGGTCAATACCTGGTCCCCATTTTTAAGAGTTAGGGATGCTTTCTTGCACACAAAAAAAAAAATCTTTAAATTGAAAAACTACACCTAGACATGAGAATCAAACTCATGACTTTTGGCTTAGTATGCCAAGGTTCTTACCACTGAGCTATCCAGGAGTCGTCCCATGCCCAGGGTCATTCTTCACTCACATTTTAAGGCAGGGTTGGTGATGGACATCTGGAAATCGTCAGCCACATATGAGCAATCATTTAAGATCGCAAGCTATCAACCTTAAAATACTGTATGAGTGAAGAATGACCCTGGGCACAGGATGACTCCTGCCTAGCTCTGTCATAAGAGCATTCATTGGCCGTGTCCAGATCTCACTTTTCAATTCGAAGAGTGCTATTTAGATGCGGTCATAACTGTACTTAACAACTATTATAGCTCGGCTCTTTATCCATTATTAACTAATTTGTATAACTTTTTTCAGGCTCCAGGAATGAAGTATGCTAAAGGATATAATGCAGACATGGGTGACACTGGTCTATTAACTAAAACAAAATTTTTTCTTTAAAGATGAAGTACCAAGTGAATGTGTCAAAATACAGCTATTTGGTTAGTAAATAATCAGTGGCGTCAATTCTGGACAAAGGGAAGCAATGCGGCTACAATAAGTGGAAGTTCACACAAGTTTTTTTTTTAAAATTAAAAGTATTATGGTAACGAAAGGAAGAGGGGGAACAAAACTATGCATGGAATAAAACAAAAAATTTGTGATCTTAGAAATATTACTCTCAAACATTAAATTATATATATAAATGATAATTATGGTTCTAACTAAAAAAATAGAATAATAATAATGGTCAATTGCGATCGCCTAAGTTTTCTCTTGGGTTGTGGCCCGCAAATGAGTATGACCTTTGGCCTGTCTTATAATAGCTTTGAATCCAGATTTATTCTACACGCCATTATCATTATAAATAGTAGCGTCAACTATATGATTATCCGCCAACCCAACGCACTGATAATTACTATACATGTTCATAAAATTGAGTACTGAAAGGTCAAAGTTTTCTTATATAGGTTGCCTGAAGCTGGAGTGGGTCTGCCTGTTTCATTTATTTAATTTTTATTGTAAAAAAAACCGGGACAAAAAAACTATGTTTCAAAATATTACTTATGAAATTTGACACAGCAGCCCTCCTCTTCCTCTGTTGCACTTGTTGACGCACTCGTCATTATACTTCTGTACGCAAAGAAACAAACCACTTCCCTATGGAGATCAAACAAGTGTCAATATTCTGTAAAATAAAACTAAACTTGATGTAAAATGGTGATGTATACATTATTTTGTAATAGTGAGACCATAATTATATCTAGAAACAATAAATATTGCTAAAAAAAACCTTTAAAAAAACAAGTTTTTTACAGTATTAAATGTGTGATTATACACCAATCATGATAGTAAACTCATGCACTAATAATCGCCTAGGGAAATGCTGCTTCCCATTTCCCGACGAGGGCTGGACAGACCCGGAAACAAACGATTGACGGAATCAAGAGCGAGACCAGCTAGCTGGCCGGTCAGTCTGAACTGCCTGCTCAAAGAAATAAGTGCCAACTCAACTTTTATTAATAGTATACTTGTTGGAAGGACTTCTAATTATAATAATTTGTTTTAACTTTATTTTCCTCTTATTTTCTTCATTCCATTTTTAATTTTAGGGAAGCATTGCTTCCCTTGCTTCCATTGAATAAACGCCAATAGTATTAATAAAGTATTTTGGAGCCCAATTTTGTAATGTTAGGTCAAAACAAATGCACATTTAAAAAAACTATTTGGTAAAATAGATGTTAAAATAAGCTGACAAAAATGTATAAAAAAGATTATTGAATATTTAATACTTCCTTATAGCTGCACATATTACAAATAAGTCTTTAAATTTGGAAGAAGGCACAGGAAAGGTGGGTAGAAATATATAAAAAGTATGACATAATATGGCTTTTACTATGAAAAGAAAAACACAGTTCACACTTTACACTGCTACCACTGGACAAAGAGGTAATGGCTGCCTCTTGAAGAAAATCAATTGTTATCACCCATTCCGTCGAACTAGGTTTCATTCTATCAGAACTCGCCAGGAGGGGGAGTATGAAACGCACAACGCAACTTTATAAAAGAGTATAAAAAAATGACAGCACACTTGGATAGGAGCATGTAAAATGACAACATAAAAGACAAACACAGGAAATGGACATTGAAGACGAATATACAATACATCTTCATAAGGAAAAGAGGTTTTCATTATAGAAATAACTCTTAAGAAAAGTATTAGTAATAATAATAATAATCTATAATCAACAATGGTAGTTTCCACACTAAGGCTATAAGTGACATTCTAAGTGGGGACTTAAAAAGGACCTGCAATATGATGGAGGGGGTATAGAAAAAACTACTCTACTAGTTGTCATTTGTTTGTGTGTTTCAAGGTTATACTATGGATGGAAACCCCTCACCCCTAATGCCTACATTCATAGTTGTCAGCTTATCAGAGTGAGAAGCTCTGCTTGATAACAGTCTCCCACGCGGCGGCGTAACAATAGGCAACACTGAAATGACCCTGAATCCCACATTAGTGTACAGTATAAACAGAATAGGAATGGTGGGAACTGACAGATAGCAAAAGTTACCGGATTTTCTTTCAATCTTGCCCTTTTTTTTTCCCTGCGGATATACCAGTACACATCGTCATATCCCCACCTTTTTAAAAATATCTATTTGTTTGATTTATTTGAAGTTTTCAAATAAAATAAAAAAAGGCCTTTGATCTTAATGTTTGAATATTTAATGATTTTGAAGCTAAACGAACATCATTAAAAAGTATACCTTTATTGGTTTTAGTTTGTTTTTTTAAAAAACAGTATACCCACCTTTTTTCTAGGAGAAAAGTACTGCTTTGATGTATCCATTTGCCAAGCCATATAATCTGCAAGACTCTATGTTGTCACTTTTGGCAGTCGAAACTTTGAGAGCAAGATATGATTATTATTATTATTATTATTGTTCTAATGTATTTAAAATTATTAAATTGTGGTTATGAAAATAACAGTTTGGATGTTTCTTTTCTTTGGAAAGTAGCATTTCTAATTCACTTAAAACTATTTTAATACGAGATCTTGTAGAAGGTTGCCTTCACTTAAAAAATGAAGATGGCACACCAACACCATTTTAGCAACAGGTATTCATGCACTTGTGTTTATAAAGATTAAACTTTATATGTTGAAACTAATTTTTTGTATGGCTTTTTTTCTCTTAAGTTGCTATTTTTTGTTATCTAAATTAGTTACAAAAAAGCCAACTATGCTGTAATCCATAGGGAAGTATTATATTAAATGTGTGATTAACATTTTTGATTGATAATCTTGTATTATTGTTATTAGCACCGCGTCTTACTACCCGTTCGGGTTATACGCACTTACGCTAATGTGAAATGGTACAATGATTGTGAGATGAAATGGAGGACCTACAGTTTAACGTGGAATCCGAACCACGGTGGAGGCCTGGCATTCCTCACATTCACAAGTTGTGATTAATACACGCCTTGTCAGAGGTGAAGGAAGGGTTTGGCAATCAGATAAATCTGTGCCGGGACCTGGGATTGAACCCCGGACCTCAGCACAGAAGTCTGACACCTTACCCCTAGACCACCAGGTCACCGATAATCTTGTAGTGGTGGTTAGGCCGCCCCCCGCCCTCCTCCCCCCCGGGGGTGGGGGTGGATTGCTGTTACCTGAACCATAGTGTTTAGTTCACTACACTTGGAAACTTGCTCTCCAGCTTGTAGACTTTGCAACAAACAATTTTTAATGCTAAAACTTTGACAATTAGTGTCATATAATTATATGCATACATCAAAATTGAGTATGGAATCAAAGCATCAAATAATCAATAAACACTTAAAAGTCTTGAAAATATACCAAAAGACAATTATTTTACTATTGCAGTTTAAAAAAGTTCCTATTTACAACTATATATATGTTTTCAGTGATGTAAATCTAACATCTAAACTAAGCCACTGGCTAACGCTCAACCTTTCAAGGGATAAAGGTGTGAAGAATATAGTTTTAAAAACTTTTAACAGAAAAATTTGATATTTCTTCAGTCCTCTCAACTGGGATCGTAAAATATAACAGTGAAGGGGGGAAAAAAATATATATATATATGTGCCACTGGCTGGTACTATTTGGAACATAAGCCTCCCACCACTTCTCTCCCTCCATCTTGGCCCAGTCCTCTCCTCTCTCCGCCAAACTTCTTACTCCCTTCAGCCATCTGTCCCTCTGTCTTCCTCTCAGCCTCTTACCCCCTCACCTCCATATCCTACATCCTCCTGGGCATCCTTTCCCTCTCCATTCTTTTCACGTGGACATACCACCTTAGTCGTGCCTTCTCTATCCTGTCTTGAACCGGCTGTTATGGCCTCCCAAAATTCCAACCCCTTGTCCATGTCAGAAGAGTGCCTGTGGGAGTGAAGTACATTGGGAATGGTGTGCCCCGTGACTGCTTCGGTAGCTGCGAAGCCCCTACAGGAACCTTGAAAAGTAACGGCTGATAGGGCTCTGGTGAAACTACGATAGCCCTAGCAAGCCAGTAGTGGATGTAAAATTGCTTTCAAGATAGGTCTTATATTCGAGTAACTACAGTAACCATAAGAGCCTCTCATGCATAGCTGGTTAGGTTCACAAATCTTGAGTAGGACTCACTCAAAGATAGTTGTTTCTTAGAGAAAATTTAATAGCAGTTTTTAGCTCTGCATTCTGAAACGGTATCAGTCCCATGATTGGATAACTTGTGATAGCTACTAGGGACATGGCTGAACTTTTAATACAGAGGTTTTTTTAGCACATATAAAACCAAGGGAGTGAGTGGTGTGTTTTATCAAGTCAATAAAGGTAAGTTAAAAATTTAAGACAAAATGAATTAGTACATGTCATATTTTGTAAAGTTTGTACTTCGTTTAAAAGTATTACAAATATTGCATTTAAACATATTGACTCACAATACTATACAAACATATGATAAAAATGTAATTTAATTTATAATATTTAGATACAATAATAAATATCACTGAAATAAAAATCACATATGGTATTCAGCGATTGAATGGTACAATTCAAAATATATTGTTTCAATGCAAATGTAATTTATAGATGCATTTTCCTTATAATATATATAGTTTGTTATTTTGCAAAAAGTGAAGCACATTTGTTTTTGTTTTGTTTTTTCAAAATAAATTTATCTAAGTATAAAAGCTAGCAATCATTAATTTTATTTACAATGTTAAAACTATACAGAATGGGTGTAGTACACCAACAGATTGCTTGTGATTTAAGATTAACAATTAATTAAGGAAAATGTCTATCTACTTATTAAGGTACACAATGTTATACATGGAAGAAGGAACAGAAAAGTGGGATCTGAAACAAATAAAAACCCGCTTCGGTGGCTGCATGGTCTAAGGCGCTACTCTTGCAGTAGACTAGACTACCGATGATGGGGACACCGAGGTTCGACTCTTGGTCGGATGTACTTAGGTGGTTTTTCTAAAATGATTTTTCACTTTCTATCCACACAAATGTGAATACACTGCATCTAAATATAACCTTTCCCATCCCTAAAACTACTATCGTAATTAGTACACAAGTGTATACCCTTAACTAGCAGTAAGATGTGGTGCAAAGAAAGAAAGTACTTAAGTGTATAACCTAAAGGGTAGTAAGATGCAGTGCTAATAAAAATAGGAAAATAGTCTCCTTTTATTTTTTTATAAATCTCTTCTTTTTTTTTAAGTTGCATTGCACGTTTCGCACACCCATTGAAAATCTTCACAAAAAATAGACATGATTCGAAGGTTTAAGTAGCAGTGAAACTGTTACCTTTTTGTCCATTAGCAGCAATTTAAAGAGTATTTTATGTCCCCATTTAATTTTAAAAGCCACAATACGTATATGCCTTTTATTTGTCCCAAATCCCCCTTCCTGTATCTTCTTCCATTTAAACTTCTAGGGTCAAACGTTAAGAAATCCCGCTTGGTAATGTTATGAATTGGAAACTAATGACTAGACTTGCAACATTTGAAATATTCACACTAACTCGTATTTCTACAATTATTTGAACAACTGTTTCTGGAGTGGAAAAAAATTCTAGATATTCTAACTTAAAACTGTCTCTGAATAAAAGTGTTATAGTTAAAATTTTGCCAACATTATTAATGGGGAAAAAAAATGTGGAATGGGTCAGATAATTAAATCTTTTTTTTAAGTCATAATCAAACATTCCATTGATGAAAACAGACTGTGTTCCCTCTAATATGACCGGTTAGCTTTAATGTTTCACTATGCAGAGGGGCAGCCAACATGTCCCTGTTACTACCAAGTAACTTAACTGGTAACATTCAAGGTCGATCTTAAACTGAAATTAAATTCTATCAAAATAATGTCTGTGCAACACCAATATGAAAACATTGTACCTGTGTGGAATAAGGCCATAGATATATTCAATTCACTGAAGCAAATAATATATTCGACTTATGTGTGTTTACTATATGGTACATAATATGAATATTTTTATTTATTTTTTTGCCTAAAGGGAAGCACATATTTTTAATTCTAAATAAGCTAAACTAATTTTCAAAAGAGTTGCCAAAATGAGAGCCTTCACAAAATTCACTAAGCAAGTTTTATTAAATCCATCCCTTTTTTTAATACACCTATATATTAAATGGATAACAGTTTAGCAATATTAGTGGTATCCAAACATTAATTAAGGTACTGGTACCAGAATCTTTATCCATAAACTATCTCGCGCTCATATGTAGTTAATTTCCAAAAGTCCATAACAGACTATGCCTTAAAATATGAGTGAAGAATGACCGTGGGCACGGGACAACTCTCAGATATCTCCATAGTTAGAGCATTGGCATACTAAGCCATAGGTCCCAGGTTCGATTTCTGTGTCCAGGTGTCATTTTTCAATTTAAAGAATATGATATTTAGATGCAGCTATAATCATACTTAACTATAATGGCTCGGCTATTTAAAAAGTTGACATTCACTTTTAAAGTTGTATTTGAGAATATGTACCAGTAACTTACCACATATTCATATACTGATCTTAGAGAAATTGAGTGTGTTTAGAATAACATTGGTTTCGGAGAAGCATTGGTGCCCAAGTGGTGTTGTGAGGGGACTCTTTAAGTGTCCTTTAGGGCAAGAGGGATCTAATGGCTTATCCCTAGTATTGTTTTTTTGAACATTCAATGCCTTAAGAATATATTTAGAAGGGGTTTTATTCCACTGGTCCTATCTTTTTTTCCCTTTAAAATCTTTCTCGATATTCTCTAACTCCCATCTCTCCTTTTTTTTACAAGTGTTGTGACCAAAACACTTTGACCATTGTATGGGTTACATTGCAGAGAAATACCTTAATATATTGCACATCTTTCATCTAATTTAACCTAATTTTTACTAGACTAAAATAAATATGAGAACTGTGAGGAAATTGTGAGCAACAGAAGAATTCTAAACTCATGAAAATCGGCAAGAACGTTTACATTTCCTAGTAAATCTTCACTCTCACACACTTCTACTAAAATTAATACTAAAAGGAGAATAAATATATTTAAGTATAGGTGGCTCCTAATATGGATACATTTAGGTTGAGTGTTAAATTTAGTTAGAAAAAATGTAAGAAAACATAAACTTAAGTTAGTATTAAATTTAGTTAGAAAAATGTAAGAAAACTTAAAATAAACTACAAACCAAGAAATGTAAATTCTGCATGGAAATGTCAGAGAATAAAATTTTACTATCGACATTTTAACTTGTTTAAATTAATATATAATTTTAAGGGTTCATTAGTACTCATCATTTTACAATGCAATATTCATGCAAATCATACTATATGCACACAACTTACTACTTTATGTTACAGGTTTTCATAAAACCTCAGAAAGAGTTATTCACTAAAAATAAATATTTTGGACCTGTAAAATTGTAGAAAGAACTAAAAAATAATTTTAATTCAAAGAAGAGAAACTTTAAAAACATCTTATACTAAAATGAATGTTAGGTTACTATTTCAATATTCTTATATCTTGGCAAAATACACAAGAACATGAATTTTTTTTTTTTCAAACTTGCTTCAAATAAAAATTATTAAACTAAAAGGTTGACCAAAATTTTTTAAAACATACTTATTTTTATAACATTCAAGATTAACTCCATTAGAAAGTGATGAGAACATGATTACAGTTTAATATGAAGTAGTATATTGTTATAGAACATTTAAAGGTGCATCAGAATTTATAATTATAAGGAGGGGGAGGAAAAAATAGTAATTATAACACAAATAATAGAATTATAATTTTAAATTTTCTTTAGAGAAACTTAACAAAATTAGAATATACATTAAGAATAATGAAAACAATAGACAAAATGTGTAACAATACAGTTTTCAAAATTACTTCTAAAATAAATAGGTTGCCATTTGTCAATTTATGATACTATACGTCATTTAAAACAAATCTCTGAGGAAAAATAAGTAATACAACTGTCTATAATGATAAACTCGGGGAGTAAATGAAAATCTTTACTAAGTAC
This sequence comes from Timema podura, assembly GCA_033556935.1. NCBI lineage: Eukaryota > Metazoa > Arthropoda > Insecta > Phasmatodea > Timematidae > Timema > Timema podura. The sequence continues at coordinate 17,015,426 of JAVRXN010000014.1, read as the reverse complement.
TTATTTGCAAAATTGAAATACATAAATCTTTATGAGTTGTGAAAAATTGCAATAAAAAATGTGTGCACAGTTATTGCAATTTTTAATTTTGTGAGATGATAATATAATATTGATTTGAAGCACAGTTTATTCACATTACTGCAGTCAAACTTTGATGTATCAATGCTTTATGAACTCACAATTCTGTCCACACACACACACACAGATTTAACCCAACTACACTAATCATGACAAAAATCTAATAGATATTAAAAACAGATGGAAATAAATTAATTTTTAATAGTTGCATAATTCACAACTTTTTTTGTTTTCTACCAATTTGATTTACATTGAAAGCATAAGCTATATTTCTTAAGAGAGCTGCTAAGTGAATGTTTATTATTTCTGTTTGACTTAACCTGATGTATTATGACAGGGGCTTGAGAGCCTGTCCCACCCACAAGTAGCTGAATCAGGCAATACAGACCGAACAAGCATCACATCATGATAGCTTTCTGAATTATTCAAGAGACGACAGTGGAATCGAGACCAGTAAAATAATTTATTTTTTTTAAGAAAAAAATCAAAATACTATTTCAATGATCCCAATTTATCTGTTATAAAATGAGAAATTGAAAGAAAAAAGAAACTGTAATTACTTTTAGAGTTGGCATACTATACAACTTGAAAATGTGAAATTGCAACTTCTTTTTTAATACTATTCTAATGTCACACATAGACAAACTATTCTGAAAATTTTACATAGAAATGTCATAATAATTTTAAACATTATAATGATATTCTTTAATTAACCAAAACATTTTCGACCCAACAAAATTAATATCTATAGTTTCAATATATTAAATTTTACAGTTCCAACCAAACTTTGTTTTAAAATAAGTTTTATAGTTTAAAAATATTTAATTAAAATCACATCTGAAATCCATTTGTTTTTGGCTTTCATAAAATGTAAAAATTAAAATTAAAGGTAGATGCAACTAGCATCAGAAAACTTTTTTTAGTAATTGTTTTATAAACAACACTCTCACATGGACAAAGGTATAAAATAATTGACTAAAGAAAGGTTAGGTTCACACACTTACTGGAAAACATAGGAGCATCAATAATTGTTGAGTGTTTCAATAGACAATTTAAATCAAATAAAAATTATTGTTTATTTAAGCTGCAGAAAAAACAATTTTGAAGTGACAAAAAAAAAATTAAGGAACAAAAAAAAAATTTTTTTTAATGAAGGTAACATGTTTTGAAAATTAAAATAACTTAATTACCTTCCCAACTAGAATCCAGCTATAGACATGGTAATGGCTTTGTCAATATTCTGAGAGCTACATTAAAGCAAGTGGGGTTTTTAAAGATGTTCATAGTATACTTTTGCACAAAAGATTTACTCAATTTCAGTTTTACGATATTCTGGTTGTGTTTCATCAACCCATCAAAGACTTACTGTGTTCCTTTTTTCATTGAGAAAGTCATTATTATTTTCATTATCTTATTTGTTTCCACTCCTCTGTCCTGGAACTTATTTCATATTATATAAAATGATTTATTTCGAAAGTGGAGGCCAAGAAAGAGATGGGAGGAGCAGATTACAGAAAGTGTGCAAGTGAGAGGAGAAGAATAGAAGAAATTAAAGGAGGAAGAGTAGTGGAAGGATAGAGGAAGATGGAGGCATTTTACTAAACTGACCCGACCACAGGCTGGAAAGAGTGGATTTGATGATGATGATGATTCAAAAGAGAAAAAAGTTGTTGGAGAGGAGGGGTTTACTTAAAGACTTATATTGAACCAGTTCGGTTCCATAATGGTTTTTTTTTTCTAAATTCTTATCTCTTTCCTCACATGTGCTTGTAAATTATATGTGTGCCCAGTCATTCTTTACTGTTTGTCTTTTATTCCACTTGTGTGTTGTTTTACGATTTCCTCTTTTAGGGAATCATGTTGAGTGATTAATGTCCCCTTTTGAGGAGTTCCAGTGGAACAAAACATAGTTCTCACAGTTCACTAAACAGGATGTTAGATGCAACCAAAGCTGCAAGGTTGGAACCAAACGTCACAGTTGATTGTCCGGACTGATCGTTTCCGAAAACTCAGTTCGCTGTAGTCAATCAGTGGTGAGACACAATGATTGACAATCTTAAGACGCAGATGATGTACATGAAGTAGGATCGAGATTTATACTTAGAGAAACTGCGGGAGATTGAGATGTTGTGCCAAGAGCATTCTGCAGAGGAGAAACCAATTCTACATAAGATCCTAAGACATCCTCCACACCAATGTGGATGGTTTTGCACTGCCAGAAGAATGACAGTGAAGTAGCCAACGAGGTGGTAGAGGAAGGCCAGTATTGATGCAGCGACTAGAGTGGAACGTGGGATGTAATAAATTCCGAGGAACAATGGGTTAATCTTTGATCCGCAAGGTTTAACAGAAAGAAGGATGTACATGATGCATAGTTACATAAACAGTGTGTTAAAATAATAGCAGTAAACAAAATAGCTTGTAAAACTTTTTTTTTTTTTGCAGATTTGACTTCAAATTTAAACAATACACTAAAAAATTTTTCCACAAACACATTTAATATATTTTAATGTAACTTAATATATTATTTCCTTATAAAAACTGATATTTCATTTGAATGGGGTCAAATGACTCATGAACATCAAGTTTGAAGGGCAATAATGCCATACTATACTATAATGATTAAAAATCTAATAAGAATATAAAAAAAATTAATCCCACATTAAAATAAGTATAGTATTTAGTTGACACATAACAACCAGATAAGAACGCCATAATCATTCCAAATTATTAAAAACAAAAAACATGTTTGTGAACTAATTTAAAATATATTTTTTTCCATTAACCAACTCCCATTTGTCCGTTGCTGAAGAAGAATCAAAGACGCAATAGAGTAACGAAAATGGAGACAAACTTAACAAATCGACTCAAGTTAAATGAAGTTTTTACCTGTCATGTCATTATAAATTATAGAACTTAATGTGCGTGTTAATGCACATATCACTGCTAAGAGCTCCTAGGCAATTTGGCACCCCCAAGGAGCAGGGGAGTTTTCTCGGCTCTCCTCTGAGTTTCTCCGCTCTCATCTCCCAGTTCCCTTATACCAGGCATGTCTTGGTGAGGGCGCTGCCATAAAGATCGGTTGATGCTTGATTCTGATACCCCCGCCGATGAACCTAGCCAGAGTATCAATTACATTTTAGTTAAAAGTGAAATAAAATTACTAGAGATGGGTCAAGATTCTATGTTTCTTGGATCTGAATCTTGAATCCATATCTTAAATTTACTTTCGAATTTTGAAGCCAAATTTGAACCCTTGAATCTTTAAAAATGAACAATTTTTATTTTACATTAAAATATTTAAAATGTAATTTAAAAAGTTCTTTAAGGCTTAGTGCCACTTAAAAATGATATTTTGTTTGTCATGTTTATTGCATCATAAACAATAAAAAAATAATTTTTATGTAAAATATTATAATTGATTCAATTTTGTCCTTTTTTTGTGTGATTTGTTATTCTTCCAACTACATAAGTCTATATAATTCCTTTTACCAATTATTGTTTAAATTGTTATTTAAATTCAATGTCTTCATAACTGTATCAAAGTTTAGACATCTCTGAAGAAGGTTTTTGATTTCGAATCAAAGCAAATATTACTAGCCAATTTCTAATCATCAACAATAATTCTACATATCCTAGTTAAATATGTTAAAATTATTATGTTAAAAATAAAAAGAGTTCGCATTTTAAAACAACCATTAGATTAGTTTTGGATTCTAGTCCCTGTAAGTTGTCAGTTTTAAATGTAGTTTTTCATTATGTTAATACAACAATAGTCCACCTTGTTAAAGTTAAGCAGTAAAGAGCACCACCTGTTGCGGTGATTATAAACTATTTCAATATTATCTTAACTCCTCAAAGTTAACACATTTGTTTGTATTATCCAACGTTGTGATTATAGTTCAAACAAAACTTTTCGGGAAAGGGTAATTCACGCCGACCAACGGGAATTGATAAATTCACGACCTTTTCCCGAGGATTCAGGATCCGTCCACTCCTAGATTTTTCAATACCAGTAAGGATGAAAGTTATTGAGTTTAACATTACTAATTAAAACAATTTGTTCCCTTACATGCACTAGAAGTGATTGTCATCAACTCACGTGTCTGTGGTGCAGTTCGTGAAGGTACAATGTGCTAAGACTCATATCAGCTGCCGTCAATTCTAGCGTGTCGGGATCTGGCGCAAGCTCTCCTCCGCAGCCAAACACAGACGCTCCGAGAGAATTGTTCCTTGTGCTTTGGTGCAAGCTACAACAAACAATATTATTATCATTATCATTTATTATTATTATTATTATTATTATTATTATTATTATTATTATTATTTATTATTATTATTATTATTATTATTATTATTATTATTATTAAACCGCGTCTTACTACCCGTTCGGGTTATACGCACTTAGGCTAGTGTGTAATGGTAGGGTGGTTGTGAGATGAAATGGAGGACCTACAGTTTAAAGTGGAATCCGAACCACGGTGGAGGCCTGGCGTTCCTCACATTCACAAGTTGTGATTAATACACTTCTTGTCAGAGGTGAAGGAAGGGTTTGGCAATAAGATAAATTTGTGTCGGTACCAAGGACCAGACATCTAATTGTGACTAATTGTGACTAAAGCTGTATTTTGCCAAGAAAATGTCAGTGTGCGGCACTACCATATAAATGCAAGTTAAGTTTGACGTCAAGACGTCTTTTACCAAGATGTTTTGTCCAAAGACGTTTTGTCTGGTCCAGTGTGTGGCCAACCTAAGTAAGGAATCACAGTGAATGTAAGAGGGACAAGGAAAGTGGAGGCCATGGTAATGAAGTTTGTGAGGAGCATTTTATCTGTAACGAGGAGAAACAAGATAAGGAATGAATTTGTCCAGTAAAAAATTGGGGTACAGGGAGTATATGAGAGAGTAGAGGCCTCGACAGAAAAGGGCAGAAGAAAAATGAAAACAGAGAGAGCAGAAGAATAATAGGTTGTAGCCCCTAAGCTCCAATAAAATTTCTAATCAACTGACTTTATAGATACAATTTGGAGTTATTTATAACGTAGCTTAGGGCAATTATTTAAATCATAGACATTTTGTAAATTATTATTTTATTTTTTTTAGTTTAGAGAAGGTATTTAGTTATAATAACACTACTTTTTAATCCATGATTAAAAGCTCAAGAAAAGTGATAGCATACTTAAAACGCAGTGCTATTTCAAACTTTAGAACTAATGTGATTACATGTACTCATTATAAATAAAGTTACTAGTAGTTATAGTTATTAAATGTGTATATGATTTTTCTAAATTTCACAGGAATTAAAGTTTGCATGAATGTTTTACACTCCTAGTTGGTATTAATTATTTATTTGTGTTTGAAAGAAATTTTAATTCATCATCGGCTCCATGATATGGTTAAGACCTCAAAAGCACTATACCTAAATGTGTAAACTTGCTTTGATAGCGTTGTCAATTCGAATCCCAGTCATGTCAAAATTACTTAGTCTTAACCTTATGTGAAATTGGGTGTGGTGCTCTGAAGTATATATAAATGTGATGTTCTAGACATAATAAATCTTTAGCTTGTTTTGAGAACTTTAAAAAAAACAATCATTTACATAAATATAAAGGCTACTAGTAATGAATATTTTCTTGTGTCTTTATTTAATTATTGTTTAGAAAGTAAATAATGCAGTTTAATAACTAGTAAATATGTATCTGGCTACGATTTTCCTAAATGGCTTTTTTCCTCCACGCAAATATGGGTACACTTATAAATTCAATCTTCCTCACATTACTTACTACACATGCCTTTAACCCGGACAGGTAGCAATACGTCATAGTGATAAACAAAAACCACCTATATAATAAAATAAGTAAATATTTACCAATGTTAGCAATTCTTTGGGAGTAAGTATATAAAACAATATCAGAAATTATGTGAGTATAATTATATTATTATTACATACTAAAGATTAATGAAACTGAAATTTGTGTTTTAGTTTCTTGTGTATATCTCCAAGTTTAAATGAAAATGCAGATGTATTTTAAAAAATCTTACCTCAAAATATGGATAAAAAATTCAAAGTTTCATTGCTGTGGACACAATATAAGTGTGTGTAAATATGTTATTATAATAATAATAATAATAATAATAATAATAATAATAATAATAATAATAATAATAATAATAATATAATAATAATAATAATAATATAATAATAATAATAATAATAATATATTAGCACCGCGTCTTACTACCCGTTCGGGTTATACGCTTAAGTACTAATTATGGGAAGGGTTGAATTTAGAGGAAGTGAACCCGCATTTGCGTGGAGAGAGAGAGAGTGGAAAACCATTTAGGGAAAACCACCCCAGTTCACCAAACCGAGATTCGAACCTCGATCTCCCCGTCCTTGGCGGTCGAGCTCAACACGATTAGCGCGTTAGCCAACTACGCCACCGAGGCGGGTAAATATGTTATAGACTAACCTGTAGAGCAATCCCCTGTCTGAGTTCAAGGGGCCTTCTGCCCTGCTGAGGCCTCCCCTGACCGTAGATGGAACACTACCCCCACTCTCATACACGCCTCCCTTTTCACCACTGCTTGAGGGAGGAGGAAACATTGGTTGGTAGCCCGCCCCCATGCTTGGTTCCATGTAGCCACGTGGGTTTGTACGTAGTATACTAGCTACCAAGCTGTTGAACTGGAACAATCACAGTACGATGTACTACTCTCGCCAAATAGTATGGACTATTATACACTGTGCGACTGTCACCAAGTAGTATCGACTATAATACAATGTGTGACTGTCACCAAGTAGTATCGACTATAATACATTGTGCGTCTGTCAGCAAATAGTATGGACTATAATACAATGTGTGACTGTCACCAAGTAGTATCGACTATAATACATTGTGCGTCTGTCAGCAAATAGTATGGACTATAATACAATGTGTGACTGTCACCAAGTAGTATCGACTATAATACAATGTGTGACTGTCACCAAGTAGTATCGACTATAATACATTGTGCGTCTGTCAGCAAATAGTATGGACTATAATACAATGTGTGACTGTCACCAAGTAGTATCAACTATAATACATTGTGCGTCTGTCAGCAAATAGTATGGACTATAATACAATGTGTGACTGTCACCAAGTAGTATCGACTATAATACAATGTGTGACTGTCACCAAGTAGTAGAGACTATAATACATTGTGCGACTGTCACCAAGTAGTATCGACTATAATACATTGTGCGTCTGTCAGCAAATAGTATGGACTATAATACAATGTGTGACTGTCACCAAGTAGTAGAGACTATAATACATTGTGCGACTGTCACCAAGTAGTATCGACTATAATACATTGTGCGACTGTCACCAAGTAGTATCGACTATAATACACTGTGCGACTGTAACCAAATAGTATTGACTATAATATATTGTGTGATTATCAAAAAGTAGCATTTATGACCATAAAATGTGTGACAATCACCAAGTAGCAGTGAATACAGTACAATTTATAGCTGTAATCAAATAACATGAATGACAGTACTACTTATAACTGTCACCAAGTAGTATTTACAATATAATAATGAAGGGTGGGCAAGTACTAAAAAAATTCGAGTTTGAGTCAAGTTTTAATAGTTTTTAGAACTATGGTCGTTTTTTTTTTAATACTCAAAAAATTTGAGTGTGTAAAATTTTCAATTTTATCGCAAAAAAATTCTGAGTTTAATTTAATATTATTCTAAGATATTATTTCACTACAAAAATAGTCCAATATTTCCTTCCGCTTAGTTTAAAACTATATAACATGTACAACTAGATTAATTATTAAATATATTTATAAATCTAAATTTATGTGCCCATATTTTTCACAAAAAGTATTTCTTACAAAACCTGATTTTATTTATTTTGTGCATTGATCGATTAAAAAAAATTCAGCTTGAAAAATTTCAAGAGCAAATACGACTCTATAATACTCGAACGTGATAAAAACCTTGATGGTTTCAGTTACACTCGATCTGTACTAGACTCTAAATAAAAATGTATATATAATAATAAAAATATGTATAATAATAACTAAATGTTTATAATAGAGACTAGTTAAAAGTTAATATATATTGAAAGAATATATAAATTAAGATAAATGGCATCCTACCCCTGCTCCGAGTGATGAGACAGATTGTAAAGAAGAATAGAGAGCATTGTCGCCAGGTCCCAGGACTTGCGTCAACTGGTCTGCATCCCTCCTGGCCTGGTTCCTCAAAGCCGTCACAAAGTTCTCTGCATCCTCAGGTGGACGCCACTTCGGATTTGTCAGGGTGAAGTGGACTAGAGATAGCTCTGTTTTACCATCTTCTGCCTTCAAAAAATAAACAAAACAAACGTTTGCGATTCACATTTACACATACTCTGATAAATTAATAGTTAATGATTAGTGGTATTTTTTTTCTATGTTGTTAGTAGGGGTGTGCGAAGAACACTTTTTTCATTTTGGAGCGAACTCGAATCGAATATATGAAATATTCTCGAAGCCGAATCAAAGTTCAAATCTTTTAATTTAATTGTTTTATGCTTGAAAAAATATTATATTGTGGTTATTTAAATTTTTTATGTACTAAAATTACGTGGAAAATGTTTTATTGTACAATTGTTTGTTATGTTTCATATTACTCCGAAAAATCAGGTTATTATCACAACATGCAATTCAATTTCTTCAGATTTTTTTAATATAAAATTTAATTTGTAATGTACTAAAGAGCTCAGAATGGATATAATTGAACATAAATCGATTATTTTAGCTGTCAATGTTTTTACTGGTAAAGCTTCGAAGCCAGAATTTGTTTCGAAGCAAAATCAAAGCTGATGTTTGTTACGAAGCCAAGTCAAAGTTTCGAAGCTTCGCACATGCCTAGTTGTTAGGTTAGACTGTTTCCTGTCCTTCCCTACCCTTCCTTAACTTTACCTTAATCTTAGAGGCAACAAGGGTCTACATGGAACATTGAAGGCCTTTTGTATAGTCAGAGTCTTGCAGGCCCGAATTTCCTGCAAAGTGTCGATAGTGCTGTTTTGGCACTGCCGTTTTAGTTAGTCGTGAGATGAGAATCGATAGTGATGTTAAGTCCTGTGAAATTTATCGTGGGAGCGTCCCCAGCCTTCCATATGCTTCAAAGGTGTACTAAATGACCGCTCAAGACAAGACCTACACCAATGGGGGAACCCTCTACCCATCCTCATTCCTGTTTCCTACAGTTCAATTTGTTTCCGTGTTCATAAAGCTGGTCCTCCAAAGGTTTAGTTTGTTCATTAGTGTGACTTCACGCTACAATTGTATGTATACAAATAAGAATATAAGACCTGCTTCAATGGTCACATGGTCTAAAGCGTCACTCTCGCAATATACTAGATTGCCGACGAGAGGGAGATCGGAGTTTGATTCCTGGATGGGTGTAATGAGGATGGTCTTTCCAAAATAGTTTCCCACTCTCCCTCCACACAAATGTGGGTACTCTTCTTCTAAAAATTCACCCTTGCTCATCCCTAACACATTAGCGTAATTAAACAAATGCATACAACCTGAACAGGTAGAAAAATGTGGTGTTAAAAAAATGCGAGACAAACAATCATTCAATGTAAACTTAGTTTTCTTCCTGAATGGTGACAGTCTTACCTTGACTGTTTGCATTATGGCCCTTTCATTTAAGCTACAGCATAGTGTAAACAAGCAAAGTAAGCTTTTTACTTTTTATAGATATAAAATGAAGGGTAGATGAAATTAAGATCGAAGAACAAAGTTCACAAAATAGCAACAACAGTAAATTAACATGATTAAGTTTTTTTAGTACTATTGTAAATGATGATGATGATGATGATGATGATGATGGTGGGTAGTATAATTACCTGTGTATATTGATTAGTAAGGCCGGGCTCAATTGGAGTCTGTCCGGGCAGAGGAGAGGTAACTCTAATCGATGTTTGCCAAGTGGGGTTACCATGGCGGCGCACATCCATCTGCGCAAAGGAACAAACGTCCCCTACACCCACCACCTCTACCGTAAAGTTGCGGTAAAAGTCCACAATTTCAAGGGCATGAGACCGCACTTGGAAACAAAGGATGAACGGTGTGATGATTGGCGATAGTAGTTCTTCGACTAGGTACACCTGTAATCATTCAACATCACAAGCACTTAGCTTGAGTGTGTGTGTAACTCTCATGGGTTGGTAAAATTCTGATACCTCCTAGACATCCAGCTATTGGTAACCGACCTTTCAGCGCTCCACTTTGTTGTCATCACCGATTGCTAATAGTACTCACGTACCTTCTGGATCTGGTTGCCGAGTCTAAAAGAGCTCCGCTAGTTTCCTGATGACCCCAGGGGCTTGTTTCGCGGGAGCGACGTTGGCTTGGGTTGCATTCTGGTGGCGCGTTTGTTCCTTCCTTCCCGAACGGCTGGTGTAGCCCTTTTTGCAAAGGCCCATTTGCGGGTGGTAGGGAAGGTTCGGCGAGTTACCGCGGTGAACCAGGTAGGAAGTAAGGTTCGGCGGGTTACCGCGGTGAACCAGGTAGGAGGTTCGGCGAGTTACCCGGTGAACCGGCAGGGAGAGTTTTGGCGAGTTACCGTGGTGAACTGGGAAGGAAGGTTCGGCGAGTTACTGCAGTAAACCGGGCAGGAATGGAGGTGCGGTGAGTTACCACAGTGAACCGTGCAGGAAGGGAGGTGCAGCGAGTTACCGCGGTGAACCGGGAAGGAATGGAGGTGCGGCGAGTTACCACAGTGAACTGTGCAGGAAGGGAGGTGCGGCGAGTTACCACAGTGAACTGTGCAGGAAGGGAGGTGCAGCGAGTTACCGCGGTGAACCGGGAAGGAAGGAAGGGAGGTTCTGTTGGGCGGTTTAAATGAGAAAAAGTACACGCAAACACTTAATGGTGGTTTATTTCCCCAAGGGGGTGGTTGTCCAGCGCGGAGCTGTGCAACGAGTGACTGATCCAGCTAGTTGTCCGTCTGCTCTTTTTATCCCCCTTAGTTGGGTGGTTCGGGAGGACACGGCTCGCTGCCGAGTGGCCACGAAGAAAGGGAGGGGGATGCTTGGCTAGCGACCTTAAGCCCTGTGGGGTTGAACATAGAAGGGGTGGAGAGGGGTGGAGCACAACGAACCGCTTTGGGGATGCAAGAGCGTTACAGAGAGAGATAGAGAGTAGAGGGGTGGTAACAACTTGTAATCCATACCAAAGTGGCGGTTATGATAAGGAAGAGGATAGGGCCTAGTAAAGCTATAAAGTTGGGTGGAGTAGAGCTGAGTAAAGTACAGAATGTAAACTATCATGGAAGAGCGATTGAGGTAAATGTAGAAGTAGAGGATTTAATGAGAACAGGAGAGTTTTAATATAGGTGTATAAGAGACCTGCTATGGAGAAGAGAAGTACCCTTGAAGTGTAAGGAAGTGTTGTATGCATTGTCTCACATGTTCAGCAGAAACATGGACAGTAATGTAGGAGAGACTAGGAAAGTAGAGGCCATGGGAATAAAGTTTGTGAGGAGCATGTTAGCCGTCACGAGGAGAAACAAGATTAGTAATGAAGTTATCTGGGAAAGAGTGGGAGTACAGGGAGTACATGAGATTAGTAGAGGAAGCAAGGCTGAGATGGTATTGGCATGTAATGAGGGTGGAGAAAGAGAGAATGTAAAAGAAAATGATAGAACTGAAGTATGTAAGAAAGAGATGGTAGGAGCAGATAACAAAAAGTTTGAAAGTGAGAGGAGAAGAATGAAAGGAATTTAAGGAATAATAATGGTGGAAGGCTAGAGGAAGATGGAGGCATTTTACTAAACTGACCTGGTCATAAGCAGGAAACAGATGATGATGATATGATAATGTATTTGGAAGTAGGTACAGGAAAGTTTGTTGCGAATAAAGAACATGAGCTATAACTTACCGCTTTGTACTGAAAGAGCTGTGAGAATTCTTCCCGCACTCTATGCGTGTGGGCTTGACCTCGCCAGCTGTCCGGAAGGTAATGAACATGAGCTAGGACAGCAGTCAGGAGCTTCTCGGGGCACCACACAAGATTCTCGTCTGGTATGAACACCCTGAATACAATCGACAAATCTCAACAAGTCTGTCATGTTTCAATGCTGTCAATATTTCACAAATCTGGATATCCATCAACATTCAAGAATCAAGATATACGTATTAACAGGTAAATTCATAACCAAGAAACATTGATAAACCTTTAGCTAAAGTCCAGTTCGTGTTCTACTCACAAAAAAAAGTGGGTGGGAAAAAATTATATCACCCCATTCATTCTCTTCTGTTGAAGATATATGCCTTTAAAATTACTGTGATGTGTTTTGTTGTGTTTTAATTGTGAAATGTAAGGCCTTTATTTGGTTCATGTCTAGGGGTACCTGACACCTTAGCTCAGTCATAGCGTGTCTGACTACCGAGCTAAGGGTCCTGGGTTCGATTCCCGGCATCCCCCCAAAAAAAATTATCATTGGTGAAATGTGGGTTTCTCATTCACATTGATAAATTTACTAGCCGGTGACTGGATGTTGTGCTTGTCCTTGTCTAAGTTAGATTATAAGACATATGACAGACAGCCTAGCAAACTGGTAGGGGAAAATATATAACTTGAATAAAAAACTGATTCAGACCATAGGTTGGAAACAGTAATGAATGTAAAAAAAGTCCCCCTTTCCCTCTGTTTATTCAACACCAGTGGTGGTGATATTGGTGGAATCAACAGTCGTGGTAAAAAAAAGTTACGAATTAGCTTTTTATTACAAATAATCTTTTCTAAGAGTGCTGCCAACCTACCTGCTAGCTGCGACAACACCTCCCATACAGTGATAGCTGTGAGAACATGCTCAACGGTCAAGACGTCTTCATCATATACTGTCAAGATGAGCAACACAGCTAGGCAAGCCCCAGCAACAAACGCTATATTCCTGTATAAAACAACACAATTACAATCTAACAAGAATATCTATATCAGATAAATCTGTGGCATGTCTGCCTTATGATCTAGGGTTCTAAATAAATGTATATATATCGCCGCGTCTTGCTAGTTCAAATTATATGTGTACATGATAATTACTCTAACGGGGCGGGGATGAAGAAGGAAGCATTTTAGAGGTAATATACCCGCATTCACATGAAAAAAGGTGGGAAGACATTAAGAAAACCGCCCTTAGTAGACCCAACCAGGATCCGAAACCTGATCTCCCTGCCATCACCAGGCCAGTATAACACAAGAGTGACACCTTAAATGTTTGGCCACTGAAGCTGGTTAAGTGCTTTACTGATTTTATTATTAATTATTATGTGAAGCACAGCAAGAGGAATACATACTTTGCTAGAACTGTCATTATAGGTGAGGTGAAGATGTTCATGTACTGTGATGCTGGTTTGTAGGCTCTATTTAGGCGTGCGTGTAGTTCGTGATCCAATTCGTTAAAATGACGTAGATACATTCGGCCATATAGAGACCAACGCCGTGAACCAAGGCTACCAGGCTCACGCTTAATAACCTGACATAAACAATAATTTTAAATGGATCACATAAAAACCTGTAAAGTTATCATAATATACTTCAGGTCATTTGAGATTAAAGAAGGAAATATTTAGCGAAACAATTTGGACCACGACAAAGTGGCAATTTTTGTGAGGTTTTAACCCAAAAAAAAAGTGTACAATAGTGTGAGTAAAAAAAAAAAGAGAAACTAATTAAAATAGTTTTTAACAGATATAGAAATTCATATGCACTGCAGTAATAATACAATCATGACACAACATAAGTAAACTCTGTTTCATCATAAATAAACTAAGAGCTCTACTAAGAGTACATAAAATAGCCTGAAAATCAGTTTTGTTATGATGAAAATGAGAACATTTTAATTAGCGACATCACGATTCTGATTTTCAAACTCTAACCTAATTTTTATGATTCTCTATACTGATTCCTCAAAATATGACATTTATTTAAATACTGTATTGAAACGAGTTTGAAAAGCAAAAAGTTGGAATGGTAAAAAAAAACTTTTTAATTTCCTGATAAAATGTGAAAAAAAAAGCACTAAAATAAAAATAAATGACTAACAATCACAAAGAAAAATTACCCAAATCTTAATATTGCCATTTCATTTTTGAGAATTAAGAATTGAGGTATTAAAAAATCGTGGTATTAAGATTGATTTTTGGTAGGAAAGTACGAGTACTTGAAAACTCTAATTCAAGTCGAGTTTTAATAGCTGTTCAAACTAGACTCGAAGATTTTTACCATATTCAAAAAGTATGACTACTCGAAATTTTCAAACTTTTTCTCAAACATTCCTAGTCTAGTTAATTCTATTCAATTTTAAGATATAATTTCATAGAAAATAGAAACCATTAATACTTCCTTTTATATAATTTTTTGAAATGTGTACAGTTACATTAAATCTATTTAAAAAATCAATTTATATGATAATTTTTTCACCAAAAAAATGCAACTTTAAGAAATTATATTTGTAGGTACTTATTTATGATTTATGCATGAATATATTACGGAAATTTAACTTGAAATATTTCTTGTGCAAATAATGCTCTATACTACTGGAACTAAAAAAAAACACAACTTATTTTCATTCAAACTCGACTCAAAGTGAAAAATGCCTACTCTCACATCTCTAATTCTTGGTTCTTTCGACACCATTATGAAATGAGGTTATTTAGTTTGATATTTTTTATTTGAGTAATATGTTGCAACTAATTACAAGGCTTAAGGTGGAAGTGTAGGGAGAGCAAGTATTTTTGCAGTTTTTATATCAACATTTTTCAGCCAAAATAAATCAAATAGTTCTCAAGTAGAAACAGAGTTTAATTTCCTTCATGTGGTAATATCAATAGTTGTTAAATATCTGTCAAGGGTGTCCTGAAATTTAATGATTTTTTTCTTCATTTAAAAAGTGTTGTCATCTAATACCACCACCCTCATATAAGTTAGATTATCAACAACTGTTAATATCACCATGTGAAGAAAATTAAACCCTGTTTGCAAAAAAGCAATGCTCTTCACTCGTGTTCTCTACATTTCTACCGTAAGAAACCGAAAATATGTCAAGATCAACCGAATTTGATTCTATGGATTAGTAACTAGCTTCCTTAACCCTGGAAGGTAGAGTTGTTACCCGTATTGATCCGAAACTTATTCCCCCAAAAAATAACCTTTATAAGACCTTAGTCATCATCATCATCAGCAGCAGATCATCATCACCATCATCATCATCATGTTTCCAGCCTGTGGCCGGTCAGTTTAGTCAAATGTCTCCATCTTCCCCTATTCTTCAATTCTTCTCCTCTCATTTGCACACTTTCTTTTATCTGTTGCTCCCATTTCTTTCTTTGTCTCGACTCACCCGTGCGTTCTTCCCTACATACTTATCTCTTTATATCTTTCTTTTCACATCCTCATTACATGTCCATATAATCTAAGCCCCATTTTTAAAGCAGCTAATAAACAGTAGTTTAACATGACATATAAATGACATTTATAAGGTAAGCATTAATAAAGTCAGATGTATTAGCATTGCTGCAGAGTTGCAGGAAATGATAGACCAGCTCGTGGAGACAAGAGAATGTATGGTATGGAAATAAACATTTAAAAGTTAAAAGTGATGGGGATTTCAAAAAATTAAGAGCCACTGAAAATCAAAATTGGAAACCATGAATTGGAAAGTATTGAGCAGTTCAAGTACATAGGATGTCTGCTGGTAAGGCATGGCTACTGCATCAAGGATTACCACGGTCAAGAAAGATTTCAACACGAAGACGTTAATGCTGACCAGTAAGTTGAGTCAGGAACTGAGGAAGAAACTGATGAAAATCAGAAGTGCTACATTTGGAGCAGAAACTTGAACTCTCATGAGATGTAAAATAAATACATGGAGAGTTTGAAATGTGGTCTGGAGAAGACTTGAGAAGATCGGGGGATAGACAGGGTGACAAATGAAGAAGTCATAAGAAGAGTGAGTGAAAAGAGAACCATTTCGGTGTGACTCTTCGGTACAAAGCAAATTGGATTGGGTACATCCTTAGGAGGAACTGTCTTCTGCAAGATGTCATAAAAGGCAAGGTTGAGGGAAAGAGAAAGGGGGTTCAAATATTGGATGACTTGAAGGAAATAAGAAAATTCTGGGAACTGAAAGAGGAGCAGAGGACAGGGCGCATTGGCGCTCTAAGTTCATTGACAAAATAAATGGACCTGTTCGAGTTAACGCACTTACGCTATGTGCAATGGTAGGGGATTGTGAGATAAATGGAGGACCTACAGTTAACGTGGAATCCGAACACGGTGGAGGCCTGGCATTCCTCACATTCACAATTGTGATTAATACACATCTTGTCAGAGTGAAGAAGGGTTGGCAATCAGATAAATCTGTGCCGGACCGAGGATTGAACCCGACCCCCAGCACAGAGTCGACACCTTACCCCTAGACCAATTATTATTATTATTACTATGATGTGATCAATAGTGTGCTTTGTTATTTCTATCCAAACTGTTCTCTTTAAAGAGTTAAGCCTAAACTTAATGGGTAATTTAAAAATTAAAAGTAGTGTTTTATGACAACAACTTTAGCTTCAACTTTTCTTCGCATGTTTCAAGCTTCAATTTAAATATGGACTTTCACACATCCCTATTGTGTATATAATACTTTACAAGTAAACTGTGATGAAGAATGTTTGGAACATAACTCACCTCTGCATAGTTAAAAAAGGAGTAAAGTATCTGCCAGATAAGAATAAGAGGGCACAAAAGAAAATTCGCTATGCCCACCCACAAGATGTATTTAGATAAATATTGTGCCAATTCTTTACGCTTTCCCACTTTCTTGTAATCTTCCTTCAGATGCCAGTTGTTCTTGAATGGAGCCCAAGGCCCCCCTATAAGACACACATACATATTATTCCATAGATAGGTTCACTGATACAATTGTGTAGATTTTTGTGAAACCTAAATTTGATGTATGTTGGGTGGGTTTTTTTTTTAACTCTCTCACACTGTAATAATTAGTCCTGATGATGTTTCATTTTGAGTTTTATCAAGCATTTCCAAAACAAAAAATAAATCAACAAATAGACCATGTATTTGTTATTTTAGTTTGTTTTCTTTTATATTCATGTAACTGGAAAATACTAAATGAAACTTGGATGAAATTCCACCAGACTTAATTGGAATAAGAGGGGGAAATAAATACATTGAAAAGTTTACAAATGGTTTACAGTGTTCAAAACTTTTGTAATAATTGCAAAAGGAGAACATTTTTAATATGTACATTTTTTCAACTAACCCTTTTGCTGCGTTAATCGGATATATCCGATCTCAGCACTATAGCCATTGACTGCAGAAATCAACTTTACCCCACAACATGTAAACTTTATCTACCCTTGCTGCAACAGTTGGAAATAGCCACAAGAGTGTTATAACGCTGAATTTTTCATACTAGCATGCACGTGTTCCTCTGACATCTGATTTTTAATTTCGAAAACGGTCAGTTACCGGCTGCTAAATCATAACAGTAGTACACTTGTTTACTTCCGCATTTAATTACTTGTAGCACACATGCAATATTTATGTGGTGGAAAACATTGTTGAGGGATTAATGGATTCCTATTTTATTTTTGTCCTTGTCTTATTTCTTATTTTGAAATCATGCCTAAGACAAATATATGATTTTATAGAACTACACTACACTGAGAAAAGCACCAATGTAGCACAAAATTGTTCAAGTTGTGTTGATGTAAACTAATTTTCAAAAATTTTCTTTTTATTACATTTGGTCCCATATTAGGCCTGTCAGATCTTTATTTAGCAATTAGTTATACATTATTGTCTGTTGCAAGTTTTTTTTAGACCGCGTCTTACTACCCGTTCAGGTTATATGCTTAAGTACTAATTACGATAATGGTTGAATTTGGAAGGTTAAATATAGGGGAAGTGAACCCGCATTGCGTGGAAGGAGAGTGAAAATCATTTAGGGAAACACCCAGGTTCACCCGACCGAGATTTGAACCTCGATCTCCCATCCTCGGCAGTCGAGCTCAACAAGCTAGTGCGTTAGCTAACTACGCCACCGAGGCGGGTAAAGGGTTGTAAGTAAATAAGAATGATTCTGATAGCAAATAACATTGCATTGGGTAAAATATGACATACAAATGTGTGACGTAAAAAAATTTATCGATATAAAGTATATATTATTATGGTTTATAGAAATGTGGTGCAAATTTCATATTTAAAATGCATTAGTGTTGAAAATCTTATTATTTAATCATAATCATGATCATCATGCAAATTTTCAGATTTTGAATTTTTGACCTATTATTAGCATTTCTGAAGATAAGAAGTAAAAATTAAATACGCAACAAAAGGGTTGGTTACCAACTCAAGAAAAAAAGCATTTGGAAGTCATTTCAATTAAAATTATGGTTTACAAAGCAAAATATATATTATATATATATATATATATATATATAAAATAGGAATGAGTCCCTCAAATTCCTTAAGGATATTCGAGATTTGAGGATTTGAGAAAATCAGATTCAAGACTCAATCTTAAAAAAAAAATCTTACTTTTTAATTGAAATTGGTTTTAACGCTCTAGGACTCCCTAATGGTGGTCCAGAACCAACATAATTATAGGAAAAACCCAACAACCAGGACTCAGACTAGAAAATTAACACTTAACTGAATGTATGAATATTATAATAAATGGATTATAAGAAATTTTTAACATTTAGTTACTATTTGTATTTGCTATTATTCCATTATAGCTCTATTTCCTTTGAGGTTCATAATTTTTTTCCAAGATTCTGATTCGAATTTGAGATTCATATTCATAAAATAGTGAATTCAACCCAACTCTATACATAACTACAATGGTTATATTCAATGTATTTAAAAGTTAAAAATAATATGCCCAATTTACATTCAAAGAAATAATCATCTTTATTAGAGCTAAACAATAAAAAGTATACTCACAGAACAAGAGCAGCTCGATGTTGTATTTGAGTCCTCTTGTAAGAAAGACTACCTCTCCCAAAAATGGCAGTCGTAGTCTGATTGGGAGAAGGGATTTGTTCACCATCGCCACCATATAGTTTTTAAACCTGTACCATAAAACAACACATTGAATGATGACTGAAATGAACTTGATATCACATTAAAAATCTGTATTAAAATTAGACTTAAAATTTTTTTTTTCAAATTGGGTTTTAGTTATTTATACAACATATAGAGTTAATGAATTTAAAATAGTCAAGTGTTAAGATCTTTTCAAATTTCAGTCAAGAATTTGATGAGTTTTAATTCCTGACTAATTTTTTAGACAATCTACTAGGATTGAAACCTTCAAATCCTTGGATTTCTAAGACCACCATTTTTTTTTTTCAAAGCGAAGTCAAAGCTGATATTTGTTTCAAAGCCAAGTTGAATTTCAAAGCTTCAGACACCCCTATTATTCGCACAACATTATTAATAAAGCTATAGCCAATCTTACCTGAGTATTCTATGGTAGATGTCGAGTTCACTCAAATCTCGCTTGTGAATGCACATCTGCTGTTCTAGCTGAACCTCTCGGACGCGATGCTGAACTTCATGCCAAGTCAGGTTGTCCAAGTCACTCTAGGGAATATAGATAAAAAAATATTCATTACAACACTAATATATTCATGGAAGAAAGCAAACACTTTTACAGTTAATTACACAAAACTAGCAAAAACCAGATAATCAAAATGAGCTTTAGGTTACGAATGCATTCATATTAAATATAATATTCGTAAATTGAAAAATGACACCTGGCCACATGAATCAAACCCAGAACTATTGGCTTAGAGTGCCAATGCTCTATTACTATGCTATCCAGGGGTCGCCTCGTACTGATACATTCATTTAAATGGTAAATCAAAGGTTTAGGGTTTGGTTGTTTTAAGTTTGCTTAGTAATTATTTTTAATTGTCTTTTGGACAGCAGTATAAGAGCTCTCGAACAAATTCATATTAAATTTAAAAAAATAATCTTGAATCGTCAAATATCTATAAGCAATCAAGAATTAAAAGATTTGAAACTTCAATTTCTTAAAAAAAACAAGTGTTAAGGCTAGAAATGCAATCTGTGATTTAATGTTTATATTAGAGATGGACGGGAATGACATATTTACTAAAGGACGAGAAATGAGTCAAATTATTGAGATCGAGAACAGGAATGGGAAATTATAGAATTGACATTTTTGAAATAATTTTGGACCAAAAATATATTTTGATCATTCTTCAGTCATCTGTTTGCTTAACTGTTACTCACAAGTCGTAGTTTACCATGCGAAGATACACATATCTTTCCATCCCTCCTGCATACGCACTATTCAATAATTTTCTCTGACACTCAAACAAGCCTTCTCACTCAATAACAACCTACCACCCTCCTGCCCCCCTCCCCAAAAAACTGTACACTTAAGAGTGCACTGGCCACCAGACCTCCCATCCTAAGCTTGTAAAGAACAAACAATAAGGCTGTCTACAAAATAAATTAAGTGATGAGTCAGCAGTCTTACCTGTTGGAATATCAAGCACCTCATTTCCCACTCAAGATTTACAGGAATTAGTCAATCCCGCCAGACTTAAAGGATTTGATATTTTCCCAACCTTTTCTCAAACATTCGGGAATCTCGTCCTACCCAAGTTAATATTTGAATTTGAACCAAAACTAAACTTTGGCTAACCTGCATTGGCAGTTGCACTGTCTATGGTGTCTTACCATATACAGGACTTGCAGTGACAGGAAGATAGGTGTTAGAATACCTGGATCTATTTAGGCTATTTTTTCCCTAAATGGTTTACCACTCTCCTCCCACATGAATGTGGGAACATTTCCTCTAAAAATTCTACCTTCTTCCTCATTCTTATCCCAATGGTGTGACAAAAAAAGAATGTTTATGAGCTTTTGTGAATATTGATGATAGTACTAGTTCCGCATTTTAAACATACGGCAGGAATAAACAGCCACAAGTACAACCACAAGTAAAGCCCCAACTATTTGTTACTTAGAAGTAAAAATTATATTTGTTAAGTGTAAAAGCTAGGCACTTACATCATTAATTTTAAGAGCTGTATTAAAGAATATTTTGATGTCCCAAAATTGGAAAAGATGATACATGACTTTATAGCTCTAAGGAACCAGAAGATCACAGCCACCAAAATACATAACCATGTGACAGTTCCTAAGCTTGCCACACACTCGTGGGGTGGTAGTACAGCATCACTTAGGGATATTTTATTATTAGACGTATTGATGGGGCTATTTCTGTAAGATACCAACAAATACAATAGAAAACAATTTAGATGTAAAATAATTATGTACACACAAAGGATTTTTTTAACAGTATACAAGCTTCTCATATCAAACTTAAAAAAAAATGGCAAGGTGTACCACACAGACTCTCTCTCACTTTTATCTTAAAATAGACATTTACTAACAATTCATAAGATTTGTGAAACGAGATAATATGGTCTATACATTGTTGTAGAAACATTACATCAAAGATCATAAATGAAATAATATATACTGTTAATTAAACTTACCTACTCTATAGCATTAGAAACTGGGAAAACACTGTTAAAAAATTGAGAAAAGATAAACATCTTTGTTCACCAAAGAACATAAGAATCAAGTTCATTTGTAAAGATCTGAATTAAAAAGTATATATATTTGATTATAGCTCAGAAACGATTGATTATATAGAATTTTTTTTCAAATTTCTTTTTTAGAGCTCACTTATTGGACTATGTATTTAAAATAATTAAAATTTTACATGAATTTAAATTTTAAAAAGATTTAAAAGACATTATGAATATTTTATCATGAAATAAAAGTTAAAAAAATTAAAAAATAACAAAATACATTAAACATAATAGAGCAGTACCAGTACAATGTTGCAGATTAGATAATTTTGAAAAATGTTTGACATTATTGAGGAATACATTTTATCAATAAATGTGATATGAAGATTTTTAAAAAAAGGTAAAAAAAAATTATAATAACAATAGCAAATAAATAATGAGAAAGTACTTGAAATAAAAATGAAAATTGTGGAAACTAAAGATTTATTTCTTTAATAGAACCTACTACAACTTTACAATGATAAGATATTTCATATCTCATTTAGTTGAGAAAGATTATGAAAATTAGAAAATTTCCCTCATGTAAAATACCCTCAAACTCATTTTAATGAGAAAATGTAAATTTCCATCTTGTTTATAGTAATAAACAGTGTCTAGATATAAAATTTAATAAAAATCATTAGAGCTAATTTAATAAAATTGATTTTTTTCTCTTTTTGCCCTTCAATAAACTACCCTTAAATTTAGGGGGGGGGGGGACCTTATGAAAACCCCAGATAGTAGGTTTTAGCCCAATCTGTAAAATAGTTTCGGCTTTAGCCCGAGGTACAGACAAACGACATCGCATTTTGGTTTCAGGGGGTCATGAAACGTCAACATTTATCAAAATCTCAAGTTTGAATTTTTTGACGATTATATTACTTTCTCTCCGGGGTGTTGAGAGAAAGTTAAAAAAAAATCATGGTATGAGCCTGTAAGCAAGCTATACCGACTGAGTGGCAACCTCCATTAGCGATGATAGTGCCAACATTAAACTCATTGGATTAATAATAAAATAATTAGAAGATTTAGGCAAGAGCTGGGCTACATAGGACATGCATGATATAATATATTAGAGGTAATCTACCCGAATATGCATGGAAGGAGAGTGGGGCAAACCACCCACATTAACCCCAACCGGGTTTTGAACCCCAATCTCCCCATAATCAGGAGGCCAGTCCAACACAAGAATGACACTTTAGATCGTTCAACCGCTGAGATCGGTAATCCTAAATTAATCCAGTCAACAACAAAGAAAGCTTATTTGACCAAATCTTACCGAAAGAGTATTGAATAATCAACACAGTGCAAAAGGAAAGTTGAAAACACAACAACAAATATAAACTGCAACAGCTCTAAGGCTTCTTGCAACATCATACAGGTGAACCCGTGTTTCTGGTGGTAGTGGTACATCCGCACAAAAAAAGAATCTAGATCTTCCACATGATTCCATCGAGCTGGAAGAAAAAGAATACCAAATAAATTGAATTGCAGTAAACTCCTGACTGTCTATACTCAGGTTGTCTGGTTTGGGATTATCCATGCACGATTCTTCAAGGAAAAAACCTCAACAATATGTTAAGGCATAAAGGAATACATGATACTCCATAAAACAGATACTGTATAGGAGGAAATTCCTACTCAAGCTTCATTGTAGTTTAATGTATTCCTATTAACATTATTAAGAAAAAGACGTGTATTCAATTCTTCATAGTTTCTTTAGCACTGAGTCTTACTTGTTCTTCAGGGTGTTAGCTTACGTACTAGTAACACTAATGGTTTTAGGAATGAGGAAGGCTATATGTATAGGAAGTGTACTTGCATTTGTGTGGAGGGAGAGTGGAAAAACCATTTTGGAAAAACTACCCCCAGTACAGCTGATTGAGATTCTAACCTCAATATTCCCCTTATCAGTAGTTTAGTCTTCTCAGATCATGCAGCCACCAAAGCGGGTAATTATCCATGTTGTTTAATTATCCGTGCATCCTACAGTACTGATTAACCCAGGTATTTGGGAGTTTACTGTAGGGCCTAGTGTTAATTTCAAAGAAAATTATTTTGTTACCATGGCTTAGTGCCACTGTGATAGCTACTGTAAATTAATTATAACTAACTTAACAATAATTTTAGTAACTTAGTGTACAATATTGCGGATACTATTCAAGACGTTTCCACTAAGTCTCCTAATAGATAGTGGTCAAATATTAAAGTTAAGGATAATTTACCTCTCCCACTTTCTGGTACCACATGGATCATAACACCACCCTCATGAGGTGTCTCTTCTTCACCCTCACCATTTTCTGGTCCAAATGGCTGGAGGGGTTGATAACTTGGTTCTAAAGTGGCTGTCATTCTACTAATAAAATTAGAACAAGTTAGAATAATGTTCCTAGACAGACTACATGATGACTAACCCTAGAAAGAGAACCTTGAATTTTGGATAAATATGATGGCTAAGGTTATATTTACAATTATTTATAGATAAAAAGGTTATGAATAAAACAAAAAAGTAATGTTGCAAAAATCTTCTACTTTAGAGACAAAGGGTGTTTATATTAATTACTTAAGCCAATGTAAGTTCTAGACTGTAGATGAGTCTTTTGTTTTTAAAAGAAAATGACCTTAGCAAGATTACACAATAAAAAAAATGACAGCTGATACAAGTAAACAAAGTAGCTGAACGCAAATCCTTACCTTTTCACATTCACATTTTCCAGATAAACTTTATATGCAAAAGTTTATGTTTTGAGAACATGATTCCACTGCCTATGCAGTACATGTTGTATTCATTCTATTAATACAATCATAATTAAATTTTAATAATCTTATAGAATAGTTCCTTTACAATATTTTATTTATACATATACATATATATATATATATATATTATATATATAGTGGGCTATCTATAGTAATTTATTTAACTATTCTGCAAAACAAAACAAGCAGAGCTATTTAACAAACATAATAAAATAAATGTTCCTAGATAAATCTATTAATAAAAATATCAGGATGATTATAACTTGAGTTAATTGAATAAAATGTTTGTAAAATAAGTTTATTTCATTTAATTATTGATGTTAATAAACTATTTCTTTCAAATTTGTTAAATATTTGTGTGACCTTTTTGAAATAAAGTATAATAGTATTTTATAGAGGTGGCACTATGCAATTTTGATTTAAGGCAATCTCACAGTGGATTTAAGTTTATATTCTCAAAATAGTCGCTATTATTAGCCAAACCATTGGTTCAAATAGTTGCTTATTTTAAATAGTTTTAAAATGGTAGATTCACTAAATACAATTTGGAAAAATATGTATCTAATATAAAATATGAAGCAATATTTTACAAAGTGAGAACAGCTGATTAATACCAATACCAACATAATCGGTAGTGACAGATTACTTTTTTAATCCAAAGTTTAATTTTGTTTATTAATGTGTTGATACATCTTTTATAGTATATGTATGTACATAATTTATTTGAGTAAAATGTATTTTTTTACCTATGAAAAGTACTATTCAAATATTTTATGCCTCAATAAAGGTAGGGGAACTTATTGTAATATTGGTGGTTGGTAGAACAAAGAAAACTAAACCAAACTGATAATGGCTGCAATGTTTCATAGGCGGTGTGGAGAAAGAGTAACTTTAACAAATGGAAATAAAACAGCAATTCGACACATCTCAGAATTTAACTGTGGTTTAATCCTTAGCAGTGAATCATTGGTTGACAATAAATTGTTTGAAGTGAGGATTGACAAGAAGGTATTAATTTTCAAATCTCTTTTGACATATCACTGATTCACACACAAAATTATAATTTGAATGTATCATTAAATTAATAGAAAAACATACTTTGTATGGTGAAAACTGAGTGTTATGACACACTGACTTAACTATTGTGTTCATTTCATAATGGATTTGCTAGTTTAAACTCACGGTAGGGTTAACATAATAATGACTACCTAGTAAAGAATACTTTTAGTATGTGTTATACAAGGTTCAAACCTGGGACTCTTGTTAGATTTAATACGCTTACTCTATGGCACTAAGAACTTGAAAGTTCATTGCCTCACTTTTAAAAGTAAGCTCACTATCTTTAGGTAGTTGTATCCAGCCCACCTCATTACATCCTATCTGTTTTAGGTACATTTTAATGTTATCCTCCCATCGGCATTGAAAAAAAAATCACATTTTCTAAAGTCTAGTCTACATTAAATACAGCTAAACTTATAGCCTACGCTGAATCATATTCAACTATGAAGGTACATAAAAAATCAAATGTTAATGGTAACCCACCATTGAATTAAAAAAGTCAAGCCCATAAAGTCTATAGATTATTTAGAATATCTCGATTTGAAATGATAAACAGAACGGAAAACCTCACAATAATATGTTATCTAACCTAAAGGGATTATGCCACTAATAGGAGCAACTAAGAGTACATGTCATTTTTAACCCTTTTTTTCATAAGTGCCGGAACTAGGATGGATCATGGGTATACTAGACCTACCCTTATTCTCTTACATGGGTTGGGGGGCAGGGCTAAAGAAAAATTGTGCAGCACTTATGGTTATTGCAACCTCAACCATTAACTTATAATACCATTATTTGCATGGCTTAGGACTTTGATCATACACAGTGTCGGTTGAGTCCTTAATATATAGTTATGTAGCTATGTTGGGGATAGAAAAATATTAATAGCCTATTTATAAGCAAACACTTAATTGGAACATGTTCATGTTTTTATCAATAAAATTATTAGTACTCTCTACTGGAACAATTTAAAAAAGATCAATAAAAACTAGGTTGAAATTGTGATGATTGCTCCCTTTGTTTACATTGTGAGGTAGGTAGTAGGTAAGCTTACGTTGCATTATTCCTTTATGTTATAAATTATAAGATAGGGCCATAGTATAATCCGTCAAGGTAAGACTGCTACCTTTCAGGGTAAACAGAGTGTACAATTTGGTGAACGAAAACTGAATCCTATTGGTTAGCCGGTACCGAAGCCATCTCTTAAGAATTTTTTTTTTCAACTTTTCTTTCAATTTGAACAATACTTGTACTCTTATTCCCTCTTTTTATTCATCTTTTTATTGCTTGGTTGTTGCAATAAGTTATTTTATTCCTGTATTTCTTTTTGGAAGTAGCTATACTAGACAGGCTAGGGCCTACTTAAATCTAGATAACACTCATCTGATCATGTACCATTTGAAACATTAAAAATAATTTTTATTTTTTTATTTTTTTAGGATTTGATGCTTGAATTCTTGTATCTTGAATATTCTTAAAGGGCCATACATGTATTACATAATGCAATTTTAGGCCTTTTTTGACTCTCTCTCTCTCTCCCTCTCTCCCCCCATGTCACGCTTTGTAATGCTTTGGTCACTCCTCCCTCACCCCTTAAGTTACAAAACGCTTCCAGTTTCAACAGTAAAAAAGCACCTTTTCCTCATGTTGTTTTTGAATAGGCTGTTTTTTTAGTAGACTGGTTATTTTCACGTCGGATCTTATAAGTTTAAAATAAATAGGATTTTGAATAAAGAATGCAATTTTACAGTCAAACAGTTTTATTTGTATTTATCATGTATTCAGTCACTGAACCCTAAACGGCAGTAAAATGCGGCCTGCAATCTGTCGATCGTAGTTTTATTGATAAATGACACGACAGTGTCATATGATTGATTGCATTTTTGGAATTGAATATGAAAAACAGTTTAGTAGGCCTACTCCTGCAAATAAATGAACTACTAATTAAAAACTGAATTAAACACTTTTTAGTAGCATATCTATTTCACTGTCAAATTTAATTTGATAAATTCAACCAAATTTCTTTTAATTTTTATTATTTGTTTTATAAACTAAAACTTCATTACATTACGCTAGCCTAATCTCCCGCTATCCCCCATGCCACAAAGCATAACACCACAATGGACCCCTTCCACCCTCCACCCCCCTCAAGTTACATAATACATGTATGGCCCCTAAGGATTCAAAGTCCCATCCCTTAAAAAAAAATCATTCAACATAACAACTACGCTTTGTGATTACACAAATTATAGGCCTACCCAAAATAATTATCATTCCAATATATATGGTACCAAATAACCGAGACTTGTAATTATTAAATCTTGGTTTGTTTTGTTTTTTTACTGGAAACTTGCACAATAGCCCTCGAAGATGATCTTTATCTCAATAAACTAGTTTGATATTTACCAATTTTGTTTACTGTTTCACTCTAGATTAATTCATGGAGTGGCAGCATAGAAATAGGGGTGACAGCATGCGATCCAGAAACTATGGATTTTCCATCCAGTGCCACCGAACTGAGAAATGGTTCATGGGTAAGTAGATTTTAGCGATTAAGATAAGTTTTTTTTTGTGTGTTATAGCCCTGTCTATAGAGTCTGTAAGATCTGCATCTGGTACTCCTTAAGACCTTAGAAATAGAAATCACATCTACACAGTGTTTTTCTTTAGTCATGTGATCATGCCAACCAACGAGAAATTTGGAGACTTTGTCCAATTAAACTCTTAGAAAAAAAAATTGTTTGGAGCAAGGCACGTGTAAACATGAGCTGTGAAGGTTATAATTAATACTAATGTGAAGTTAAACCTACCAAAGCGATGCCACTATTTTTGAAAAACTTTTTATTTTTCTGTAAACTGTTTCTGAGATGCCACACTTCCTGAGGTTTTTAAATTTTCTGAAATAGCTTTGTTCATAAAAATTGCTACCATCAGTGCTTTCATTTTGAGGTACGCAATAGTAGTGACGTAAACAACTGGCAAAACAAAAATTACATCTTTAAATTACAATATCATATGTACAGCATAAGTGTATGTATCTTTACATAGTTTCATGTGGCTATGAGTGAAAATTTGCTAAGAAAACAATAGAATTTGAGACATAAATGTTTAAGAAATACATCAAAATTATTTTAATCTTAACATTAAACATTACTGTTACATGAGATACATTGGTCTAGTTTTGCATAATAAATAACTTCCCAAATAATATAGAAGTTGTAGACAAATGCATATGGAAATATACTCATAAATACCAAAAAAATAAACAAGCATTTCAGTACTTAGTGATCATCTTGATGAAATCAGAACTTTTCTTTCCTTGCCTTCAAAGCTGCGAAATTGTAAAACCTTTCGCCAGCTTACTTTCAATTGATAATATCATAAGATTGAAAATCCTTGACTGTCCCATAGTAGATCACGAATAGTTAGTTATAAGTTTCAGCTTTAAAAAGTTCCTCTCACATGAAGCCCACAGACACACAGATCATCAAATAATTTTAGGCTTAGTAGAAGGGTTTTATAGACATTCATTTGGGTGTCATATCCCCTCTGATGATGTCACCTGGTGTGATCCGCACCCCCCCCCCCCCCCCATTACACTACTGCTGTGACATTTAACTGAAAGCTTAAATTAGTATTTGTTTGGGTGGACAAAAAGTTGAACTGAAGAATTAAGCATTTTGATTCAAACATGACGTATTACCCCCTTAACAAGATCTGTGAAGTGACAGAAGATATATTTCCTTATCACTCTTAAATAATTCTTTGTTAAACATAAGTTACATGGCTTCATATTCTCATTTTGAAAGAAATGAAATTATATTACTCCTTTCTTCAATATAAGCTGCCTGGAAAAATGGGAATTCCTTCTAGAAAACCTGGAAAACACAGGGAATTTGTTAGTAAGAAAAATAGTGGCAACCCTGTTTTTACTTTCATTCTTCTCCTCTCACCCGCACACTTTCTGTTATCTACTTGTCCCATCTCTTTCTTAGTCTCCCTTGCAGTCTTTTTTATACATACTTATCTACATCACTCTCCTCAAGATATTTTCCTCTTCCATCCTCATTACTTGAGCCATACTATCTCATCCTTGCTTCCTCTACTCTCTCATGTACACCCTGTAGTCCAACTCTTTCCCGGACCACTTCATTCCTAATTTGTTCCTCCTCATGACAGCTAATATGCACCTCACAAACTTAATTCCCGTGGCTTCCACTATCCTTGTTTTTCTTACATCCAATGTCCAGGTTTCTGTTGAATTTGTGACTATGGTTATAAAGTACACACTTATAGAGCCTCCTTACACTTCAAGGACACTTTTCTTTTACATAACCGGCCTCATACATACCTGTAGAACCTTGATGATGCCCTCTTATTTCAACAAAAGATAATTTATTTTTTATGATTGGCCTTATACACTAAATCTTGTTATAATTTTCATTGAAACAGATAATGTCAGGAAATTCCATCTTGAAAGATGGAAGGTCCATGTTGGAGGTGTACGGAATGGACCTGGATAAACTCAATGAAGGAGATCGGATTGGGGTGATGAAAACTTCTGAGGTAAAATGAATGCTTGTTAACTCGTAAATGTTAAGTAGGTGTACTTAAATTATCATTTACAACAATAATGATAGCTGGTGCTTCCAACAGCTATGAGATCAGGACTTAAAAAGGCAACAAAAAAAAATGTTAAATCACTGACGGCAATGGCTTTTAAATTGTGTTTAGTGGATGCTTTTTCATACTTCATAGAACATTGTTACTAAAAATAAAAATGGGACCCTTGAATACATGGAACCCTCGAATTCTTGAGGATACTCAGCTTACAACATATGAATATGAGATTTTTTTTTAAATAAAAATGTTTTTTCAGGTTTGGAATTGGAATGTGTTTCAGAGCTCTAAATCTAATATCGCTTTTTGGTGGTTCATCCCCAACAAGATTACACGAGAAACTTAACAACCAGATGGCCATACCCCAAACCATTAATTTAATACGTAGCCTAAATTAATTAATTAATGCTATTGAATACATTATAAACCCTAAAACATTTAGTTACTATTTCTATTATTATATTACATTTCTATTTCATCTTTTGTTCATCATATTTTTTCAAATTCGAGGATTTGGAAATGTTAAATCAAGACTCAGATATGAGATTTAGATTTGTAAAATAGTGGATTCAACCTAACTTACTTACTTTATGGTATTAGAAACTTGAAAGTTCATTGCAGTATCTATAAAAGTACGCCACTTAACTCTCTCTCTCTTGAGCTAGCGCTATACTGTCGACCCAACTCTAATTAAAAGTTTGTACAAAATGAAAGTACCAGAAATTCTCCTGTCTTGAGTGGATGCTGTATTTGTTACAGAATGAGCTAGTGTTCTACATGAACGGTGTTTGCCAAGGGGTGGCGGCTGAGGATCTTCCTAGCAAAGTCTATGCGGTGGTGGACATGTATGGGAAGTGTGCGCAAGTGTCGATAGTCGAATCAGAAGGGGTCATAGACTCTGGAAGTTAGTAACAGTTATGTCAAAATATATTGTAAACTAGAATGTATAAAGAACGTGTGATATTATTGTTACCGACTATTAAAGTGGTGATTATCCATCTGTAAGGGTCCACAGTTCATATCTTGAGTTGGGTATCAAACCTAATAACCTCACCAGATGGTCACACAGTTTAGGGTGTTAGTCTCACAATATACCGGCTTCCTGGATTCGAAAATATTGTGCTTTTCATTTTGGCCATGTTCATTGGGAATGATTTTCACAGTTGATTAAAAATTGTGGCTTTAAAACCCCTTTTTCACACTAATACTTGTACATTTCCTCCTTAACAACCTTGTTCATGTCTATTCCTTGAATTGAACTGAGTTTAAACATACTCCTCAACATAGTGATGAAAAAAAAGTTCCCCTAAATCTTTAACTGGCCCCTCTAATCTCTTAAATACAAAGACCGACATCACTTTAAAAATACAAAATAAATGTTACAGAAGACATACTTTTAGTATCTCATAATACTTTCCCTAACTTTGTGACAATTTATTATTTTTAAATGTGAAGCAAAGCTTGAAACATGCATAGAAAAATCAAAGCCGAAGTTGAAGATAAGATTTCTGTGGTTTTCACATATCACTACTTTTAATAGAAGTATGTCAATGCTTGTACAATTTAATGTACATGACCAACAAAGCTCATAAGAAGGAGAGGATCATTAATTGCCGATATAGGCTGTATCAAGGATTATATTTTCAAATTGCACACGTCCCTCAAAGACTATGCCTTTAACTATGAGTGAAGAATGACCCTGAGCACGGAACGAATCCTGGGTAACTCATTTGTAGAATATTAGTGCTCAAAGCCAAGTGTCCTGGGATTTTTACAGGTGTCATTTTTCAAAATTGGCCAATATACCTCTTAATATTTAAAATTATCTATTAAGTACATCTAGGCTAAGAGAAGAAACAGAGCTAATTATGTTATTTTGACATATTCGAATTGTTCTATGCTTACATTATAGATTTCATTTAGTCACTTGTCATTGTTAAAATACGGTTTAGTAGCTGTTCTAAAAATGAGCATAATATGTTGACTCATAGTTTAATCATAATCATAGTGAGAAATTTTAAATCTATTCATAATATATCAAAGCTTTCTTTTTTTTCCTTCAAAATGTTCCAAGGATTTTAATGTTATTGTGGATGTCTAAGTTGAAGCAAAGGAGATTTTACCTTCAACTTCCAAATTTTGAATTTTCGCACACTCCTAATTGCTTGATTTGTGTTTGAAACATTAATGCCAGCTATATAATTTGTACATATTATGTAATGTATTTTTGTAGGATCTGAAACAGAACTAGACATCAACAACGACCACATGATAACTTCCACTAACAACCTTGTGACAAACTTGAATGTTAATATAAACGTGAACACTAATCTACAACATGGTATCCACAACAATGAAGTTGTGGATAGGCTAAGGTTTCATGAGCGCTGTGGCTCTCTAGTCAAACTCTCATGCAACAGCAGGACTGGCGAGCGAAGAAGACCTCTTGACGAGTTTAACAACGGCGTAGTAATGACCCACAGGCCGCTAAGGGATAATGAACTGTTTGAGGTATGTATGTGTTCAAATCAGGGGCAGGACTCTTGCATCTTTAAGAATATTTGATAATCAAAGATTTTATAAAGTATTTTTGAGAATTTTTAAAAAATAATTGTTTTGATCTGGAGTTTGTTTGCTATACAACATATTGGTGGTTTATTCCAACGTAATTACTATAGAATAAAATAAACTTAAATAGTCAAACTCTTTACCATTAATTTACCACTTTACTGGATGTATTATTTATTTTTCAACTTTTAAATTATTGCTGCAATGTAAACCTCTCGTGTTAACCATTTTTTATAAGAAATGAATTAGAGACTTTTTGGTAAATGAATATTCAGATTCATAAAATATTTGAGTTGATCATTTTATAGTTCTTTATTGATTTATTAATAATGTAAATTGATAAAAATAAAAATAAACTACTGTAATAAATGTAGATTTAAGGAAGAACGCCCATCTAGCAAAAGAGGAAAAATTTGGGGAAAATCCAATTCACAAGGGTGACATCTCCTTCCTTCCTTGTCATCTTTGCATTACTCTGTATGCTTAAAAGTGTGTGTGACTACTTATTCTATAGAAGACAGAAAAAAGAAAGATGATGTCACCTTTGTGCATTGGATTCTTCCCACATGTTTCCTCTTACCTTAGGTGGACTTTCTTAGTTAAATTTTCACTTATTTGTTTATTTGTTTATATTTATTTTTATCAGTTTTTGTTATTATAAATGTATTCAGCCATTTAGCCTCCCCATTTTTAAACGTTCTTAGTTGATTAAAATGCATATTTTTGTCCTTGAATTGTTATTATTTAGGAGTAAAGGGGTTCGGCACTATATAGTGTCTATATTTTATTTTGAATAAACATAACTATACTGTACTTCAATTAACTTACAAGTGTATAACCCAACTAGGTTGTAAGACAAAGTGATAAAAAAAATAATTAACTTACAAATAGCCATAACCGACAGCTAGCCAGATATACTCCTATGTATCCACTCGCCAAACCATATGACCTGCAAGACAATATGTTTAGCTACTGTCACTTTTGTCAGTCAAAACTTTCACAACAATCAATTTGTTTTTATGTTATTGAAACACGAACTTATGAAAATAACTATTTCAATGTTTCTGTTTTGTAGAAGCAGTGTCTATAGTTCACTTTAAAATGCTTTACAAAGGGAGCTTCTAAACCCTGCCTACTCTTCACAAATAAATCCTATGAAACAAAGGTGGTTGATGTTGTCATACAAACATTATTTGGTTGTATTTGTGCACATGTGTTTAAAAATAAAAAAAAGTTTTATTTTTAGACTAATAATTCGTATGGTTCTTTCTCTAAATTATATAAAAATGATTTGTTATAATTTATTTTGGCCTGTTATAAGAAGATACACTTTTCACTGTAAAATCCACAATGTTTTTATTCCCTTTTATTTGTTCCTGTCACCCGCCTCGGTGGCATAGTTGGCTAACACGCTAGTCGTGTTGAGTTCGACCTCCGAGGACGGGGAGATCGAGGTTCGAATCTCGGTCAGGTGAACTGAGGGTGGTTTTTCCTAAATGGTTTTCCACTCTCCCTCCACGCAAATGCGGGTTCGCTTCCTCTAAATTCAACCCTCCCAATTCCTAATCCATTAGCGTAATTAGTACTTAAGCGTATAACCCAAACGGGTAGTAAGACGCGGTGCTAAATATTATTATTTGTTCCTGTCCCTTATTTCATATTTAACAACTTATATTTGTATTTCCCCCTTCACACATCTAGATTCGAATTGACCGCCTGGTTGACAAGTGGTCGGGGAGTATTGAAGTAGGGGTGACTACCCACAACCCGACCGCCCTCGAGTTTCCTGCGACCATGACAAACATGCGCAGTGGAACCACCATGATGTCTGGTTGTGGGATATTAACCAACGGCAAGGGCACCAGGAGGGAGTACGGCGAGTTCAACTTGGATGAGCTCAGAGTGAGTTGTACCTACCTCCTTCGAGAAAAACACATGTATGAACTGTTTGGGAGGAGCTTTTACAAAATGTTCCTTTTGACCCAGGTGTTACACTAGATGTAGAGGACGTTTTTATTACTGGATGCTTATCTGCGTCCAATCAAGTCCCGAGTTGAACCCTTTCTGTCTTGTATGCGCTTTTGCAGTGGTATAATATTGTGTGAAGGTCCAAAGGACATTTGATAGCAGAAGTTGCTTTTAGAAAACAAAATTCTGATTGTGCTTTGTTTTTTTTATTAAAAGCTACAAATATACTGTCATAAGAACAAAGGTAATACAAGAATATGGGGAAACTAGTCCCAGTTCCAGGTAAGGCGGAGAGGAAGGAGACGCGAGAAATGGTCGCTAATTTTACAGTTTCTTATAGCAAAATATTTGTCTGGCCATAGTAAATAAAATATTGCTTCAGTACAAACATAAGGTTTAATTTTCTTCATGTGGTGATGTCAAAAGTTGTAGAATATCAGTTATGAGCATAGCGACATTAAATGACAAACTTTTTAAATTAAGAGGAAACGTTTTCATTAGATTTCAGGACACCCTTACCAGATATTCAAGAACTATTGAGGTCACCATGTGAATATAATAAAAATAAAATGTTTCTACTGAAGAAATATTTGACTTCGTATATGATTATGAGTAGATGTCCCTATAAAAAAAACACATCAATGCAATCACTGAATTATAAAAACTAACAGCTATCAAAAATACATGTCTTATTAGACGTCCCTATAAATATTTCATCACTGCAATCACTGAACTATCAAAACTAACATCTAAAATACGTGTCTGCAAATAGGCATTTTCCCCTTTGAGTAGTCGAGTTTGAGTCTAGCTTGAATGAATACATCTAGCTTATTTCGAGTTCGAGTAAGTTGGAGAAATGTTTGTATCAGAAATATTTCAAATTGAGTTTTTTTAATAGATCCATACATACATCATAACCACAGTTTTTTTTTAAATTAAATCCTTGCATAAATTATAAGCACAAACATAAAGTTTTTTAGAATGACATTTTTTGTCAAAAAAGTTATGATCACAAAAATTTGGATTTTTAAATAAATATAGACTTATAGAGTTCAAGTGACTTTTTTAATCAAACAAAAGGGAATATTGAGTAACTGTGTTTGCTATGCGATACTATCATTAAATTTAATAAAACTCAGAATTTTTTAGCTATAATCGAAAATCCAAATTACTCTTCTTTTTTTTTTCTAGTTTTATAAAAATCTTTGAGTCTAGATCAAACAAAAATTAAAATTTGACTCTAACTCGAATTTTCCGAGTACTTGCACACCCCTAATCATAATATGTTCTAGTTTAAAATCCATTCCTACCATCCCTCTCATACTGCCAGTCAGTTTTCAGATTTTTTTTTTTTCATATTTGCTAAGTATAGTTTCAAGGGATGTTATTAAATTTACTCACTACACATAGAACTTGACCTGCATTATCCAACAAAATAATTATTTTTGTTGTTTCTCCAGGAAGGAGACAGGATTGGTATGATGAGGAAGTCCAACGGCAGCCTTCACTATTTCATAAACGGAATGGACCAAGGTGTTGCCGCGACGAAGATACCGTTCCTCGTCTGGGGTGTAGTGGATCTCTATGGCATGACAGTCAAGGTACGTGAACAATTTCCCCATAGATACTGAATGTAAAACTTGTCGACATAATTATTTGATATTGCCACATAAAAATTTAGTGTGTGATTTTTACCCAAAAAAATATATAAAAAAAGGCTGAAGAAAATGTTGGAAATGAAGTATGTAGGAAAAAGACCTCAAGGGAGGCCAAGAAAGAGATGTGGGGAGCAGATAGCAGAAAGTGTTCAAGTGAGAGGAGAGGAATGAAAGAAATTAAAGGAGTAAGAGTGGTGAGGAAAATAGAGGCATTCTAATAAACTGACCTGGCCACAGGCTGAAATGATGATGATGTTGATGATTTAATTTGGGATAAAAATATTATACTTTTATAACTATGTAAAGTTTAGGTATTAAATTTCCAAAATACTTTATTCCAAACATAATTAATTTATATTTTGTCTTAAAATGATATATTAAGTTACCATCACAAAATGTAATGTATTTTATTTTTTTCCACAGTAACATAATATGTTAATGTTATGTTATATATATATATATATATATAATATATATATATATATATTATAATATTATATATATATATATATGGAAAAAGGTACAGAAAAGGTGGATAGAAAACATATAAAAGGAATGAACATAATATGGCTGTAACTATGAAAAGAAGAGCCCAATTCACAATTTACATAATGACCACCTTTCGAGGTCGGGGTATTTTAAACATTGACCAATAAATAGACCTTTCTGTTGACATATTTTCTCAAGACGATCCCATTATATCATTTGAAGGGGTAGCACTTTTTATGAATGCATTAATGCATAGTAAGAGATTGCCAGGAGCTACCATTGTCATACATTATTTCTATTTGATATTCTACTGTTGTAGGTGACGATTGTAGACAGGGACGAACGAGAAGAACAAAATCTGATCACCAGGAGGAACACAGCCTTAAGAGATCAACAGTTACTGCACGGCCTTAACGGTAAGTGCGCCATACATAATTTAAGCTTCTGGAACAATTAACGCTTTTCATTGGACATGTGAGGAAATACTGTAAAGGGTGTACTTTGTACCCATTGTCACATATACATAACAGAAACATGGACATTGAATGTAAGAGGGACTAGGAAAGTAGATGCCATTGGAATAAAGTGTGTGAGGAGCATGTTAGCCGTCACGAGGAGTAACAAGATTAGAATTAAGTTATCTGGGAAAGAGTGGGGGTACAAGGAGTACATGGGATAATAGAGGAAGCAAGACTGAGAGGGTATGAGCATGTAATGAGAATGGAAAAAGAGAGGATACCGAAGATAATGTTGGAAATGAAGTCTGTAGGAAAAAGACCGTAAAGAAGGCCAAGAAAGAGATGGGCGGAGCAGATAACAGAAAGTGTTCAAATGAGAGCAGAAGAATGGAAGAAATTAAAGGAGGAAAATGGGTGGGAGAATAGAGGAAGATGGAAGCATTTTACTAAAGTGACCCAGCGACACAAGCTGGAAACAGTTGATGATTGGACATGTGAGTTTCTTAATTTAGTGACTATGTCAAATCAGGTCTAGCTCTCTCTATAAATATAACTCTGTGGTTGTCTGCAGACATGCCAGAAGAAGACTCTGTTGACAGACTCATGTTTCACTCACATTGTGGGACACACGCAGCAGTTATCAACAACAGTCGCACAGCTCACCGACCAAAGTGAGTGGTTACTTAATATAAACTAACTTTTTAAACCTAATGTTTTATAGGCACTTAACATGTATTGGTTCGTAGTCGACCTCTCAGTGGTCTTGGGTTAAAGTGCTTGCCTTAGGGCTCAATGTTCGTGAGTTCAAACCCAGCCGGGGTCAAAGGATTTTTTTGGGTGATAAAAATCCCTAACACAACTTCCTTTGGAGGGTAAGTAAAGGCATCAGTCCCATGTCAATTGGGGCATGTAAAAGAACCCTGGAAAATATTTGAAAATATCTTTCCCTGCAAAATTTGTAAATATCTTTCCCTGCAAAATTTGTAAGCCCTTTTTTCTTGTTCATAGAAACTCTCAAGTGCTGATATAATCAGTCGGTCCATAAAGTGCATGTTAAATACCTCAAATAAATAAAATAAGCAATATATATTGGTTAGCAGCACTGCTTATAGTATACACTCAATTGTTTGTATTATATTTAAAGTATCTTTAACTAGTGATTGATATTTTCAAAATGTGACTGATTCTGGTCAGGCTCTATTTCAATTATTGGTACCCCATTCCTCTTAATCACACAAACTATTCCAATTCCATTTGGTCTTCATTGTTATACCTATGTAATAGATGGTTGTTACAAACTTTATAAATTGGCTGGCTACAAAATTAAAAAGAGATGGTAGAATAGCATATTGAATTTTTTTTATGTAAATCACATTAATTTAATTGTGTATATGTATTTATTAAGAATGTTTTTTAATTTATTTAACTAAGAACCATGGAACCAAAACTTAACTGAATTGATAAATACCTAAGTTCTATTTAAAGTCTTCATCCAGGATTTTAACACCATCTATCTTGAAATACTTACTGGTGGTAATCCAGCATTTAAAACTTTTAACCCTTATATATAACTCATTGAAAAGTTTAAAAGCAAGCAATATTTAGCGTGCTTGCTTACTAACGGTATTTTTTTTTAATTTGAAAAATTGTATCTATAAAGGAAACCATAAAACCAAGTTATTGTATTGTAATTTTTAAAAACTATAAACTATTGTTCAGAACTAAGAAATATATTTTTCCCATATCTCATAGTGCAATGGATGACTTCAATAATGGCGTCGTATTGACAAACCGCCCTCTCAAAGCAAACGAATTGTTTGAAATCCGTCTGGACAAGATGGTGACAAAATGGGCTGGATCTATTGAGATTGGAGTAACAACACACCACCCTACGGATTTGGAGTATCCTTCCACTATGACTAATGTGAGGTAATGACCCAAAATGTTCTATATTTTAAAATTATGTCCCTCGGTTTAGATAATTTGAGGAAGTGAGACCTATAAGAACAGACATCAGCATTCTCTGGTTGACCTCGGTGGTTCTGGGGTAAAACACTCGCCTCAGGACTCACTTTTTTTGGACTCGACCTCAGCCGGCGTCAACGGATTTTTCTTGGGTGATAAAAATCTGTATCACAACTTCCCTCCAATAGCAACTAAAGCCATTGTTCCCATCTCAATTGTAGCATTTAAAAAAAAAAACTCTGAAAAGTATGTGAAAATACCTTTTGCAGCAAAATTGGTAGGCTCTTTTGCTCTTGCTTATAGAATTTCTTATGTGCTGATATAATCAGTCAATTCACAAAGTGCACGTTAAATACCTCAAATAAATGAAAAAATTAAAAGCAATTGCTTGGATAGAGGATCCGGAATGCATTTTTCGGGACTGACCCATGAAATAGAAATCTGTGGGCATTTGCACAACACATGTAACAAAAGTCACACTTCTAATTTTTTCTAGTATGCTGTTTAGTGCACATGCATTTTTTTTTCTGAACATATTAGTCATTGTCTATTATAAACTTAAACATATTAATCTTTTTATTTCTGAGCTAACAAGATAAATTGTGAGAGGAACAAATATAGTCAGCTTGAAATAAAATCTTGTGAAAATTTAGTAAAATGTGGGAAGCTATAATATTTTTAATGTGACACCTTGGTTACAAAATGATATAGTAATTTTACACTTAAACTGGTTTAGTGGACATTGATTCATAAAGTTTTACAAAAAAAATAAGAATTAGCTCAAATCTTTCTCTTTAATTTAAAGTTCTTAAAAAACGGTTTTGATGTTAAAAAGTGGTTTGCAAAGTCTACCTTCTCAATTCGAAGCAAAGTAGAATCGAATAATATGAGGTACTCCCAAAGTCAAACCAAAGTTTGAATATTAAAAAAAAAAATATTCACTGTAGGAAAAAAATATAATGTTACATATTATTAATTTAGATATTAAATATCATATACAAAATTAAAATTATATATTGTAAATATGATTAAGATAGTTTATTCCAAGCTGATAATTAAGTTACCTCATCATGTGATTTAATTCATATAGTCATCTGAATGTAAATGTTTATTTTAACTTAACGAAGCTAAGTTATGTTTTAATCCAGAATTTTACTTTCAGAACAAAGTGAAAGTTGATGAATACTCAAATCAGAGAACCCTAGCTAAAATACAACACATATCATGTTAAAACATAAACTTTAATTAAAATCATGTCCAATAA
This sequence comes from Timema podura, assembly GCA_033556935.1. Taxonomy (NCBI): domain Eukaryota; kingdom Metazoa; phylum Arthropoda; class Insecta; order Phasmatodea; family Timematidae; genus Timema; species Timema podura. The sequence goes on along the minus strand of JAVRXN010000014.1, from coordinate 16,974,856 downwards.
ATTAATTGTGTCACTCCTGAGTATCAGATAAAAATATATAATATTTTAAGCTTTTAAATTGATTAAATTTGTGATTCCTTGAATCACTCGCAGGATTTGAAGGCTCAAGCACTCCATCTCGACTAACTTTGTTGAGTGTATTATAAAGTTGTTTTCTTATTTATTTTTCCCGTAAGGTCGGGCACATGGATGATGACTGGCAATGGTGTCATGCACAACGGCTCCACAGTGATTGACGAGTATGGACAAAACCTCGACAGATTACAGGTGACTTCTTTGTTGACTTTCTTCAGTTTAACATATTTATCACCCGCTTTATTGGCCGAATTGCCTAACGCGTCACTCTTGTGTTAGACTGTCCTTCTAATGACGAGGATATTGGGGTTTGAATCCCAGTCAGGTCTACCGAGTGTGGTTTTCCCCAAATGGTTTACCACTTTCCTTCCACGGAAATGTGGGTAAATTACCTCTAAAATGCTTCCTTCCCCATTTCTACCTCATTTATCCTACCTAATTAGAGTAATTATCATATATGTGTACAACCTGAACAGTTAGTAAGCTGTGTTAAAAAAAATCTAGCACTAAACAACAAATATTTTGACATGGCAACATTATTGTGATTTACAATACAGCACATGATGACAAAAATTGGAAATAAATGGGTATTTTAGCTGTCGTCTCTTTGGCAAAGGCTTTGGTTAAAGTTGTCAAATCTGGAATTTTCTTAAATCAGAGTTGAAGCTAACACATTTTAAGCAAAGTTGAGGATACACACTACCCTATTAGTTATTAATAAAATGTAAAAGCATTGCAGAATAAATAAACCTAGACACCTCTAATCTAATTTGATGTTGTTTTTCTTTCCAAGGGGTATTTCTTTAATAAGTAAAGCCTTTTTTTTTTTCAGATTTTTTAACGGAAATTAATTGCTTTAAATATCATAGATTCATAATTCACTAAATTAAATAGGCCCCAGATGCTAAAAGTATAAAACAAAGACTTGATAATAATCACACTTGTTGGAAAAATATCTGATTCTTGTATAAAGCTATCCTTTCTTGAATTTAAAAAAAATACTATTACTTCACATATTGCCTATCCAAGAATAACTACATTTCAGAAGACACAAAAAATACAAGTTTATGTAGACATGTCTATACAACACACTGCTTAGACACACAACAATCTCATTAGTTTAACAAAGTCCACTGAGTTGTACACTAACAGTCTCATTATTTTGGTAAATGTATGTTATGCCCAAATAGGGGTGTGTGATGTCAGCTTTTTCAATTTGAATCAAACTCGAATCAAATATATGAAATATTCTCAAAGCCAGATCAGAGCCTGAATATATTTTGTTTTATACTCAAAAAAATATATTTTAATTATTTATATAGCTTTATATACTAAAATTATTTGAAAAATGTTTTATTGCACAATTGGTTATAAGATTTTGTTTTTCATGCTTTAAAATCAAGTTATTCTCAACTTAAAATTCAATTACTTCAGATTTTTCCCATATGAATATTGTTTTGTACTATACACAACAGCTTAACATTTTTATATATTATCATTATTGGTGAAGATTCTTAATTGTCCAAGCTGATATTTGTTTTGAAGCCAAGTCAAAAGTTTTGTAGCTCTGCTCACCCCTAGGTCACAAGCATGATATATAAAACATGTCTTATTACACACATAATATATGTATAATTTTATTTACATCAAAGATTAAAATGGGGCTTCTTGAAAGAAATAATTTCAAGCAAACACTAACATTTTAACAGTTTTTTTTGTCAAAGTTTTTATGAAAGTCTTCAATTAGATTAAAATCTAAAAGTGTTATAACCTTTAATCACAACAGATTGAATTAGTTTCTTACTATTATTATTGTTGGTCTTGTTTTGATTTAATTTAAAAAATTGATGCTCCAATATTTCTATTAGTAACAACCCTTAAGATTTGTTTATAGCTGTGTGTCTACATAAGATGTAATGTTACATTTTTTTTATATGAATCATCACATAACTAAACTTATTTGCTTGGTAAAGGTTGGTGATCGTGTTGGTGTAATGTGTAAAGAAGGGGGTACCCTTCACTTCTACGTTAACAGCATTGACCAGGGGCCAGCGGCCACTAATATACCAGACAACGTTTATGGTGTGATCGACTTGTATGGCCAGGCTGCCCAGGCCACTATAATAGATAGTTTAGATTGCTATTCTCCTGATACTGTCAATTCTAGTCTCTCCAACACGACACTTTACAGGTAAATATATAAATATTTGTAAAATTATTATTGAAAAGGTGTACCCTTTGTTTTCCCTGAAAGTTAGTATGATTACCTTTCATGGTATTAAGCCCATGCGAAGCTTTGAAATTTTGAATCTGAATTTGAATTTGAATCTAATTAATATTTGAATTTGATTCCAAATTCTGAATTTAATAAATGAAAGATTCGAATCAGATTTAAAATTAAAGTAGATCTCAATCTTCAATTTGATGGAAATTAATTTGAAATTTGAATTTTAAAGTCAAACCTTTGGATGATTTAAATTTTTATAGACATTAGTATCAATCCATTACTAAATACTTGCACACTTTTTTAGATGTTGGTTCATGGTAATATACTTTTGACTGTTTTTACATCGACACTTCTTTTTTATAGAGTTGAATCCCTTCCTCTTTTCCTGATTTAACAACGCTGTTATTTTAATTGCTGGAACAACTCAAGTCTACACTATACCTTTTTTTTTAAATTTTATTTTAACTAGAGATGGATTAAATCTTAATTTTATTTACGAATCCTGAATCCATTGAAAATATAAACAGTAACTAAAATATCTACCTAAATGGTCTTGGGGTAAAGTGCTTGCCCCAGGACCCGATGATTACGAGTTAAACCCAGCAGCGTTGATGAATTTTTCTTAAGCGATAAAAATCCTTAGCACACCATCTTTCAGAGGGGAAGTAAAGCTGTCAGTCCAATATTGATTATGGCATGTAAAAAAACCCTGGAAGGGGAAATAACTTTACCGGCAAAATTGGTAGGTCCTTTCACATTTGCTCATTGAAATTTAGTGTGCTGCTATAATCAGTCAGTTCATAAGTGCATGTTAAATACTTAGATAAAAAAAAAGTAAGTAAATGTCTATAGCTCTGCATACATTGTAACATTAATACAAACATCATTATGAACTGTTTCCAGCCTGTGGCCAGATCTGTTTAGTAATATGCCTCCATCGTCCTTTGTCCTTTCACCATTCTTCTCTCCGAACTCGCACACTTGCTATTATCATTCATGCATTCGGTGGGGTGTTAAACTAGTGATCTGGAATCTGGTTTTTAAGTTTGTTAAATTTTTTATTATGCTTAGCCACCCATAATAATCATTGTCAGAGCTCTAAAAAAATGAAAAGGTTGTATGTTTGGTTCAAATCTCAAATATTGAAGTTCTAATATCATTGAGAATACAAGAGATTAGAATATTCATCGGTACTATTCTTAAAATTAATATTGTTTATGAATAACCACAGTTTGCAGATATTAATTTAAATATAGGTTATATCTCTTTAAGGAAAACCTCTTTTTACTTTCCTGTACCTTCTTTCAAATACTTATAACAATTTAAAACTACGTTGAAATATAAATAAATTCTGAACTTCATTTTACATGTTGGTTCTTCTTTTTCCATTTTTTTCTTACATCCACTCCTGTTTACAGCCTGTGGCCTGGGTCAGTTTTTTACTCAAGTCAAATAGGTATTTTCCACTACAGGATTGCTAGGCTTGTCGTAGCTTCATATGCCTTATAATATAACTTAAAATTAGGACAAGCACAACATCCAGTCCCTGGTCATTAATTTATTAATGTGAAAGGGTAAACCCATATTTCACCAATGCCGGGAATCGAACCAGGGACTCTTAGCTCATTAGGCGGACATGCTACCTTCTGAGCTAAGGTGTTGGATCATTCATTTATCTTCAGAGGTCATCCTATTATAAGCAGGGGAATGTGGCAATGCTAACACTCATTAATTCATATTTGTTGTTTTCAGTGACCTTCGCTTCCACCATGTTCACGGGAAGAATGCCAGAGTGTCAAATAATGGCTTGACAGCGTCACGTCCGCGAGCCTTTGGTGAATTCAACGATGCCATAGTGATCAGCAGCCGGGCCTTGCGAGAAGGTGAAATGTTTGAAATTGTTATTGAGAAGATGGTTGACCGGTGGTCAGGCTCAATAGAAGCAGGTAACTAACTATTAGGGGTTTGTTAGTATTCTAAAAATTCGAATATCAATGTCTGAATTATTTGTATTTAAACTTAAAATATTTGATCCTGAAATTTTGAACTATTCACCCATTTTCAAATACCTAAACACATTGTTTCATTCAATTTCACCACACACATTTTTATATATTAAACAATTATTATTTAACGTGATTCTTATTTATTTTAAATTATGACATTACTTTTAAGAATAAATGAGCATATATGACTCGGTGAATAGATGTTGAAGTGAAAGGAGTATGCATGCCTACTGTTTATGGCTAGGCCATATGCTATCACAACAGAGACCTAACCCTTTAGACTTGATCTTGATTGGCTGCACTGTAAGTTTTTTTTTCTTGTTTTTCTCCACCAAATAGTTTAAGTAAATACTTATGCAGTTTCTTAAAAGTAGGGATGTCAAACTTAATATCTCGATACCCTTGGCTCTTACTGGTATCGAAAAAATGGATAACCGACCTTTATATTACAATTTTATAGGGTTATGGGAAGCTTTGAAACTTCGATTTGGCTTCGAAATAAATGTAAGCTTCGACTTAAAAATTACAGCTTCAACAATCACAAAGCTTCACCATTAAAAATATAAAGAGCTAAAATACTCAACTCAAAGTCAATTATTCCCAGTCTGGCTGTTGTATACATTATAAATTATTATTCATATATTTAAAAAACTGAAGTAATTGAATGATAAGTTGTGATAATAGCTTAATTTGTAATATTATTAAAATGAAATATTACAAACAATTGTGCAATAAAATCATTTCAAGTAATTTTATTTAATATATTTATATATAAATAACTGCTTTACAATATTTTTTCAGTCATAAAACAACATTAACCTTGATTCGGCTCTGAGAATATTTCACATATTCGACTCTAGTTTGCTTCGAATTGAAAATGTAAACATCGCACAACCCTAGAATTTTGTATACCTTGATTATTTACTCTCATATCTCGGTAAATGACATGACAAGATGATTTATATACATGTAATTGAAAGTTCATTAAACTCGTACCTTGTAATTCTTACAGGGGTGACTGCTATCAGGCCGGAAGAACTAGACTTCCCTAGCACCATGACGGATATTACCCACGATACCTGGATGTTGTCGGGATCTTCTGTCATGCAGGATGGAGTCACTCTTCGGCATGGCTACAGCTGTGATCTTGATACGCTTGCTGCCGCTACCAGAGTTGGTATGTCCTAATCACGCATTTATTTACTTTAGTTTTACTATCCATTAGAGTTGGGTCAGATCAACTATTTTACTAATTCGAGTCTTGAATCCAAATATTTATTTTATCCATGAAACTCATACTCGAATCAATGTGGAGAAAAAGATGAACAAAGGAAGAAATATAATGGAATGATAGAAAATTAAACTATTACATAGCTAAATGTTAAAAAAAATTAAGCTTGTTCAAACCTTCAAAATTTCAAATTTGCATCTGAATCTTTGGAAAATTGTGCCAAACAGCCATTTTAAATTAGAACATTGAATAGACAACCATATTAGAACCAGAATTTACTAAAAACGTCAACAAAATTGTCAGACTTTACCCTGCCCCAAATTTCCCCAGGATGCTTTAATTTCCCCGACCTAGTTCGCGCATTCAGGACATATTCTGCACCCCTGCAGTCTCCTTTTCTTGTGATATGTGTTGGCCCTTACCCTTCTATCTTTTTTCAATGTTTCATATAATTTATGAATCTTGACTAATCTAAGACTTTGATTTGATTCAAAGTTTAAAATTTCTTTAATGGAAGATTCGGACTCGATGGGTTAGTTCAAAATTAGAATCTACAATTCATATTTGCTAAGCAAATTAATATAATAATCACTGGTGTGGTAGAGTAATAGATAAATTAACTTGAGTTCCCGCTATTGATAACGTTAATTTTATTATAAAAGGTATGAGACAATATGGCTTTAACAATGAAAAGAAGAACACAATTCACACTTTACATTTCTGCCACTGAACCAAGAGGTAAAGGCTGCCTCTTGTATAAAATCTATCGTTACCGTCCAATCCCTTGGACTTAGGTTTTATTTTGTTGAAACTCATCAGTCATTGATTGGTTATTGTTTGTATATTTTCTTGAGTAGGTAACCATTATCTCTTCATCAGTGACAGCAATGTAAAATATCAACTTTGTTCCTCTTTTCATTAAAAATACTATTTGGTGTTTATCATACTGTCTTATGTCTTCTTCCGTGTCAAATTTAACGTAAGTGATCTGCCAACAATAGCTTCACTATAATGTTAGAGAAATAGGAGCTATAAAAAATAATTCAACACAAACTTTGATCTAACATAATAAATTAAACATTGAAAGAAGGATAGAAGGTCATGGCCTACACACTTACCAGAAAATTGTAGATCTCAAAGTTCACAATTAAACCACAACAAAACATATGTGTCTTACTCTATTCTCCCATATTAAGGACTGATGTACTCCAACTTTGAGCCTTAACATGTTTCTTTGTTTTAGGCCCTGCCCTTATTCTTCTTCTGTCAAATTTTAATTTAAAATATCCTTTGTGGGGTGCATTTTTACTTTGATCTAACATAATTAGAGTATGAACATATCCATAACTTTAAAAACTTCCAGTCATGTAAAATGCCTCTGCCATTTGTATTGCAGGATGATGCGTCATGACAATGGTACTCTTCCACTATTATATTGACGGTGTGGACCAGGGGACAGCTTGCGAGAACGTCCCTCAACATGTGTATGCTGTGGTAGATCTCTACGGACAATGCGCACAAGTGTCCATAGTTCAAGCGGACCGCCGAGAGGCTGTGACATACACAGGAGGTGTGATCAGCGAAAACAGTTCACAACCTCTTAGTTTACCCCCTCTAGTCAACACAGGGAGCCAGCCCAATTCCGAGACCATGCACAGGTCAGTCAACTCGCTTGACCAATCTTAATTTACCTTTTTTATTCAACATGGGCTCAACGTGGTGAACTCTTCTGATGAGCACAACTTTGATCAAAGACTCGATTGATGGGTACATTGTGTAATCACTAGAAGTGTGCAAGTAGTCGTTTTTCACTTCGAGTCGAGTTTGAATGTTAACATAAGTTTGATTCAAGTTTGACTAATATAGAGCAAAAATTTTTCTAAAAATATTTCAAGTTGTATTTTTTTTTAATAAATCTATTAGCACAAAGATACATTTTTAATGTAAAATTATTTTGTGATAAAAGTTATGATCACACTAATAAAATTTTTACACTAATTTAAATTTTAAATATTTTATTTTAAACAAAGCAAAGTAATATTATCTTTTAAAATCAAAAAAGGAATAATTGAAGTTTAAGATAAAAATCAAAACAAATATTAAAATTTTACAAATTTTGTAAAAATCCTCGAATCAAGTTTGAATTACTAAAACTTGACTTAAACTCGAATTTTTGAGTACTCGCACACTTTTAGTATCCACAAAGATCAGCTTATTCAGGACAGGCTAAAAATGTTGTCCAAGATGTAAATTATAATATCAGTGAAAATTTCATACTCTGCTCGAACCAGAATCACCATTCTGAAAACTAGAAAGCACATAATATTTGTAATGTCAAGAGGCTTAGTCCACTAACAAGTACTATGATCATGAGATTTTCCAGAAACATTGTTATTCCCTGTTTCCACTAATAGTCCCTCCCCCCTACCATGTCTATTGGCATCATCATCAACTGTTTCCAGCTTGTGGTCGGGTAAGTTAAGTAAAATGCATTCATCTTACTCTTTCCTTCTTCCTTTATTTGCTTCCTTTCCTCTACTCTCATTTGCATACTTTTTTGCTAGCTGTTCCTCCCATCACTTCCTTGGTCTGCTATGTGGTATTTTTCCTACATACTTCATTTTCATCATTCTCTATGGTATTTTCTACTTTCTCATTCTCATTACATGACTATACCATCTCTGTATTGCTTCCTCTACTATCTCGTATACTACCTGTACTCCACTCTTCTCCGGGTAACCTTGTTCCTAATACTGTTCCTCCTCTAACCAGTCGAGCATCGACCCATCGGCTCCACACGTTGGGCTACATTTCTAACCAGTCGAACTTATCCAGTCTTCTCCTCTCCATCTTCTTCTTTAGATATTGTCCGCGGCAGCCAGTGGGTTCCGTTAGAGCTTCTCGGGGTCAATTAAAGAAATTGAAATTTATGAGGTAGATTCTGAAGTTTTATTTTAGAGAAAAGTTAATAGATATTTTATTACATTTTAAACCACTAGTTACATAATGAAAAAAAAAAAAAAATATTTAGTACATGAAGGTAGATAAATTGATATTGTTATGGTCATTTAGTCACATGGTCTCCCTTTTCTCCCACCCATCTCTAAACCCTCTTTGGCCAACACGAAAAGAACGTGACTATTCATACCTCTTAGGGCTTCATGTTGTTCATGGTTCCTTGATAACAGGAGTGGAATCTGTCAACTGGGATATAAATTGCTTATTGTGTCACACATACTACCTGTTCACTGATTCTACAGCTCGTCGAGCATTGTTTACCCAGTTGACGGGTGTACAACTTTTCCTTTGAAGTTCTGTGTACGGTGATTAGAGAATTTAATGTGCTTTCAAAGGGCATTACAAATTTGGGACCATGTCGTTAAGTTTCTCAAAGGAGAAAAGCTTCCTAAAACAAAACCTGCAGGGATACTGAAAAGAGCAGCCTGTGATCCATTCCTGAAGAGTATACTAGCTTTCTGCAAAACAATTGCAGATGGATTTCAGCCTTTCCTTTTTGATAGCGTTTGATATATTTTGTTATTTTTCCATCATTTTCCCTGAACTGATTGGCAAGACGTCTGCTTTCTTATTCTTCCATGAGAGGTGAGGCAAGGTCGGCTGTAGGGGAGGAGGAGACCGAAATAAATGTAATTAAATGAATATTTTCACATGTATAATACTGTAAAATAATATTGGAAATTTTGTGATAAGTTGGTCAGGGAACTTGGGAAAATAGTCTGGGAAAGTTAGGGAGAATTTTTTTACAAATACTGTAGGAACCCTGAATTAGTGGTTTTAAGAGTGGTATTAAATTAACAGATAAACAATGGCAAACTAATATAATTATATAAATGAAGTGGTCTAGAGCTAAGGGAGTAAAACCCCAACCACTTTTACACTCTTTGTGGCAGCTATTGTGCTCCTCACAAATCTCATTCCTATGTCTCTTGTCTTTTTTTAAACGCGCTCTTATCACATGCCGACACCCCAGATTACTGTATTTGATTTTATCCACAGATCTGTTCAACATCCTGCGTGTTCTTAAGTTTGTTTTTTGTGTGTCAAAAATTGTATACTTTTTAGTGTTTTTTCAATTTGAGTACAAGGGGAAATGGGGATTTAATGTGTTCGATATAAAAGGAGGGGGGCAGTCAGTCAAAATTTGCAGAGGACCTGTCGAGAGGTCACCTAATCAGATAAAGGTTCTCTACCAATAACTATTTTGATTATTAAAATGCAAGGGTGGATGAGCAAAGCTTTGAAATCTTCAACTTTACTTTGAATATTTGTCAACGTCAGTTTGAAATAGAATTTAGACTTCATCAAACACGAAGCTCGGCCAATAAAAATATTGACATCTCTTACACACATTTGTATTAAATTTGCGCCACTCGGTACTGTGATCACTATCAACTAATGTTAAGATGAGACAAATACTTGATGTACCTGATTAAATTGAATGTTGCGATAGTAATTAGGTTTATTTATCTTAGGTCAAAATATGTTGAACATTTTGTAAATGATATTTAGTGTCTTCAAGTTAAACAAACATGCACAATATATATTTTTTCAACCTAAAATAATAAAGGAAATGTGAAGCTTCACAAACTTTGATTCTGAAACTTTTGACTTCGCTTTGAATATTTCATCAGCTTTGTTTATGATTAGAGAGTAAAATTCTGGATTCCAAATTACAAAGCTTTGCCAAAAAAGTATTTAAAGCTAAAACACATACCATATTTATGTTCATCTTTTTATTATTTTGTGCCGTTATTTACATCACACATTAATATTCTCATGACAAAAATCTAAATTACAATAATAATTACATGTGAAAATAACATAATATATCAACATAGAATGAAATATGAAAAATCATGTTTGCTAGATAATGCTTTAAAAATATTATCTAAAATAAATTATACTTTGCCAATTAAAAGCATTATTTTTTAAATAGTCAAACTTAAAATTGGCTTCAGGAATATTACATATATTCAATTCCACTTTGAATTAAAAACTTAATATGCACACTCCTAAAACAATATATTAAATATTCATACTTTGATTTGGCTATGGGAATAATACATAATATTCAATCTGTTCTGGGTGTTTGAAGTCCATTTTTTAAATTCGAAGTGAACTTAAATATATGAAATATTCTCAAAGTCAAATCAAAGTTTGATATTTTTTTTTTTGTTAATATATGCCTCAATTTTAGCTGAAAAAATATATTTTTATTATTTATACACTTTAATCAATATTGTTGATATTTTTTATTTTCACTAAATTAATATTGCTTGAAAAAATATATTTTATTATTTATACCACTTAATCACTAATTTTTTGAAAAATATATTTTATCATTATACCACTTTAATCACTATATTCTTGAAAAAATATATTTTTATTTAACACTTTAATCACTATATATGGAAAATGTTTTATTACACAAATTATTTGTTATATTTAGTTTTATTGAGAATTATTGGCGAAAATTAGTAATTGTCGAAAGCCGAAACTTTTTTGAAGCACGAACATACTATAGTGCCACTTTACAGAGTTTCGCTAATACAAGAGTTTTCATATATACATGCTCACTATGTTCAGCGCTTGTCTCTCTTCTGGTATTTTTGAGCATGCCGCTTGCAGTGGATGGCTTTGGATGCCACTTTTCTTAGGCCACTTACCCACTTTAGTTATGATAGTGTAAACATGTTATTAGGATTTTATATGCATTTGAAAGATAACAAAGGGTATGTTCTGCTTTACAGTGATTTTCCCTTTACAGTGGGACCCTGGAACCCAACCTGCTATATGAGCGGGCCTACTCTATTTGTTTCGAAGCCAAGTTGAAGTTTCAAAGCTCCGCACACCTTCTATATCTGGCTTTTTTTGAATTAAAAAAATCAAAATCTGGACTTTGCAATATTCCTATTGAAATGTGAGCACCTTAAGAATCTTGCTGGCTCTCTGTAATGTTGTCTTGGAATATTTTCAGGTTTAGTTCATGTTGTGGTAAGAATGTGATCTTGAGGTCTGGCAGCAGTGTAGCGACACGTGTGCGTAACTACAGCCACTCTCTGGTGTTCAGCAACGCTGCGTTGGAATCCGATGAGGTGTTTGAGGTGTGCATACAAGAAATGTCCCTTCAATGGTCTGGGACTCTGCACATTGGTGTGACCACCCTCCAAGTGTCGGACACTTATCCTGCTGGCAACCTCCCTCCCTCCATTGTGGGGCTGTCAGCTGACTCTTGGTATATAACAGGTATGCAGTTACCGTCGTATAAGTGTCAATCCTGTAATAGACTAGACTGCTGATGATGAGGAAATTAGAGTTCAAATCTCGGTCAGGTATACTAAGAGGTGTTTTTCCAAAATGGTTTTCCACTCTCTCTCCACGCAAATGCGGATACACTTCCTCTAAATTCACCGTTACTCATCCTTAACACATTAGTGTAATTGGTACATAGGTGTATAACCCAAACAGTTAGTAAGACATGCTGCTGAAGAAAAGTAACCTGTCGACACACAAAAATTAATCTAAAAATACTGGTTGGGTACACTTCTCAGCTGGAGGAGTCGAGATGACTTAAAATTTTTAATTCTGATGTTTAGGAGGGTTTGGTTCTTCAATTCACTTTTCTTTTTTTTAAACCTCTAAAATAAAAACCCTAGGCTACTAGCACTTGACAACTCAAATACTAATAAGTAAGTTGAGATGTGTTGAATGCACTTTTTCTAAATCTGAACCTTTATGAATTTGAACCTTAGAAAAAATAAGCGTAAAAGGTTATCAACATAAAATAATATTTTTTTATTTTAGCTCCCATTAATTCCTAAGCTTCTAGCTAAAATTGGTCCACGTTATTTTGGTATGATCGGACTATAGTAATGGGTGTAGATCTGAATCAAATATGACATGTGCTTAGTACAACATTAATTAACATTGCTTTGACAACTTGCAAACATTTATGGGGCTGAGCTCTATATTTTGACCTTTTTTTAAAACCAAAATTGATCATTTTTTCCTTTATTTTGCTAATCTAAGTATTTTTGGAAGCCCTGATTATATTTTTTGGGGTTAACAAGAATTCACATTCAGTTTAGTGGTCAAATATTGGTTTCGTCTTGTTAGGTTTGTCCTTTTATTATATCGGGATAAACTACGAATAAGCACTATAATAACGCTAAAAAAATATATTTTAAATCTGTACTTTTGGAATTTTGAAAACAAATCATTTTTAACTATATTTTATATTAAAAATTCTATATTATTGAGATTAAAATTTTATTTTTGTAAATAAATTTTAGTTAAATTTACTTTGTTTACTCATATAACAAAATCGTATTATTTTTTCTAAGGTAACGAAGTACGCCGCAACAACGTGACCTTGAAAGTGAACTACTGCCCTAGCTTGGAGTGGCTGGTCGTGGGGAGTAAGGTGGGGGTGAAGAAGTGTGCAGATGGCAGTCTTCATTTTCTTTTTAACGGAGAGGATATGGGAGTGGCTGCCACGGGCCTACCAAAGGTAACTTATTAGCACACTGTTCCATAATCATTCCCTCAAGTTTGTGACTTAACATTCGATACACTTCAAATGTATCAAAAAACCGAACTTAATATTTTGTGTATATAATTTTTTTTTAAATTGTAATACATATTTACACGTTCGATGGTCGCATGGTCTAAGGCGCTACCTTGCGAATAAACTAGACTGCGAAGACAGGGAGAACGGGGCTCAATTCCAATTCAGGTGTACTAACAGTGTTTTTTCCTAATGTTTTTCACACTCCCTCCACACAAATGTGGGTACACTTCCTCTAAATTCAACATTCTTAATCTCTACCACATTAGTGTAATTAGTACATAAGCATATAACCAAATGGGTGATAAGATGCTTCGCTAAAAAAAATTTCATTTTTAATAGCAACTATGTTTTAACTAGTTCTTGCAGCTCTTGACACATAAAAACACTAATTTTTAAACTTTTAATACACTCTTAAAAATAAAGTGAAAGGAAAAAACTATGTTATAGTTATTAATTTAAAAGGCAACAAACCTGAAATGATAGTTTGAAGTACCAATGCTTTAGGACCGAGACTATGATTCTAAAACGAATGACAGCGATTCATTCCCTGCATGTTAATCTCAATGCATATAGAAACTGCTCTCATTCATATGTATTTCATAAGACTTGGCCACTAATTCCAGAGCCAACCCATTTTTTTTAGTTATCAATCATCCATTAAGGCATAAATTGCTTTAAATAACAATTCAAGCACAGGACAAAAATCTTAATTTGATGACTAGGAGCATATGCATACAATTCACATTTCCAGGTGTCTTAGAACACATTGGTCATGTTGCGTACATTTACAATTATGGTTCTTAATCTGAATATGACTATATATATATATATACCCAATCCTGAATTTTGCGTTTCTTGTTTATATACCAGAACTTTCACTCATTGGTATTTGTTAAACGTCAAGCCCAATGGCTGGATGATTTTACTATAGTTGGAAATTAGTAAAAATAAGTCAAATTGAACTAACTAGAAAAAATTGGTTCTTTCAAGAATCGAGTTAAAAGATTTAAGACCATGATGGAGTCAGAGTTTGGTCACATATCCAAAATGTATTTGAAGAAAGGGTATATTACTACTCTCTTTGGTGACCGCATGGCTAAGGCTTCATTCTCGCAGTGGACTAGATTGTCAATGACAGTGTGATAGTGGTTCAATCCCATCAGGAACTGAGGTGTTTTTTTTCTCTAAATGGCTTCCCACTTTCTCTCTCTGCGCAAATGTGGGTATGTTTCCTATAATTTCAACCATTCTCATCCCAAACCATCAGCATAATTAGTACATAGGCGTACAACCCAACAGTTAGTAAAAAGTGGTGTTAAAAAATATATTATACAAAGCTTATTATTGATGCCATTTTATATTTTCAGCGCGTGTTTGCAGTAGTAGACTTGTACGGCACCACAGTGAGTGTAAATGTGACGAGCGTTCGAGCCAACCATGTTCAGACAGAAACTGATGGAGCCATGGCAGGGGTGATGGTGGAATCGCTCCGCTCTAGCAAACTCCATGATTCTTTAGAGATGCTTTTAGACACAACACCCACAGCCCACACCAACAAAATTATGTGAGTGGAACTAACTCAATTACTGTACTCGTCAGCTTTGACCGTTTTGAGACCCAATTCTTTTTTACTATAATGTTTATTTTATATCTTGTAAATTAACTATTTCTTAACTTCATTTTGAAATTAATGTGACATCTTTAGGGACCCCAGCAGTGAGGATATCCCTGGATTACCTTTCTCCAAATCGCAGGAGGTTCGGTTGGACGAGGCTACAGAAAATAACCAAGGCGGGGTGGTGGGTCAGGAACCCTTGGTTTTCCACGAGTACCATGGCCGAAATATCCGTCTTGGAGAAGGCAGGCTATCTGCCAAGCGCATTGCCAGCTATAACCAGGGTGTGGTCATATCCAGCCATCCATTGCCCAGGGATAAACTTTTTCAGGTGGGTGTTTCTGAACTACGAGTATTTTGTATCTCAGAGGACATGAAAATAAAGCATGGAAGGATTAAAAACCTTTTGACTCCATTGCAATGCCAACTAAATTTTATAAAGGGTGGTTGGGCAATCTTTAATGCACAAAGATGATTTGTTAATGAATACAGCCATTTGATCCACCGATTGATTACATAATCAAGTGCATATATGAAATAAAGTGCATCAAGCAAAATCTATCATATTTATTTAATTATATATTATATCATATAATCATATGCATGGGTATGTTTTCTCTCTTTGGTCATAAGTAAAGATGAATCGAATCCATTATTTTATGAACCAAAATCTCAAATCTGAGTCTTCATATTTACCCACGAACGCCAAATCTTATAAAACATGGTTATGTAAGAGTTCTACTTTAGTTACACTGATTCTTAAGTTGCTTTAGAAAATAGAAATAGTAACTAAATGTTGGCACTGGGTGTGTGCGAAGCTTCAAAACTTCAACATGACTTCTGAACAAACATCAGCTTCAAATTTGCTTCATCAATATTATGAAGATATTGACAGTTAAAATACTCAATTTGGGGTCAATAATTGCCATTTTGAGCTGTTAAAAATAAAATGCATACAAAAAAATCTGGAGTAATTGAATAGATACTTTGTGATTATTACAATGAAAAATGGTTTAGTAGATACTAGTGATAGTGAGGATGTAGATTGTTCTGATGATTATGATAGTGAAAGTGTAGAACTAACTGAAGTTGTCAGCAATAATAAGATAGATAGGTCTTCTGAAAGTGATAGCTCTTTTGACAGTAGTGATTCAGACAAAGAAAACTTATTGAGGAAAACAACACTTTATGGGATAAATCAACACTATGCTATATAAATAACTATATGTTTGATTTTTCTAGAACAAAGTATATACATTCCAGAAAAGTAATCTTTGTGTCATTAATAGTTATAAGTTTCTATGATAAAAACACGCATAGTGTGGAAGAAGGGGAAGAGATATAAACTGAAGGATATGGGGGAAATAATACAAATGGGAGGGGAGTGAAAAAGGGTGAAAGAAGTAAAATAAAGTGATGAAAGAGAGATACTTAAAGGCTGAAGGGTCACTAGGAGAGAGGGGTGATAGTGGAGGTAGATTGAAGGGAAATGGGAGGGAGAAAGAGGTAAAGTGGAAGGGAGAAAAAATGTAAATGGAGGGAGGAGAAAAAAACTATAATTTAGCATGACATAAAAATGCTTTTTAGGGCATTTAAATTGCATATATATATTATAGAAGTTATTTATTAGACTAAACATGTGCATAAAGTATTTTGACGTGAATTTAAATGGTAATCCTGGTGTAAAACATATGCAGGCTAAATGGTAAGTCAAGGGGTTAATCTGATTTTTTCTCGAGTCCTTGAATATCCTTAAAGATTTTAGAATTCCAAAAGTCCCATCTCTCTTCATAAGTATTATATTGTTTTGTTAAAGGCGCTACTATTATTTGAAATTCATTCTTCATAAAATCTGTGTGTTTTTTTTTTTATTGTAGGTTCGTATTGAAGGTCTGAACTCACGTTGGATGTCTTCACTGCTGTGTGGGATTGCCAGTCTTTCCCCTGATAAGACTCATTTTCCACTCACAGCGCTGGGCTTTAAGAGGAATTCTTGGATCATCTGTAGTGACTCTGTTTATCAGAACGGTGTCAAGGTGATGATAAAGTTCTTGCATGCTTCCATGTCAGCAATCTCATTTCAGTAACATTACAGGATGTTAACCTGCATTTGCATAGAAGGGATGTGGAAAATAATTTGGGGAAAACACTAAGCACATCTGAGCAAGATTCAAACACAATCTCCCGATATTGGCAATCTAGTCAACTGCAAAAGTAATGTCTCAGATCATTTAACCACTTAAGTGAGCTATGAGAAACTAAACTGTTTATTTTGAAATTAAATCCCTTATTAATGTTATTAATTACTATTAAAATTTTTAGTGATAAATAAAATGATAGAATATTAGGAAAATGGTAGAGCACAAATAAAAGTAACAACACTGACACATATTTACACACACTTCAATATTTCGATACTATTGTAGCATCTTCCTCAGGAAGTAGTAATAATTAGACTGCCCAGTCTCACACTCCTCCCTGATGTGTTCCGATAGAATGAAATCTAGGTCGGGAGATTGGGCATTGACAATAGATTTTCTTTAAGAGGCAACGACCTCTTTGTCCAATGGCAGCAATGTAAAGTGTGAACTACCTTCAGACACTAGGTTTTTTTCATTGTAAACACCATATTGTGTTTGTTCCTTTTATATGTTTCTATCCACCTTTCCTACACCTTCTTCCAAGTAGAATTACAATTTTAATAGACTGGGCAGTCTAATTAGTACTACTTCCTGAGGAAGATGCTACATCAGGGAGGAGTGTGAAACGCGCAACACAACTTCCTAAAAGAGGAAACCAAAAACAAAACACAAAAGGAAGAAAATGGAAAATTGTAAAGAATGATAGGACACAATTTGAATTTCAAATAGAATACAATTACCTCATAAAGCGAAATAAGGTTTTCCTTGCAGAAATATATGATATATTAAAAATTGTAAGCATATAGTCCACAATTTGTATTGGTAATTAATATAATTGAAGAATGAGCAATTTATTTCCATAGTTCATAATTTGTATCGATAATCGATTATACTAAATCAATACACCTCTAAAATTATGTTCTCTATATTAGCCAATATGCTTACTAATAAATAATGCCTTTTTGAATGTAGACTGAAAGCTAACTATTCAATTTATTTATTTTCTTGTAAATCTTTCACACACTCCTATTTAATTTACAATTTTCGGGCCAGTTTCAGTCATACTTAGCACGTCTCCATTGCGGTGCTATAATAAATACAGGACAACACCAACCTAGACCATAATGGAGTGGGCCAGTTTCAAACTCATAGGTGGCCCATTCTGTTAAGTTTATGTAAGTGTCATCTTGTATTTAGTATCGAGCCGCACTTGAGGCATGCTAAGTCTGACTATTAAATTAGCCCTTAGAGTCGATCCCAAAACAAATTTATTTTAAAGAATGCTTTTATAATCTATGACTAATGCTTGAATTCAGAAATAAACACAATTCTGCCTTAGTTAAATAAATGTTTATAAATATTGCTCCACTATTTCAATTTATTGCTCTTACATAAAAGGAACATAAAAACACAGCAGAAGAAAAAGGAGAATTTAAATTCCCGAAACTATCCAAGAATTAGATCGTATTTAAAATTTCTTGATCTCACCAGAAATAGGAGATCCGAACTCACCCTAAACAGTAATCTCGATCTTGAACAGAATCAAAAATGTCAATCTCTATACCCCTAATTAAAAGTATAAATCATGTAAAATATAGTTTAGTTTCAGAACGTTTCCGAGAGAGAATACATTTGTTTAATCTTAGATATGTTATTCTTGCTCAAGTGTGAGTTCACTAGTAAAACAGTATAAATGTTGTGATTGCAGGTGAAGAGTTGTTACGGTCCAAACTTGGACAATCTCCAGGGCTCTCACATGGTGGGTGTTCTTGTGGATTACGACTCACAGTTACACTTGTATGTTAACGGAGTGGACCAAGGAGTGGCTGCCAAGGACATCCCCTCCGTGTGCTATGCTGTGGTCGACTTGTATGGCCAGTGTGAAAAGGTACATCATTGACTAAGCTGACTTATATAACCAGTAGTTGTAAAGTTAAAATACCTTTTGAATAAACAGGAGTAAATATTTAGGGATTCTGTTGGCTATGAAATAATATCTTAAAATATGATAGAATAATTCAAATTCAAAACTTTTGGGATAAAATTGAAAATTTTGACTATTCGGAGTTATTAAATTTAGGAAAAATTCAAACTAGGAGTTCAAACGACTACTAAAACGACTCGAGATCAAATTTTTTAGTACTCACACAGTTCTAATTATATTTTTAATTTATGTTTCTTAAATATTTTCAAGGATCCAATGTTTCAAAGTTTCCATCGCTAGTTAAAACTCATGTTGCAGGTGAGTGTTGTGCAATGCAGAGAAGAGGCTCAGACCACTGTGGCGGACATTTCGGCCCTCTCCCAGGAACAGATGGGGGTGGAAACGGAATCACTCAGTGAGAAGGCAGACCTTGAGTGTGACGAGAAGGAGAAACTTGCCTCTCCCTCTCCCTCATGTGGCCCCACCCCTCCACCCTCCCTCTCTCTTTACAACAAGTCCTTACAACCCTCCTCATCAAACCTACCTCCTGTAGCTGACGGCAACTGTTCCATCTCCAACTCGAATGTCAACTTGTTTGTTCCCAACTCGAATATTGATGTGATCTCGAACACTATAGTTCCTCAGATACAGACGTTTCTCCCCACGCCAGCCACAACGCCGGGGCTACTGTCCCATGCTCCGGCTTGCCCGTCGCCGTTAGCTACCACACCAACAGGCGTGTCCAAAAATTGTGACTATTTGAACACTTGCACGAGGTTCAAGAATCTGCTCGGCATACCAGGTAACTGCACTTGTCTTTATTTAACAAATCTCTTACTTGCTTTGAGGATCAAATTGTCATCACACAAGCAATAAACTGTACTGCCGAAAACAAGATCGGATTTCTTATCCCCTCCATGCAAATGTAGGTACACTTCCTCTAAAATTCAACCTTTATTATCCTTAACAAATTAGTATAATTACTACACAGGCGTGTAACCCGAACAGGTAATAATATGTGGTGGTTTGCTAAAAAATAGCAAAATAGCTTATAAAATTAAACATTGAAAGGAAGATAAAAGGGCCCTACCCACTTGCCAGAAATCTGTAGGCCTAAAAGTTCACAATTAAAACGCAACAAAACACATAATTATGAAATTCTCTGGGTATATCAGTCTCTTTCTTGAGCAGAAGAAAGTAAAACACAGATTAGACTATTGCAGCATGACTCCTGGTTGATCATGGTCACTTAAATTTTGTTGTTGGCCATTTCTTGATTCATAAAAAAGGTGAAGGCTTCAATTCTGCAGTTGCCTCTTCGAATTTGTCTCTTTGGTAGATGGCTCGAATGTTGTGTTTACTTGAATAACTTATGAATGATGGAGACAATATTGAAGACACATAAAGATTTCATTTTATCTCTAATACTTAAGGAAAACAACTTTTCACTAAACATTTAAAAAAAATCCTTTTGAAA
Source organism: Timema podura (assembly GCA_033556935.1). NCBI lineage: Eukaryota > Metazoa > Arthropoda > Insecta > Phasmatodea > Timematidae > Timema > Timema podura. The sequence continues at coordinate 16,954,569 of JAVRXN010000014.1, read as the reverse complement.
AGTGCTTAAAATTGTTTCAAATTCATATAAGTCATTACTATGTATTTTTGAGTTCACAGAATAAAATAATGTATTTTTTTATGTGAAATTGAAGTTTTCTCATGAATTCTAAATAATACTTGTATTTTAAAACAAAATTCTGTTCATAAAACTTTAGTGCGACCTTTAATCGCACCCTTAGATAATACTTAACAAATGTTGTACCTGTTAGTAGTATATTATATGTAGCTAAATCAATTTAGATTGAAATATTTTACAATTACCACAACAGATGGTCAACACCTTACCTACACCTTACAACACCTATTTAACACTTTAACTTTAAAAAGTTTCAAAAATAGATGTTCCTTAACTTGGATAGTAAAAATTTATCTTTAAGGCAAAATGGCTAACAGAATAAAATTAAAAATAGTCAAACCTTATATAACTGCTGCTACCACTACTTTTGACACATATTTTTAGAGACTTTTGGTTTATGTATGTTGTTTATTGCTATTATACTGTCACGTGATATTAGTGTCTTGTTACTAAGTTTGGAATATAATATATATCTTGTTGTAAAACTTCGCTTTTAAAACATGATTAAAAAAATATTTTCACTAAAAAAAATCTATGAAACTGTCCTAGGCAATGCCTTATTTGATTGGGATTGCCAGGCTAAAAAAATGTTTTTACTGAAATTATTACTAAAACCTTGTGCAAAAAATGTCATTGTAGCTACTGCCAATAAATTGAAAATAGGTTTTCCTTAGAGAGTCATAAAAGTATCTAGTGTTAATTGTATGAAATCTCTCTTTAAAGGGGCTACTTAGCTAGATGAAATCGTGCCAATCAGATTCACTCAGGTTAAATATTGATAACACTTTTAGTTGTACGCATGCTAGATGTTTACTGGAGATTAGTAAAAAAACTTTTTTCTATGAGCTTATACATTTGTAGTGTCATAAACATAGTTCAAAAGTTGAATTTTTCCACTTGAAAAAGTCCAAAAATCCACATATTTTGGTTAATCAAAGAGTCCTAAAGTCCCGGGAAACAAAAAATAACTGGTAAAGTAGCATATAATGGAGCTTTGGGTATCGAATTATGTAATTTGTCAGGGGGTCAAAACACAAATCTTATTGGGATTTTTATATTCCTCCTCCCCTGTTCTCCAACTGCTAGACAGCTGCACCCAGTAACTCTATAAAACCACACTTTCTGGTGTTTGTGAATTTCTACTCGACTATTCTAGCATTTTAAGGACAATCTCTTATCGTTATCATTTTTATTAATATCACTATAATCATTATAATCATCAAAGGGTTCAGAAATAAGAGTTGGATCAAATTAGTTGGACAAAGACTTATATCACTGTAAATAAATTAAACCCTTACACAAAATCTCAATGTTGTATCGAATAATTAAATCAAATATATTAAATATTTGAAGCCAAATCAAAGTTCAAATATTTTTAGTTAGCTGTTTTATGATTGAAAAGATATTATAGTGTGGTCATTTATAGATAGCTTTATGCACTAAAATTGGTACTTGGAATGGGGTTTTTTTTGCACAATATTGTAATATTTCATTTTAATCTAATGAATCAAGCTACTATCACAACTTACAAGTCACTTCAGTTATTATTTTCCATATGAAGATTAATTTGTAATGTATACAACAACTCAGAATGGGATTAATTTACCATAAATTGAATATTTTAGCTCTCACTATTTTGATTGGTTAAGCTTTATAATTGTTGAAGCCGAAATCTTTTCCGAAGCAAAGTTGAAGCTCACATTGTTTCGAAGGCAAGTCCAAGTTTAAAGCTTCACACACCTCTAGTATGGAATGATAAGTGTTAAAGTCTAGTTATAAAACATGAAAAGCTCTAGAGTATATAGGAACAGTCTGTATAGCTGCTGAAGGAAACAACAGTGCTACATTCGTTGTGTTTCTCTTAGAAGGTTTCTTCTTGCGAGATCACAGTGTGTGCTACTGCGAAGCATGTCACAAGCTGCGTGGAGCGCAAGCATATAACCACAAAGGGGACCCGCCAGTAGAGTACGCAGTGCCTTGTGGCTGGTGCCGGTTCACTCTACGCCGGCAGCCGGGAGCCGACGTGGCTTCAGATAAGTGGCACGTGGCGTTCTACGGCACCCGGCTTTCCGATATTAGGACCATTTTGGATCATGGACAGTTGCTGTTGCCAGGCTAGTACAAAGACTCAATCTAATGGTCTCGCTTTTTATATCTTTGTATCTTTTAGATAAACCCCCTCATCACAAAGTTGACATGGTATTATTTTAACATAAGTTATGTAGCTAAATATTAAAAACTAAAAAAATTAAAATATATACAAAGCTAAAATTTAATGTTTTATTATTTATATTATCAGAATATTAGCTTGGGTGGACCCCACCACTGTTTTCAACCCACTATTACCACGTTGAAGGTCATAAACAACTTTTGAACTGTATTCCATGACTGATTTCTATCCAAAATTTATTGGCAATAAATAACATAATATATTAATTATATTTAACTTATTATTATGGTAACTAAAAAACTAGTTTTGGGATAACCGCTAACTTATATCATAAGGCAATAATAAGTCGGTTAGTCATAGATTAAGTTCTTCAACTAATAGTAAAAAGCTCTCAGTTAACAACAAAGAGGTTCTCTGATAGAACTTGATTAGCTAATTACATGTTTATATATATATTATTATATTTGGAATAAAGTACAGGAAAGGTAACAAACACAATATGGCTTTTACAATTAAAAGAAGAACACAGTTCACACTTTTACAATGCTGCCATTGCACAAAAATATACTGGCTGCCTCTTGAAGAAAATCAATTGCCACTCAATCCCCCTATCTAGGTTTCATTCATTCTATCGGAACTCTTCAGGAGGAAACAAAAAATTGTTTTATTCATGTGTTTATTTACTGTCATTGTATGTGTGTAGTATTGTAGACATGACCTTTATCTTATATTAAGCTGTGATTTTTCATTAGTATTGTGTTTAATGATGTAGGTGAGTTGGGGCTGGAACGAATCACTCCCAGGAAAGACAAGTCGAAAGAGGACGACTCTGATGGTTCCCAATTACTCTTGTCTCCGAGCCTTAAATACGCTTTAGCAACCACCATTGCAAACAAGTACGAGTAAGTAACCAACACACATCTATTGTCAGTCATCATTTTGGTTTGGCTTTGATTTAAATTTGTGTAATCTTGGTTTTTATTATCTTTTTTCTAGTGTGGTCAGTAACCTATAGCCTGCGGGCCATATCTGGCCCGCAAAATATTTAACAAACAAACTAACTCAAAAAATATAGATTAATAACTACTATATGATTGCTGATGGGTATTTTAGAGAGCGTTATTGCCGTTATTCTTGAGGGAATATGAAGTGTGCAAGTGGTCCTGTTGGGCAGGGGAAGGTTGAATGTGTTGGCTAGTGAGGGCTTGATGGCAATCAAAGGAGGATTAATGGATTCAGGTCTGTTTATCTCGGGTGTTAGTGGTAGCGTGGTTTTCAGTGATAGTATACAAAGTTTCAATACTATTAATTACTATATGAGAAATATAGATTTTTTTAACCAGCCCATCAAAATATGTTTTCAAACCCGTAAGACCCACATTAACAAAACGGTTGCCAACCCCAGCTTTAGATTATGACTAAAATAATGTTTAAGCTACCATAATGGGGGGGGGGGGGGTGGGCCTCCATGTGAAATTGGTGCTAGACCAATCTGTATGATGTGGCCTACCCCATGGAGGCCGCATTGGCTCAAAGGCCCACATTTAATTAATGATTTGTATCTCATTCACCTTCTTCCGTGACTTAATAGCTTAAGGTGTCACTCTCATATTAGACGAGATTGTCGATGACAGGGAGATCAGGGTTCGAACCTCGATCGGGTGTGCTAAGGGTGGGTTTTCTCTAAATGATGTTCCAATCTCTTTACAAATGTGGCTAAACTTCCTCTAACGTCAACCTTCCTCATCCCTGACTCTAGATGGTAATTAGTACATATGTGTATAACCTGATCAGGTATTAAGATGCTGTGCTAAAAAAATCTCACTCTCAGGGTTTGATGAACATATTAGCCTAACCCATAATATTTGGCTATAGGGATTAAATAAATTAGTTAAATTATGACTACTTGGTATGGTATGGGAAAGTGGGAATAAAACACATGAAAGGAAGCAAACACAGGACTCTTACAATGAAAATAAGAATACACTTCACACATTACATTACTATTGCTGATAACTTTTTTTTTGTACCTTCTTCAAACAAAATGTACCTCAAAAAGAGAAAAGAGCTTTCCTAATAGATCTCAATATGATACATGTAATGTATTTGTTATTGTTCGCACATTGTGTTTTACGAACATTCATTGAGCAAACCTATTTATAAATTAAATTAATTAATAATTTAATTTAACGGACAATTTTAACTATACATTTTAATCTTATTTACATTAGATAAATGGATACAGGGAGTACGTGAAATAGTCGAGGAAACAAGGATAAGATGGTATGAACGTGTAATGAGGATGGAAGGGGAGAGGATTCCAAGAAGATTAATGGATATAAAGTATGTAGGGAATTGACTGCAAGAAAGACCAAGGAAGAGATGGGAGGAACAGATAGCAGGAAGTGTGTGAAAGGAGAGTGGAAGAGAGTACAGAAGGAAGAATGGTGGAAGGACAGAGGGGAATGAAGGCATTTTACTAAACAGACCCGACCATAGGCTGGAAACATTTCATGACAATGACGACATCGACAACATGGGAACATTTATCCTCATAGTTTTAATATATTTGATCTTAAGTTACTATAAAATTTATATTTAGTGAAGTTTTCTGTATCGAGTATTTATACTTAACTTCATGTTTTGTTAGGATAATTTACATTGCCTTCAACACATTCAGTCAAGGACAGTCAAAGGACGCTACAGGATCCCATATTTTTGACATACTTTACTTTATTTACATCCATTACTGTTTCAAACTGGTGGCCTGGGTCGGGTATTTTATTCAAGCCAGTATTTTCTACTAACAGTTGGCTGTCATAGCTTCATATGCCTTATAATCTGACTTATGACTAGGACAGGCACAACATCCAATCTCCTGGCCATTGATTCCTCACTGTGAAGTGTGAACCCCCCACATTTCACCAATAATAAAAAATTTTGGCCGTGCCAGGAATCGAACCCTGGTCCCTTAACTCAGTAGACAGACATGCTACAGATTGAGCTAAGGTTTCAGACTTTTGGAATACTATTGATCATAAATCGTTCGTTAGATTCTCCTCAAGTCTTTTTTTTACACCTTTAATTACACTAATAGTATATGAATGAAAAAAAGGCAGAGTTTGAGGAAATGTACCCATATTCGTGTAGTGAAAAAACATTTATGGAAAACCTCCCTTCTCATTTCTATCCCTTATATTAGGTCGTTAATGAATAATGAGTGACCTTTTTATTGAAATCAACATCATCAACTGTGTCTAGCTCCTCGGTCCCGGCACAGATTTATCTGATTACCAAACTCTTCTTCACCTCTGACAAGATGTGTATTAATCACAACTTGTGAATGTGAGGAATGCCAGGCCTCCACCGTGGTTCGGATTCCACGTTAAACTGTAGGTCCTCCATTTAATCTCACAATCACCCTACCATTACACATTAGCGTAAGTGCGTATAACCCGAACGGGTAGTAAGACGCGGTGCTAATAATAATAATAATAATAACTGTGTCTAGCCCATGACGGTTCAGCTTAGTAAAATGCCTCCATCTTCCTCTTTCCTTCCACCATTCGTTCTCCTTTATTTGCTTCCATTCTTATCCTATCATTCACACACTTGCTGGTATCTGCTCCTCCCATTTATTTTTGGGTCCCTTTCCAGGTATTTTTTTATGTACCTCATCTTCATCATTCTCCTTGGAATTCTTTCCTTTTCTATCCCCATTATATGACTGTTCCATCTACCGGTATGTTGAAATGTACTAATTTAAAAAATAAAGTTTCAAGAATCAACTAACTATATTATCTGTTTCTGCCAGGTACATCGACCCGAAAACAAAGCGAAAGTATCAGGCATACACTGCGTTCCAGATCCTAGTGCAACCAGGCTCTTACAAGATAGGCCCTCCATCACAACCAGGTATCGCCAAGCCAATAGACCCCCACTTAGATCACGACACTGCGGAATGGGTCACCAAAGAGAGAGGAGCCACAGTCCTCTGTGCGTTGCTGGTCCGACTGGAGACGCTGTGAACTTATTAAATCTAGTCATACATCAGTCCTAAGCTGCCCTTTCTTTATCTGTCCGTCCATTTATTACTTTGTTCCAATCACATTTAGTTGCTTAGTTTAATCTTAAACTTGAGCTATGCATAGAAAATATTATTTTTGTGTGTGTTCAAGATATTTTGCTCCACATAACTGCACTAGCTCTATCTATTTAATTGTTACAACTAGGGCTGGGCTCATCACCCTTTTGCCAATCATGTGGTTAATTTTCTTTACAATATTACAAAGGTAACATGCAAAAAGGCACACATAAATTTATTAATATAATTAACCTACTGTTCTATAAATTATTCATAGTAAAAATATTTTTTAAATATTTAAAAAACAATCATAATAAAAAACTTCAATATGTTGTGGCTTCTATTTGTAAAATGATAAGGGGTAATTACGAGGTAGGTATAACCTATTGTGTCACAATCGGCCGATGATTGTATTGGCAATCAGAATCAGACCAGTCCAAGTTTCAACTAATTTTTTTTTTTACAATTTCAACATGGACCAACTTTTTTTGTTCTCTCTAATTATTAAGATGTAGAAATAGTGTATACATCGTAATTACATTCAATACTATACTATCACATTTATATTGATTTTTTTTTAAATGAAAAGCTTAAACTAATGTCATAATATGTCATAGTATGTTTATTTCATTTTCACATTTAGGCCCAAGTAGGGTATTTATTTACAGAGCAATTTCCAAATTTTATATTTATCTAACTTTGCTTGACTCAACACTTGGAAGCTTTCTAAGATGTTTGCTTCTCTCAAATGAAAAAACTATAACTTACAGACCCATAATTTTTATTAATTTGATTCGGGTATTTACTCAGTTGTCTTATTAATGGTTAGGATTTACTTTGATAGCATTTATTTAATAGAGTTTTAATCAGTAAACACAATTTGAACTGTTTCCATTTTTCTTTCTCTTTTCTTTATCGTTAATTAGGTGTGTGTTATGCTTCGAAAACTTCCATTTCTATTTGAATATTCGTTCGCTTTGATTTGAATTCAAAAGTAAAATTCTGGAGTCAACCGTTATGAAGCTTTGCCAAAAAATTATTTTAAGTTAAAACAAACATGTTATATTACATTTTGTGATAGTAACTTAATTTATCATTTTAGGACAAAATATATTAATTATGTTTGAAATATAGCATTTTGTAAATTTATTTAATACCTAAATTTATAAGTTATACAAAGTACAATATTTCTATCCAACATTAATATTTTTTTAAATATTTTAACTTTGATTCAACTTCAAGAATATATTATATAATTCGACTCGATGTTGCTTCAAATTTAAAAAGTGGAATTCGCACACCCATATCACTAAGCTAATATAATTCTTCTCAACACTCAATTTCACTAATTGCTCAAGAATTCTCTCATGTTAACTTTTGAAAATAATATTTGACATTTTAGGCAAAACAAAATTGTATATGTACAATTATATATATTCTCATTAGTGTGGATAGTTATTTTAATTCCTTTTAGATATGATAGCTTTGATTCCATACAACTCTACCAATACAACTAATGGGTTGTCTTTTTATATTAAACTTTTAGAAATCTCTTAGGAGAGCGACAAATTAAGAGAGCCTATAGGAAATATGTATTAAATGATAGTATTTGAAAACTCTTAAAAAATATTCTAATTCTATATTTGACTTAATCATAGCTAAACTATTTGTTCTTAATATGGATTTTCATAAAATTCTGAACAGTTGCAGAAAAAAATATCCAGTATTAATACTTAAAAATTATGTTGTTGAATTCACATCACTACAGTAGCCCCATGGCTTCTTTGGTGCCGACTGACAGTTCACAGCTGACTTCTAACAGCTGCTAAACACATGTTTTTTGCAGATCATATGGTTCCGCTTAGGGATACATAATTTGGTCTGGTAGCTTTTCAAAGCCGTCGGCTGTGAGCTGTCAGTCAGCATCAAAGAAGCCATGGGGCTACTGTACATATATTATACCCATGAAAAGATTTTCATTCCAAACCTAATTTATTTCAGTAGTAAATTTATCTTTTTATTTTATACTTTACTTTAGAACTTTATTGTTCAAGTTTCTCTCATATTGATTCCAATTTAAGTTTTATACATGTACAACATGTGTATAAGCACTAAAATAATCTAAATGATATGGAAGAAAGTAGGGGTCTGTAAGCTCAAGTTTTTTAATTTGAGTCTATCTCAAGCAAGCTTTTCATAAAGCTCCTAAGTATCTAGTCGAGTCAAGTCAAGCTTGGGTTAATAAAATATATATAATTTTAAAGCTTAATTATGTTGATAAAATAAAAATATGTATTAATGTTATCGTCAATTTTTTTTTTTTTTTTTTAGTGAAATAATAGACAAGTATTTAAAATATAATACGCGTTTTAAACTTGTTTTTAAATAGTTATTAAAACAAGCCATAAAATTATTTTTTTTAAATATACTCTAAAAATAACAGAAACCTTAATTATTAATATGATACAATTCAACATTCCAAATACAGTTTTAAAAAAAAGAATTTGTGAAAATAGGTTTGAATGTGCAGATTTATCAACGCTTTTTTTTTTTTTTTTTTATGAAAACAACTCCCATCAATTCCCTGCCCATTCGAAGTGCAACTGTTCACTTGGTGCTGACCTACCAGAGAAGTTAAAACATTCATGGTTTTTAAGGTGTATATAATACATTTTTGCATTAAGCTGTACTTGATAGTCTTGCACTAAGCATATTTGTGTTCTAACAGAGTTGTTGACCTTGACATTCCAATGGTCTTCTCTGTACAGTACCCTCTTAGTTTGTTTCTTCTCACACTCTATCTCCATTCTTCCTCTAACTGTACATTATTTCACAAACCACATCCCCAACAAGTAGAGAAAAGAGTAAACAAAAAGTTACCAGACACAATGCAATGTAAAGAAAGAACTTTTTTCGAGAAGGTTGAAATTGCAAGTCCATAGATTGGTCCTCAGATCCGATCCTGAGCTTGATTATCTGCTTAAAGCTTAACTAGCAAATCCCTAGAAGGAAGTCGGCATGTAAAGATAGATGGGTTAAGCACAGAAATAATTAAGTAAACTTCTCTATTTATTTCTTCATACACACATCTTCTCTTCAGTCCTCTTGCTCACACAAGAATCATTTCATAATTTGTTTCCAGCCTGTGGCCATTTCAGTTTCATAAAATAACGCCATCTTTATCTTTCTTCCCACCAATATTCCTCCTTTATTTGCTTCCATTATTCTCACACTCGGACATTTGCTGTTACTCTGTTCCTCCCATCTCTTTCTTGGTCTCCTCCTGACGGTTTCATACATACTTCATCTCCATCAATCTCCTTGGGATTATTTTCTTTTCAATCCACATTACAGGACCATTTATCATTGCTTCCTCAACTATCTCATATAAAAACACAAGTTGTGTTAAGTAATTAAAAGAGAAATTCACTTTAATTTTTTTTATCTAAACCTGACCCTTATTCTTTTAATTTCAAGTTTCAAGTCTCTATCACATAAATTAAAGTATGGGTTATTTCATTGTTTAAATTAGAAGGGATATCCACCATACTTACTTAAGTGATGCTGGAGTGGACTTTTTTTTTTTTAATATAAAACTCTAATAAAAACAAGAACACATTTTTAAAGACAAGCTTTCACTTCCACAAACAGCTTATTCACTTTCAGAGAGTAAACTGTTCTCGGTTGGACTGCAAGGTTGACTGTCAACAACTAATTTTATTTTCCAGTTAGGATTGTGTTATATAGATGACCGTTAAAATGTGTATTTGTAGAGATGGGTCAACTCCTTTATTTCTTGAAGGTGCTGTGGCAGTCTAGGGGTAAGGTGTCAGGCATCTAAGGTGGGGATCAGGGGTTCAATACTTGGTCCTGACACAGATTTATCTGATTGCCAAACTTCCTTCACCTCTGACAAGGCGTGTATTAATCACAACTTGTGAATGTGAGGAATACCAGGCCTCCACCGTGGCTCGGATCCCACATTAAATTGTAGGTCCTCCATTTCATCTCACAATCGCCCTACCATTACACATTAGCGTAAGTACGTATAACCCGAATGGGTAGTAAGACGCGGTGCTAATAATAATAATAATTATTATTATTATTATTATTATTATTATTATTATTATTATTATTATTAATATATTTCTTGAATCTATAATCCAAATTTGAATCCTTGAATTTTTTTAAATGTAAAATTTGAGTATAGTGAAAATAATTAAAATCAAATTTTTTTAAAAAGTTGTTAAAGGTATGATACCACTTGCAAACACTATTTTGTTTGCCATGTCTTTTATGTCATAAAAATCAAATAGAACTCTTTTTGAGTAAATTGATCATACTAAGTGTTTTGTCCTTTTTCGTGATTTTGCCATTTTCACAGTTAAACAAGTCTACTTAACCACTACTAACCACTTGCTTAAAATTGTGATTTCAAGTAAGGCCTTTATAATTATTTTATCCAAGATATTTTTTAGAGATGTTTATGAATCTCAAATCTCTATAATACAATATAAGATTCGAGCATCCCATCTTTATTTATTTGAAATAGAATGTAACCTAAATCATTAAAATCAGAAAGAATAACACTTTCTTTAGTGATGCTGTAGTAAAATTAATTATTGAAATGAAACGCTGATAAAATAAAAACCCATTTCAAAAACTATTTATTTACATAGAAAACAAGTATTTGCATTACATTGAAATGTCTTTACACCATTTTAATATTCTGAGCACATAAATATATTTATTATATATTTATCTTTTATTTTTAATGTGGTTTTTATTTTATTAAGTTATATTTACAAACACAGTATTATTCGCATTTAGCCATCTTTTCCACAAGTTAATGGAGGTAGGCTGTATAATTTTAGAACATTATTTATCCACCAAGTTGAATCATGTTTTGAGCTGTTGGGATTATTTAAACTCAAGCTAAGATATGAACAATTGATCTCACTTAATGGACTGGCAGATAAAAAGAATGGGTCAGATTTTTATTAGCTCTAAATATTTTATTTATTTGTTATACGATGCTCATTCGTAACATTTGTTCATCATTACCTATTTGATATTACAATATAGAACTTTCTTTCAAAGTTATTTAGATGTTAGAAGAAATGCAACAAGCAAGTGCATAATAATTTGTAGCATGTGTTAGCAAACTCACAGTAGACTGTAATGTTTGGTAAGTATGGTAACAAAGCAATGGGGGATCAATTTGGACAATGTTTCGAAGTTTACTACAGAAACCATTACTTTAGTGAAAAGATTATTTGGAATATAGCTCTAGATTGAATCTTGGTTTGGAATAGCTGGAGTAACCAGAACACTTATCTGAGTGAGCTGGAGCAGAAATTGTTAAACTAAATCACTATTTAAAACGAGAGATCTTTTTAAGAACTAACTTTTACTGCTCAAGCAACTTCTTCAGTACACACTGATACTGATGAGGCCGCCTCTGGCAGGAAAACTCATTTTTTAAAGTGTGTTTTTGTTCTAAATGGAAGAAGTTAGAAAAAAAGGATACAAACAAATAAAAAAATGATCAAAATATGACTTTTACAATGAAAAGAGGAACACAGTTCACACTTTACATTGTTGCCACTGGACAAAGAGATTATGGCTGCCTCTTTAAGAAAATCTATTGTCACCTCCCAATACCTCGACATAGGTTTTGTTCTGTCAGAACTCATCAGGAGGAAGGGGAGTGAACCGCGCAAAGCATCTTTTGGGGGTACGGGGGAGAGAAAATGGGTCAATATAATAGGAAGTTACATTGTACGTTTTCACACTCTCTCTTGATGAGTTTTGATAAAATGAAATGTACTTCAAAAAGGGAAAATAGGTTTTCCTTAAGGAGATAAAATGGGTTTTTATGTTTATTTGTGTTCTCTATAAACAATTTCTACTTCTGTATCACTCAGGTGGGTGTTTACGGCTATCTTTCCTAGTTCAAACCATTATCTTAGTGGAAATTTGAATTAAAAAATTGATAATGTTGATCACTTATACAAATGGTGAAAAAAATATATAAGGATTGATCGACACTGTATTTAATGTGTAAAACATAATCGTATCCCTGGTAATCATCCAGTTAGAATGAACGTAGAGTAATCCCTTTACTAATTCTATAAATGATTCAAACTGTGGTTTGATATTTATTTTATGTAGAAAAAATAAGAAATGTGCTAAAGTACCAAAGATTATGAATAGCCGAAATCTTGAATGTTTCAAAGAAACTATAATAAATAAAATTTCCCACTGGTGTTAGATACAAATGTCTTTAAAAAGGTATTTCAAGGTAGAATGTTTGTCACTTTTTTTTTATCTTTACTAAATTATTTTTTTACACAAATGAGGAGCAAAAACACATTATTATAGTGTGGTCAATGGAATATAAAACTGGAAAATTGTAAGGACTTATCTTTAGGCTACCTTGATGTTTTGGTAGAAATAAATTATCAGAAAGTTAATACATTTAATAAATTAATAATTTTTTAATGTGATTTTAAAATAAATTGTTTTCATATTTTCTTGCCAAACTATAATGCCAGCTTAATTATCCTTCAGATTACTTATTATGTCAACCTTTTTGTTTTTTAACACAATATCTTTAGTTAAGCTATTCGAAACCTTCAGAAAAAATTATATTCTTATTAATTGAAACATGTTTTAAATTCTTCTTTTTTTTTTGTAATTTCTAGAAAATTATGTTTTAATTATTTTTATTTATTATCCTGATAGTTGGCAATACAAGAAATGCCTTGATTTATAACTTAACACCCTTTGATCATGTTAGGATTTTCTGTTATATTCTTAGTTTTCACATTAATCGGGAAGCTAATACATGACTTGAAAATATATTCAGTCAATGGTTCTAACTATATAATTATGGCTGTTAAATATTTTGAATTGTTTGTTGGTCATTTTACATAGTTTAAATGTGAATTATTGCAACATTGTCCAAGAAAACTCTTGGTCAGGTGGAACTACCATTTGTTTAGTTTTCTTAAATGAATCCATTTGACTAAAAGTCTCCATTGCATCTTACTCTTGTGGTGCTTGAACATTTTTATTCGTGTTCTTTCCAATTTAATTCTTACTATATCAGAAATTTTAAGCTAGATTCTTGTAAAATCATGTGGGGTTTTTTTTTTTTTTAAGTTTTGCATCGCATTATTTTAATCAGCACTTCTGTGCCTATTTTAAATGGAACAAAATCTCACTATTTTGTGAAATTAAAGATATTTTTGCTAAATTGGTCAACGAAAAAAAGGAAGTTTTTTATTAAGCACTTCCACAATTTCTACAATGTAAAAAGATTTGTCGTGGGATATTTTCTACTGCCATTTATCCGTACTCTTTCTTTTGAACAAAAGAAATTTCGTATTAGGTGTTGACAATATAGAGTACTACACTGGCTGTTAGAAGTATATTGTATACCTAAAATATTCAAAACGGGCTTGAGGACAATCTTGTTACTAAAAGAGAGAATTTTTCATCAACCTCGGGTTGTTATACAGTGACAGGCTAACTTTTTTTTTTTAATTTCTTACTACCAGTTCAAGCTATACACTTATGTACTAATTATGCTAAAGAAAGGGAATCAATAAGATGAAATTTAGAGGAAGTGTACCTTTATTTGTATGGAGGGAGAGTGGAAAACTGTTTAAGAAACTCCATCCACAGAACACCGGCAATTTTTTTATTTGATATAGGCCCAACCAGAGACTTCCCTGAAAATTACGCATTGTGGACATTTTAGATGCAAAGTTTAGAGCGTATGATCAAATAAAAATTGCTTGTTTGTGCTTTGTTTACTTTTCTCCAATTGTCACTTTATATACATATATATTTATTTATTTACTTTCAACTTTGTAGGAAACATGTATCTAACTATTTCCCAACATTCCCTGGAGAGCCTTGAGGTCAAGAATAACATTGTAGGATATTTATAGAGATAGTGGTCATATTATTCTTCCAGATAGAAACATGGCAATCTAAACAGGTGTTGAATATTTGTCACAAGCATTGTGCAGGGTGTCTACATTGTGGGAAAATCTGGGGAAACTGGAATTAGCCAGGAATTTGGTAGATTACAAACAAAAAAAATCCAGGAAAATGTTGTTTTACTAAAAATATAAACTATAATAATCATTAAATCAGAAAATCACAATGTGATTCTCAAACTTTTTTTTGTAGCTATATGATACATTTTTTAATTTTCTAATTCCTAATATACTATGTTAATACAAATAAAAAAATGTTTATTTGGGTTTTAAAACTTATTATTATTATTATTCATAAAAAATATTAATAAAAAATGTGGGGGTTATAAGGCTGTGGCATACTTTTAAGTCAGGAATTTAGAAATGATCAGGAAGAAGTCTGGAATTTCATTGGTTAAGTTGAGAAGACACCATGATAGTAGCATTTGACCAGAAACTTATTAAACTAAGATAAAAGGTCCTGGTCATTTTCCACAATACACGTGACAAATATTCAAGAACTGTTGAGAAATATATCTACTAAGGAATATTTGATTTATTTCGACCAAAAAGAGATTTTTTTGTTATGAAAACTGTCAAGATACAAACCTTTACTAAGAGTTCCTCTTCCATCCTTAACATATAATTTTACTTAATCCATTTGAATATTTGTATATTTTATTTTAATCAATGTTATCAAACTCGAAGCAAAAGTAATTAATTAATGCAATTGTATACTTTAATATCTCTTATGATCCCACAGCCTATTTACAATTTAAGGTGAAATGTTGTCGAGCACTATTCTAGTTTTATCTGTATTAATTAGAACTACAACAACTGGCATTTATCATAAAATAAAAAATCACTTTATATGAAAAAATAATTATTTTGAAATATTTTTCCCCCTCATTCTTTTGTACACTTTAAGCCATCACTATCGTGTTAGTCTGGTCCATTGATGACAGAGAGATCGGAGTTTGAATCCTGATTGGGTATATCGAGGATGTTTTTTTCCTAAATGGTTTCCCACTCTCCTTCCATGCAAATGTGGGTGGATTACCTCTAAAATGCTTCCTTCCTCATTCCTACCCCATCAAATATGCAAATAACCTGAACAGGTAGAAAGATGTTGTGATAACACATATATTAAAAGATTTGTTAACTCATAACACACACACTAAATAAACTCTTATTAAAGAAGATAAGTCGCTATCGCACAATTCCTTAATCTAGGTTTTGTACTATCGCAACTTTTCAGGAGAAAGCGTGAAATAGATAAAACAACTTCCAAAAACCATTAAAGGGATGAAGAATAACAGGACACACATATTTAAAAACAAAGATTTAGGATGGAAACATGAAATATAATGGAAAGATAGTAAATATAATTTGTTTTAATCTCTCTACATATGGGACATTTAATTTCATTGCAAGAGAAGGTACAGGAAAAAAAAAACATATAGATAGTAATATTTCCTCCATTTTTTTTCCTATCCTCTTTTCTCTTCCTTCTTCCATCATAAAACAATACACCTCTAAAGGGAAAGAAATTATCTTCACTGTTAGAAACTTGTACTAAAGAAACATTTCAATTGATTGATATAATTTAATGAGTTCCCTTGGCCCCCCTAGTCTCTTTCCAAGGAATTTTAAACTAAATGGAATCTCTCTTGTAATTTCTTTAGGCAAGACTTCATTCCTCAAGCCTTGTTTTGAGCTGTTATCTATATAAAGCTTTTATTGGTGGTATTTATAGGTATTTTAAAACAATACAGGCTTGTATTCAACATTAAATGAATCAACGACTTCAAGTTAACTTACTAGATCAACCTTGGTTACCAAAATGGGATAAGATGAAATTCTTTAGACAAGTACTACTTATACCATCAGAAATATTTATGTGATGTTAGTTATATAATTTGTACATAGTTTTATATAGTTAAATTGTTGTTTATTTTGTTAATTTTTGTATGTGTCATATTTTGCCAAGATTGTTTTTTAAATAATTTATTCGATTTCCTTCGCCCTAGAAAGTATTTGGTTGTACATAAATGAGGAAATGTCTGTCTGTAAATAAAGAGAAGATATATTATGCTTGTGAACTAAAATACATTTTCTGTGACAAATGTAACTTGTATGTATAGTAACTCTTCAAACTTAAACAAATATAAATATTTGTAATTAATGTGTTTTATTATTCTTATTTCTGTGTATGTATGTATGCATGCATGATATGCATAAGACTTCCATTCAAACTCTTAATGGACATTGCACACCTCGCCTAACAGATGCACCTTTTGTGTTTTTTGTTTACTCTTTTAAGAAGTTGTGTTAAGTTTCACACTCACTTCTGATGAGTTCTGATAGAATGAAACCTAGGTTGGGGAATGGGCGGTAATGATCGATTTTCTTCAAGAGGCAGCCATTGCCATTTTGTCCAATGGCAGCAATGTAATATGTGAACTGTGTTTTTATTTTCATTGTAAAAGACATTGTGTTAGTACCTTTCCTGTACCTTCTTCCAAATATAATAAAAATACAACCAAACTAATTGATCAAGCATTCGTTCCCTTGGACCACACAAATCAAATATGTGTGAGAGGGACTTTCTCCATGCTGAATGGTTTTTTAAAATTCTTATTGATATATTAAACATAAAAGTTAACAAAAACTAGGGAATACTATAACTTTGTATATAATTAACTGTTGCTCTCATTTCGATTTATTAAGAGTATTTCCAAAATGTTTAATAGTCTGTATTAATATACCAGGTAATTTGGATAATTGCAAATTTAATACATAACCTCTTTTTAAATGATGAATGAAGTAACTTTAGGAGACGTTTTGTAATGTCTCAAATATGATTAGATTCCAACTAGTCATCTCAGTAACTGCAGAAAAAAAAATGGCCATATACATAAAAATAAGTGGACATTAAGTGATGGTTACATTTGTGCATGAAATATAAATAATTACAGAAAACCTCTCATTTCCCAATAGCTAATCTCCAAAATGGCTATCTGCATTTTTGTTTATGTATTAGTTTTCAGTAGCTGAAATGCCAATTTAAAGGTTTTACGTCGGTAAAATCTTTATTTATTAATTTAAGATACACAAATAAAAAAAAAAGTCAAAAGAAAATTTACATCTTTAAGAAAAAATTATAAATTTAGTTTTGTTGTGTTTTTAACTTTGTTATATTGAATAACCATTTATTTAAATACTATGTGTATGTATAAAAAAAACTTTTCTGTAACTATGTATAGTAGGTAATTTTTATTATTTTTTTTTTACCTTTTAACTCTTCAGAGGGCTATTGATTTCATACCCAAAAATGTTTCTATCTGAGACAGGTTCAGCCCCCTTATATATAAGTTATCAAAGGTTTTACTGTATAAAAAAGTAGCAACACAAAGAAAATAATTTAATTACGATTTGTAGATCTATAATTCAAAAGGGAAAGTCATTTTTGGCAAATTTACACAAAAAACAAAAATATTTATTTTCAATTTAAATAGGATAGTAACCAAAATAGTTTATTTTCTTCAATGAAATTTGGATAATGATTTAATATGTGTACAAAATTTGGTACAAGATTATTTTCAGAGTTGGACAACTAACTTGTTCATTTGAAGGGGTCTGGCTTTCTTTAGATTGGAGGGGAAGAAATGTAAATAGAATTCTATAATAACACAGTAAAGATGCCTCTTTATTTACAACATGATCAGTTTTTTATTTTAATAAAAACTTCATTAAGGTGTTGTAGATAGTATTTATTTTAATTTTATTTACATTCATCAAATACTATTCTAATGATTTGTACACTAAACTGAATAATCAATCAAAAATGAATTATTAAAAAATATAAATATTTTTTCCTATTAAATAGTCTTGTATCTGACTTCAGAGTTTGAACCACAATGTCCAATTGTGAACCTTTTAAATATATGACTAGTTTAAATAATTAATATTTATCTATTTGTAAATTATATTTTTATATTTCCTTACAAGTATATAAGGAAGTGCTGTATATGGCATTCTTTGTACCAATAGTAGCATATGCAAAATAAACATGAACAATGAACGTAAGAGAGACCAGGAAATGGAGGCCATGGGAATGAAGTTTGTGAGTAGCATGTTAGCTGACACGAGGAGAAACAAAATTAGGAATAATGCTATCCGGAAAAGAGTGGAGGTAAAGGGAGTACATGAAAGAATAGATGAAGCAAGGCTTAGATGGTTTGGTCGTGTAATGAGGATGGAAATGGAGAGAATAAATACCAAAGAGAATAATGGAGATGGATGATGATTTTATCTATCTTGCTCTAAAGAACTTTCTCAATACCCGCCTTAAGGGCCACATGGTCTAAGGAGCTACTTTGGCGAAAGACTGAACTGCCGATGAGGGGGTGTCGGTCGGGTGTACCAAGACTGGTTTTCCTACTTGGTTTCCACTCAACTTCCATGCAAATGTGGGTACACTCCATCTAAATTAAACATTACTCGTGCCTAACACAGCGTAATTAGTACATATGTGTATAACCTGCAAGGATAGTAAGATGCGATGCTAAAAAAAATCTCTCATATCTCTATAAGGAAAACCTCTTATTGCTTTATGAGGTAGTAATTGTATTATATTTGGAAGAAGGTATAGGAAAGGTGGATAGAAACATATAAAAGGGACGAACACAATATGGCTTTTACAATGAAAATAAGAACACAGTTCACACTTTACATTGCTGCCATTGAACAGAGAGTTAATGGTTGACTAATAAAGACGGTGACAATCGATTTTCTTTAAGAGGCAACCATTACCTCTTTGTCTAATGGCAGCACTGTAAAGTGTGAACTGTGTTATTCTTTTCTCTTTGTTAAAGCCATATTGTGTTCGTCCCTTTTATATGTTTCCATCCAAATATAATATCTCATTTATACATCATCAAAGTTTACACTAATCTGCTTAAACCTGAAAGTACAAATTTCAACCCTAGCAGATTGCTTTGAGAGTGATTTCTTTTCATACTTAAATAATTACTATTAACTATACCTCTTGTTATAAATTAATATTTAAATTTAATCATCTATTAAAAGTGCAATTTGTTTTTATACCAGGAAACATTTTTAGATGAAAAATTTAAAAATGACTAGGAACTTAAGAGTAGCAATGTGACAACCAATTTTCTATGATTTCAATTATGTAAAAATGGATGTAAAACATATTTTCATATATTATATGATTGTGTTTATATTGGACTTATAAAATAATTAGAGGTGAACATGACCAGTGGATTAGAAAAGGCTTATATTTACTTTATGATGAACTGTTAAAATTTACACCCAAATTCGGACATACTGATCCCATGAACATGAAGCCACGGCCATTCCATTGTCGGCAACGGACAAAGATGTGACTCGATTATCGTGGCCTGTCAGACATCCTGAAATTAATGAAATAACATTTGATCTGGAAGTAATTTTAAACTTAGTATTATTCTAAAAAAATAGTAATATATTTGATAAGAAAAAGGCAGATACTTATGCGAATTACAACATTTTTTCCAACCAAAGAAATAATCATCAAATATTTGTCAAACTTTTAATTAGAGTACTACAATTTAGCTATGGAAAATATTTTAAGAAATAACTAATAATAAGTACAGACCAAATTTTACTAGTTGTTTAGGTTATAATCATAATTTTTATAGTAAGGTATAGTTATATTATTGGTATTATTTAATAGGTATTGATTTATATATATATATATATATATATATATATATAAAGTGAGAGATGTAGGTCATATGACTTGAAGTATGAATGCGTCAAAATATATATAGTAGGGATGTGCGAAGTACACTTTTTCAATTCAAAGCAAACTCGAATTGAATATATGAAATATTCATAAAATATTATACTGTGGTTATTTAAATTACTGTATGCATTAAAATTACTTGAAAATTGTTTTATTGCACAACTGTTTGTAATATTCTGTGTAATCTGACAAATCAAACTATTATTGCAACATGCAATTCAATCTCTTCAGATTTTTTCTATATTAATATAAATTTGTATTGTATAAAAAGCCTCAGAATGACAGTAATTGAACATAAATGGAGTATTTTTACTGGCGAAGTTTCGAAGCGAAGTCGAAGTTTCGAAGCTTCGCACACCCCTAAGTTCTGGTAACTTTTCTATCAGTAAGTCCTATGAAAACTATACTAGACACTTGCACTCAAACAACAGTCAGCCAGCATATAGCATGTGCGTACGGGTAGTAAGATGCAATGTTAAAAAAAAAGTCGGCCTCGTTATTGCATACCACCCTAACTGGGTGATAACCTTATGTTAAAAAAAGGGATAGTACCATTGTGATGATTCTTGAGTGTATCCCAGATATGTATGGATTTATCGTCACTGCCACACAGAATGTATCGGCCGGATAGCGAGAGTCCGCATGACGTGAAGCCAGATGCGTTGTTAGGTGGAGAGTACAGAGCGACCTGCTGGTCGGACCGCAGGTCATACAGTCGAGCAGTCTTATCTTCGGAAGCCGTCACAAAGGAATAACCAGACGGGTGATACTGAAATTCAGGTAGAATTTAATGGGGCAATATAACGAGGCCAAAACCTAGTCTCCGACAATCGAGCGGCTGCCTGGAATCTAATTTGTTCCCTTTCATCGATGATATTAAAATAAGAGAGTTTGTTTGTCTGCTGTCATGAGCATTGTGAAATATCTACCGCACAAAGAGGACTGGAATTTAAAAATTAGTAGCTCCTGTGCACGAACATATGCACCTCAAAGCCAGAATTTTAAATTCATGTTTTTTTTTGTTTTGTTTTTTCCTCAAATTAATTAAATACTGGGTAGGACGAAATAAAGTGAAGAGTTTTTATTTTCTGTTTGAAGCAAAATAATAAGTGTTGCCATTGTGTGGCTATATCGGGCAATGACGGGTACTTCTGCCAGTTGACTGATAAATTAATGGTATTGGATCTGGTTGCAATGTTTGTCTCAGGATTAAGCTAGGACAAGCTGATAATTTCCTGTACATTGTAAAAATAGGATTTCAATGGCTATTGGAATGAAATGTAACCAGAATTTGTTAACTTTTTAAAACCATAAATCTATTGAAAGTTGACACTTAAAAGACATAAAATTTTCATAATTCGTCTTATTAATAAAATATAGTAATAGTCATAAGATTAAATTTAAATAATTGCCTGCAGTGAAATAATAAGAGCCCCTACTATAACTTAAATGATATGTTAGAAATTGTTTTCACAAGGGCTAAGCATTAAGGAAGTACCTCTAACCAAACTTGTGGTGAGATCCAAATCACTTACACTCCTTACAACTTCCTGTCACTTGAAAGATTATTATCCAAGGCAAAGTCCCTAAAGGGGACATTGGTTTATTGTCTAAATCACAACTCAACATTCATGAACTGTCATATGAGACTCGGACAGATGTTGACTTACGCAAACAGAGTTGACGTCTGCATCATGCCCGAAGAAGGTCTGCTTGCAGTTTGGATCTCTGAGATCCCACAGCTTGCATGTTCTGTCCACACTCCCGGTCACATACCTTTGTCCGTCAGGGGATAAAGATATGGAAACAACGTCGCCAGCATGGGCGTCAAACTCCATCGTCTTCTTGTTGGCTTCTAAGTCCCACATGCATCTGAAAGCAGCCGAGCCAAACTCTTTTTAATTTCAGAAACCTAGAACTTGGCTGGTGCATGCTGTTTGTGTTGCAAATATTTTTTTATTATTATGTTCAGTGCAGGGGTTATTAAAGAAATAATATGAAGCTGTCTCCCAAACTAAGGTATGCATACTCCTAGTGGTACATGGATTTCAGGGGGTATCCAGAATACCCTTATGTTCTATTAATCATAAAATGTGTTTTGATAATAAGTATGATTGAAAAAAAGTAGATCATATTTTGATGTGACCTTATGGATTTTTATAATCCTTTCTCTACCTATGTCACTGCTTTATTTAGCTTACCACTAGAACATTACTAAAATTTGGAAATATTGTTTATATTTTGAAAGGTATAAGATATTTTTGTTATTTATTTTTGCATAGAGTAAGGGGTATATTGACTAGGCCACTGAGAAGACCATTGAAAGGAAATTCACCTGCTTTAATATAGAGAAAGGTTGGGAAAAATATAGTGGAACTCGAATGTGACAACCCCTGTTTCCTCCTCTTTGGTTAAAGTTTCTGATATTGAAATATGAACTTAAATAACTCTGAAACATTTGTTTATATTGTACTACCAGTCATTATGAATTGCCTACTCATATTTTTTCTCTAATAATATCACACACTATTTTTATCACATAACTTCTAACAACTAAGTATACACAAAATCTTCGTTTTTCCTTGTTTATTTCTCAAACTCATTAAACATATGTGTAAATTTAGAAAAATGACACCCGGACGGGGATTTAAACAGTGACTTTCCAGCTCTACCAACTGAGCTATCCGAGATCTCGTCCATGTCACATGTGTTATGCAACTAGAGCGGCTAACACAAAAACCGGAAATCCAGTGTTCAAATCCCTATGTAGGTATCAATTTTCTATATTTACACAAATATTCCATTTGAATGTCATTTGAAATGATGTGTTTGCTTAAATCATTTAACTTTTGTTGTGAACTTTTTACAAAACCTAAACGCTTTACTATGTTATTTATTAGATGTTTACATTCTTTGCATATCATTAAATTATTTATTTCATATTTCTATCAAACATTTTGCCACATACACCCATCCCAAAATAAAAAATAAACAAAGTAAATTTAGAAACTTTAGTAGAGATAAAATAATATTTCATGTTTTGTTTATTTATTTTTCTTCCATGACTACTATATTTATATTTTCAATATTTTATTTTATGCCCACTCTATTATTATTTTTTGTATAGTTATTTTTCTTTCATTCTTACTATATTAATAACTTTTTTTCAAATAATCACTCAAATAGGTGTTTCATAACACAGTAGATATCTTACACCTTCATATCTCCTGAACCGGTGATGAGAGTTTTGTCATCTATGAACCTGCAGGAGGACAGGAACCCCTCGTATCCCAATAGTTCCCGAGTTATTTTGGCGGAACCCGTTGAGTCGCGGTTGTTGAGGTCGTAGACGGTGCACATATTGTCCATTCCTCCACAAGCTGTGAAACACAATATATTATTTATCATTTACTAATAATTGGGCTAGATTCACAATTTTACTTGTTCAGGCGCTTATTTAATTATTTTGATTCCGATAATGATTCTTAGTTCCAAATTCCAATCAATCACTTATCTTAATTTAAAGCAGGGTGCCTACTGAGTTGGAGAAACAAAAATTGGTGACTTTTATGGCCAAAATATTAAAAATTCGTGACTTTTCAGGGACTTTCATGGCCTTTTTTGCAATTAGTAACTTTTCCATGAGTTTAGTTACCTTCCTGACTCAGTAGACACCCTGTAAAGCCTTGGTGGCCGTATGGATTACGGTGTCACTTAATCAAAAGACTAGACTGCCAATAAGTGGGAGATTGGGATTTGAATTCCTGTCAGCTGTACTGGGTTTTTTTCCTAAATGGTTTTCCTCCACTCTCTCACCAGAGAAATGTACCCAAATTTGTGTGCAGAGAGTGAAATACGTTTTTGAAAAAACACTCAATCCACCCAATTGGGATTAAAACCCTGACCTCCTTGTCACCAGCTATAAAGATCAGATGAGACTGAAAGCCTTGTCCGAATGCTGATTGGTGTGGGTAGTTAATGTTATTCATCTTATTATTCACTGCCTTCAACAAGATTTTAGTTCACTTGTCTATTTTTATAGTAGGCCCTAGGTTATTTAAATTATTTTACGTGATGGGCTAGTTTTATAGTTGGACTTAGTACACCTTAAGTGTGGTGCTATACTAATTACAAGACGACACATAACTAAACCAGAACGGGATGGGCCAGTTTAATATGTGAAACTGGCCCAACTTGTTCTGGTTTAATTATGTGTTGTACACTTATTACATTTATTAATTACTTAAATAAAACCACAAAAACTAATTCAGTTATTAAAACTCGTAGGTAATGTTTCCCATCAACATTATGATCAGAGAATCAAACAGTTGATGAGATGGAATTTGCTGGTTCGTTTGACCAGAGATTTGATTGACAATTATGTTTTAATTGCTAATGGTGCAAATGAAAATCAAGTTTGGGATACTGATTGGAGATCGCAAGTTACATTTGATCTCTGCTCAAGCCATTTATTATGGTTCATGCAACTGGCCATAAGCCTGAATATGAAACCGGCCCAAAGTGTGATGTTTGTAAATGTGGTTTGAATAAGATGTGTATTTCTGATAAAACTTGTCTGACTGTATCTAATTCCTGAATAAGTATTTTACTCACCTACAAAGTTTCCCGACTGTGCGAATGCGACACTCATGACCCAAGCTGACCTCAAAGGGATGACTTGCACCTTGTTGCCTGTCCAAGTGTCCCAGATGATTAGTTTGCCATCCAGGGAGCCTGACACGCAGTGCCTGTTGACAAATGAGAAAAATGTCACAGCTTTTTCAACATAAAATAGATTGATTCCATTACCCCCCCCCCCTTTTTTTAATACTGTACTATAAATATTTTGTGATCATATATTTAAATTCTTACCCGCCTCGGTGGCGTAGTTGGCTAACGCGCTAGTCGTGTTGAGCTCGACCACTGAGGACGGGGAGATCGAGGTTCGAATCTCGGTCGGGTGAACTGGGGTGGTTTTTCCTAAATGGTTTTCCACTCTCCCTCCACGCAAATGCGGGTTCACTTCCTCTAAATTCAACCCTCCCAATTCCTAATCCATTAGCGTAATTAGTACTTAAGCGTATAACCCGAACGGGTAGTAAGACGCGGTGCTAAATATTTAAATTCTTGGAAAGCTTTTGCTAAGAAAAAATAAAATTATAATGATAAAATTAATTTTTGATTATGTTATAAATATTAGAGCTAAAGCATCAAATGTTGAAATAAAATAACTTAATCTATCTGATTCAAGCACCCACCTGCTATCGCCACTAAAATGAACCGAGTTAACTTTATTTATGTGTCCTTTAAGCATTTTTTTAGTCGACAGTCGAACTTTTGGTGCCGCCCCCAGCTCGTTGCATGCATCTTCAAGAGTTGCGTCAGCAAACTTTTTCTGTTGATCCTACAACAAAAACATTATAATACTATATTAATAATATTATAGACAGATCAAAATTGCGCTCATATTTTTGTTTTTGTTTTTTAGGGAAGGAGAGTTCTACTTGCAGTGACTCGTGTTTAAGTTTACCAACAAATGATGGCAAGGGATTTTTTTTAACATTAAATTCCTCTTAAAGCTGTTTGAGTTGTTTTTAAACATATTTGGGGTTGTAGGTGTAATTAATTCTTATAAGAGTCCAATAAATTACTCTTGTCAGGGCATTGTGGAGGAGTGACAAGACATACTTTCAAGGTGGTTTGCCTAAACACCGTCCATTGGAATGGTCCTGGGAGGGTATTGGATCAAGATATTAAATATATATTTTGGTATTCTGAAGTTCTAGTTTAATGTAACAAGAATAGACATATAAAATGAAGATAAAGGTATACAAATTTGCCTGGCGATAAGACGGTAAGCCACATTGTAGAGACCCACCACAGTGAGCACACAGACTAAACGTCAGTCTAGTCTGCAGGAGACATGGATGTCGGGGTTTGAATCCTGGCAGGGTGTACAGAGTTGTTTTTTTACCTAAATGGTTTCTTACTTTTCCTCCATGCAAATGCATGTACAGTTCTTCTAAATTATACTTTATTTATCTCTAACCCACTAGTGTTCGACACCTTATCACCTTATCAGTAGGGTGTCTGATTACTAAACTAAGGATCCCTGGCTCTATTTTAGGCATGGCTAAGAAATGTATAATTGGTGAAATGCAGATTTTCATTTTCACAATGATGAATCAACGGCCAAGTGTGGAGGAGGAAGGGGGAGGGGGGGTGAGGAAACTTCACAAACAGAGAGGAGCTGTCAATTAAATTCTGACCCGTTTTCGTGGCCGCATGGTCTAAAGCGTCACTTTCAAAATAGACTAGACCACCGATGGCGGGGTTTGAATCGTATTTGGGTGTACCGAGGGTGGTTTTTCCTAGACATTCTTCCACTTTTCTTCCAAACAAACGCAAGTACACTTCATCTAAATTTAACCTTCTTATCCCTTACACATTAGCGTAACTGATACATATGCATATAGCCTGAACAGGATAGTAAGATGCGGTGTTAATAACTTGAATGGGTAGTAAAGCTGTAGTTCACCAAAAAAAAATATGTCAAACTGGTGCATAGTCGATGATCAAACCTTGCTCTTACCATGCCAGAGTCAAACACACTAGTAGGCTGAACACATCACTTTGTATCTAAATCAAATTTTAAATAATAGTGGTAATTAGTGTGGACATTTAAAAAATATGTTTCAGATGCAAGATAGTGTTCACCTTGTGTGGTATAGTAATGTTTACGTCTCCAATAAGACAACAATACCGCACATGTCATGTTAACTGAGTTGGGTACATTGTTATGTCAAATAAACACAGAGATGTAGTATCTGGCCAAAGAAAGAAGCCATGAAGAGCTAGCAATAATTATGCGTTATTTGGCTTCAACCCGCTCGCTCATTTTAATAACGACTCTGCTAATCTCTCCATTGCATCAGTGGTGGTAATTGACAGCTAGTAAAAGTTAGCAGAGTTACTCTTGTGTATATATTCACCAAACAATATTATCTGCGAGACAATAATATGTTGAGCTGCCATCATTTTTGTCAGTCAAAACTTTCACAACAAACAATTTATATGACTTTAATTACTTTTTCTTTTAAGCCTTTTTACATTATTTAAATATGAGCTTATTAAAAATAATAATTTGGATATTTCTTTTTTGTGTAAAAATGTCTTTAGAAGAAAGCCAGTAGGGCCTACAGTATAAAGACCTTGAGTCCAACCTGGCCCAAGTTCCACCATTACTGAAAAAACCTTAACTTTTGACACAGTTCATTGACCCTAGAGGCCTCATGGGTTCACTATTAATAAAATTTCCCCCTCTTCTCACTTCCCTGCCGCTTTAATTTTTTATACATTTTATTTTATTTTTATTATTATTTTCATCTTTAGGTATTGTATGTATTCTCCAAAAGAGGTATAGAATTAAGCAAAAGGAGTGTGTATTTAATTAAAAAGTGGTAGAGTTGAGCAAAAGTGGTATATATCAACCAAAAGGGGGTACATAGCTGAGTAAAAGAGATGTGTGATCAATTAAAATGGGTACATATATGGCAAAAAGGGGTATGTATCGACCAAAAGGGGTACAAAGTTGAGCCAAATAGATATGTGTGCACCAAAAGCAAAAGGGGTAATTGTAATACACCAAAAGAGGGGTACAGAGATGAGATAAATCAGGGTGTCTACTGAGTTGGAGAAACAAAAATTAGTGACTTTTTGGTCACCTTTTATGACCACAAAATTCCTTCGATAAACACGTTGAAAATTATATAATGCATATATTGGCATAATACACTCACATGCAACATTAAACTTTAACTTAATGGCGAACATTAATCTTGTCCTTGGCATCACAATGGAAACAATCAGGCAACTTGTGGCTAGCGCATGGCATCATGGGTAGTGAGTGGGTGTTGCGACTTTCGAAGCATTCGCGTTGTTACGATATCAAAAATATTTTTGTGGTTCAGCAAAAGGTTTGTGTTCAATGATACCTAGTTGGGCAAATGAGGTCCCAAAATTGGTACCAATTAAGCAAAAGTGGTACATATACACCAAAAGGGGGTATATGTGTGTGGAGAGAGAGTGTAAAACCAAACTTTGCCACTTGGGCTAGCTTGCCCATTGTAGGGTAGGGAACTAAACCTCTCTACAGGGCTCAAAGCCACCCCTGTTCTTAGTGCACAGAAAATGAATTAGAGGAAGTGTACCAGCATTTCTGCATAGAAATTAGTGCTCAGAAAGGGCCATATCTGCCTAAAAACATTCACCTTGAGACGTTACATGGAGAAATAAAAGACACCCGTACACAGTAATTGAACCAAGGACCTTTGACTTAGTGAGATAAGGGTCTACCACTGAGACATTCAAATACATGTCACATTGGTTTCGATGAAATCATGAGACTTCAAGATCAAGACATGATTGATCAAGTAACAGTATATTCAATTAAATGTATTAGATAAGCCAAAAGGAAACACTCAGTAACCAATAAGAGTCAAGAATACTTAGGTAGGCCATATCCAGGTTAGATTTTGTATAAAAACCCTTGCAAATCGAGAAGTTAACTATTCTACTTCTGACTTTCAATCTTCAAGAACCTAAAATGATATTTAACCACACACCCTGAGGAGGTCTGCTGTTCAGATTAACAAAGGTATGTAATACAATGTATTACTGTTTCAAAGTAAGCAATAATATGTATATATGTCTCAAAACAATAATTATTTCAACATAAATAATCTTTATTAAATTCAATTGTGTATACACCCAGCAAAAATGTGAGTTGATGTATAAACCCGCCTATTTAAAGATGTATGTGGGTTCATACATTTCAAAATGTGTATATTGGGGAATGTTATTTTCTTTTATTAGGGGAGATGTATTTTTACCAATATTTCAGTGGTATATACTTAAATTCACATAGGGCCTAAGTGCAGTTTGAAAATTTTAAATCTTTAAAGGTTTGGTTAAATTTTATTACATGAAATAATAGTTGAACTAATGACATTTATTTTGTTCAAAATTGATATTTGGGTGATATTGATTGTAGCCTAATCAATTTAAGGTAGTTTACTGAAAATGTATTTACGATTTAGTTTAAATTAGGCATTTGGGAATTTTTTTAATTGAGGTAGCATGCTAATGAAGGTTTGAAAGTTTAAAAATGGTTCCAAGCAATTTTGTGTAAACATCCCTTTTACTCAATTCTGTTAACCCCTTTTGGTGAATACAACCTCTTTTGGTTTATACGAATCCCTTTTGCTCAAATCTCTACCCTTGAACATGCACCCTTTTTGCTCAACCTCTAACCCTTTTGGTCGATACATATCCCTTTTTCCAACTCTTTACCCCTTTTTAATTGAACATGCATCCCTTTTGCTAAAGTTTGTACCACTTTTGTATATGTAACCCTTTTGCTCAACTTTGTACACCTTTTTAACTGAATGTCCAATCCTTTTTCTCAATTTGTACCCCTATCGTTCAATACATATGCCTTTTTGCACAACTATGTAACCCTTTTGGTGAATAGCTATGTACCCTTCCCTCTGGGGGGGGACATGAAAAGATATATATAAAAAGGGGGTGGGTAAGAGGTGGAGGAGGGTGAAGGTAGGAAGCTTTACCTACGGGGAAGTTCTACCAAACCATAACACCTGAGGGGTGGTGGGGAGATGACATCATGGGGGTAAAGGGAACCCACATTTCCACAATACTTAATGATGAAAG
Source organism: Timema podura (assembly GCA_033556935.1). Classification (NCBI taxonomy): domain Eukaryota; kingdom Metazoa; phylum Arthropoda; class Insecta; order Phasmatodea; family Timematidae; genus Timema; species Timema podura. The sequence continues at coordinate 16,924,705 of JAVRXN010000014.1, read as the reverse complement.
AGAAAATAAAATACATAAAAAATTAAAGGAGGTCCTATATTGGGAAGTGATGGGAGGGAGAAATTCTTTTACTGAGTCTCGTAAAAACTATATTCGATTGTGTTAATGTTCGTATGTTTACAAAATATAAATGTTTTATTTTGGAACCCAAAATTTTGTATGGCTCTTTCTCTAAGTTATAAAAAAACATTTATTTAGTTTATAAATTAGTGACCAGTTATGACAAGATACAATTATGTGAGTATAATATGATTTAGTTTACTATTTCATGCACTATAATATATATTGTAGACACAACGCAAAACAAAAAACATAATAATTTTATTAGTAAAGAAAAAGCTAATTATACAAAAATCATGTGGGAAGTATATGATTAGAAATGTTTGATAACAATTTTTATTGATAATATAGTATTAATAAGAAAATAATCAATATTTCCACATAGGTTAACACTAGCCTAGTGAGTTCCATCCATTGTTTGCTATCAAAATCTTCTATAGATGTCGGTTATTACCACTCATATGCTGGAAATACTGTACTACACTTTGCGACAAAGATACTTTTCTCTTCAATGGCTCAATGTTGCCAAACCTCCTGTTCACTTTTGCCAACCCAAAAATAAAAAAAGAGTTAAGGGTGTTATTACTAAATCATACAATATTTATTTTATAATTCAGTTCTTTGATAATTATAAAAGTTATTTGATAGTAGAAAATTAATATCTTTGACATTCATCAGAGATTTTTCTAAAAATGATGTATTTTACAAATCTTTTGTAAAACTCTTAGACTATTGAACATGGTTTTATCAAAGAAAATAGTTAAGTCTGGATGATTAACCTGGGCATGCGAAGTGGACAAAAAATGTTTTTGTAGAGTATGAACAGGATATTTTCTTATAAGACACAAACACTACACTTTTAGCATTTCTTAAGTTTTTGTTTTTCCTTTTTTTATCAAATATTCAAAAGTTTTCTGATCCATTTTTCAATTAATTCCAGTTGTTCAATTTCAAGTTATTTTAGCGAGCAGCTATTAATTCCTCTTCCATTATATCTACCAGCCCATGGCTGAACCCACATCTGTTTCACAAGTTTTCTTTTCTTTTTGAGCAACAATACCACTCATAGTAGCAGCATTAAAAATTAAATCATTGAGATCCATTTTTGAATTCACATTTATTGTATAAACTTTGAAATAAATGTGATAGCACATCTTTAATCGAAAACAGCATGGAAACATGTATATAATAATACACAAATTAAAATGTTTATCTAAAAAATAAGTAAATATGACTAGGTATTACTGAATTCAATCGAAGTGCAGTATTTGGACTCACATTTATGTGAAGAGGAAAATCAAAAGGCAGTGACTTTTAATAAAAAGAAGAAATCAATTCACAATGGAGTGTATAGTATTATTGTCACTTTTGTGTGAAGAAGCCAAAAAGAAGAAAAAAAAATTGGATACATGAAATTATTAATCTATCTCTAGATACAGTAGCGGAATTGTCTACATTGTTTGATAACTTACCAAGAGACGAATCATAGTTTAAAGATTACTTTCAGGTGAGCATTGTCGAATTTCATCAAATTTTCGATATAGTTAAACCGCATTCAAACAATTAAATAACAAAATTTTGTGCATTGATATCCTCTAAAAAAAATTGATGGTTTGTTTAAAGTGCCATAAGCTATAATATATATATGCCCTACTTATGAATTGTATTAAAAAATTAAACAGAGTTAAGACATTTTAAAATACACACATTTGTTCATACTTTTATTATTTTATGAAATAAAAAGTTTTTTAAGAAATTGTATGGCTTAAGTTGCTTAAATGAAAAAAAAAATCCTTTTGTGTACAAGGACCTGTGAAAGGTTCTGGGCTGGTGTAGGTAGGAGTACTATCATTTTTACAGTATTTTCTGATCACTATTTGGATATTGGCGGTTTATAGCCAGCATCTCACACTCTGTGACTACATCTAAAACTCTCTTCTTGGCAATAATTTGAAGATCAGGAGGCAAGGTTTTAACTGTCTCCGCCATGCTGATGAAAAAATGTGCTATGGCGTCTGTTGGCACTGAAATAGGATTTATTTGGTTTCTTTCCAGATACTGACTTAGCACACTCGCAACAGATAAAGATTCAGGGGATTTTTTTTTCTGTTTTTTGCGAGGTCGAGTGCATTCAGAAGATGTTGATGGTGTAGGTGTAGGTGTAGGCGAAGTGAATATTTCATTTCCTATATCGACTTCACTTTCTGTGTTTTCTGCATCTGAATGCAAACTGACACCTTTCTCATCAACAAATACTTGAGCGAAATAAGACGATTGATCCTTGATCGGCGCTAGGTATGGATGGAGAAAATTCATTTCTTGCTGGAACTTCCATGGTCTTATTGGTTTCCCCCCTTCACTTCCACTCCGTGCCCTATGTGATATCGCTTTCCTGTAGCATTCTCTTAGGTTCCTCCACTTCACTTTGCAAACAGCCGCTACAAAATACATAAATTGATTTTTAAACAAATTATTTTGTTTACAAAATAACACTAAGATAACACAACAGCACAAACCCATTAAATTTGTTAAAAAATAATATATTGATTACCTAAATTAATTCTTTCAATAACATCAACAATAATATTCTTCACTTATCTGGAATTTCTTATTCAATAATTTTATTAAAGAATCATATTAGTAAATATATCAATAAGATCCCTTCCTGGAAACTGTTGGAGTGAATCTTAATTAAAACAATTTAACGTTATATCATGTGAAAGGCTTAGAAAAATAATATATATATTAAGACGTAATTTGTTATAATAAATTAGAGTTGGTTCAAACTATTCTTTTACGAATTGAAGAATCTCAAATCTAAACCTTCAAATTTTTTAATATGGAATTCGAATCTGAATCTTGGATAAAATTATAAACCCCAGAGGAAATAGAAAGATAGTGGAAAAATAGAAAATAGAAGCTAAATGTTAAAAAAAACTATTAAAATCAATTTATTGTAACATTCATACATTCATTTAAGTGTTAAATTAATGGTCTGGGGCCTAGTTGTTGAGCTTGTACTATAATTATCTTGGTTCTGAACCACCATAAGGATTTTAATTTCAAATTCAATATTTTCTTGAGTTCTTAAATCTTGAATATCTTTAAGGATTCAAGGATTTGAGGGTTACCTCCCTACTATAAATAATTTGCTATCATAAAACATTAATATTTTTAGTTGGGTGAAACCTTGGTTCTTTTACATGTCTCTTGCTTCTGGGAACAGCTTTAAAACCATTGCTTGACATTCAACTGTAGTAAATTTATTGTTAAAGAGACATGTCATGTGTTACGGAAAGTTTTACCTCCTATAGTAATGCTTCAACCAACTAATGAAATGTGGAGTTAAAATTAAGCTGGCTTTGAAGAACAGTGGCAGTATTGGAGCGCAAGATGGTGAACATGTTGCACTAAGGCACTTGGAAAACCTGTTTCAATTTTATTTTAACTATGAAAAGTACTTTTCAATAGTTTTGTTAGCAATGGTTGACTCAAAATTATAAATTAATAACCATAGATACACACTTCGGTGGCGGCATGGTCTAAGGTGCTTCTTCACAGTAGAATAGACTGCCAATGACGGGGAGATTGAGGTTCGAATCTCAGTCAGGTGTACTGAGGGTGGATTTACCCAAAATGGCTTTCCACTCTCTCTCCACACAAACACTTCAATATACTGCCAATAAATATAACCTTCCTCATTTCTAAAACCATCAGCGTAATTAGTACATAAGCGTATAACCCGAAGGGGTGATAAGAAAAAGATAGATGTGGGTGCATATAGTCAGAGATAAAGAATTTCCTTTAAAAAAAAGTTATTTAATGTGACCTTATGCAAGAAAGAGCACACTGAAGCAAACTCTGCACAGAAAATAATTTTTGATTATGATTAAGGTGAGCAAACAATGTAGTTGAAAATACTTTTTTTGGCCAATTAAATCAGAAATTTATAATATTCAAGAGATTCCTTCGGCAGACTCCTGGCCATACTCTATTTTGTTTACTTCTTTATGAATCAATTGATTATATCAGCACACATAATTTCTATGAGTGAGAGAGCGAAAGAGCCAATCAATTTTCCTGGGAAAGGTATTTTCACATAACTTCCGGGTTTTTTACATGCCACAATCGAAAAGGGACTGACGGCTTTACTTACCCTACAAAGGAAGTTGTACTGAAGGATTTTTATCGCTCGAGAAAAATCAGTCTATCCCAGTCGAATTTGAACCCACGAACATCAGGTTGTGAGATGAGCACTTTACTCCAAGACCACTGAGGTAGACTATTTATTTGATAAAAGAATGACCCACATCAATGATCACATAGTCAAAGGCGCCATTCTCACAACATACAGGATTGTTGGTGACGGAGAGATCGGGGTTTTAATTCCAAATCGTGTGTGCCGAGGGTATTATTTCCTAATGGTTTCCCACTCTCTTTACACAAACAATGTGAATTATATCTCCTCTTTATTCTACCTTTCTCATCCCTACACCATTTGTATAAATAAAAAATATGGGACGCTCAAAATCCTCGATTCCTTGAATCCTATGGTATCTGAGAGAGTTAAGATTCATAAAACTATCAAAAAGGTATCTTGAATACAATAACGAATACCTTGACTTAAATAACAATTTTAAATAACTGATAAAAGAAATTATAAAGATTTGTGAAGTTGGAAGAATAACAAAATCACCAAAAAAGGACAAAAATACATCAATATTTTCTAAAAAAAAAGTTTTCACTTTGTTGTTTATGACATAATAGATATGACAAACCAATAGCATTTGTCAGTGGCCTTAAAAAAACTTTTTTAAACTATATTTTAAATATTTACAGTTGAAATAAAATAGTAGGTATATAATGTACTGTATTTAAAGATTAGAGGATTAAAATTTGGATTTGAGAAATATAGGATTCAACCCATCTCTAGTAAAGAGGCCTACTACAGGTTATATATAATAGGTACAGGTGTAAATATCATTATAATTACCTAATATAAATAGGCCCTACATACATTCATACACACACAACACACACCAATAATGTTGACCTATAATATAATATATAAACAATATATACTAGTACCTATACATAAATACTCTTTAAGTCTTTATATACTATATAGATGTATGTATATTATAGGCCTATGATAATATGGGTAAATAATAAAATAGTACATAATATTACTATGTATATAGGCCTAATATATAATATAGGTGTGTATAGTATACATATTATATGTGTATATGATACATATTATAGATGTGTATATTATATATACAGTAGTATAGGTGTGTATAGTACACTACTATAAGTATACTCAGTTTTAGCTTCTGTGGTGTGACAGCTCACAGCTGATTTTGACGGCTTTGAAAAGCTACCAGACCTAATTATGTATCCTACGCCGAACATATGATCTGCAAAACCATGTCTTTATCAGTTGTCACTTCTGACGGTCAAAATTTAGGTATATACCTAACTGTTGACTTTCAGAAGTCAGCTGTGAACTGTCAGTCAGCACCACAGAAGATAAAACTGAGGTATATATATTATACATACTATAGGTGTGTATAGTATACTTACAATTGTTATGTATAGTTTATCTATATTATGTATATTATACTAGGCATGCAGGAGACATAGACCTACTATAGTATATAGGTATACATACTATAACTTTGTATAATGTAAACAGTATATCACTGTATGGAATGCTTATTTTAGGTCTGTGTATAGTATATATTGTAGTTATTTATATTATATATGATATTTTATGTATTACTATGGGATATATTTTATGTAATAATATAAGTGTGAGTGTACAACCCGAAAAAAAGTATGTATAGCATACATACTATATGTGTGTGTATAGTATGCAAATTAGTACTTTAGCTCTGTATGGAATATAGACTGAGTAGGCCTAATATATATATATATATATATATTAGGCCTACTCTAGGTTTGTATGTTTAAAAAAAAAGTAATAATCAAATGGTAAAAACGGTTCAGACGACTGGTGTGTGACAGTGACACACCAGAAGAAAGAGAGGTGGAGTTAGTGAGAGTGAGAGAAAGAGAGAGAGAGAGTAGTACGAAGGCATCGACCAATGATATAGCTGCAAATGCCAGTCGCTCTTCGCCGTGTCACGCCTGCGTACACACTACGCAGTTGACAGCCCACAGGATTTTAGGCCATTGACTGTTGTTAGAAGAAATTCCAATAATAAAGCCATAGAAATCATGTTCACTTCAAGGATTATTCTAATTTAAGAGGAGCAATAGAGTGGCAGGCCAGTATCGTGAGACGAGGGTGTTTGCGCCTTAATTGTTGACTATTTTGTATCAATACGGTAATTAGCTGATATTTCTTTCTCAGATATGACAACATGACACACCAAATGTAATGTAACAACATAAATCTTTGCGTGTATACAAAGTGTAAGATTCAAATATAAAAGTAAGAGAGCGAACCTGTTGTATTTAACTTTTTACTGATTTCTTCCCATGCATTTTCTCTCATGTTAATATTACTGTAGTTTTTGTCATTTTTATCATACACAAGTCTGTGACTCTTTACTACAGTAATAAGTTTTTCCTCGTCCATTACAGCTTTACTTTACAAACCACATAAACTTGAAATCCTGCACGCGATCTATGATATGTAATTAGTGTAACATTTTACAGCCTTGCTCGGCGACAACACCACACTGATCTGCCGAATGTCTTCGAACACTGCCGAATGTCCTCGGAAACTACCGATGACCCAAAACTTCGCCTGGCGTCGCTGTAAAATCGAAGAAAGTCTTCTCCGCGAAACGTTATTTTCGCTTCGATTCGATTATTGTCCCTTATGGACACTTACCATCTCTTTCTAGCCCATTGGTTTTACAATAACGTTGTACTTTTCCTACCTAGCGGAGTTGCCATTTTGTAGCATAAAAACGAACATCGTCATTTCGATGGAAGAAGCATGCATGCAGTATTAATTGCATAGCATTCACAGCTGCATCCAGTGAAAGCGATTGATATAAGCCACTAAATGAAGATTTTATTAATTTCAAGTATTTAACGTGCACTTTCTTAACCGATTGATTATATCCGCATACGAGAATTTTCTATGAGCGAAAAGGCCCACTAATTTTGCCCGGTAGAGGAATTTTTTTACATCCCTTCCAGGCAGTGGCGGTGAACAGACTTGTGGAGAGGTCGAGCGTAAAAGTACACTGCAGGGGTTGAGGAAAATATGCATTACTTGTACATTATTAGTTTTTGCTTAAGTTAACGTAAATATCAAATTTATCCATGATTACTTTTAGATTAAATGGGGACTATATGGTGAACAACAATTATTTTAATGAATTCAAACAAAGCTAAAATTAACTATTTGTAACATCAATGCATCGTAGAAATAGTTCCTTTGTAATATGCATGAGTAGTTGGATATCCAGTGTTCGTACAATCGTATGGTCTAAAAATACTAGCCTTTTCTGGCCTCATTTTCCTTGCCCTTCTTATTTTCATTTGTTTCCCAGAATCAATCTACAGGTCCACTAAAAAGGTGTTTGTCAAAAACAGAACACTGATGAAAACTATCAGTGGGTTGGAATGAAGTTTAAAGTACCTAATTAGTTATGAGTTTTTTGAAAAAGTTACACAACTTTTGTATTATAATTGTATTTCCATATTTATTAGATCATTTAAAATTATAATTATTATTATTACTTTGGAAGGTATTATATTATTGTATGATTGGATATTATGAATGATTTTTCTATACTAATTTTTTTAAATTCATTTATTCTGTACCTGCCCTTAACCTTTAAAATTAGATAACTTACTTTGCATGGCTACATTTTGTTGACGCTGTGGACCAAAATCCCAGAAATATAGAGTGAGTTATTTACCCCTTTTATAATTTCAAGAATGTGAGGAATGCAAGGCCTCCACCGTGGTTCGGATTCCACGTTAAACTGTAGGTCCTCAATTTCATCTCACAATCACCCTACCATTACACATTAGCGTAAGTGTGTATAACCCGAACGGGTAGTAAGACGTGGTGCTAATAATAATAATAATATTTTAATTTTAAAATATTTACTATAGCCTTCATTAATTTTAAATACTGTGAGATGCAATTTGAAAAAAAAAAGTTATACTTTGTATGTGCAATTAAATTTTAAAATAACCTATCAAAATAGGTACCCAATAAGATCATGGAAATATTCCATTTTGAGGGGTCAAGAGCCCCTTTTCCAACCCATGCGCCTTTCCGTTTTAGTAAATTAGTAACCTACATGGTTTGTACCACTGTTTAGCTCAGTCGAAAGCGCATCTTCCTACTGAACAAGGGATCCCGGGTTCGATTCATGGTATAACCTGAAAAATTTATGGATGATAAAATAAATTGGGGCCTCCCCCGGTCAATCTTGTTTGCTTCAGAATTAAGTGTTTAAGTCGTGTACTGATATAATTAGTTAAGTACACGTTAAATACCTCCCGTGAAAAAAATTACATTTTGTTAGTGTCACTTGCATTTTTTTTAAGCATCGCGTCTTACTACCTGGTCAGGTTGTGCACCTATTTACTAATTACATTAATGTATTAGGGATTAGTAAAGTTGAGTTTAGAGGAATTGTACCCGCATTGGAGTGAAGGGAGTGTAGAAAACTATATAGGAAAAACCACCCTCATTACACTCGTCTGGGATTCGAACCCCAATCTCCCCGTCCTTGGCAGTCTAGTCTATTTCTAGGGTGACGCCTTAGACCATACGACCACTAAAGTGGGTTATCTACTTGTTCAACCTAAATAATGTAAATTGTCCAACTCACTTTAACTTTATTGATGAGGTCCTCCAATTCTTTACGAAGTTTCACAAGTTCTGGATCTTCCTTGGGAGGCATAATCTACTTGTAGGTCTCCTAAAAGTAGACAATAGCATTTCAAGTCACTTCTTTTAAACTCTATACCAGGAATTTTAAGGTGGGAGTGTACGAAACACTAATCAAGGCCAGTGTTTTTATAGCAAAACATCATTTTGGTCAAAAGAAATCAAATATTTTTCTGGTAAAAACAAATAGAGTTTAATTTTATTCACGTGGTGATATCAACAGTTGTTGAATATCTGTCAAGGGTATCCTGGAAAATAATGACAACTTTTATCTTCATTAAAAAAGTTTGTCGTCTAATGTCACTATGCTCATGACAGATATTCAACAACTGTTGATATCACCACGTGAATAAAATTAAACTCGATGTTTTAACTGGAGCTATATTTTATTTATTTTACCCAAAAAAATATTTTGCTATAAAACAGAAAAAAAAACACTGTACTCCCACTTTAACCGGGGCTATGGGAACCAAATAATAGGATTACGGGACTCGAACTCTGAACAGTAAAAATCCCATTAGTTGTAACAAAACCCTGATTTTTTTTTATACAGGACACTCGCTTTCGACCACCAACATTGATTCAAAGTCACTAACATTTGGCATTCTAGAAATGTGTTTTATTTGATTTATTAACGATAGAGTTCATCTAAAAAAATAATACAGCCTTTTGGATTTCTGTGTCATTTATCTTTACATTATTAACTAATGGACTAGAATTTAAATACAGTATGTGTGTTGTATATATATATATATATATATATATATATATATATATACATATGTTGTTGCAGCATGGTTTCCAGTTTTCAAAGAATTTAGTCTATGTAACAAAAAAAGAAAAAATTGGTCAAAATAAATCAAATATCGCTCTCCTACACCAAGTAATCTCAAACGTTTTTTTAATATCTCACCATGGGCATTACATAATTCAAACAGGACTTTCTATCTTCATTTAAAAAGTTCCTGGTCAACCTTCCCTTTGGCTTGGGAGACTAAGCCCATTAAATTATATTTTCAACTCCCCCCCCCCCCCCCCCACGAATAAAATTCCCCTGCCACTGGTTCAGAGAATATGGTAAAGGGTGAGTTAGAGGGAAAGCAATCCTCTTCCTAAAACATCGGGCGCGTTTTTAATGGAGGGGTGTGCTACCCCGACCATCTAAATTTACTTTTAAAAATAATTCAAAAGGCAACCGCCTTTAGGATACTAAAACGAGTTTTGAATCATTATTTTTAATGGGGACCATTATCTGTATTCTCTTGATTAAAAAACGTTCGTTTTAAAATAAGCATCGTTGGAGACCTTCTTTAATATTTTCAATGATATAAAAACAACTTTAAACATATTTATTGAAATGACGCATAGAAGTTTTACTATTATCAGTAAAACTTAATAAAAATTGTACTTTTTTTTGGTCCTAACAACAAAAATATTAGCGACATTCTCCAACAATATTTATTTTAGAACAAGAAGAATTGGTACAAATTGCTCCTCCTCCCCCCAAAAAAAGAGATATTAAAAACAATTGTACACTCGCTTAAACATCTATAATGTAAAAACTTGTGATTATAGTATGAAGTAGCAGGCTATAATACTATTCTAGTAGGAAATACCTTTTAGAAAATACAAAAACTAAATTTCGGTCAACAATAATAACATATTACTTTATTGTTAGTGTTATTTTATAAGTTAGTATTGATATTATCTATCGAAAGTGACAGTTACAGATTACATGACTTTACGTATACATATAAGAAAATTGTTTAGTAACTGTCAAATTATATCCTATTTAAATCGGACTTTAGTGAATCCTTACCTTTGTAAAGTCACGTATACAAGATGTTGGTGCACGGTTCGGTGAAACTCGGCAACAGAGAAGCGCTTGAGTGGTGTTTCTGCACAGCTGGGAATGTTATCTTGTTAGGTTGGTAAATCCTATTATCACGGCTACCTGGCTCCAATACTTATTGGATTATCAAGTCGAGTGTAGGGGGGGGGTATTCCATACCATTTCCACAAGTACGCCGCGTTCGCTGAGCAGGGTGTCACCAAGGCAGTAAACCGGTGAAAATTTCAATAGGGCTAAGGGAGGCACAGTACACCCGCTACAGCAGGAAAAAAAAATTACGAGTATTAAATACTTCCAGAAGCTATCTAGAGTCAACGTTTTATGGTTTAAAAAAAAGGGCCGGGATTAATAAGTGCTATAATTTGTTTAACATTTGGAAACTTAAATAGCGCCTTCTCCCTTCAAATCCAAAAATCTTTACTGAGCACTTCTTAAATAAAGGTATGGGGGGAGGTATAACTGAAGGAGGGGATATTGTTACCTTAAAAATATCCCCCACATACAATAAATCTTCCCCTCTATAGATTTATTTCACTTCTCTCTTATATTTTCGAATATGCTTCGATTAAAAACAAACTTCAAATAGTTTCTAAAGGCATCGAATTAAAATTAAAATAATCGAGTGAAGACCGTTTAATCTCTTAGAGGCACCAAAATAAAAATAAATAAAAAACATATGAAGTAAGACCACTCAAAATATATTTTAGCGAAAATGAAGTATACATTGTATAACTAAGTCAAGATGATTTTGTCGATGTGATGCCCGATCGGCTGAGGTTTCTTCATCCTAAAGGAAGGCTAAAACTAGGAGTGTATAAGTTATTTCGGAGCTCACTATAACTTCTATCACAGCCACCAATAGCCCTTTCTTTAATTAAGAGCCTAGACATAAACCGGCACCGTATATTATGAGCTACAAGGTTTGGTGGCTACATCTGCTAAGAAATACCTATGTCAGACAGTATAGACAACTCATGAGACAGGCGTGTTTGGCGGAAAGCAGGCATGTCTCTTGCCAGGGGATCTAATCATGAACAGCTGTGGTTTCCTGAGATTATGTTAATGCATGCACGAACACGGGGGCGAGGAAGTTTTTGTCACGACTTAGTTTAGTTGGATGGACATGGAAACAATATTTACAAAAAAAATAAATTTAAAGAATAAAATGTAGAATACCCAACATTAGTAATAAAGTTTAACTTCCAAAACTGACACCATCTGTCAAAAGGTATAGTTGCAGAGTACATGGCTTTTTGGTGTGTGTGTGTGTGTGTGTGTGTGTGTGTGTGTGTGTGTGTGTGTGTGTGTGTGTGTGTGTGTGTGTGTGTGTGTGTGTGTGGTGTGTGTGTGTGTGTGTGTGTGGTGTGTGTGTGTGTGTGTGTGTGTGTGTGTGTGTGTGTGTGTGTGTGTGTGTGTGTGTGTGTGTGTGTGTGTGTGTGTGTGTGTGTTGTGTGTGTGTGTAGGTCTATTTTCATTTTTGACTGTTAGATAAGGTTGTTTCTATAACGATTCAACAAGATTTTTTTCTTTATCTGTATACACGTACTGTAGGCCTAGCTTCTTGTATCTCTCTATACGCCCATTTTATGAGCTATCACAAGATTTACACAAGCATTTTCTCATGGAGCTGTCATTTATAAAATGAAATATCGATAACCCATTTGGTCATTTATTTGCTCAATCAATATACTGGATTGTCTATGATGGTGAGGTCAGACAAAGTTCGAATCCCTGTTATGTGTATTGAGGATGTTTTTTTTTAAATTGTTTCTCACTCTCCTTCCAGTGTGAATGTGCCGCAAAATTATCAACGTTATGTTATTGTTTATAAAACCAAAATTAATAGTTTCATTCAATTGGGACTTTACTTTTTTTTTTAAAGAAAATTAAATAAAAATGTTTGAAAGTTATAATATATTTATTTTCCAGTTAATTTAATGGCTTATAATCAAAGAGTTAAGTAATTTTATTAATCAGGAACTTGAATTTTTTCATTTCTTACACAAAATTTCAATTCGTGATCAAATATAGGACAAACACACGCATTTCCTGTCCAACTGAGAAAAGTCTCTCTGATCATGCGCATGACTGATTCTCCTGTAGTGTCACCATTTTTAACGTTCAGTGTGCCGCAAGGACTCTAGACAAAGAACAGTGTGCCTTCAGCAAAAAATAAAAAAAGATTGAGAGCCACTGGTCTAAAATCAGCTCCACACATGCGTTATTCATTCGTCTACGATTAGTCGACGCTCGCTATGAATCACGCAAGTATAGATATCATATTCGTGTTTATGTACGAATATTTGTCATGTGTGACGAATAACGAACATTGTTCCGCCTAGAGTCGATAAACTAGCTACCACACATCATAGTGAAGGAATAATCGCCTGAGAACATTTTGGTGCACGCATCCACACTTCGTTAGCGACAATTTTGCGATAGTTATGTTGCTGAATTCAAAAAAAAAAAATCAAGGTTTGACTACACCATTGCAGGATTAAAAAGGAAAAAAAAAAATCACTTATCGCATTTTTTCGAATGCTTTTAAAATAGAAAAAAAGCACTCAATTAAACCATAAGCGGGTGCAGATGAGATCCTTAACTGAACCCAACTGGTTTGCTTCCAAGTTTATGGAAATAAAGTTTTCCTGCGCCAGTATATCATTATACCACTACAACAAATACAGAGGTGGGGTGGATACAATTTTACACAATCCTTTATAACCTTTCTTGAACTTTTTACATAACAAGCTTACACATATATTCTACACGATCATTTTACTTTCTCATTGTGTGCCAGTATTTTCGTCCACGAATAACGATTATAGAATTTATGTGGACAGAGTAATTGTCAATTAATTTCAAATATAAACATTCGGTTACGAACATTCATGAAAAGTAACGAATATTTGTCGCCAAATGTGTAAGACCACCTTAAGGGTTCACTCTTGTAATGGACTGGACTGCCGATAGCGGGAATATTGGGGTTCGAATCCCGAGTAGGGTGTACCGGAGGGTTTTTTTTCCCTTAATATTTTTCCAGTCTCCCTCCATGTAAATCCAGGTAGTACTTTATTTAGATTCAACCTTTCTCATCTCCGACTGGTTGGTGAGACATGGTGAAAAAGATTAAGACTGGGAGGGTTGACTCAGCTCTTTCCCAGTGTGCAGGAGACTCAGAAAAGGAGTTTTCACAAATTATGATTTTCACCGTTTTGTCCCCATCCTATCACCAGGAGAATACTAGATTTAATTTCCTTAAAAATTTTCCTTTTATCCCCTCGCCACCCTAAAGAGGTTGCATTTATTCTAGATACCCTCTTAATTTCTAACTAATAAATTAAGTTAAGTACCCTTTGTGTTGTACGTATTAAAAAAATGTTTGTATGACCATGAAAATATCATGGAAGTTACCGAACAGCTCTTGTTTCAAAACCAACATCTTTTTGTTTCCAAAGAATACAATAGTTTTCCAAAGTTCTAATTTTTTTTTAAACTGATGGACACAGCCTTAAAACCAAAAGTATCATTCATCGTCACTGACAAATAATTAATCACTTGCCGCTCGCCTTCCTTACTATTTTAGGGCGTCTCTAAAGAGCAAGAAAATGAATCAGTGCGTCAAAAATCACATTTTCGAATATCAGGGCAAACTTTCTCTTTCTGTATCAGTATTTGTAAATCGTCTACTACGGTTCATTTCGCTCGAGAGGCGTGTGAAACTGTAAAAAGTACTCGTGAAAAGATAGGGGGGGGGGGGGGCGGTAAAAAAATACAAAACAAACGAAGTGGCATGAACGTTTATTTCCGCTGGTAAAAATGTTGATGACCGAGTTAGCGCGGAGTGGTACCGTTAGTGGTAAGGTAAGTGTTTCGGTTGCTCGAAGGCGAGCTTCGTTTGCGCTTTCAGTGCTCTGCGGAGGCAAGAATAACTAATTATATTCTACTCGACAGCTACGAGGGCTCACAGTGTCATCCAAACGGACAAACAATGTGGCAACAATGGATCCTGATGGTCACTCATCTTACAGGTATGGCCCGTCACATTGTTCGAAATTTAAGTTTATCCTATCAAAACGAGTGCTTAGAGGGGGTCGGATGTTGACTACAATCAAATTTGATCCCGGGTGGTTAAAAAAAATAATAGAATAGCCCTATGTGTGGATAGATTTTAAGTTTGTGGTATTTTTAGAAAATGGAGAGAAGGAATGCGTAATTTATAGGATGTATACCCGCGTTTGCTCGGAGTAATAGTATGAAACTATGTACATTACGTAAAACAAGATCACTTCAGTACACCCGACCAGGCAAGTCACTAATAATTCCGATAAGATTAGACCAACACCACAGTCAAAGTGCTCACCGATGATAACTAATACAACCTCACGGTGATACTGGATATAGAACCACCACGGAACACTAGGAATGTAGATAAACGTTCTTTAAACTGAGCTAAGGTGTTGGGTTGTTTTCATTTAAATTAAACTAAATATTTAATGAGTATATGCATAGGGCCTAAATATTTCCACTGAATTAGAAGTTTCAAATGTCTGTGTTATTATTCGCTTAATTATTATTATTTGTCTTCGTGAACAACCTCCAACCTTTAATATAATCTCGGTCGGAAGAGCCTTTCAGAAAATACAAACACATTTCTTGTGGTCAATATTGAAAACATCTTACTATATTCTAAGTGTTTTTATAGGTAATAATAATAGCTTTCAAAAACAACAGTGCGTATAACCAGAACGGGTAGTAAGACGCGGTGCTAAATAATAATATTAATAATAATAAAACCTATAAGGTTATAATATTATTATTTAGCACCGCGTCTTACTACCCGTTCGGGTTATACGCTTAAGTACTAATTACGCTAATGGATTAGGAATGGGGAAGGTTGAATTTAGAGGAAGTGAACCCGCATTTGCGTGGAAGGAGAGTGGAAAACCATTTAGGAAAAACCACCCCCAGTTCACCCGACCGAGATTCGAATCTCGATCTCCCCGTCCTTATAAGGTTATAATTACAATTTGAAACAAAATTTAAAAAAATTAAACCATTGTTGAAAGTTGACACGTAGGCTAGTGTAACATAACAAACATGTGGATGTGATTAATATATAGGGACTATAGGGTGCGCACCCTAGACGGTTGTGCTGAGGATGTTTTTTCCTAGATGTTTCTTCACTCTAGCTCCACGCAAAGGCGAGTACATCTTCTTTACATTAATGTATAGCTATGCAAATAACTTGTGGATATATATATATAAAGGACGAGTAAAAGGTGATATTGTGTTTGTTTGTTGGGGTGTCACGCAGGTCACATCGTCCTCCTGAACACTCTGGAAGGATGTGAGGTCCAGTCACACGGGGAGACATGTGCCGACCTCAACATATCACACCAGCAGGGAGGCGGGGATATGGCACACGCCTACCTCGAGCAGTACAACAAGCAAGGTCACACGCCGACTCTCAACCGAGGTAACATATAAATATCGGGAAGGTTGGAGAAACATTCTCCTTTAATGTTCCCAAAGAGAAAACGTCCAACCATCTAAATAGAACGAATGCATTAGATATAGCCCAAGCCTCAAAGTCTTTCTCGCCTCGGTGACGTAATTAGCTAACGCGCTAGTTTTGAGTTGAGCTAGACTGCCGAGGACGGGGAGATCGAGGTTCTAATCTCGCTCGGGTGAACTGGGGTGGTTTTTTCTAAACGGTTTTTCCACTCTCCCTCTACGCAAATGCGGGTTCACTTTCTCTATATTCAATCTACCCATTAGCGTAATTAGTATTTAAGCGTACAGCCCAAACGGGTAGTAAGACGTGGTGCTAAGTTTACCTTAAGATGCGGCCGAAGCGAGCGCAAGTATTTTTACAGTTTTTAGAGAATTGAAATTTTTTGGCCAAAAAAAATCAAATATTTCTCCAGTAGCATCAACATAGAGTTTAGTTTTCTGCACATGCTAATATCAACAGATCTTGAATATCTTTCAAGGGTGTCCTGGAATTTTGTCAAAACATTTTCTCTTTATTTAAAAAGCTTTGACAAAATTCCAGGACACCCTTGAAAGATATTCAAGATCTGTTGATATTAGCATGTGCAGAAAACTAAACTCTATGTTGATGCTACTGGAGAAATGTTTGATTTATTTTGGCCAAAAAGATGTAATGCTAATTGATATAAAAACTGTGAAATTACTCGCGTTCTCTTCTTTTCTTACAATTCAGTTTAATTTATCTTAAGGGCGTTAACCGCCAGAAAAAATATTGTCAAATAAAATTAAGTGCAACAAAAATAATAATATCGATTCCCATAGCCATTTTCTCACACTCGCGTATCGACTGCAGCGCTTGGTGGTTGAGTGCAAAAGTGTAACTAACGGTTCTCCACTCTGCTGTAGACCAGATTTATAATCAAATACTTTAGGAACTCTTCCCATGTGATTCAAAGACATTAAAATAATGATATCTAAAAGAGACGCTTAGGAAGAATGAGGATTCAAATACTTGATAACTTTAAAGAAATAAGAAAATTCTGGAAGCAGAAGGAGGAGGCAGAGGACAAGGCGCATTGGAGGTCTAAGTTCACTGACAAAAGGAATGGACCTGTCGCAAGAGAGAACACATAATATAAATAATCTAGAAGAATATTCATGTCTGACAGGCTAGCTCAGTCACTGCATTTCTGTGAAATTATCCCCCTTCCCCTCTCTTGCTCCATCACCTTCCTCATAAATCCTTCAAAATGGTATCTTAACGAACTGGGGTTCTGTTGTTGTGTTTTTCCTGGAATTATCCTGTTAATTGATTTAAGAACACAGGCATTAAAAGCGAGCCATTAATACAAAATTATTTAATCATGGATTCGAATTTTGATCCGTTGTGCTTTGCAATTTGGACACCAATTGTTGAGCTTTAAAATGTCTGTTCTTAGCATAGGTCGGTCACTCAGCTCAAAATGCACTTCAAATAATTTCTAGAGCCATTTAATTTTCAAGATTTTCCAGGCGAGGACCGTTCCATAAATCTTTTAAGTCAACCAATTTTCAAAAATGTCCCGGCTTAGAACCACTTCAAACAGTTGCGCTAGACTCAGGTGTCGGCAACCTTTTTGGGCCCCGATCGACTTTTAGATTTATCAAAGGTCCCGCGATCACACCTCGTTTCTCCACTCTACTTTTAATTATGTTTTTCTATACATCTTGTATTTAGTCGTTAAATTCAATATTTCCTTCATTACTCATTTCCCTGCCTTTGTAGATAATTTATAAAATAAACAAAATTTACACTTTGTTTACCCTGAAAGGGTACCTTTACGGATTCCACTATGGTCCTATCTTATAACCTGTACCATAGTGGAATAATGCAAGGTAAGCTTGATTTTTTGTGAAGATGTAGTTCTCTTACGCGATTGCGATCGAACTGTTGCCGACCTCCACTCTAAAGATTTTTTTTTTAATATTCAGACGAGGACCACTCTAAACATCTTTATGGGTATTCAGGTTAAAAAAAAATTGTGAAGGAACATTACAAATAGTTTGTAGAGGAATCCGAGTTTAAAATCATTTCTGGGGTAGCACTAATCCGAATAGCTTCCAGAGGCCTTCTATTTTCCAAAAATTACCGAAGGATTACCATTCTTAATATAAATAAAATAAGGTGCATCCAAATTTCAAAATGTTTCAGGCATTTGGCTTCTAGGGGCATCCAATATTAAAACATTTAATTTACTGGAGAAGGTCACCGCACCCCTTTGGCTTGGTGGTTCAAGTCACTCAAAAATATTTTTTTTTTAAATTTTCCCCTCTTAACTAATAACGTTCTTCCGCTACTGCTCAAATGTAGCCATATGAACATATTTTTAGAAACACAATGTGATTATAAAGTGCTAGCAACTGATATTTTATAAGTGAAAATACAGTTAAATGTCAATGATAATCTTAAAAAACGCCCTTCCAATACGCATGCTTTCATAATTACTTTTATCCATT
The DNA here is from genome assembly GCA_033556935.1 of Timema podura. Classification (NCBI taxonomy): domain Eukaryota; kingdom Metazoa; phylum Arthropoda; class Insecta; order Phasmatodea; family Timematidae; genus Timema; species Timema podura. The sequence goes on along the minus strand of JAVRXN010000014.1, from coordinate 16,905,908 downwards.
ATAATTTATTATAAAGCTCTATATAGTAATTTATACACGTCTGCGAAGTTGCCCCCCCCGCCCCCCCCCCAAACACTTTTAAGATTTAAAGTTTTTATGATTGCAATCGTTTGTTGCCACGCCCCCCCCCTTCCCCGGCCACACTGTAAACCTATTATTTGTGGGCCTATCAAAATGGAACAAACGATTGCAATAGTAAAAACTTAAAATTTTCAAAGTGGGGAGGGGGGGCAACATCACGGACGTACTTTAGACTATGTTTATCACTGTTTAATTTTTTATAACGTTTATTTTCTTGTTGTTTATTAAATTAATATTTCGTAGCTCTCAACCAAATATATAGAAAAATAATATGACAATTCATTCAAATTAGTTGAAAAATAACTTCTATATACAGATATCGAACTTGGGACCTTTGGCGCAACAATTTTCATCTTGTGTGAAATGCAAATTTATTGAAGTTTTACTCCAAAATCTTTAAAAAAATAATTAATGTGAATTTTTATGTGAAATTGCAAACATTGTGGAAGGTCCCTAACAATGCTATTTTTACACTAAAGTAGCTGTTAATTTAAAAAATTTCAATAGTTTTCGAATAAATAAAATTATAGCAATACTTAAAAACTCGTAGTCACAGCTATTTCAAAATTTTACAATGAGAAAACCGTAAGATAAAATATAATATATTAGCTGTTCTCTTTAACTAATATCTTATATTATTGTATAAATAATTTAATACATCTATTAAGGTCAGCAGTAGTTTTAATCTTTGTGAAACGGAAGTGTTTACTGACAAAAATACTTGTGCATTTTGAAAAACTAGATTTAATTTAATGTGGTTCTTGTATTTCTAAGTGTGTTTTCTTTATTGTTAGCGTGTGCATATTATTATTTAAAATCATAAGGCCCGCGCTTCATTTACAAGTTTTCCTTTTCGCCACTTGCTACAGCACCAGTTGTGTGGTCCATGAAGTTTTTTTTAATTCTTATTCGTTTATGGTTAGAATGCGGTGAGAAAAGGATGTTGTAGGAAGAAGATGAGATGAAACTTGAGTTCAAAGGTTCGAGAATGGTTTCATGTGTGTTAGCAAAAAACTATAAAATTAAAATTTGTTGGCGAAGTTAGTGGAATCAAGCAATAAACATGAAGTTACTCTATTTAGCTTTATTTTTGTTTGTGTTGTACTTTGTCACATTCAACGAAGTATCATCTTTAATGAGAGGGACAAAAAGGGTAAGATAAAACTAATCTGTGGTTAACAAATTTTTTAACATATTATATCTTAATTTTGAATCGTAGGAAAGTATTTTTTATCTTAAACTTTCATTATTTGACCATTTTTTTTGTTGTTAAAGTTTTGACAGTGACAGTTGTAATCAGAATATTAACGATCAAAGGATTTGGGTCTAATTGATCAGGTGGGGTCGGTTTAAAAGAGAAGGGGCTGTAATCAAGTTCCACACTTAGGCCTATGCCTCTAGGCTTAGATTTTCTATCATCTGGGTAAAAGACTGTTTTATTTGGGGGACAAAACTCAAAAGGTTTTAAAGCTTCTTTATTCTATAATTTTTGTAAGGTTCAGGCCTGTCATCTTGCACAAGGAATCAAAACTCACCCCCATAGCAACTACCAGTGACTATAATTAAAATAAAGGAATCTCCTTCTTCCCCTCCCTCCCTTCCATCCTTCTACATGAAAACATGAAAAGACAGACCAGGGTTTTCAGCGACTTACATTTTTTTTAAATGTAGACCTATTAACTAAAAAAATATACAACTCTTATTTACAATAGTCAAAATAATATTTTTCTTATTGTTAATACTCACCGCTAATCTCCTTTAACACGATTGTTTCATTTGAGCATAGAGCCTACTAATCTTAATTTATAAAAGTCAACATGTGATTTTCGTGTCTTATTTCCACCCCCCCCCCCCCCCCCCACTTCAATTATGTTATAGGAAGAAGAAACTTAAAAACGAATGTGAAATCACAACATCTTAATTGTAGGCAGGCCGTGTTGGGGGGGGGGGGGGCCTAAAGGGGGCAATTGCCCTGGGCCTCACATTCCAGGGCACCGCATTTCCCCCAGAAATTATTAAATCGAATTAACAGAAATTAACACTAGCAAAAAAAGTAAGTATTCTTCGCTTAGTGATAGGATTCCATTCCAGATTCCTGAAAACCCTAACTCTATTTAATTTAAGATTTATTTTATACGATAATGTACTGCAGTACAGTAGAAAACACCACCATTGTGCTACCGCTGTCAGTCCACAGAAAACTAAGTGCAATGTTGCAAAGAGGAAGTTACTTTTTGTTAACTCAATTTGTTTCCATTTAATAAAGTACAGTCATATAATGGGTTGATCAATTTTCCACAAAACATGAAAAATCATTAAGTAACATAAGTACCGAGTACGTATCAGTGTATTATAACGGCTTAATGCTAAAACTGAAAAACTGCCGTACAAAGGGGGCCTCAGATTTGTTTGTCCCGGGCCTCACATTGTCTTAAAACGACCCTGACTGTAGACCTACTGGTAGGTGCGGTAAGGCGTCTTTTTAATGGCTGAATATGATCTCACTGAAATCAAACTTCTAAGATCACACTACCCAATAGGTCATCGCTTTTAAGAAACAACAAGCACAAATTCATAATTAATTATTCAACTCTTTGCTAAAAAAAAATTAATTCAACACAATTCAAAACCCTCATTGAATGTGGAAAAACTAAAAACTAGTCCAACTATTACATACAAAACAATTGACTTTTTCTTTGGCCATCAACTTGGTCAGTCAAAATTGATGACTAAGGAGGATGATGTTATTCAACTGAACCCAATCAATGGCTTGTATTACCCTTCACCCCTTTTACAGTATTTCTTTTAGGGCCTATTTAATTAGGCTTATAAGTTTATGTTGTTTTATATTTTTTGGGCGTCCCATGCTAATCCTAAAACAATGCTCAAAATAATTTGATCGCCTTGTAGCTACAAATTGACAACAATTCTTAGTGAATGTCTTGTTCTCAGTATTGCATGGGTAAGTAGAGATCATTGCCCTCTTCTAACCTTTACAAAAATAATCTTAAAATGTTTCCTGACTGATAATGGAGTGTGATAATTATTCTAGTACTTTTTTTTATCATTGTCTGGGTTTATGTCTCTTCTCATAAAACTTTATAATTAATTGTCAAATTTTGTGTACAAAATTTGAGCAAAATATTTCCAAGTACGGTACATATTTGAAAGAGTGTTCATATTTTGCCACTTATTGAAAATTAACTAGTCCCCCATACATTTCAACTAAAAATATATGGCTTATTATGGTTACCTAGTTTTTAATAGCAACATTGCTAGGCCTTAAAATAAGTTGACCTCACAAAGGCCTAACTTATATCATAATAATTATTGCTTGGCAAAAATTGTTCAAATGTTCAGTGACTCAACATTTATAAAAAAAATGGCAACTAAATATTTTTTATTTAAAATAATTTAATCAGAACTGCAATCGACGTTTTATTTAAATTTTATTACTACACTTAAATATGTAAAAAAATTGTTAAAATTTGATAACTTAGTACCCTCACAATTTCTTATAGCCTATTTTAATAAGCAATAAAAACAGTTGCTACTACTAGGCTAAAAGAAAATATATAAGTTACCTATTAGAGACCAATTTAAAATTATATTTTTTATATATAAAACCTATATAATTTATTACTTCTAATAGAGAAAAAGTGAGTGCTATAAACTCTTTAGGCCTCAATATTAATGAGTTAAATTTATAATTTAACTCCCCACGAGTTCATTTTTCACTTATGTCAGAAATTAAATGGTAAATTCTTATAAAGCTATTTTCTTGGTAACCAGACTGGTTGCTTGATATAAGGCACGTACACTATGGGCACTCTGTTCCCATAAAACTTGCACCTCCTATTTACAGCTGATCGTTGATATATATATATATATATATATATATATCATGAACACTAGCAAGAGCAACACAATTACCTCCACAGTTACCCGCCAAATATATTAACAGGGTCCTCAAATATGTTGTTTCTCACACATGTGGCTGTTCTTACCAGTTTTTCATTGGGTCAACATTTTATTAGAACAGAGTGTAAACTTCCTACTTCTTTATCTCTTTTGCTCTGCTCTCTTTTAAAGTTCAGCTGTGGTGGTGACATAAGTCAGCATTACACACAATCATGTACATCTTCTTGTCTCACTCCTTCACCACACAGCGGCCACTCTGTCCTTGTCTTGCAATGGCTCCTTTTATTTCTCCTTTTTTTAGCAGCATGTATGTGCACACTTTTATTTATATTTTACACCACATGCTCATATATGCTGTTTGAAAGATTTAGGCAGCTCATTTAGTGTATCACAGATGTGCAGGGCTGTCCAAAGTACAGTCCAACTTCCATATAGTAAGGGCCTTTAGAAAATACAAACATAATTTTTTTATGACATTGATAACTTTCTACTATTTTACTAGAGTTATTTTATAAGTATTTATAATATCTATTAAAAGTGATAACAGCAGATCACATGACCTGATATATGATTGGAGTAAAAGTAGATCTATATTAGGATTCAGCTAGATTTAACAGTTACAAAAGTTACTTCAACTGCTTTTTTTTCCTCTCTTTTTTTTTACAGTTGGATCTTGTCGTGTTGTTTTTATTCTTGAAGCAGAACTGATCGTTATGCTTCCTAAACACAGGTTAATATGTACCAAACACAAATTTGCCCTAACAACAGCTATTTAGCGCAGTTAGTTTACGCCCCAAGTAAAATCTTACATTAGCCTACATTTATATTTGTTGGAGTCTATGGTCGCAGCAGTGCTGATAGAATAAATATGAAAAATTTAAATCATGGGAGAAATCCTGAAAAGCTCAGTGGTAGGGAATTGGTACACTTAATTCAAAAATACCAGGTTCGATTCCCGCGTCCAGATGTAAATTTTCAAATTATGGGAAAACTTTTATAGGCCTACTATTTGTTAAATCATTTACATAACTTTGGACATTACTTCTTTTTTAGTACTGCATCTTATTGCCTGTTTACACACTATCTATCTACACACTTGTTAATCAATTAACATTTAAACATCTTAATTTTGTGTAGATATAGGACTCACCTCGGTGGCGTAGTTGGCTAACGCGCTAGTCGTGTTGAGCTCGACCGCCGAGGACAGGGGATTGAGGTTCGAATCTCGGTCGGGTGAACTGGGGGTGGTTTTACACTCTCCCTCCACGCAAATGCGGGTTCACTTCCTCTAAATTCAACCTTTCCAATTCCTCATCCATTAGCGTAATTAGTACTTAAGCGTATAACATGAACGGGTAGTAAGACGTGGTGCTAAGTATTATTATTATTGTAGATATAGGCTTTAAGTGTTTAAATATGACTGGCTTAACATTTTATTTATTTTTATATCAGTGTTTTCCAAACTTCTGCGTTTTACATACTCATTTCAGGACCCTTCGGTATCTCTTCCAGCGCTTTAAAAAAATACTGCACTCTTGTAAGGTATAAACGGCCATTCCATATTTTAATAAAGTCCAAGTGGTAAACTAAACAAAGCTGTTACATAGGGGAAGAAAGGCTTATAAGCGGCCATGACATCACATCAAAACCTGCATTAATTTCTTTAGCAGACTTATTATTACTATCAAAACATATTTTATAATTATTAGAACTTGGTTGTGCATCGCACACACCCTTAAATATTTTGCGTTCTTCAAGAGCTACATGTACCACAGTTTGGAAAACACTTATTTTTATCTTTTTTGATTTGGTAGCCAATGGTTTTTTGATCAAAAAAAAATCTAAACATAACATGTGTGATTTATTTTCAGACTTTTTGCTTGTGACTGTGGCAACAAATCAAACTGATGGCTACAAAAGGTTCATCAGGTCAGCAAAAATATACGATATCCCAGTCAAGGTACCTATATAAAATCAAATCTTGGTAGTCTATAATAGTGATCTTGATTTAAAAAAAAACATTTGCAGACATTACAAATGTTCTAGTTTAATTCACAAAGTTAATTAGCATTATTTTTAAGTGACTAATCTAATATTAATATACTTATTTGTAACTCTATGGCATTAGGAACTCAAAAGTTTACTGTTGCACTTACAAAAGTATGGTACACCATCCATCTCCATATCGTGAACTACTTCTATCCAGTTCACCTCATTACACCCTATTCCTATCTTTTAATGAGATGGACTGGATAGAACTAGCTCTTAGCTTACTACCACCTCAGGAATCATATACAAAATATGTGAAACGATTCCTTTCGACAATGATTCGTGTAACCATACCAAACCAATTTTCATATTTTTTTGAAAGGATGTGCCCAAAAATTTAAAAGTTTTCAAATATTCAGAGGAAAGCCTCAATTTAAGCAAACAACAATTCATTTCAACAGTGATTTCTTAATTTCTACCTTAGAAATTTTAGTTATTTTCTTTTAAATAGAATCATTTACTTTGTGGATTATTTTATCAAAATGTACAAACTTTATTTAGCAACGTTGCAGTCTATATATAATTTACGGTAGTAAGTAATGTATTGATATTATATCGGAGTTCTCACTGTCATGGCTGAATGGCAATTAATGGTTGAAGTCTCTAAAAAAATTATTGCGCTGTATATTTGGACAAAAATCTGGGTTTTACTACAAACCCTGTGATATGAATAAGCAATAAAGTTGATTTGCATAATTTTTCTCCTCAAGTATGACTCCTTATGAATATCTTATCACTAGCAGGTGTGCACTATCATTATTAACTCTGACTCAGTAGGAGTTCACATTAAGATCAATTTTGTTCACACCTGCTTCGGTGGCTGCATGGTCTAAGCCATCATTCTTGCAGCAGACTAGACTGCCTATGATGGGGAGATCGGGATTTGATCTTGGTCGGGTGAACTGAGGGTGGTTTTTCCTAAATGGTTTTCCACTCTGCTTCCACACAAAAGCTGATAAACTTCCTCTAAATTCAATATTCCTAATCCCTAACACATTTGAGTAATTAGTACATAGGTGTATAACCCGAATGGGAAGTAAAGGTGCATTTAAGGAGGAAAAAAGAAAATTTTGTTCCAACTTTATATTTATATGTTAAATGGTCATACACCAAGGCCAAATCATGATTATGATTCTATCCCTAAAGTTAAGGATAATTTACTAATGTGTATTTTGGAAAATCAATTTTTTTTTAAATGTCTCCAATGATTTTGTTTATAATATGAATCTAGGGCGTGTTTGACGTGATAAATAAGACTCTATGTTTGTTTTTTTATGAATAAAACATGTGGAGGGGTAGTTTACTGATAACCGATTTTTGAAAATTTTGCTACCAAAATATGTACGATTGTGTCGTATCGTTTATTTTTCAGGTTCTGGGCATGGGTGAGAAATGGAAAGGAGGGGATATTAGAAACAGTGCCGCTGGAGGGTTCAAAGTGAATCTTTTGAAAAAGGAGCTAGCGAAATTTAAAAATGATAATGAGAAAATAATATTATTCACAGACAGGTAGGTTAAAGTTGGGTAATATGAAATAAAGCAACGCTCTACAATTAAGTATAGCCTTATATGAAAGATGAAGCCATCACAGACTGCCTTAAAATATGAATGAAGAATGAACCTGAGAATGGGAAGATCCCTGGGTAGCTTAGTGGTAGAACATTTGCGTGCTAAGCCCAAGTTCCCATATGTTCGATTTAAGATCTCATTTTAGTGCAGTGGGAACCGACCTTAAGGCATCAAGCTTACCAATAACAGGAAGGTCAAGATACAAATTTCATCCAAGTGCATTTGAGGAGGGAGATTTAACCCAGTGGTTCCTCCTCCTTCTCACTACGCTACTGTAATTTCCACCCAATCCCTACCGTTTGGATTAGTACAGCAGTTAATAAAATTGGCATTGAACAAAAAAATCAAAAAATATGCCCATTAATCTATTTTATTGTATATTAAACACCAATTACGTCTTATTTTGTAGTTTCAAAATAACCAACTACAGGCCCCAAGTTTTGTTGGTATGTTTATGTGATTAAAACTCTTGTTTTAGGGATTGAGCCGCGTTGAATATATAATAAATCCCAACTTTTCGGCTTTATTTACAACGGCCTTCATCTGGAATTAGGGATCAAACAAGTTGTGTGAACGAGAATTTGAGGTCAATTTATAGTTTTTATTTGTAATTCCATCCTAATCAATAAGAGCTAATCCTTATTCAGATTGATTTGTATCCATTCATTGTCTGAGCCACTTGATAAAGGCTCTCGTTACAGGGCCACAAACTCCACCCTGAATGTTAAAAATAGTCAATTACTAACAACTAACCAGACTTATCCATAGATTATTAATCATCCCAAACAATGAATACATACAAACCAATCATAAGAAAGATTTTAGATTAGTTTGGGTGGAGTTATCAGTAAAGTATTTAAATTGAACAAAATTTTATCCACACAAATTGTTTCATCGCTCATCCTAAAATATGTCTGTCGTAACTGCAGCTGAAACGTCAGAAGATCATATTTCTTCAACTTCTCACAGGTTAGAAAACATTAGTTTTAATTCGAGCACCAGCCATAAAAGCTTTCAAAACAAATGTTTATCTAAAGTATAAATTATTACTCTACTTCACAGCTATGATGTAGTAGTCCTCGCCAGTGCAGACGCTATTCTAGACCAGTTTGAACGTTTCAATGCTCGGGTTTTATTTTCAACTGAAGGATTCTGTTGGCCAGACGAGTCCCTTGCATCAAAGTACCCAACTGTTACAAGAGGGAAAAGGTTTCTTAACTCTGGGGGTAAGTCTTATTTGAACCACGTTACACCATATTTTAATGACGATTAGGATACATGTAAAATATAATAATAATCCTTGATTGTTTTCTTTCTAGGACATTTATTAGTTGAAATTTAAACTTCTATTTATCACTGTAGAGCAGGTGTGTTAAACTTGTTTATCTTAAGATTATTTTTTTTACATCCATTATTGTTTACAGCTTATGGCAGTTTTTTATTCAAGCTGTCATATATTTTCCACTACCATCTTGCTAAGCCTGTCGTAGCTTCATATGCCTTATAATCTAATTTAAGACTAGGACAGGCACAACATCAAGTCCCCAGCTGTTAATTCATCACTGTGAAAGGGTAAACCCACATTTCACTAATGATAAATTTTTCGGCCATACCGGGAATTGAACCTGGGACTCTTAGCTCAGTAGACACACACTCTACTAACTGAGCTAAGGTGTCGGATCTAGAAGTAACCTTTTGTAAATCTTAAAGGTAAAGAGACAATCCCCAACTTATTACTGATTAAAACAAAAATCACTGGTAAGTTGTGTTTTTATGAAAAAAATTGAGAAAATAACCGCACTTTTATACGTACAAATATATAATAATAAGTTATATCAGTTTCCAACCTTAGGACCTTGCTGCGATTGAAAGCGGTCTAGGACTGTGTCTCTCATTATGAATTTTGTTTTAGGTTTTATTGGATATGCCTCGGAGCTATACAAATTATTAACATCGTCGGAAGTCGATGACACAGGCGACGATCAGTTGTTCTACACAAAAATTTACTTGAACGAGAAACTAAGGAATAAACACAAGATAAAACTTGACCACAAGGCTGAAGTTTTCCAGAGTCTTAATGGGGCAGTAAGTAAGTAAAAGTTTATGATTGAATGATTTTGTTATTAATATTTAAAGAGGTACCATCCTCTTAATATAGTGGTCAGTGTTCCTGGGTACTAATCTAAAGATCCTGGGTTTGATTCTTGGCAGTACCATAGGCATTTTTACTGGGAATGATGTTGTTTTGATGGTCACCGTAGTCTGGTCTGGTCTGGTTAATTAAGCTTAAGTTAGGTTTAAATCTTCTACTTGTACTATACACCCTAATCATAATCATTACTGTCACATCTTATCGGGGTGATGTAAACCATACCTACATGGTGCCTCAACCTCAGAAGTTGGTAGGTCATAAATGATTAAGGATTTGAGGTATCTGAAGATTTGAGGACTTCATCCCTAGTTTGAACCCGTCTAATGAAAAGTCGGTTTCTTCCCATGTATAACAATGTGCTACATTTAGGCGACGTGGAGCTGAGGTTCAAAGGGCGGGAGGCTTACCTTCAGAACACTGCCTACAACACTGTCCCTCTGGTGGTTCATGGCAACGGAAGGAGCAAGATGGTGCTCAACACGCTGGGCAACTACCTTGCCAAGAGCTGGAACTCGGAAGATGGCTGTCTCTCCTGCTGGGACGATTCTATACTGCTGGAGGACAAGCATGTAAGCAAGCATTGTCTAGATTCTATAACCAACAACAGTTGGAAAATATTGTCTAGCTAAGGAAACATCCACAGAATTGAAAGGATTGTCTTGGTCCGGAGTAAAATTAGGAGTTGGCAGGTTATCGTTTCTCAGTTATCTATTTTTTTTCCCCCCTAATGTTTTCTTGTTTTCTTACCTGATATTTTAATGACCTAGCTAATTCTCTAATTTTCTACATCATCATCATCATTATAGAACTGTTTATATCCTCTGGCCATGGCAGTTTAGTAAAAAGGTTCCATCTCCCTCTGTCCTTCCTCAATTCTTCCTTGCCTTACTCTCATCCATTCTTCTCCTCTCACTCCCATACTTGCTGTTATCTGCTCCTCCCATCTCACCCATGGTCTCGCTTGTGGTCTTTTCCCTTCAAACTTCAAATCCATAATTCTTCTTCATGGTTCCTATGGTCTGGAAAGTCAGGAAAAAAATAACAGTCACTTTTGTTGTAAACGATTATATAACTAAGGTAGAAGTCATTTGGGCTTTGCATGTTGTTACCAAAAAAAGTCTTTCAATTCGTGCAATAATTTAAGTACAATTTTTCACTTGATGTTTCCCGAGTGTTCTACTGCCAGAATGCCAGTGCCCTTACTCTTGGTAGAGACAAGGAAGCATATTTCATTGTGCATGGCTTGGCTCCATTCTTTTAGAACAATTTACTGAACCACCTAAAATCATGTAACAACTTGGTATTTTTTTTATCTAGCACGGTGTCTTACTACCACTTTGGGCTATACGCTGTAATTTGTTTTTAAGAAGTGTTGAATAAAGTTATTCATAGAGGACAAATGGACATTGCAATCAGATTTTGGGACAAGGAAAATCATAAAGTCACCAGTCGTTACTTAAACAGTGTTTATTTGATAGGAGCAACGCTGAAGAATTACTGAAGCATTTCTGGATTGTATTTCTCCTCTTCCATTCTCTAAGTTGATAAAAGTTTCATTGGATGGCCCAAATGTTGATTTAATGTATATAACACTTTTTCAGGAACACATCAAATTTATCAGAGACAATGAAGTATGTAGTTTGCTGCTAAATCTGGGAACATGTGGGCTTCATGTTGTTCATGGTCCCTTGAGAACAGGAGTGGAATCTGTCTATTGGGATATAAGTAGCTCTTATTCGGTCACACATACTACCTGTTCACTGACTCTCCAGTTTGTTGAGCATTGTTTACCCAGTTGACAGGGTGTACAACTTTTCCTTTAACATTCTGTGGTGTGCGGTGGTTAGAGAATGAAAAGTGCTTTCAAAGGGTGTTACAAATTTGGGACCATGTTGTTATGTTTTTCAAAGAAATAAAGCTTCCTAAAACAAAAACTGTAGGGACACTGAAAAGAGCAGCCTGTGATCCATTCATGAAGTGTAAACTAGCGTCCTGCAAAACAATTGTAGATGAATGTCAGCCTTTCCTTTTTGATGGGATTAGATATATTTTATTATTTTTCCATAATTTTCCCTGAACTGATAGCCAAGACATCTGCTTTCCTATTCTTCCATAATAGGTGAGGCAAGGTCGACTGTTGGGGAGGAGGAGGCCAAAATAAATGTAATTAAATTAATATTTTCACATGTATAATACTGTAAAATAATAATGGAAATTTTGTGATAAGTTGGTCAGGGAACTTGGGAAAATAGTCATGGAGAATTTTTTTTTTTACAAATACTATAGGAACCCTGTCCTTGGAATTCTTTCCTTTTCTAACCTCATTAGATGTCCATACCATCTCACCCTTGCTTCCTATACTACCAACATGTATCTCAACTCTTCCCTGAACTTGTTTATTTATAATTATATTTCACCTTCCCCTTCTTCCCCCCCCCCTCCCCATATATTGTGAACACTTTACTGACTGTCCTTGTCGAAGAAAAAAAAAATTCTGTGATTTTTACCTGCTCTTCTCCTAACATAGCTCATTCCTATATTTTCCCCTTAGCCAACTATGTGACTCATCTCTTGCAAGGAGAGAGACTTAAACAAGAGGATAACTAGGGTGCGTGTTAAAATACCTGCAAAGATATATCAACATTTTGTTTCTGTGTTTCAGCCCAGCACGTATCCTGTAGTTCTTATTGCTGTCTTCATCGAACAAGCCACTCCTTTCTTGGAGGAGTTTCTGGCGAAATTGAACAAGCTAGAATACCCCAAGGACAAGATACACTTCTTTTTACACAATGCGGTAAATTTTGTTTTATTTTTGGATATTTTTACGTTCTAAAATTAGAATATATATGTCAGGTAAAACTAACTTGTTAACGATGATATTTTTCAAAACATGTTTACATTGTTCTTAAAAAAAAATTAACAGTAAAAGCTCATTCACATTCATCAGAAACAAGTTTGCTGAGGAATATTAAATTAAATTAAATCACTAATAATTGAAATCATAAGTTAAGATGTCTTTAAGTGTATTCATGTCATGGAATGATCAAATGCAACAGTAAAATGTAAAATATTATTTAAAGATTTAATTTATTGATACAAACTATATAGGGCATCCATGGTTGGAAGGGTAGTATCTGACAGATAGCAGAAGGTTTTTTATTGCAAACATTGGCTGAAAGTCGCTAATGTCAATCTATTTGAAAATAATTATTATTTGCTAGCTAATACTATCAATAAAAAGTGTTATCAAACGAGTTTAATAATACTTCCCTAAGGATTATTGTATAATTGGCGTTTTTGTAACTTATTGAAAGAACAAAATGTATTAATAAAACTAATATGTTGTTTGTTTTACTGTTTTGGCAACGGGAGCTATTATAGTACATGGAATATTTGATTAAAAAGTATTATATCCACACTTGTATCTTGTTTTAATCGGCCACAAAAAAAAGTTTTATAACTTACAGAGAGCCATACAAAATAAAAGTTTCAAAATAAAAGTTTTTATTTTGTAAACAGGGTATGAGATCACAACCGCATTTACAGTTTGTATGGCATCATAAACCGTCCTAGTTTTGGCTGGTTCGCCATCTTGATTTCAGAAGAGCACACCACATTTTGGGTGCTCTCGTTTGAAAAGCATTTTGGGTGGATATTTTCATAAGTCATGTTTCAATAATGTAAAAATTATTAATAATTTTAAAACAAATTGTTTGTTTGTTTGTGTGAATGATCTGACCGCCAAAAGTAACAAAAATTCACCATATGGTCTTTCAGATCATATGGTTTGACAAATGGATATAGTGGTAACTTTTACTATCTGCCAGAAACCACCTCTTCATCTGTGGATACCCTACCTATACACTATCTTATAATATGAATGTAATGGTGTTTCTAATAACTCATAATAAAATTAATTCTCACTCATAAAATTATCATAAAAAGGATTATGTGTTTTGAACTATTGTTTTAGGTCGAATACCATTCTAAACTAGTGGAAGAGTTTTTATCTGAACACGGTGAAAGCTATAGGAGTGTGAAAAGAATCAACCCGGAGGATAACATAGAAGAGTGGCGTGCAAGAAATCTCGCAATGTGAGTGTTGATTGATATTGGTAGACAAAATAATTTTACTTACTTGTAGCCAAGCTCATGAGTGGCCTTGAGCTGAAAGATTTGATTTGATTCCCAACAAGGGTACGTAAATATTTGGTGAGGTAAGATTTGTTTGCATGCCAATAGTAGGTCTCAAGTGCTAATAACTTGAGGTATCAAAATCACTTCCATTCCTCTCCTCTCACTTGAACATTATCTGCTATCATGTCACCCTTGTGGTCTTTTCCCTACATATGTCATCTCCATCATTATCTTTGGTATTTTCTTATTTTACAACCTCATTACAAGCCCATACCAACTCAGTCTTGCTTCCTCTACTATCTCATGTACTCTTTCTCGAACACATTTATTTATAATCCTGTTTCTCCTCATGACAGCTAACATGCGCCTCACAAACTTAATTTCCATGGTCTCCACTTTCATATTCGCTCGTACATTCAATGTCCAATTGTCCATGTTTCTGCTGCATATTTGATGATGGGTACAAAGTACACCCTCTACAACACTTCCTTACACTTCAAGGGCACTTCTCTTCTCCTCTTTTCCAAATATTGAGTTAAAATTGGCTTTGGAGCTCTAATCCAGCTTTTGGAGGGTTCATACTATACATAATTATAGGATATACTTAACAACCACATTCCAGAATATTAATTTACCACTTTACTGATTGTATAAATATTATAATGAATGCATTATTATGTAAAAAAATTAGCTAGTATTTCTAATTTCTACTATTCTATCATATTTCTATTCTCTTTAATGTCAATAAACTTTTCCAAGACTCGGATTAGGGTTTGTGATTCAGGGTTTTTAGCTAAAATGAGGATGCACATTTTTAAAATATTCGATTTGACCCAACTTTAATCAAAAGACAATTTATTTTTTGTTTTTTCGTTGTGTCTGACCACCCATTTAGACTATACACATATGTATTTTTTTAATATATATATTATGTATACACTTATGTACCATTTAAATACTTAATCTATTATCTCAAAAGTAAAACAAACACAAATGTTTATTTCTTTACTAGTGTCATCTATTAAATATATGTAAGTTATTTAATATAGAATAAAGTTTTATTCTTATGCTAGAGAAAGGGCTTGTTTTAATTCTGATCTATGAGGCCAATATTTTTATGGTTTGTGTGTATGTCTTACCCTGCTCTCTTACTTTAAATGTTTATTAAATTCATTCATTTGGAACCATTTTGTTCTTTATTTATTTAAGATAGAGTCGTAAATACAATCTTACTGATGTACACATACATCAATTGGAGGCAAGACATAATAGGTCATGATAAACTTGTTGCAATTCTAAAATCTCAGATGATATGAACTCCTCTAATATTTCACAAACCTTTGCTGCAGTTTATTTTATTGTTGAAATTTGTTTCAGTGAACAGTGTCTAGTCAAAAATTGTGAGTACTACTTCAATGTGGACGGCGAAGCTCATTTAGATAATCCGCACGCCTTACGTCTGCTGATCGAACAAAACAGGTATGTTTCTTAGGTCTAATGTAATCTCTAATACCGCTATGTATTGTTTGATAAAACAAAGGTGAGAATAGAGACAAGTTCTTGAAATGTGGTTTTATCTTTTACAACCTTTGTTCATAAGTTTTCAATCACTTCTTTCTTCTTAAAATAGCTCTGATCTGTTAGTGTGTTAGCTAGACGTTATTCTGGTAACTGCTTTTGATAGTAACAAGTTTCAATCGGCCTACTTATCTAAGGGTTTCAAGCTCAATTACTGGTGCATTCAAAAGAATTAATTCTTGTGAAAATTGGTTTGTTCATATTTACTAAGTGGCAAATTATCAGTGATCCTATAAAAGGGTTTGGAAAAAAAATAAATTAATTTCTCTTCTCTCTCTCTCTCTCTTGTTTTAGGAGTATTGTTGCACCAATATTAGTGCGCCCCTTCAAAGCATGGTCTAATTTTTGGGGTGCATTGACCTCAGATGGTTTCTATGCTCGCTCCATGGACTACATGGAGATTATTCATAATGAAAGGCGGTAAGTGATCTACACGGCACATTTTAAATTATTATCAGGCATAGGATCCGCTTCTATGACCACATGGTCTTAACGGCGTTACTCTCACAATATGATAGATTGCTGATGATGAGAAAATTGTGGTTCAAATCCTGTTGGATGTACTGAGGGTGGTTCCCCCTCTCTCTTCTCCATGCAAATGCAGGTACATTTCCTCTAATTCATATTTCTTAATCCTTAACCCATTATTTTAATTAGTAAATAAGCGGCTAGCCTGAATGGGTAGTAAGACGCGGTGCTATAAAAAAAAAAGGGCATTGGCTTAGATAAGTTCCCGATTGAAAATTCTTTAGAAAGATACCCAATTTGGTACTTTAAGGATGTTTAACATTTTTACACACACACACTTTTAACTTCACTTGATCATATTATATTATCTCCTATTATTATAACTGTTTGAAATTCTTGTGTAAGATGTCTTTAATATTTTATTTTTTAAGTACAGGGTTGTTATAATTTTACCCAGCCCAAACAAATCAACCTGGGCCTTATTTAAAAAAACACATGAAACCCACTTATTTTGTTTCGCGTGTAAAGCAATTAACATTAAAATATATTTTCATTTGATCCCAAGTAATTACTAAATATGATGATTGGTTAAATCAGCAAGCTTAGTAAATTAAATTAAACCCTTAAAAAATCCAACTGTGTTGGGCTTTAATGAGAATTTTCCCATTTCCAGTGATAAAGGAATGTTCATTTGTTTTTGGAATGTTTCTCATTATCCATGTCTAACGGGAAAAAATAAAATATGTATGTTTTACACACCATTTATTATCTTATCTATGTCATTGTTACGTTTACCACTAGGTTTAGTTGCATTTACTGGTGAATTTCCTTTAAATTAATTTTCATTTTATTTTTTAAGATTGCATAAACTTAGATCCATTCACAATTTCATTTGAACTAGTAACAATTATGATGCCCTGTTTCTTTAGCAAGTGTGCCTGAAATTAACGGCTAATGTTTGCTTCATTATTTCTAATAATACTAAGTAAAATAAAAAGTAGGGGTGGTTGGGCAGCATATATTTGTATCGGGCGGGCATTACAAAATTAAACGCAGGCACGGGCAGATTCGGTCAGACATATCATTTTGCAAAAAACCTAGTTACAGGCATATTAAATTTCAAATTACAAGTTAAAACAGTCATGTTTGATTAAAAAAAAATGTTAATGGTTATTTTATGTTCAAGAATTTATAGTTGATACAAGAGCAGATTTTGCTTTGCTTTGTTCAAGTTCTGTTCCTAACAAATCTGGCTAGTAATAATTAATTGAAGAACTATAAAGAAAACTAATTTAAATGAAGTTTTCACAAATGTTGAAATGTTGAATTTGTTATGTTGTTGGTATTGACAGAAAATTAAATCGTAGAATCTTGATTTCGCTTGATTGTAGACCTGTAACCTATGAGAACCGTTATTGTAGTTTTGTTGAAAGCAAACATAATAATTTACAAATTAATAAAAATAATACTTACTTGGTTTAATATTAGTTGAATTGAAATAATTCAACTATGCTATCAGTTAAAAACTATTTTTTTCAAAGTTTGAATTAGAGCTTAGGGCTATCATGGTATTATATACTTAATTATCAAGTTCAAAATACTCGCCCGACATTCCGAGATTTTTAGATGCCCAATTTATTGCCCAAAATTTCGGGTGCCAGACCACCCCTGATAAAAGTAATAAATGCCATATGAATAAAATGATTTCTAAATAATTGAAA
The DNA here is from genome assembly GCA_033556935.1 of Timema podura. Classification (NCBI taxonomy): domain Eukaryota; kingdom Metazoa; phylum Arthropoda; class Insecta; order Phasmatodea; family Timematidae; genus Timema; species Timema podura. Next base: position 16,888,232 of record JAVRXN010000014.1, on the reverse strand, counting down.
ACTGAAAAAAAGAAATAATTAATAAACTAGAAAGACAAATAGATAAGATAAATCTGATAAAAGTAACTTTTTTGCTGTAGATGTTTGAAAATAAGTTTATAGATTTTGGAAGTTGTTTTATTGATATACCTTAAAATATTACAACCACCTATTTAAATATGGTTTGATTTAATAGTAAAATATCTACTATACATCAACAATCACATATAAAAAGTTCAAGCTTTCAAAACAAGGGAAGATTCTACAAAATGATAAATCTAATAAATATTTGTTTGAGAAAACTGATGTTTTCAGATAAGAAAAAATACATTTATTTTTGTTTTGTTTTTTACAAAAAGTAAAAAAAGTTTTTGTCAGTTGGATGTCAACAGCATATAGCTGAACATGAACAAAGTTTAAAAAAGATCAAGTCCTAACTTTTTGATTAATTTTTTTCTAAATCAGAGTCTTTACACACAGGGACGAAACCAGGTTTATCCTGATCTGCTACTAAAAGTTGTTTTACATATTGGTTGTCCATCTTGCTTAAGGCAAGCACTGGCTTAGCTTTTTATACCCGTCTAATTAGAATTAATATATAATATTATTAGGGATAAGTGGGTAGAAATTTTTTTATTTTTGGAAATTGTATCGAGTTTTGGATCATTTCCAATATCTATCACAAACATGTTTTTTAAGTCTACAATATTTTAGAATCTACATATTCTGCAAAATATTTTATTTTTTAAAGTGAGAATGAGACTCAAATATTTAAAATAAAATGTATTTTAAATGACCAAAGAATTGTTGTTTAATGTTAAAAAATAACATAAATTTTTTAAATCATTTAAAATTAACTCGATTAAATAGGGTTGCGACGGGGTCTCTAATTAAGTATATAAACAACTCCTTAAATTCCCTTCACATCTACAGGGGATAAGTAAGAAGGTAAAGGGAAAATAGATAGAAATAGATAAAAACAGATACTGCTTTCACAACGAAAAGAGGAACACAATTCACACTTAACATAACTGCCATCAGACAAAAAAATAATGGTTTACACTCAAAGAAAAAAATATTTATTCCCCATTCTCTCAAATTAGATTTCATTCTATCGAGAACGCTTCAGGAATAAGTGTAAAACATGCAACACGACTCCAATAAAAATGAAAATAGTAAATAAACAAGGCATAGTTTAGGTAATGGAACGTATCAAATAATAAAGCTGACTGTATAGCTTAACACTGTAAAATATTGAAAACTCTGATTTATTTATGTCTCCATTACTTTTTCATTTGCTTTTTTTTTTTTTTTTTTGTTTAGATTGCAAAAGGGATCAAATATTTTCTTTAAAGATTCAAAACACAGTCATATGAATAATTTTGGCTACTCTGACAAGAAATAATAGTGGCTACGCACTCAAATAAACATGTACCTATCAGAAGCTATATATTTATAGTGAAACTCAGTTCATGTAGAGCTATGTCTTAAGTCTTGTTTGATGCAAACCTATAGCATTAACACAGTAGTCGGTCACTGTCGGAACATCAGGTGAGAGTATGTTTTGGTCAGAAGGTCAGCATTAGTTTGTTGCAGTCATAAGATCATTGATATTTTTTTGGAAAGTTAGGGGGTAGTTTGTCTCTGTCAGAACGTTAGGAGGTAGTTGTCTCTTGGAATGTCAGATGTCAGTGGTCACTGTCGGAACATCAGGGGTTTGTTTGTCTTTGTCGATGTATGTGATAGTTTGTCTTGTCGAAGTATGGTGATAGTTTGTCTTGTCAAAGTATGGTGATAGTTGTCTTTGTCGATTAGTGATAGTTGTCTTTGTCGAATGTATGGTGATAGTTTGTCTTTGTAAAATATCCGGTGATAGTTGTTGTGAGCAGTCAGGATGTTTGTCTCTGTCGGAAAATCAGTATAATTTGTCTTGTTGTAAATCAGGAACAGGTGATAGTTTGTTGTGTCAGAACATCAGGGTAAACTAGTCGAAAGCTATGCTGAAGTCAGTCTTGAAGCTTCTCCGGTCAACAGAGTACATGTTGTCTGCTGAGCACTCGTATACTCCAGCGTCCATCTGTGTTGCAGGGTCAATTTCCAATTTAGATTTGACTTGATCTTTATCCATCTTCCATTCGTGAACCTGTAAAAGTGACATTCTTAGACCCAATTCTTACATGTCCAGGTTTAATACAGTTTTTTATTTAACAAATATCAACATTAATGATTAAAAAAAAAAAATTCTTCAAACTTAGCTTTTCCTTAAAAAATTATTCAACTACATCATTGTGTGAAATAAACTAAAATAATTTACCTTTACTTTAGAATCAACTTTTTCTATCAATTTAACAGCTTTATAAAACTACTAAGTTCTAAGTTTGTCCAACAAAAATCTAACCTTCAATTGCTAAACACAAGGAAAGTTAGGTTTTGCAAGGTTGGGCTAGTTTGTATTTAATAATGTATAAATAAATTATCATCAAATGTTTTCAGCCTGTAGCTGGGTCACTTTAGTAAAATGCCTCCATCTTCCTCACTCTTTCTGCCATTGTTTTTCCTTTAATCACTTCCATTCTTCTCCTCTCATGTGCACATTTTCTGTTATCTGCTCCTTTCATCTGTTTCTGGGTCTCCCTTGCGGCCTTTTTTTCTATATACTTTATCTCCATCATTCTCTTAGATATTCTTTCCCTTTCCATACTCATTACATGACCATACCATCTAACCATTGCTTCCTCTACTATCTCATATACTCACTGTACTCCCACTCTTTCCCATTTAACTTCATTCCTAATTCCGTTTATCCTCGTGACACGCTCCTCACAAACTTCATTCTCATCGCCTCCACTTTCCTAGTCTCTCTTACATCAATGTCCATGGGCCAGTTTCATAGTCAGATCGAGTATGCCTCAAGTGTGACGTTATACTAAATGCAGGACAAACATCTACCAAGACCAGAATGGATTGGGCCAGTTTAATATGCAAGACTGGCCCATTCCATTCGAATTTAGGTGGATGTTGTCTTGTACTCAGTATATCACTACATTCGAGACCTACTCAATCTGACTATGAAACTGGTCTCATGATTCTGCTGCATATGTGACTATGGGCACAAAGTATGCACTTCCTTAAATTTAAAGGGCACTTCTCTTTTCCATACCATGCCTCTTGCACACCTATAGAACAACACTCACTGTTGTCCTCTAATCATTAGATCCGCTCTACTTCCAACCTTCCCTCAATCACACTTCCAAGGTATTTTTTTATACCTTTCTCAGCTCAACTCTCTCCAACTTTATCGCTTTGCTACGCCTTATCATCTTTCTTGTCACTTGACACTTCACTGTGCTAAATCTCATTCCACTTACTTTCACTTCCTCTTCCTTCTCCCTCCATACCATCATGGCATATAGGGTAAGGGGGAGGGGCAACAAAACATTATTCTAGATCTAGGGTGTTTGTTTTGGTTCATGCGTGATTCTGAAGTAAAAAATTGGCCCTTACATGGAAATTATAGTGAGCATACAGTTCGATACCGTCTTTGAACCACGTGATGTGTGGCGTGGGCTTCCTCTGGCGACACACATGAACGCTATTTTGTGGCCCAAGGTGTATTCATAATCAAAGTGGGACGCTATTAAAATCTTGGCTCCCTGGAACATAATCATCAACACATTATCTAGGGATGGTCCCTTCAAATGAGATTTTAAAAAAATCCAGTTTCGAGATGGAAACTTTAACATACATTTTGAATTTTGAATCAAAACATGATTTAGAGTCATTATACATCTTAGTGGTGACTTAGCCCAACATGACAACCAGACCACAGACCATTAATTTACCACTGAATAAATAATTAATGTTATAATGAATGGATTACAGCAAAAAATGTTGGAACATTTTTACTTTTTATTTGGACAGAATCATAATCGAAGAAAGAAAAAAATATATAACAAATTTGGAAAGTTTTTTGTTTACATATTTTCAAAGATTTGAATCAAGGATTTATAAGGAAAATATTCAGGTTCAAACACAAAATTGAGTTTGACTGACCCTTCTCTAATAATTGTCATTAACTTTTTTTTTGTCCCAAACAACTGTAATTTCTATTATAATATATTTGGAAGAAGGTATAGGAAAGGTGGATAGAAACATATAAAAGAGTCGAACACAATATGGCGTTTACAATGAAAAAAAGAACACAGTTCACACTTAACATTGCTGCCATTGGACAAAGAGGTAGTGGTTGACTCTTAAGGAAAATCGATCGTCACCATTGTCTTTAAGAGGCAACCATTACCTCTTTGTCCAATGGCAGCAATGTAAAATGTGAATGTGTCTCTTTTCATTGTAAAAGTATTGTTTCGACCCTTTTATATATTTCTATCCACCTTACTTACTTCCTTCCAAATATAATAAATTACCTCATAAAGCAAAAAGAGGTTTTCCTTATAGAGATATGTGATTTCTATTAGGTATTTTAAACAACTTTAGTACTATTATCCTTTATTTCATAATTTTTGTTGTGTACATTTTTTTTTTCTAGTTTTAACTTGTTTTTGACAAATTTTCGGTACTAACAAATAAATACATTACTAATCATAATTTTTAAAACACACAAAATATAATCGTTGAACTTCAAATCTAACATAGGATTTTGAAATTCAAGAGTTAGAAATAATCGGTTTTGTAGCAACAAAACTTAGTGAAATAATTGTGTCCTTGCAAAAGTTTTTAATTATGTGTAAAAATTTGAAATATATCATGGCTTTTTTTTACATCCATTACCTGGTTAGGATATGCACAACTTCCAGTCCCCGGCCATAATTCATTACTGTGAAAGGGTAAACCCACATTTCACCAATGATAAATTTTTCGGCCATGCCAGGAATCGAACCTGGACCCTTAGCTCAGAAGACAGACATGCTACCGACTGAGCTAAGGTGTCCGAAATATTTGGGACATTTAAATGCATGTTTTTAATATTAACTAGTTAAAGGGAAAATAAAAATTAGCACGGTGCTTGAAAAACATAACTTGTTTTCATCATTTTTCCTCCTTTCCTGAAACATTGGCATGTGGTAAATAATATACCACTTTTCCTCCTTGCATACATTTCATTCCTACTTCAATGTATAATTTCATTTTTGGAACTGTATTTTAGTGTACAATAAAATATACTATCCACTTTAAAAGAATATTTTGTGGTGACATAGGAATATTAGTAGGTACTTACATTGTTGTTATTGTAGTACTGGTCAGACTCCGGGTCACGATATTGGCCCGTTACTGGAAGTCCTATCTGTACTTTGCTCTTAGACCTGCTTCTGGCTCTTCCCCTGCGTCCCAGTGCCCCTTGGGGCCCAATAGTCAGGAGTATTACAAGCAGCAGGAGGAACAAACCAAACAAGTAACGTTTCATATCTCGTTTTTCCACTGCAGATCACAAATAACATTACAATTACAATTTTACATCAACTGTGCTTTTTACAGCGACAAACCAACCATTCAAACTAAGTTGAGTACTAGTTGCTATCCAATACAAGTCAGGTGTAAATTTTAATCAAGAAAATACATTGGAATTAAATGTACAAGTGTTTTTATTCATTTGAATCAGAAAGAAATGTATATGAACCAGAGGCGGCCAACCCCAGCATGCATGCCACCTGTGGTACATTGAGGCATTTTAAGTGGTACGCCTTAAGTCACCCTAAATTAAAAAAAACTAACAATTATGTTGAATAGTGTAGCTATAAATTATTATTTTTGGTATGAATATTCTTGAAACATCTCATTCTAAACATTTTAAATTATATTTCGATTTTTTTATCATTTTTTTTATATCTTACCTGAAATAAATAAAAATAACCCAAAACGCCTGATCTAATTAGGAATTAAATATGTTACAATATCCATTTTAATAGGCCTAGTATTTTTGGTTGTATATTTCGAAAGATGTTAGGAATACCAAGTTAAGGTTAGAGATTTTTGGGGTGGAGTGGCACGCCCAGGATTTTTAATGCAAATAGTGCACCAGAAAAAAAAAGTTTGGCCACCACGGTATGGACTGTGGTTTTTTTTAATTAATTAACACCAGAAAGTACGATACAAATAACAAACATGTTAACATAATGGAAGTTTCTGTAATGTATCACACTTTTCAATCTATTAAAAGATCTTCTAGGATATCTTATTGTTAACATCACTTTGTATGAAAAATTAAGCTAAATATAAAGTTATAACTAGGGCTTGGACTTGATTACCTAAAAATGATCAAAAAGACAGACTTCAAATTAAAAAAAATCTATAATTTTAAACAAAAACTCATATTGACTTAATCAAACACGCAGTTTACAAATGGGAACTAAAAAATTAATGCTTATATAATGAAAAATCTTTAACAACTAAACTCTTGCATTCTACTAAATATAATATTGAATTACAAATACCTGCTTCAGAACAAAGCTACCGCCTCCCGATGCAACCCTTCCCATCTTAGTTACAGTCTCACCAGGAATGTGTATTTTACAACCAGACAAGCAAAGAGGATACAAAGTTCATTACCTGCATTATATTATCTGGCAACTGTGTGATTAAAAAATAATTATCTTTATGTATTTATTTATTTAAAATATCAAGTGTTTAAAATAGATTTATTAATATAAATGCCTAAAACTCATCTTAAAATGTCTCAAACCAACCAACCCAAGAAAATATGACCTAAATATCGAAAATTACAAAGAATCACAAAAAAAAAATACCCATAAAATTGTCCACAACGAAGGATCGTGAACAAAGACAATACTCAGGTACATAAACTATGTTGTACCCAAAAAAAAATACATGTCATCAGAATTTAATCCCTGGTTATAACAAAATATAATAAAACTGGTTCGCTTTACTGGTGTAGTAAATGACAACTCGAGCACATTTTTATATATTTGCATAAATATATTTCTGAAAGGTTCAAAATTTAAATCTGCAGCCTTGCAAGCAATATTATGTTCCACTGTTTCTTATTTTTTTAAAGTCTACCCCATCGCTAATTAATTGTTACCTACCCAACAGTAGTATTTGTTCTTACGCTGTTATCTTTCTGGAGAATTTGTTGTTGTTGGTGTTGTCGGTTTCAACGATTATGTCTCTTGTGAGAATGTTCGCAACCAAAAAAAAACAACCTTTTGTATCACCTTCTTGTTATCGCAGCGTAGTATCGGGATGTTCAGGGTCGGTCGGAAGAACCGCACATTGTGAGTCTTAACAAGCCCTTTCCTCTTTGCACCCATCTCACTTTCAATCACAGTGCAATCATAGCAATCAAAGCTCAACTGACAAGTGTAACTGCTTCCCTATATTTCACACAGTTTATCTCAACCACTCTGCGACCATTCTCCACACTCGTTACAGCATCATCACTTAAGAGAATGGACGGGGGGAAAAAAATATTGGTCTCTCTTTTTTGTACCTTATTTTAAAATGTATCACTATACATTCGGGTTTTTCTCGTGCACCTCAGCTTAATACCTTTTCATACTGTTAGGTTGAAATAGGTAGAATTTTGAGGAAATGCACCCACTGACCCCGATTGGGACTTGAACCCCAATCTCCTCGTCACTGACAGTCCATTCAAATGCAAGATTGATGTGGGTGTATCAATCATTAGAACCGTTTGGAATATTATTTTTAAAAGTTTTTAAATCTTCCTATTAAATATAATGAAATGTAATATCGAAAATAGTGTTTATATTGTGTTGTTCAAAAATTGCTAGACAAACCTATGAATAATCAAATAGGTATGGCAGATAAAATTTACTTTACATCCATTGTTGTTTCCAGCCTCTGGCCTGGATCAGTTTTTTTATTCAAGCCATATATTTTCCACTACCGGCTTGCTAGGCCTGTCATAGCTTATTATACCTTATAATCTATCTTAATACTAGGACAGGCACAACATCAAGTCCCCGACCGTTAATTCATCACTGTGAAAGGGTAAACCCACATTTCACCAATGATAAATTTTTCTGCCATGTCAGGAATAGAACCTGGGACTTATAAGCTCAGTAGGCAGAGACACAACCCACTGAGCTATGGTATCGGACACATAACACAAATCTAATACTTAAATTCTAGTGTTGAAAATAATAGTATTGTTATAACATTCTTTGAATCCTTTATATCCAAATTTAAAATGGATTATGATTAGTATTCAATATGAGTCCCTCTTTTAGTGTCACAAAAGTTTCCCTATGAAATAAATGACATTCATTCTTGACGTGAAAAAGTTATGTGACACAAGTTGGATGGGGAGGGGGGTCCTGATAAATGTCTTGGTGTTATATGAAGGGAGTGAGATGTAAAAAAAAAAAGAGAAAAGTGAGGAAAAAGCATTATGTGGTTTATGAATGACCCTTAAGTGAACAGTTCTCAAGCAGACTATCACATATCATGCTCGATTTATTTTCTTTCGTCAAGAACTACTTTTATAAAGTAAAGTAAAGACCTAGTAAACACTTACAAAGACTATATACACACAATACACAGCAATGGTCCCACTGCTTTACACTGGTCTTTGATGACCCGGGTGGTCACGGTTTGAATCCCGGCTGTATGTGCTATGGATGGTTTTCCTACACCATATGATAAGGCTAACATTATTTCTTCACACTAATCTGAGTTGCTCGAATCTACCCTTCTCTCCCCTAACACTTGATTAAAACGATAAACTTGATACACCTGTGCCGGTGAGTACTCTCTTTGAAGGTCAAGGTAATTTTGTATGGTTTGGTGGCAACAAGGCGTTTGAGTTTGAATCTTAGCCAGATGTACTGCGAGTGGTTTTTCTTAAACAGTTTCTCACTCTCCCTCCTCGACAAATGTGTGTACACTTTCTCTGGTTACAACCTTTCTCTTAAGTCTTACTTTCCTCATCCCTACCACATTGGTGTTATTAATTTATAACCCAAATGTGGCTAGATGTTTCTGGTTGTACTTTACTAATTACTGTTTAAACTTTCTGTTGAGTGAGGATGGTTTTTTCATCTTGTAATTTCCACTCTTATTTTATCATCCTTTATCCATGCCATTGCTTGTACATTTTCTTAAAGAATTCCTCATCTCATCAATCTTAAATTAGTGTGCATTTAAAACAGCGCAAACAAGCATTAAGATGAGTAACACTAAAAATAATATTGTCTGGTGTGATCTTTTCTTAACAAATTCTTAGGTTCTTTCACATTTATATGGCCATCAATCGATTTTTGAATTTTGATAAGTTGTTAAAATTATCTTACTTTACAATTTAGGAAATGTATTTCGCTCTTAAAAACTACAAGTATGTATCTTCTTTAATCATACCCCAGAGACTGGATTTAATCCCAAAAGGGTCAGAAATTACTCTTTAAGTAGTGTATCTCTATAAGAAAAAAACCTCTTTTCACTTTATGAGGTAAAAAGGTGACCTGGCAGTCTAGGGGTAAGTGTCAGAACTCTGTGCTGGGGTCCGGGGTTCAATCCTCGGTCCCGGCACAGATTTATCTGATTGTAAAACCCTTCCTTCACCTCTGACAAGACGTGTATTATTCACAACTTGTGAATTTGAGGAATGCCAGGCCTCCACCGTGGTTCAGATCCCATGCCAAGCTGTAGGTCCTTCATTTCATCTCACAATCACCCATGCATTACACATTAGCGTAAGTGATTTTACAGTAAAAAGAACACTATTCACCCTTTACATTGCTGCCATTGGACAGAGAGGTAATTAATTGCTGCCTCTTGAAGAAAATTGTAAAAAACCATATTGTGTTTGTTCCTTTATATGTTTACATCCACCTTTCCTGTACCTTCAATAAGTAGTGTGAAACCTGGTATAGTACGAGAGTTTTGATGTTGAGTGCAAGTGTACTTAATATTATTTTAGCTATTTTTTTGGAAAGAAAAACTTTATAGGTAGAAAAGATTGCCATATGGGTGAATAAATATAAACATAGGAAGGCCACTATGAATTGTGAAACTAAATCACTGGAATACTTTACAGGTGTAAACAAAAATAAGCATTTTTATTTATTTTACATACAGTAAAGATAGCTACTGAATCTCATAATACACATTTAATTTCCAAAACACAGTCAAACTTAAATTGAGTTGATAGCATTTTCAAAGGTAATTATAATTAAGTCTTATCAATATGTATAAATGACATAATCTGTCCGAAATCCTCTTATGTCAATCGAATACTGGTTATCTGCTTGGCACTCATAGTATCCAGCATCTTTTTGAGTTGTTGGATCGATTTCCATCTTGGACTTCATTGTGTCGTTTCCTATCGGCCACTCGTGCACCTGTTGAATTATTTCCTTACATAATTAACTTAGAATTAATTAGAAAAATATAAACATTAGTTAAATGAATTTAGAGAGGACTTGTCTTACTTGTTAAATATCAGCTAAACAATTGTTTGATAAAACAAAAGTCCTGGGTTCAGGCGGAATGGAAGAGAATGCGAGTTAAATTTTTGGCCAAAATTGATATTTATTTTTATTTATTTGAAATATTAAACGGCACTTTCTGACCCACTAATTGAGAGCTAGAGAAAGAGCCTACTAATTTTGCCGGGAAAGTATTTCCTACTAACTTCTAGGGTTCTTTTACAAGTTACAATCGACGGCTTTAGTTTCCCTCCAAAGGAAGTTGGGCTACGGATTTTTATCATTCAAGAAAAATCTGTCGACCCCTGCTGGGTTTAAACCCACAAACAACAGGTCTTAAAGCCACACTTTACCCCAAGACAACGAGGAAATAAATAAAATATTTTCAGTATATGTGTTTTATTTTATTTTTCCCACATATTCTAATCCCGACAGTTATTGGATATCTGTCATGAGCATTGCTGCTTTTGAACAGAAACTTTTTAGATGAAGAGAAAGGTCTTGTTGAGATTACTGTGTGTAGAAAATTAAACTAAACTATGTTAATGAGCAATATTTTATTTATGTTGGTCAAAAAAGATTTTGTTGTAAAAACTGTAAAAATATTTATCTTATCTGGTACTCCCTTTCGTCCCAACATAATTGTTTACTTTTATTTTAGTATTTAATGTCAACTTTCTAAACACATTGCCAATAACTAGTGCATGTCATAAGACCAAATTAATGTAAAAAAAGAATACTGCATAGTAAATATTTAACCCCAGCACTAGGAATTTTTCTATTTGGGCAAATATTTATGCTAATATTAAAATTCTTAAATTTCACCTTGAGTTAACCAAGTTTCACTTAGTTTTTTAGCACCCAGTCTTACTGTCAGTTCAGGTTATACGCTAATGTACTAATCACGCTAGTGATTTTATGGATATGAAGGCTATATGCAGATGAAGTGTACTCACATTTGCATGGAGGGAGAGTGGAAAACCATTTTGGAAACCCCACCTTCATTACATCTGACTGAGATTCAAACCTCAATCTCTGTCATCAGCAGTCTAGCTTACTGTGAGAGTGACGCCTTGAACCATACTGCCACCGAAGTGGGTGTTTATTAACTAGGAATAATTACTTTTCCAAATAGCGAGGTGCTCAATACTTTAAATTGAATTAATCTTTTGGTGAAAAAACCAAATATTAAAGTGTACAAATTAATTGGCAGTTAAATTATACTAGTTTCAAGAATACATTCAAATTGTAACATTCGTTTAGTTGGCAGAAGAAGGGGGAACCTACTAGATTGTGATAATGCGTGTGCAAATGTGTGTTAATATGAAGGAATTTATCTTCATTGTACCGCACTTGGTTCGGGTAATTATTTACGAAGGGTTGTAGATATTTTCATACAAAATATTGAACTTATTAATAAAAAATAATAATTTTCTTTAACTTTATTTGTTGTGTATAAACCACATAACAACCACATTGGTCACCCATGGTGGTTTTGTCGGCTACAAGTATAACACTAAATGCTGGAAGGTTGTGACCTGTGGCCAAGTGATTCACGAGGTCATCTACAAGTCTGGGAACCCATGTTTTATACCAGAGTTATTTTTTTACTATTTTTAAATGAACTCTTGACCCTGCATAAACACTATGATTCTTTTTTCTGAAGGCCGGTTGTTGAGTATTGTTATCTTAGTTTAAGTTTAAATCGGTCAATAAGTTTAATAGGTTCTCAACTACCTGAGATAACGAAAGGGAGGGGATTGGACAAATATTTAAAAAAACACATAAATCTAATTGATATAAAGTTAATCTCCCATCCCAAATTAAGACCTTCTTGACAGACAGGCTTGTTAAGAAAAATAGTATATCATATTTGCCAAACTACAAATTCAACAGCGACCCTTCAGATCTCCACAGTTTGTTCGTAAGCCTAGTCCACACGTAGACAACATACAATGTATGTACATGTGAATGTTATAAACTATGGTCCTTCCACTCTTTTTCTCTTTAAATGTGCCTTTAATTAAATTCCATAATAAGCTGATCGTACTAGTTTCGGATATGAACACACCTGAAAGTATTTGTGGGCATAAAGCTCAATACCATCCTTAAACCAGGTGATGTGTGGCCTTGGTAATCCTGTAGCCATGCAGAAGAAGGTGATCTTACGCCCCAGCATGTAGTCCAGTTCAAAGTGAGAGGATTTAACAATCTTCGCACCCTGTTTAGCATTCACAGTTAGTTGTTGTTTTTAAGTTGTATACAATTATGAACCCATATAAATATTTGAGTAGAATTTTTCCAATTATATATTTTTTACATTAACAGGGTAGGGAAGAGGAAGGTAAAATTTATAGGAATAGTTAACACATTTAATAGGCGGTAAGTTTAGAAAAAATCAACTTAATACACCTGGCTGGGATTTGAAACCTGACTTAACTCGTCACCGACAAATCAGATAAGACGAGATTAGTGTCTTTATCTACAATCCCACTACTGCAACTTCACCGATAGTAAATGCTAATTTTGCTGTGTAAATTAATAAAATCTAATATTAATAATAATTTTTACAAGTTAAACAAAAAATCATACACATTACTTTTACACTTTAGTTTCATTCACTTCAACAAATTAATGTATCTCATATTTTTCTATTAAATTATATTTATTTAGAATATTACGAAAAAGTTCCTTAAAATTAAGTACTCACGTCCTCGTGATTGTAGTAATTAGCGCTGGCGGGGTTGTGATGCCTTATAAAGGCTGGCATTCTGGAGCCATATCCTTTCCTTCCAGGCCCCCTCCCTTTAGCCCCACCTCTCCCCCCTCTCGCACCTGCCACAGGCTCTGCCCACAATAAGCAGGTGACGACGATGCAGACAAACATACACTTACATCTTGACCCCATTTACGGCAGCTAAGGTGTTATCGCAACAATAAATTTGCAGTTCCGTCCTTTGCGCCTTGGTTCTAGATGTCATAGTGCGCACATACCCTACTTTTGTCTTGATTGGATGATTATACTGGGCTATAACCAATGGGTGGGGAGGAAAGGGGAAGGCAATAATGGACAGGTTCACTTACACACTCAATTCGATATCTCTTTGACGTCTTCTCGCGTGGTTTTGCATTGCCAAGTAGTCAATTTACTAGGGTGTTAAATTGTACTGTGTAATTTAATTTTAATTTTTTTAAATTTCAAGTATGTGATGTGTTACTGGTTTACACTGGCTGTGCGTTTTATAGCCATGCAGTTGAATTCTGTAAAAATATTTCCTATTTTCCTGGTGAAATTTTAGTTTTATTTATTGTGACTAAGCTCACCCATGGATAACATCTGAGTCAGTAGTTAATACAGCTCAGACCAGATGTTGCTTCATAGTGGATTTTTTGTATTTTGCTTTAGAAAACATTGGAGTTTAAACCAGGAAAAACAATTTATTTTTATTATTAAAAAAGATATAACAAAATTTAAAAATAATTGATTTAGAATGAAAAAACTATTTCACTGATCCATATTTTGCTATTATCAACTGAAGAATGCAGAAAACTATACGATGATATATTTTCTGCTTTGAACGTAATTGTGTATCTAATTTTTCAATTTATTGGCCATATGTTGGGCTCTTAAATCCAATTTTACTCCCAATTTCCAATTGCTCATGGTTGGGAGGATATAATATGTGCAAAAGTATTTGTAAAAACAGAAAACCTATGCTAAATACAGACAAACTATCTTTCTTGGTGATATATATAATGTCAGAAACGGTACACTCTAATGGGATGCAATTTTGTTTAAATTGTTGTAATTAAACACCAGGTAGTTAAAACAAATCTTAAGGATGTTTAAACTGTAAGTCACATTGAATTTACTTTAAATTGACAAACTATGAAATCTTCAGTTCTGCAAGATATCTTAGGTTTTTTATAATCATATTAACTTGTTGACTAATTCTTCCTCTTTTGTTTGATGTTTCATAATCTTATATGTGAGACTTAATTCAAAGTATTTGTTTAGTTTACTAACAATTTGATTTAGCTTTAGCTGGAAATAGTCAGGTATTTTAAAATAGTTGGCTAAAAGAATATTAATTTCACAGCTAAACAATAAAACACAAGTGAGATATTATAATATTGTTTGTTGCATGTTAACAAACTGCATAACCCTAAATATGACATAACATGTTATCACAATAATAATTGTGCTTTTATAACACATTTTCACAGTGCCTCAAATAATACTAATAATAATCATGTTTTACATTTGGTACTGGATAAATAACTTATAAGTATTGATGCTTATTAGCTGTTATTCTTTTTTTGAATGTGATTAAAGTAATAAGTGGAAAAATTATCATTCACTGAAGGAAAACCAAAAAGGGAAAATCAGAGAAAATTGAAATTTTTTACCAGGGTAACCTGAGAAAGTCAGGGAATTTGGTAATATAAGTTCTCTCGCCCCCCTCTGACAAGCAAAGCAAATATTAAATACCACAGATATTAACATGAAATGTAAAAAGAAAGAGAGAACAGCTGTTCAATAAGTTAATATAAATATAAAATCACTAACCTATTTATTACATATGCATTATATTTTGTTGTTTTGGAGTGAATGAAATGTATCAAACTTCTCTCAGATGCTTAATATGTATGGTAAGGCATATGAAAGAGAAATACGGAACTACACAAAAATTGGCCAAAAGAAAAAATATAAAATCACTCATCTCAATTCAGCCAATCTCTAGTGAGCGAACGGCCGGGAGCTGAATGTTGGTTCTGTTCTATATAAAAGTTAGTTTATAAGTTGTATGCTAATATTATCAGTCAGTTCAGAAAGTGCACATTAAATACTTTCAAAAAATTAAAATTAAAATCTAGTGAACGACTAGAGCCCTTTTACACTGGCCACTTTAAACACATATTGTGATGCCATAAAAGGTCTCGTGCAACCGCAGGTGTTTGCGGTGGCTCAAACACAGATTCTGCTGCGTACGACTGGAAACACACATTGTGATGCCATAAAAGGTCTCATGCAACCGCAGCTGTTTGCGGTGGCTCAAACACAAATTCTGCTGCGTACGACTGGAAACACACATTGTGATGCCATAAAAGGTCTCATGCAACCGCAGGTATTTGCGGTGGCTCAAACACAAATTCTGCTGCATACGACTGGAAACGACGAGGCACAGAAATCCTCTGACAAACAACTTGCGAGACAAAGGATCTGTGGCCGCCCCGTGTGAAAAGTTCAATTTATTACAATGATTTTGCAGTGGCGACACACTGTGTCTTGAAAGTGGCTCGTATGCAAGAGCACTTAGTTTCTTAGCTGAGAATAAGTCACACCTACCTTCTTACTATACCCCAATTTTCTTATGAGTGGACACATCTAACTGCTAGAAAATTTAAATCTACTTTCTTTCACATATTCATACATAAAGTCATGTGATCTGCCTGCAGCTGTCACTTTCAATAGGTATTATCAACACCTCTAAATAATACTAATAATATAGTAATTTGTAATAATTATTGTTGAACACTAAAAATATATTTGCGTTTTCTTAAAAAAAGTTCTAAATATTCATTTGTAAGAAAATCAATGTATACCAACCCTGCAAATGATGTGTTTCAAATAATATAGAGTTCAATAAATCTAAAAAAAAGTATCATATTTAAGATGGCAGATCTGCTAAAGTTTAATATAAATGATTAAAATGTTAAGTGTTCGTGTTCTGGATAGTTTTTTTTACCCCTGTTCCAGAGGTGTGTGGAATGTTCCGTATGTGAGCGGTTGCTACCTTATCAATGGCAGTGTTATTGCCAACACCGAGACTCGACCGTCTTATGCCTTTGATAGTCTTGATCCTGACATGGCTTTCTGTTCAAACATGAGGGAAAAGGTGAATATGATATTTTATATATATTATACACAAAGAACCCGCCTCGGTGGCATAGTTGGCTAACGTGCCAGTTTCGGGTTGAGCTAGACTGCCGAGGACGGGGAGATGAGGTTCAAATCTCGGTTGGGTGAACTGGGAGTGGTTTTTTTTCTAAATGGTTTTCCACTCTCCTTCCACACAAAAGTGGGTTCACTTCCTCTAAATTCAACCTTCCCAATTCCTAATCCATTAGCATAATTATTACTTAAGTGTGTAACCTGAAGGGTAGTAAATAAATACATAAAGAAGTTAGATTCTAGTTGATAAGGTGGACCCTTTACGCTGTCTCATTTTAACATATCGCCTCCACCGTGGTTCGGATCCACGTTAAACTGTAGGTCCTCCATTTCATCTCACAATCACCCTACCATTGCACATTAGCGTAAGTGCGTATAACCCGAACGGGTAGTAAGACACGGTGCTAATAATAATAATAATAATAATTTAACATATTATTTTTGTTTCATGTTTCAAAACTGATTATTACCTATTTTATAATCATTTGTCATATTTTAACTCTGTATTTTCTTCGACTTGTCTTAAAATAATATTTTGTTAACAAAAATTATGCACATTAAATGGTTCATTGCACCACGCAGTCTTTCTTGCCATTTTACCTAAAAATGAAGACATTTACTTAAAAAAATCACAAGATATGTGAATCGAAATAATAAACATTGTTGCAGAAAAATAATGAGGAAAAAGAGCATAATATTCTACCAAAGAGCATATAAAATAATATACACTGTTACAGAAACTTACTAAGGAAAAGTAACATCTCTGTTCACCAATGAGCTTAACACTCAACTCCTACATTTCTTAGACCTCAATTAAAAAAAATTATTTACCAATAGCTCATTGGTATTATAAAAATATATTATTGGTTTTATGAAACTGTATTTCAAAATAAGTTTTTTATTTTTAATAGTCAGTAGAGTCTCAGAAACTCAACCTAATGTGGACTTAGATGGTGTCGAGTTTTACGAATGAACTTGCATAAGATGCATTTGTACTAGATGTCATGTTTACTAATAAGGATTAGTCACAGTACAGTAACAGTAATATACGTACTGTACAATATATTACGTGTTAATATAATGGTGTATAAACATACATGTAACATACAGAAATGCAAGTACAGTACTGTACATATATATTGTATTGATTCGAATAACATGATAATAGATTGTAAAACTAACAAACACAGCCCTTGTAAAAACACCACAGCACGACTCTTCACTCGAGCTACTCAAACAAACTCTGAGGTTATACAGTTGAATTACCTTGGATTATGATGATTGGCACCAACAACTTTGTGCCCGTGTCGAATTACACGGAATGTCGAGTTTCTGAGACTCTACTGTACAACAACTTTACAAACATAAGTTATTTTGTATATCAAAGTGTTGCAGAGATATGATCAAAATTGGTAATTTCCGCCTATATAAAGTACTCTCAAAGTCATTTTAATAAAAATTATTTGTGTCATTTCCGATAAAATCATTTTTTTCTCTTTTCGGCCTTAAGTAAACTACCCCTTAGTTTTAGGGTTAGACATATAATTCCAAAAACTCCTCTGATAACCTTATAAAAACCCTCGTTATCAAGTTTCAGCACAATTTGTAAAATGGTTTTGGCTCTAGGATGAGATATAGATACACAGATGGCATCGTAAAAAACACTTTTTTGGGTTCAGGGAGCCACAAAACTTCGATATTCATCAAAATTTCAAATTTGATTTTTTTTTTTTTATGATCACGATACTTTATCTACCCGAGAGGTTGCGAAAAAGTATATATATGACATGTCATCAAAATCTGGACACTGTTAATGACTGATTTTTATTTTATTTTAGTTTGTAATTTAAAAAAAATAGCTTTAGATACTTTGTTCAAAATTATATCTGAAGAGTGTTTCATATGATTATCAAAATAATGTTAATTTTTCTGATGAAAATGTACTAAGAGATAGTCTGACACCTTAGCTCAGTCATTAGCATGTCTACTGAGTAAGGGTCCATGGTTCAATTGCTGGCATGGCTGAAAAATGCATCATTCGCTAATTGTGGGTTTTCACCTTTCACAGTGATGAATTAACAGCCGGGGTCTGGGTGTTGTGTCTGTTCTAGATTTAAGTTGCTTTATAAGTCATGTAGTGATATAATCAGCCGGTTCACTAAGTTCACACTAAATACCTAAATAAATTTTAAAATAATTAAGGGTATTTTACTGATTTTTGAAAATGTTGGCACAAACTATAATAATCTTTATGAAACCATATGTATAATTGTGTCATATAATTTTTTTAAATTTTGTATTGTCGTCCTTTTGTTTGTCTTGATATATATAATTGTATTGTATATATATATATATATAAATTAGAAAAAAATATCCTGTGTAAGGTTTCATATCATTTACATTTGCTTTAATGTGTGACTGCTCTATTTACTGAAGTAAGCAGAATCAGTAAACATCCACAAGTCCTATTTTCTACCATCTCCGAAAATTATACAGGCACTAACCATGACACTGATGAAACCCTCGGTGATTTTAATAATGGGAATATTGCGACCGTTTTAGCTTCATGTAAGCGCTACTCTGCAATAGACTAGACTGCTGAGGATGGGAGATTGGGGTTTAATCCCGGTCGGGTGTACTCAGACTGTTTTAAAAAAAAATGGTTTCCCACTTTCTCTTCACACAAATGGGGGTGCACTTCATCTAAACTCAACCTTCCTCATCCCTAATCCATTAGTGTAATTAGTATATAAGCATATAACCTGAAGAGGTAGTAAGATGCTGGTGCTAAAAAAATGGCTGTGATATGTGTTTTTGTTGTTTTATATATGTGAATGCAATTTGCATTAACGTTCAACTTGGATACATACTGCACGACTTTTTACAAGCTAATACTATTACTTGTATATTGCAGGATATATTCATGTTTGTCAGCAACCGAATGGACTTTGGTCACCTGGTGAACGCTGACAACTTTGACACTGATAAAACTAACAGTGAAATATATCAAATATTTGACAACCGTTGGGATTGGGAGCAGAGATACATCCACGAGAACTACAGTGAGAACCTTAACCCAAACCACACCGCCGAGCAGGTAAGTGTCTTTGTCAAGTTAGGATTCTCATTTATTGGCTGAATCAACAACCCATCTTGACCCACCTCGGTGGTGTAGTTAGATAACGCGTTAGTTTTGTGTTGAGCTAGACTGCCGAGGATGGGGAGATCGGGGTTTGAATCCCGGTCAGGTGAACTAGAATGGTTTCTCCTAAATAGTTTTCCACTCTCCCTCCACGCAAACGCGGGTTCACTTCCTATAAATTCAACCTTCCCTATTCCTAACCCATTAGTGTAATTAGTACTTAAACGTATAACCCGAACGGGTAGTAATACACGGTGTTGAATAAATAAATAAAATAAACAACCCATCTTACAGCCGATTTACCAGAAAATAAAATAAAATTACAGCACATTTTAACCATAAAACTTATTGAAGTGTTTTTTTTTTTGCTTTCTTCTTTCCATAATAGCGGAATTCATACCAGTTTAGTAGCATTGTATGAAAACGGCATGGAAACACTCTTAAATAATGCCTTAATGTTTTCTGTTCTTTTTAAATGTTCCTAAATATATTTGTCCTATTCTTTACTTATTTTCTTTTCATCCCTTTAGTTATTTTTGGTCTCCTCTTTTACTAAATTTTGTTGCATGTTTTACACTCCAACCTGATGATTTCCAATAGAATGAAACCTAGGTTGAGGGATTGGGTGGTAACAATTGAAGTGTTAACCGTGTTGTTCCTTTCATTGTAATAAACATATTTTGTTTGTTCCAATTTATGTGTATCCATCCCTTATTACTGTACCTTCTTTCTATCTAATAAACTAATATAATGCAAGTGATATGAAAGGAATTAGATAGCTAGGTTAGGCTTAGATAGAAAATAAATTCGGTTTACTCCCGAGTCTAGACTATAAACACAGCTCTTCATTTGTATTCTTGCCACATTTAGTGTCAAATTTATATATATATATTATGAATATAGACTCAGTTTAAATGTTAATTGTTTTTATTTATGCAGCCTTGTCCGGATGTTTATTGGTTCCCCATTGTGACACCGCGCTTCTGTAAAGAGTTCATAGAAATCATGGAGGCTTTTGGTCAGTGGTCAGATGGCACCAACAAGGTCAGTTAATACAGAGGTCAAGGTATCCAAGATGCATTGTATTTTGTTGCAGTTTATTGGAAAGTCTGGGTTAAAATCCTGGAATGAGTCTCCTAAGGGGAATATTCCACTTGTGATTTCCACTGTAGTTTTCTCAACCTTATTCCTTAGTCTAGTCAAGTATGTCCAAACTCGCGGGCCACTTGCTCGTTTTGTGAGACCCGCCAGCGCAAATTGAAATACTTCAAATTGCAGAAATAGACAACAAATTAGGCTCGTATAGCTGACGTAAATGCTCGCTAATTTCCTTGATTTTCCAAAATTGTAGGTATGATGCTAATTGTGTAATAAATGTTTGTATGTATTTGTAAAAAATAAATAAGTATTTGTTCATGTTTTTATTATAATCAGGTGTTTGATTTTTTATCACGTGAGAAAATAACTGTCAACACACCTGTGTGCTACCAAACACTGCACCTCTTGGGGGTGTATATTCAACAACTTTAGGGGATTGATTCATGTTGAAGAAAGAGAACGAACTTGATACGCCATCAGATTTCTACTAATTATAACAAATTCCCAAATATCACATTTTTGAAAGTTGTATTTCTATGATGTTTATAAAAATAAGAATATGTAGTGTTTAATTTTTTAATGGTTCATCAAAATGTCTGCAAACCTGGTTCAAGCTATAGCAGTGAAATAAACATATACATTTAAAGGAGTTTTTACTTTTTATTTGTTAGTTAATAGTTTTAACTTTAAAGTATTACTTTGAATACTTATTGTCTTGATCATTTTGAATATTCAACAACTTTGTTGATTCAATTTTCATTGTTTTTTGACAAACATTTAGTAATGTCAAGGGCCGTGTTTTGAGGCCTTTATCGCTAATGTGTGTGGATATATCCAGATACACAAGTTGAACATTTCTGGGACTGGCTGTTAAGCTAAATTGTGATAATCATATGATAATATTAATATTTACACCTAACAATTCCTGTTAAATGATATAATTAAAACAAAAGTAATTTTGGAGGAAATAGAAGTACTTCTGTTTTAAGCAAATGAATTATTGTATATTTTATCACAATACTAATATATTATTATGTTGCATGCAACCACTAAAAGATATGACTATGTACACCTACTTTTCACAACAGTTTTTTCATGAAATCTGTGAGAAATCCCATTTGAAAGTACAACATTTTGTTTCAAATTCAAAGTAACCATTCTTAGATATTTCATGAAAATAAAGGATACTTGTACTTAATCCACCCTCAATAACTTTCTCCACACTTCCCTACTCCCTATCCTTGTATACTTCCTTCTCTGTGAAAATCTAAGTTTTATAATGAATTCTTCTATTTTTAAATGTGTTTACTATGCAAAAGTGGTTGTGAGTAATGTTGGTTGTAAGTATCCATTTTAGTTAAAAAAAAATAGTTTCTTAATTTCATTGCTAGATTGCAGAATTGGAAATATCTCATCCTACAACCATGATTAATGATCGATTTTAAATATTTTATCATTTTGATTCCATCAACTTAGCCTAATTTATCAAACAATCTGTTAATGTGAGTGAAATTTTTCTTAAATGCTTTAAAACTTTTTTTATTGTTATTATTTGAGAATTTATAAACCAAAATTCACTGATTTTTTAAGATTAGATTTAAAAGATTTATTTTCCATAATAAAGAATCTCTTGCTATGATGTACCAATGAAATATAAAGAATACAAGGTAATATTTGTACCAACTGCATGTACCTTTTAAATACGATAAAGATCTGTGTGAATTTAATAAATGTGCCACATATATCCTAATCATATTTGTTGGCATACAAGATAATAATGATGATATAGCTCTGCTCATTCTAGTGATGTAACAATATCATGCTTAATTTAATTACATCTACACGTATGTTGTTTTGAGTGAACAAGTGTGTCTGCATTTAGGACGAGCGCTTGGACGGCGGCTATGAAAATGTGCCGACCCGTGATATCCACATGAAGCAAGTGGGACTAGAACCCCACTGGCTGGAGGTCCTCAAGGCCTATGTGCGTCCACTTCAAGAGCTCATGTACACAGGATACTTCCACGATGTATGTAACACCCTTCATTCTTCCTGATCGCTAACTTAGTCATAGTCGTTGTTATGTCTAGGATGAGCGCATCGAAGGAGGCTACGAGGCTGTACCCACGCGAGATATTCACATGAGACAGGTCGGCCTGACCGCCCATTGGGATTACATCTTGGAGGAGTATGTGGGTCCGTTGCAGCAGACAGTGTTTGTAGGGTACACCAGTGTAAGACATGTGTTCATTTTTGGGAGAATGGGAGGACTTGGTGTTGGTGTTCTCTACGCTGTCTCGCTTCTGTTGCTACTGCTGTGGACTGTACATTCTCAGGGAGGGGTTTGTGTCTTGGGCCATATGGGTCATATACAACATTTTGAGGTTAAATTGCACACTCTAACGCACTTGCATAACCACTCCATTATACTTTTTTTTTCTCATAAGACACTCCACAATTTTCAAGAGGAATGTGTACAGTAATTACATGGTCACCTTTGTATCATAAGACGCAGATCGATTTGATGAAATTCATTTTCAGAATAAAAGTGTCTTATGAAGAAAAAAATAGTTAATGAGTAATGAATGACACAATTATAGCACTGAATTTTACGTAGTAGTCATTATATTGTATTTTCTTGTACAGTCTTTTTTTTAAAAAAAAAGTATTATCAGGTCATTTTTAACTCACATTTACTTTATAGGTAAAAACCAACAGTTCTTAAAATTGGTTCCCATCCTGGTTTTGCGTTACAAACTAAGATAAACTTTTTTTTACTAATTAAAATCAAACAACAAATAAAGGAATTTATATATCCAGAATTACATTTGAAATACAAAAATATAATTTCTCTACAGGCCTTTACTTTCTTTTATTTGGGCTTCATTTTCTACATTTCTATTATATTTATTTTATGACATATAAGTACCTACATGCTTAGTGCACATTATTTATAACATATCCTCCACAGTCTAGCCAACTCAGCCAAGATAATATTCTCTGTTAATGGTTCAGCTATCAGCCTACAAATCTTATAATGGCACTTTATTCCATACAGAAAAAACACTTGTAGGTAAACCAATGATAAAGGTTCAAAGGGATGTACCTAATTGAACATAATCGTAGTAGTTACAGCAGTTCTTTAACCTTTAATAAGCACTCAACACCCAAAACTCCATTTCTAGTTTATGTATTATATTATCTTTAAGGAAAACCACTTTTTGCCTATACAGTAATTTATGTACTAGTTTTGCACTGTAAATAAAATGTACTGCATGCTCCTTTAAAAACTAAATATTTCAAATAACTGTTCAATTATAGTAGTTCAGGATGTTAAAATATTTTAGAACTTTTAATATAAAAATATATATTATTCTTTTTACAAATAAAAGTTGGTTTTTTTCAATGAGCAGCGTTGAGTCATATATTTCAATCATCTATGAAGTATGTGTGTGGTTTATGGAATGTAAACAACACTACCCCACTTACAAATTAAAGTAGATTAATTGGAATAGAGCACTAGGCTAAATCATGGTTTAAATTAGGAGGGATAGCCAGCACACTTACCTTGGTGATACTGGAGTAGAAATTGTTTAGATAGAACACTATAAAACACACAAACACATTTTTAAGGACAAGCTTTCACTGTCACAGACAGCTTCATCAGGCCTGTGTTTGTGTGTTTTATAGTGTTCTATCTAAACAATTTCTACTCTAGTATCACCAAGGTAAGTGTGCTGGCTATCCCTCCTAAATTAAAGTAGATGTAATAATTTTGAAAAACAAATATAATATATCCTCAATTTTATGATAAGTCAATTTCATTATAAATACTTTTAATTCATTGTTTCAAAATTAAGACTCAATTATCCAGGGTCAAAACTTGTCCTGGATTAAAAAATAAGATAAATTCAGCAATGTGCTTTTTTCCTCAAAAGTAAACACTGAATAAGTAGTCCCTGATAACATACATTCATTATTTTTTGTAATAAGCAGATGTCGCCACTTCTGCTTGATGATGTGTTCACGATATCACCATTTTTATTTTATGTTATCATATACAATCAAATGCAAAATCATATTGATATTTCATGTTAAACTTTTATCCACATTTTCAGTTTTACTGGCCTGTACCTCTTTGGACAGTTATATTATAGTGTGTTGGGCAGCCTTTAGTTGAAATTTTATTAAATACCGGTAACTAGAAATTACTGCCTCAGTGAATCTGCCACTCTGGATAATCGAGATACCACTGTGTATTTATGTTGGTATAAACTTGTTTGGTGTTGTGTGGTTACTAATTATATGTGGTTTTATCAGCCTCCCAGGGCAATCATGAACTTTGTAGTTCGATATAGACCAGATGAGCAACCATCCTTGCGGCCGCATCATGATTCTTCAACTTACACCATCAATATAGCACTGAACAGGCCCAAGATTGATTACCAGGTGAAATATACTTCTACAGTCCAATTTTCATAGAAATAACCTTTTAGAAAATACAAACCTATTCTTTTTTGCACCCACCATTAATAAAATGTTACTTTATTATTTGTAAATGAAGGAAAATGGCACCAAATGGTTATTTTAAACTAAACAGACAAAAGAAGACATAAAGATAAGGCCTACACATAAAACTGTAGGCCTCAAAGTTTACAGTTCAAACTTATGTCTTGGCTCTTGGTAGATGGATAGAATGATGTATTTAATTATGATCTGGACAAATTCCGAAACTTATTTATTACACTTGAACAGGTTAAATAACCATAGTAGCCTCAGATTCACCCAGAACATTTCACAACATTGTGCCATATTCTTGCATCTGTAACTGAACCTTCATAAGGGAAACATAAACACCACAGTCCACACCAAAGACACCAACCATTGACAGTACCTACATTTCAAACATCCTCTTCATGTAAAACTCTCTCTACACTATATCCCAGCTACCAGAGCCAAACATATATGTTATTAAGGAGAAGACCCTAACAATCAATGTCAACAACTTCTCAAGGTTTTCTTAGCCCGAGGATACCCTAAACACATGGTCAGTCAAATAAACAAAGCCCTGTCCAATCAAGAGCCTATCAAGAACAACCTTCCTATAACATACTGCTCACCATGCAGTATTATGAAGCACTAGACAAACTCAGATTTATCTTGAACACAGCCAACAATATCCTAGTCTCATCACCTCTCACACAAAGTCTTCTCAACAATGCTCCAAGAATCACATTCAAACGGCCCTGTAATATCTGCAATATTTTGGTTCACCCTATAAATTGCCCAACTCGGGCACAAACAACATCAGGCCAAAGGTTCTTACCCATGCAACAAACCGAGATGGAGTATCTGCAAAATTCACCTACTTTCCACCTCATTCAACAGCGGACTCACACAAATGGAATACCCCATGGAAGGCCACTATAACTACTCCACAGAAAATATTATATACTCACACCAGTCGGTTATTTCTATATAAATAATAATAAATTTTAACTGATAATATAATAATTCAATAACTAATAATATAAATAGAACATTCTATCCATCTACCAAGAGTCAAGACACAAGTTTGAACAGGCAGCTACAGAATCCAAGGGGGGAAAAATCCAGAAACAGGCATAAACATTTTCTAAGTGACCATGATCTACCTCTAGCCATGTTGCCATAGTCCAGCCTCCGTGTAGGTCTAGCCCTTATATCCTCTTTACAACATTTGACTTTATTATGTGTGCTATTTTCTACATATTGATCAGATCTATCAAAAGTGACAGATGTTAATAATAGCTTGACTATGAGACTAAGACTTTAGGATTTTGGGACTATATTATTCTAAGGAAGGGTTGGACTCTCGAATCCTTCAAATCCCTTGGATCCTTAAGCATACCTGAGATTTGAGACTCAAATCCTTATTATTATTATTATTTTGTCGATGTTTCAAATGAAATTTGTTTTAGAGCTGTAATACTGCTTATTGATGGTTCAGAACCAATTATAATTATAGGGTAAACTGAACAACCCACTCCCAGACCAGTAATTTAATACTTTACTGAATTTACGAATGTATTATTGTTATAATGAATGGATTATAAGAAAGAATGTTAACATTTAGTTACTAGTTGTATTTTATATTTAATATATATTATATTTCCTCTTATGTTCTTAATTTTTTTTCCAAGGTTCGGATTAGGATTTTAGATTCAAAGGTAAATTGTAGATTCAGATTTGTAAAATAGTGGACTCAACCCAATTCTAATTCTAAGAGGCTTGTTTGATTTTTTACACTTTATAAAATAATCTACCTTATTGTGTTGGGATCATTCAGTCTGCTGTTCTAAATTGATCTAATTCGTAAGTTTTGTGCTGATATAAACGTTTATTTTTCAGGGTGGAGGTTGCAAATTTATTCGCTACAACTGTAGTGTGACAGACACAAGATTAGGGTGGCTTCTCATGCACCCAGGGCGGCTCACACATTACCACGAAGGACTCCCTGTCACCAGCGGCACACGCTACATCATGATCTCTTTCGTAGACCCGTAGTCTGGGTGCTCATATTTTTTATATTCATTGCATCAATTTCAAACTGCGCTGCTGGGAATTTTTAATTCGTTATAAAGCTTTGAAATGGTCCAACCCTGGAATAAGCTAGAATCTCTTAGTTATTCACATGACCAATTAAAGTATCCAATTTTTTAAAATGCATGTTTAATTAGTGCAGGGATGAAATTTTATAAAATATTTTTTATGTCATTATATTTGTCCAATTTTTTAAAGATGTTGTTTATATTATGTATATGGCATGCTTCTATAATGTGTATTGTATATTTAATAACCAAGCAATTTTTTAACACTTGCATACGAATACAAAAAGGTGCATTTTAACTTATTATAAATTTGATGCGGGAAAGAAAGTTGTCTTTATGTTACCTGCAAGGCGTTTATTAATATTTGTGTTCAAACAGTATCCGTTCAAACTGGCACTAATAAACATTGTTCCTATTCGACTGAATTCATGTTTTGAGTTAAAATATTTTTAATGAACCTAAATGTAGGGTTCTGCGAGTTCAAATTCTTTTATTTTGAGTCAAGCTCAGGCGAACTTCTCATAAAACTCCCAGTATCAATTTGAGTTGAACTTGTGTTCATTTATAACCTAACAACTTAACTATGTAAATAAAAATTTAATATTTATTGAGATTAAAAAAAATTATATGTTAAATTGAAAATAAACAGATTTTTAAAATGAAAGAATATTTGTTTTAAAAATTTGAATAACCTGTTTTTTTTAATAGTTTGTTAGATAAAAATAGTTTGGGCTATAACAAAAAACAAGATTAATTTGTGAATAAACATTGTGATGAATGGAAAATTAATTACTATGCAATTTTGGTTTAGATTAGGAGGGATAGCCAGCACACTTACCTTGGTGATTCTACTCCAGTATCACCAAGGTAAGTGTGCTGGCAACCCCTCCTAATTTAAACCATGATTTAGCCTAGTGCTTTATTCCAAATAACCTTACTAAGCAAATGATATTTTCTAAGTACAGTTTCAAGAAAACTTCCATGAAAATAGGGTTGGATGTAGATATTTAGCTATAAACAACCCTATACATTTCCTGCCTATCTGGTATGAATCTGTTTTTTGGATGCTGACATAAACACTCGCGTAAAACGAGGGTACTTCGCGGCTATGGGGTATCCTTGTACCAAAATATTAAAACAAAAATAATGGATTATAATCTCTTATTTTTTGTAGAAAATATGGTTGATGCATTTGTAAGTTCTTAGATACGCATTACTGGTGCTTTCAACAAGAAACTAGATGTTAACATTCACACTACATATTTTAAGATTTTTGTTTCATGGTAGGTACCTCAAAATATTTTTGAATTCAAAATGGAGTAGTTTAGTGTTTGTGTAAAATGTATTTCCTCTGATTCTCCCCACATTTTTCTTCTTTCCTAGATGGCTTTCTTGATTAAATATGCACCTATAAGTTTTTTTAATCAATTTTCACAGATATAAAATTTACCACAAAGAGAGAAATTAAATTTGATAATTTTTAATATACACAGTACACTTTTTCAGCAAGGTGTACTTTATAAAGTCTTGCCCTAATCTATTTGTGTTTCAATTCTACAGGGAGAACATTTCTATAACTTCTTTTTCTATGCTTCCTACTTCTCTCCCTTCATTTACCCTTTCCAATAGCTGTCTGCATGCTCTCCTATTTGAGAGAGGCTTTCTCTTCTCTCACCTCTCCTCAGCCTAACTGTGCATTTCACAAACATCTAGACAAGTAGAACAAACATTGAGTGGTCCATCACCAAACACACAATACAGCACCACCACATCAGCATCATCAATCATCATCATCATCATCATGTCTCCATCTTACGTTGTCCCTCCACCATTCCTCTTCCTTTACTCATATCCATTTCTCACTCATCAATCGCACACTTGTTGCTACCTGCTTTTCCCATCTCTTTCTTGGTATTCTTTGCGGTCTTCTCCCCCCCCCCCCTCCCATAATTCAGCTCTATTATCTCATGTGCCCCAACTCTTGTCCAAACATCCTCATTCCGAATCCTAGTTCTCCTGGTGACGGCAATCATTCTCTTCTAAAACGTCATTGCCATGACATCTATATAACTGGTTTAGCTTACATCCATTGTCATTACAGCACAGAAATTGCCTTATAAAATAAGCCCAAATTGCTGAGTTATAAAGATGAAACTGTCAAGCCCCCAAAACCAAACTTTTATCACGGACTCGGGCTTGAGCTCAAAATTCAAATACTCGTAGTTCCCTACTTATGTATTTTTAAGGTTTTAAGTTGATGGATAATATTTTGTATGATGTATGAGGATGGGCTGTGGTGGATTGTACCTTCTTACAAATAGGTAGCTGATAAACTGCAATGTCCAATTTTATAATAAATTAGATAACCTTGGATTTTCTATTTCAATTGTGTGTGTCCAAGACAATATAAAAAATAGTTTTAAACATATCAATATGTTACTATAACTAGTTAACATGTTGGCGATTAGCTCATTCACCTTAAAAACTTTAAATGCTATGCGCCAGAGTAAATCTAATTTATGTAAAAAAAAAAAAGAGTTTCTGTCTGAATATTATTTCATTAGGGAAATTTCATTAATATTTCATGAATAATTCAAGATTCTCAACACATTATTCAACTAAGTCACACATTTTATTGTAAAGTTTAATCTTTTAAAATTATGTTTCATCCACCTCCAACTATACGAGATTGATAATTTATTTTCACAATTGGAAAGTTACCCTTGTTATCAATAAGAAATGTTTGTAACCTTGACACTGGTATTTTTAGTTAATATAATTGTTCAAACTGTTGTTTAGACAAACTCAAGTGCACAAAATTTCTTTAATTTTCTACTAAGTTATTTATTATTGCTTCTACACATTTACAATAAACATTTTTTTAAAATCTCACTCTGTATCAAAATCACACAAACATAATAATGCATTTTCTAGACTTCTTTCATTCAATTCTGTCTCTTCTCCAACCTTTAACTTAATTTAAAAATTGTGTTTTTCATTATAAAAAAAAAACACTCAATTTACTTATATCACCTCTATACATTTTCTATGTTATTATTTGGTTAGAGATCAAAGTTATTCTTACATAAGTAAGCATTGAAGTTATCGTCGTGATTATTTTGTGTTTTATGTTGTATTTTATGCATACAAAAAAAAAGGTGATATTCATGTAATGAAATATTTACACTGCTAACATATATTCCTAACATGAATTGTGTAATAACCGTGATTAATTATTTTTATAGTGCAACATATTCAATTTACTTAATGCACACTGCCAAAAATATCAATTTTTAATTGTAATTTGTGAAATCTTAATTTGTTTTGCTGTTATTACTTTTAATAATTTGTACAAAGTTTCATTAACACTATTGTTAGATTAAAGATTAAATGTATATTCAAGCTAACAAAATTACATGTATGTTAATAAAAGTATATTTTAGTTTCCTGTTGTATTTTATTTCATAAAAACAAATTTTTTAATTTACTTGGCGCTGTCCCCACACACACACACACAAAAAAAAGGTTTATACCTTAAGTTGGTGGATCATGTAAAAGGGTTCAGGTTTTAGCCTTTAGCTCTTGATCATTTCCTGTCTGTATATATTCATTTTCCACTGTTTATTTTGCGAATTCAATATTATTCTTAAACATCTACTGTAACAATAAGGAACAAACTAAAGTATATTGCCCATAAAAATACACAAAAGCACAAAAGTAGTTGTCTGCATTGTTGTTAAAGTGTACATTAGTAACAAAACCTAATGGAGCAGTAAAATGGCACTACAATCAAACAATTAGGTAGTAGGGCTGTGGAGTGAACTGAGTTGGTAAAAATGTACAGAATCCTAATTCTTTCTTTGAAATAAAAAACTTAAAATGGGACATCCCCTGCTGATAAAGAGGATACATCGGGAAGGACAGAAATAAACAGCGCTAGTGTGTGAGTTGTCAATAGAAGATATAAAGGTATATATACAATAAAATGGCGAAGAACAGAAAATTGTATGAATAAAAAAAAAGAAAAACCGGTTGTTGACTGGCAACCGAAAAGACGGAGAGGAGGAACGAGGTAAAACTTGTGATTCAAGTAATGGCCGAGCTTATGGATGGTAAGCTTTTCTTTAGCCGACGCGAGATCCATTAATATATATGTTGCATCCTGTGGAGGATAGAACAAAAACATACCGAAATTTAAAATAAATATTTAAATTTGGAAAAGATATAAATTTAAAAATTAGGATCACTACACTATATTATTTTAACTGTACACTTTTTTATTCTTTAGAAGCTAGGACCAATATTTGTAATTTGGATTGAGAATTTATTGATTTAAATATATATTTACAATGTCAAAGAATCTTCCCATTGTAATTGACATGGCCTAAATTAAGGTGTTATGATTAGCTAGTAAACAAATAGAACATATGCACTGACAACATAAACAGAGTGTCAGCATTCCTCAAGGTAAATCAGGCTAGATTCCAGGATAAATATAGTGAGTAAAATATAACAGGGCTGACTAATCGCCATCAAGTATAGGGTGTCACTTATGTATTGGAGGGCTACCGTCGCGCCCGGGGTTCATAAACCATGTAGTATCACCTAGAGGTCAGTCAGGCAATTGGTTAAGCATTCCTTTGCATACTTCGTTCTTTCACGAGCTTCTAAGTAAATCTATTAAGTTTTTCCATATTCTCGAATATTTCTTATCAACATAACGTTATGTAATAGAATATAGTAGTACAATAAAAACTCAAGATGGACGTCAATTACGAACCCAGTCACCTATCCCATTCGCGGCTGCAACCCATCCTGACAACCTAGGTCCATAAAAGGAAGAGGGGAGAAGGGTAATACCATGGAAAAAATCTGATTGGAGCATTTTACTTCAGTAAACTTTACAATTTATAAATAATATACTTTAGCTAGCCATATATGAAGGAGTTGGAGTTTGAGTCAGAAAGTAGAAAAATAGAAGAAATCAAAGGCTTAGCGTACTGACTCAACAGCCCTGTTAGGTAGCTTACTGACACATTTAAACCATACGTAAATATAAGTTAATTCAGTGCCCTAATCCTTTACCCTGCTCATAAATCCTTTTCTTCCTGGTGTTTCACACTCCCCCCAATCCAATGGGTACCATATCATGAACACTTATTATACATTACCTTGTTACATATAACTCCCTATTTGGATATTCTTGGTTTAATTTGCACCTATTGATTTACTTTTGTTTATTTTTATCAATTTATGTTATTATAAATCATTTTGTCAGTGTTAAACCTTTTTAAATTATTTTAGTAATATTCATGTTTGATAACATTATTAAAACTATCTATCTATTTACTTTTTTATTGTTACCGCTCATATTATTGCGATTAAACCAAATAGTTGCTTTTAGACTATTTATTGTTTTCCAGTTGGTTATACTGAGCAAATCAGCTAAAGATGGACACTGGACGACTTATGAATCCTGATAGCTAAGCAGTAAAAGCGTTGGCGTATTAAACCAAACCATCTATGCCCCAAACGTCCCGACCATCGATTCCTGTGTCCAGGTGTATTTTTAATTTAAAAGAATACGATATTAATATACGGCTGTAAGCGTAACTAACAAACATAATAGATTCGCTAATAAATCCAATATTCGGAGCAGTTCATTGTGACAGAAATTAGCCAGGCAATATATTTAGTTCAATCGTTCAATTGCATTGTAGTTTAATTTGAGAAAGTTCATAATGTAGTTCGTTAACGATTGAGCTAGAAGTTGTAGTTCACGAACTACTTAATAAAACTGCTAATTACGGTGAACTGAATAACTTTGAGATTTTAAGTCCTTTAGATCAGCTCATCATTATTGAAAATACTTTAATTATTATGGCGTAATAGATTCAAACCATTTAGTCACATTAAAACTTAAAATGGTATAATTTATCAAACGCATGCAAAAAAAAACTTTTATAATTCACAGGTTTATTTATTATTAAATCACAATATTTTTAAAGTTTAAATCTAGCTCAAATCTACCAACAATATCTTTGATATTTTGATGTCCTTAAATAAAAATCATACCTCGTGTAGTCGTTTATTCCCCTCATAGGGATTTTTCTAACATTTCACTTTGATCCTAAATATAAATACCTCCTGGTGTGTCATATTCTCCTAATACTTCTTAACGGATTATTGTCTAGTTTTTGGTATAAATA
This sequence comes from Timema podura, assembly GCA_033556935.1. Classification (NCBI taxonomy): domain Eukaryota; kingdom Metazoa; phylum Arthropoda; class Insecta; order Phasmatodea; family Timematidae; genus Timema; species Timema podura. The sequence goes on along the minus strand of JAVRXN010000014.1, from coordinate 16,854,834 downwards.
AATATATAACTGACAGAGCCATCTATGAAACTAGTTATGTACTATTTAATCATACACGGCTATAAACGCCATCTATTAAACAAAATAAATACTATTTGGTTAAAATAGTTTATAAATTATATCATAGATGGCTCTGTAAAATTATTATGTGATTTAAGTTTCTAAAATTAAATTCATAGATGGCTCTGACTGTTAGTATTGGATTCTATCGCGGAAATAAGACAAATCTTCTAAGAGGTACTAGGAGATTATGACATACCAAGAGGTATTAAAAAAAGTATTACCAAATAGTTATGTGTCTGTCTCTCTTCTGCTTATTTATTCCATGTGTATATATTTTAGCATCTACTATAATCTATATAACTTTTTTCAGCCTATTATTATTATTATTATTATTACTATTACTATTACTACTATTACAAAAAGGTTAATATTATTTGGTCATTTTATTTTACTGGGTATAAATTAATTCTGAAATTAATAGTTTAACCCCGGTTCTATAAATATTTTTGAGATGGACATATTTTATAACTATATATAATATATTTTTTTTCAAATTCTAATCTCAGTGAATGTAACTCCTGTAACATTATAAAAAAAGCAAATTTTGTTTAAGATTATTAGGCTCTGTACATTGAATGCATGTACAGATTTTAATAAATCGATACCAAATGTGTTTAATACATTATTAACATAAAAACTACTTTGATATTTCCTTTCTCACTTCTAGACTACAAATTAGAGAAAATGACCTGGTGGTCTAGGGGTAAGGTGTCGGGCTTCTGTGCTGGAGGTCCGGGTTCAATCCTCGGTCCCGGCACAGATTTATCTGATTGCCAAACCCTTCTTCACCTATAACAAGACGTGTATTAATCACAACTTGTGAATGTGAGGAATGCCAGGCCTCCACCGTGGTTCGGATTCCACGTTAAACTGTAGGTCCTCCATTTCATCTCACAATCACCCTACCATTGCACATTAGCGTAAGTGCGTATAAATCGAACGGGTAGTAAGACGCGGTGCTAATAATAATAATAATAAATTAGAGAATATTTCTCCAGGTGAACTAGTTCGTCAAAACTAGTTCACTTGAACGAGTTCGTTTAACTAGTTCATTTAAACAGTTTCTTTCAAACTAGTTCACAAGTTTGTTCTAACTAGTTCACTTAAACCAGTTCGTTCAAACTAGTTCCTACTGGCTTGTAATAATATATATATATATATATTATATAGTATAATATATATATATATATAGTTCACTTAAACCAGTTCGTTCAAACTAGTTCCTACTGGCTTGTAATAATACATATATATATATCTTTGACTCTGGTAATAACTATTTCTTTCAAACTAGTAGTTTGGATTTTCTGAACTTGAATTAGTTCAAATCTAGTAGGCGAACTAGTTCTACTATTTCAACTGGCTTAACAGTTCAATTCGGATAATTAGTTCGCAAACTACACACTTAACACCTCTAGTTTTCATAAACAATAAGAAGCGCGTTTTCTAAATTACTTCAAATTTTTGTCCTAAGCTGGATAGTCATTATAATAATCAAACAACTAAGGAAATGGGCTTGCTTAAAAATTCGATTTAAATGGAACTCTTATTTACAACATGGAAACCAATCCGTCAATCCCACCCGTAGAAGTTGAACATAATGAAACTTATTCATCTGAAAATGCAAGCCCATCTGTTATTGAAAACGAAAGTTTTAGTCAACGTGATAAATTAGTTAAAGTAGGGGCCTTAGGCGAGGATTTGAATGTACCTTCTTTCGACTTAACTCTATGGGATAATAAAGACTTTACAGCAGATATAAATGAGAAAGAAACATCTACTGAACATTCAAGCGAAGTTAGGTTAGAGGAAAGTATAGAAAATCCCAATTATTTATCATATGCACTCGAAAATATAACACACATAACTAGTGCTTGGAAAGATTATCAAAATGATGGTGTGTCCCACTTCACAAAAGGATGCAAATGGTTAGTTCGCGAGGTTTTGGCACAAGGTTTATTTTATTAATACTTTTCACCTTAGAGTCTACTTATTTGGCTATCATTAATTCTCAAATTATTTATGACCAGGCCTACCTAAGTTTGATATTTAGGTTGACGACGTAATTCCTTATTCTTAATTTGAATGTAAACATGCTAATGTTAATTTAATTTATATAAATATAGTAAAATTCAATAACACCAGGGGCCTACCTATCTGTCCAATACTACTGTTATTTTAAAGAAACAAACAAAAAGTGGTGAAAATTTGTAATAGCTATGTTACATACATCGGTGTGATACCCTAAATATAGATACTTAAGTTGTCAACCACAGTGGCAGTGTTGCCAAGTCTATAATCTCTACCGATAGTACATGGACCTGAAATTGATTGTATTTTTACCTGTAGGATACTAATTTCTGACATTATATTGATAAGCCCTGCGATTTTCATAAAAAAAATAGTTAATGTAAAATTTGTTACTAGATAGCAGGGCCACAGGATATTACTTTTAGAAAATATCTTAAAATTGAATTGTGCACATGGTGAAATTAAATCAAAAGTAGTATCTAGATCATACATTTGGCAACACTGCACAGTGGTCTTGGGGTTAAGTTCTCACCTTAGAACCTGATGTTTGTGGGTTCAAACCCAACTCAGTTCAACAAATTTTTCTTGAGCAATAAAAATCCACAGTACAACTTCCTTCAGAGGGGAAGTAAAGCCGTCGATCCCATGTTGATTGCGTTATATAAAAAAAACCTGGAAGGTATATGAAAATACCTTTCCCCAGTCTCACTCAAAGAAATTCAGTGTGGAAGGTAAGGTGAACCCACCACACATCCAGAACACCTCTAGTACATGGGATTTCTTCTAGACGGTGCAGGCAGCATTAACTAGCTGAAACCTGCCTCGGTGGCGTAGTTGGCTAACGCGCAAGTCGTGTTGAGCCAGACCACCAAGGACGGGGAGATCGAGGTTTGAATCTCGGTCGGGTGAACTGGGGGTGGTTTTTCCTAAATGATTTTCCACTCTCCCTCCACGCAAATGCGGGTTCACTTCCTCTAAATTCAACCTTCCCTATTCCTAATCCATTAGTGTAATTAGTACTTAAGCATATAGCCCGAAAAAAAACTGTAAGGGTGAGTGTAAGTGGAATATAGAATCATTAAACACGCTGGCTAGTTGTTAAGCGTAGTGTTAAGCCGACTGAGGAGGGAATCGAGTTGATCTCGGCGTGAACGGGGTGGTTTCTAAATGGTTTTCCTCTCTCCACGCAAATGCGGGTCTTCCTTAAGCGAACTTAACAATTCTAATCCATTAGCGTAATTAGACTTAAGCGTATAACCGAAGGGTTAAGACGCGGTGCTAATAAAAAAAAAAAATTCAAACACATTGGTTAGAGAGGAAGGAAGGTATGACAATCAGATAAATCTGTGCCGGGACCGAGGATTGAACCCCGGAGCCCCAGAACAGAAGTCTGACACCTTACCTCTAGACCACCAGGTCACCTAACTACTGAGATATTTCAGGTCCAGACACCCTTAACCTCAATTTACTGTAAGCTAATACCATGCTCATCATGTTTTCACAAACCTCTTTGGTCCTCTAGGTCTCCCGATGGAACATGCATATTGACAAACAGTGACGAGAATGTGCTGCACATATTTGACCTGCCACAACAACTTCACTGCCAAGAATCATGGGATTGTGACCGAACTTTGCCTGCTATGAAATCAGTACTAAAGATTCAGGAAGGGAGGATGATCTATGACTACTGTTGGTACCCTCACATGTCATCTTGGAATCCTCTCTTGCTGGTAAATCTCATGAGGATCAATAAATGGTAGCACACAATCGTACCTATGTATATTCTTTCTAAACACAGAATTAAAAAAAAAAAAATTGGGTACCAGTAAGCCACCCTATAATACAACTTCTTCTCCCCTCTACCCACATATTCCCCCCCCCCCCAAACGATAAACATAAAGCTTACTTGTATTCAATGCTATTAATAAAAAAACACTTTGCAGATAGCCAAACCATTCTAAACAAAATTGCTGTAGCCATTAAAAAAAAAAATTTCATGTTTATGAAATTTTTTCCAGAAAACAAGTAAACAAGCTTAAAACACTACATGGATATCCAGTTTGAACGAAATTGCTAAAACAAATGGAAAATTTTTCAATTTTCCATAATCAGTCTGTCAGTAAATTACTTACCCTTAATTTTAGAACTAGAACTAAAATAATGATTTCACCTTAGTATGATCATATAACATCGAGTAGTTCCAACTGTACTGTTTTGAAGTACCTAAGTACTCGACAGCTCTAATTGAAAAGTCATATTTGAGTTTAATGAGCAAAGGTTTCGAAATATTTGATTGTAACAAATAATTTGTGATGTGTGCGTTTGTGTAAAGCTTAAATAATTCTGATAGGTATTTATATAAAATATACTTTCAAATTTATGTTAGGCACCAGGTTTGATATATTTATCACCATAATTTAATGTACTATTATGATATATGAAAAATTAAATATTATCTGCTTACTTAACAGGCCTTAGCATTTAAGCAAATATATATATATATTTTTTCGTTTGCAGCCTTGTAAGCACTAGTCAGTACAACCCAATACACATGTGGGATGCCTTCACTGGAGAGTTGAGATGTACTTACAAACCTTATAACCAGTGAGTTCAAATAACCATTATTATCTCTTACATTGTATAACCCTTGTTTTGATGTGAGGGGAATTTCCTTAAACTTCTCTAACAACTCGCTTTGGTGGCTGCGTGTGGTCTAAGGAGTTACTCTCGCAATAGACTAGACTGCCTAAGACGGAGAGATCGAGGATCGATCTCGGTTGGGTGTACTAAGGGTGGTTATTCCTAAATGGCTTCCTAATCTCCCGTCACACGAATGTGGTTAAATTTCCTCTAAATTCTAACTTTCTCATCCCTACATCAGAAGTGTAAATATGCTACTAGACCAAATAAGTAGTAATGCGTGGATTAAAAAAAAAGCAAATTTTCTAATAGAAATTTATTAAAGACATTTATACAACTAAAGGTTTCCACCCATGGTATTTTAGAGGATTAATTTAAGATAAATGGTGGGGTGGGGTAGGGAGGGGAGCAGTAGTGAAATATATATTGCACATCATATTAATTTTGGTAAAATAAGGTGCAGTAGTATAATTTATAGTCTATCATAATGAAACTAATAAAACTCGTCTTTTCAGTTTAGACGAGGTGATTTCAGCTTACAGTTTGGCTTTTGACCCCTCAGGCGAGAAGCTCTACGCTGGGTTTGATTGCATGGTGAAAGTATTTTCGACCAGTATACCAGGCAGAAAGTGTGTGACTCGCCACTTGAAAAGTAAGATGGCTCAATTAAGTTAAAAATGAGCATGCAAACTTTTAAAAAGTTAAAGAATACCAATCCAGAGTTTGGCAGTATGGCTAAACTGCTTGACTCTGACCTGATAAGATGTGGCTTAATCTCATTCGTTTACATTGAAATTGGCTCTCCATTTTGAACCATCCTATTTACACAAATCTTTTAAATGTTACTTTGCTGCAATTTTGTAACTTCATCCTTCATCCTTGTTGCTCAAGAGATTCATTCTTGTCTAAGTGTTATATTTCTCACATCACTCGCATCACAACCTAATAGTATTACACTATTGTTACTGGTACTAAATTTTGATAATCTTTTATTTACAATATTAGTGTAGAGATTTGTGAAGTGAGAATAAAACATACATTTCATTATGAAGTGTAAGAAAAATATTGATTTTAATTTAGGATCTTCCGTTCCGACTGAGAAACAATACGGCCATATTGGTTGTATAAGTGTGAATCCAGCCATGCCGAAGATATATGCAGTTGGCAGTTATGCAAAGACTTTAGGTGAGTCTTTGGTGTACATAATTATTCTTTAACACTATCACAATGAAATATGGATGTTGTAATTGTATCATATTTTCCACCCCTATTTATCTGATCTATAAGATAGTTTATATTATAAATTTATTAATTCAATATTTAATCTAACCTGTAAGGTAGGGTCATATTTTAGTATTCTGTATTGTTGTATACTCACATTATTTTTGTTCCTCACTGTGCTCATGCGCTTATGAATCGTTCTGAACACCTGCATCTCAGAGCGTAATATTTCTTCCTTGAAAAGTTGATTGGCGGGAGATGTAAACTGCCTTTATTGGTGAATAGAAATAAAGAGATTAGCTTGTTTATTTTGGAGGCTACCAAAAATGAGACCTACATACAAAATTTTGCCAACATTAGCTTGGCTTTAGTCTTCAAATTTTTAAGTAGACAGATATGTATTCACACGCTCTCCTTTTCAGAATTTTGTAAAATGTAGCAGTTATAAAATGTATTCGCAAACTAAACCAGGAGGCGTCATCGTGTGTTTTTAAAATTAAATAAATGATGGAGCATCACACCACTTTAAATTCAAATGCTTTTTATTTGATTAATTAATTTGCCACCCTAGTTTATGAATTGAGTCCCAGAATGTTGGTTGAGTTCCTTTTACTCACCTTTCTCATTTCTTCCTCTTTTGACTAAACTTTTATCAAACTTGTGTTAAAATGTATTATGTAAAAGATAAGTTACTGTTTATTTTAGTACTATTCTCTTGTTCGTCTGCAGGGCTGTATTGTGAGCCTGATGGCGCCATGCTTTGTATACTTCAGGGCCACACAGGAGGGGTGACACACCTCCAGTTCTCACCAGATGGCACCAAGCTGTATAGCGGCGGGCGTAAAGACACCGAGATACTGTGTTGGGACATGCGCTATCCAGGGACATTCCTTTACACCATGCACAGAACCGTGCAAACCAACCAGAGGGTCTATTTCGATCTCACCTCGGATGGGAGATATTTACTCTCGGGTAGGTCCACAAGATGGTCGTTGTTTCTATACCTGCACCGCTGGTCGCACGGTCTATGGAGTCAAGCTCTAGACTTCTGGTGGCTGGAGGTGGTTTTTCACACGTGATTTATCACTATGGTTTTTCCATACCCCCTTAACACTAGTTTGGCTGCACTTTACTTAAATATAAGATATTAAAGTTGAGAGCCAATTTTTTTTAACGTGCATTATAATACAACTTTAGGTCAACATTTTGAAAACATCTGATTTCAACATATTTGGATTAAAATAAAGATGGGACCTTTTAATATCTCAAATTCCTTAGGATATTTGATATTCAAGAAAATGTCATATTAAAGATTTTAAAAAAATCAAAATGTGTAATTGGAGATGGTTTTAATAGTTTTTATACTGCTAATTGTGTAGTTTAGCTTCAACATTATTGTGGAATAAAGCAGTGATATACATTTAAGATGGGGTGCTAGTGAGCGTGAGTTTAGGGCAGTATTTTTTAAGTTTTATAGCATTAACAATTTTTGGCCAAAATAAATCAAATATTTCTTCTATAGAAACATAGAGTTTAGTTTTATGCACATGATAATCTCAACAGTTCTTTAATATCTGTCAAAGGTGTCCTGGAATTTAATGACAACTTTTTCTCTTCATTTAAAAAGTTTGTCACCAAATGCCGCTATGCTCATGCCAGATATTCAAGAACTGTTGAGATTAGCATGTGCAGAAAACTAAACTCTATGTTTCTATAGAAGAAATATTTGATTTATGTTGGCAAAAAAAAAATTTATGCTATAAAAAACTGCAAAATCAATACACTAAACTCGCGCTCACTAGCACCCCATCTTAAGTATGCATGAAAGGCGAAGCTTGGGGGATGAATGATTATAATTACAGAAATCCCCCCTATCTGAATCACATCTGAATAAATTAAAAATGACAATTGGCCATGGGAATCAAACTCAGGACTTTTGGATTGGCGCACCAATGCTCTACTACTAAGCTCTCCATGGATCGTACAGCGCTCAGGATCATTCTTGACTCAGATTGTAAGGCAGAGTCTGTGATGTACATGTGGAAATAATTGGCAACCAAGAGCAATCATTAATGTCACAGCCACTGGCAACTCAGTTGTCCAACATTATAATAAGACAAACTTAACAACCAGACCCCAGACCATTAGTTTAACCATTAACTGGATGTGTGAATGTTAAAATGAATGTGCGAGTTCTCGAAAGTTTGATTTTGAGACGTGTTTTAGTAGTGATTTGAACTCAACTTGAAGATTTTTACAAAACTCAAAAAAAAAAGTGAGTATTCAATTTTTCGATTTATCTCAAAAATTTTGAGTTTAGTATATTTTATTCAATTTTAAGATATATCATTTCATAGCAAATAGATTATATATATAAAAAAAACTTGCACATTTATAGTAAATATATATAAAAATACAAATTTTTGTGATCATAAATTTTTACAAAAAAAAAAAAAACCATTCTTAAATTTTCTTGTTTGTGATCTTGGTCTATAGCAAAAATTCAATTTGAAATGTTTGTATCACAAATATTGCACCAAAATATCCAAACTCAAATAAAACTCGATATTTCATTCCATTTCGGCAAGAACTCGACTCAAAGTTAAAAATGCCTGCTCCACACACACCTATTACATTATACTAAAAATGTTAGTATTTGGTTACTAATTCTATTCTGTTTTATTTTCATTATTTTTTTCCAATATTCGAATTTGAATTTGCGATTCTTGATATGTAGGTAAAATGAAGATTTAGATTTGTAAAATAGTGAATGACCGATCTCTAAATTAAACTTTGTAGGCTTTTGTATGTTTTAGTATCTCAACAACATTATGATAACTTTCCCACTGCCCATGTTAGCTGACTTTGGGTTTTTAAAATATATAAAAAAAAAGATTCAGGACTTTATTCAGACTTGGTATACACTTAGTAATTTATTATCACTTAATTAACGTTGATCACCCTCCAAACATTGTCCATTCAGTGTTTTACTCTCCTCTCATGAAAAAGAGCTTTATGTGCCCCAAAAATTATTACTCTGATGTGTTTTCTGTTAAGTGTATGGACCAGGCAAGGAACTTTATGGCATTAGCAGTTCACATGTCTCTGTCACTTTACGGATTCCTCATAAGACGGCACACTTTCTTTACAGTAAATTTTGCCACAATTATTAAGCGACACCTACCTAAAAATAAATTAAAATCTTTACAGGAACTCATAAACACACAAACAGTTTTTTTTAGTATATAACTTTTTTTATTGTGTTTTATCATCAGACCAAATTAAATGCATGATTTTTAACTACAAATTAATAATATGATAGTGCGCCAACCATACATAAATAGATCAATAAGAACGTTTCATTTTTTATGCTTTAAATGAATGATTTTTTAAAATTTTAATTAATTAAGATACACTTATTTTGAGACTATCTCTTGTTTATAAACAATGAAGATGAATAATTGACCAAATATGCGAAAAGGCCGCACCTAACACTTCATAAAGCGCTAGTTCCCCAGCCCTGGTATAGGTATTCCAACATCATTTGATTGGGAATCTTTTCCGGCAATTTGGCACCACTATTTTCCCTTTGTTTACCTAATTTGTGTGTTTTTTTTACCAGGAACAACTGAAGGTGATGTGCTTGTTTGGGACCTAACTCTTCCTCCCGTGGATCAATCTCCTGATCCACTACTCCAACCAATCAAAACATTCCATGCACACAAAGATGCTGTTAATGGAATCAGGCAAGTATTTTGTTTTAAACCACTCCACTACTTGATTCATGTAGGTTCTTATTGAAAGGTATATAATTGCTGTTTTGCAACAACAGAATTAGTAATTATTAGAAATAATAATAACAACACCAACGAATTGTTTGTTTTGTAGCGAAGCTTATACTCCATTCACGGTAGGAATTACTCTCTGAAAGGTCTTTTTTCCTACCAATATCCTACTATATAATAGATTTCTGGTAGGAAAAAAGGCCTTTCAGAAAACAATTCCTACGCTGAACAGACTTTATACATATTTGAAGCAAACTCAAGCTTCACACACCCCTATTGAACATAAACATTTTTGAAAAATATTTATGTATATATGTGACAGAGGTATGTTTGATCATCTAAGAAATAGCTTAATTCTATCAGATATAATAAAGATAAATGTATATTTAATTTAGTCCATCAAAATAACCCTTTAGATCAGGTATTTCATTAAATACATTTTTTAAATTACTTAATTTTTACTTTTGCGTAATACATAAACCTATATATATATATATAAAATCTTATATAATATTTCTTGTTCTTTACAATGCACAGTCTTCATCAACAGTATCCAATTCTCGCCACATCATCAGGACAGCGGCACTTTGAAGAGCCTCACCATGATTCTGATACTGATGGGAATGAAAGTATATCTAATGAGAGCTCACCGATTTTCTTGAGAAAATACATAAAACAAGAAAACTCGTTGAAACTTTGGTGGGTGGGGAAAACAACCCAACAGACTCTCTCAGGACAAGATTCATGACTTTGCCTCAAATAAAGTGTTTTTATTGTTTAAAAAGAAAGTTTACATTTTCTTTACTGATGCAACAAGATTATTTGTACAGATGATATAACTTGTGAATATGTGGAATTATTGTTCAAGATATAGTTTAATCTCCTTTAAAAATAAAAATATATTACAAATGATAGCTTTGAGTCTTGAAAGAAAATCTTATTTCACTCTTTACTTCTTACTCTACCTAGGAAAGTTACCTAAGAAGTAAGAACCAAGAAGTTTTCCTTTCCTTTTCAATCTGCTTCCTGTCTTTATACTGTATGCTATAACAATATTTGTCATTTTTTTATGTTCCTGTAATTCTTTACCAATTTCCTTTTCATCCCATTTATGTTTTTCTGTTTTCTTTCTAAGAATTTTGTGTTTTATGCCCCACATACTCCTAAAGAGTTCATGTAGACCAAACCTTAGGTCAAGGGGTTGGGATTAATTAATAGATTATTTTCTTTATAAGGCTAGGGTTGTGCAAAGCTTCGAAACTTTGATTTGGCTTTGAAACAAATATATGTTTTGATTTCGTTTCAATAATTATGAAGCTTCTTCGCCAATAAAAATATGGACGGTTAAAATATTCAATTTATGATTAATTGTTGTCATTTTGAACTGTTGTAAACATTAAAAATTAAGATTCATATGAAAAAAACCTGAAATATACCTCATCTTCTGTAGGAGTGTAGGTAAGTTACAGCTAGAAGAAGATTCTTTATTGCAAACAATGGCTGAATGTATTATTAGAATTGTTTGATAACATTTTTATTGCTAATATAATATTAATAAGCAAAAACAAATTATTTCCGAACAGGTTGACATTAGTGACTTTTAGCCAATGTTTGTGATAAAGAACCTTCGGCTAGCTGTCACTTACCCACACAATCATTGTAGATGAGCTATAATTGAATTGCATGTTGTGATTATAACTTGATTTATCAGATTAGAATGAAATATTACATATAATTTGTGCAATAAACATTTTCCAAGTGATTTTATAACCACAATAGAATATTTTTTCAAACATAAAACAATGAACAAAAAATATTCAAATTTTGATTTGGCTTTTATTTGAACTTGCTTTGGATTAAAAAAGTGGACTTGGCAAACCCCTACAACTAACCATTCTTTAACCAGTGTTAGCACGGTAAACTCGGTAAAGTGTAAACTATGTTCCTCTTTTGATTGTGAAGGCCATGATGTGTTTGTCCATCTACCAATTCCTTTTCCTCTTAGTAAAACTTTTTAAGGAAGGCTCCTTTTCACTTTTCTAATAAAACTACATTTGAAATAAGGACAATTTATTGCACTTTGCTTTAAAAAAAAATTGATCCTTTCATGAGGATGTTGAAACTACATTTTTATCCAAGCAGTCAAGCTTGACTAAAAAGATGACAACCCAAATAAAGACATAATTCCTTCCCTTAATTAGTCCAAAAAATCCTCTAATATTGACATTTCTAAAAGTTGTCATAATAACACCAGTTATTAATATTATTATTTGGGTTATTTAACTTGAACTTTCTGGTCTGACTGATTATATCAGCAACTAACTTAATTCTAGAACTTTCTTTTTTTCTTTTCTTTAATTTGAGTTGTTTAACATGCACTTTTTGAACCGAATGATTATATCAGCATGCGGCTTATTAAATAACTTATATCCAGAATAAACTCAACATCCAGCCCCCTGCCATTAATTCAACCCTTTGAAAGGGTAAACCCAAATTTCACCAATGATAAATTTTTCGGCTGTGCCGAGAATTGAACCCGAGACCCTTAGCTCAGTAGATAGACACACTACTGACCAAGCTAAGGTGTTGGACGATTCTAGAACAAACACAACACCTTATCCCTTAACTTTGATAAATGACGCCATAATCTCAACAATAATAAATTTTGCGGCCATGCCGGGAATCGAACCTGATACCCTTAGTTCAGTCAGTAACATGTCTGCTTAATGGCATCCTTAACTTGGTTGGTGGATGTGCTGGGATGTCGGACTAAAGGTTTTCCATCGAAGGAGTGGTGGTAACCGAGAGCAAAGGTTACCAGCATTACTCATGTAATCATTCGTCAAACCAAATGTTCTGTGAGATCATAATGTTGAGCTGCTGTCACATTTGGCAATCAAAACTTTCAAACAAACAATTTTATTAAAGCATTTTGACATTATTTAAATACATACTCATGGAAATCATTTGGATGCTTCCTTTTTGTGGAAGTGGCATCTGTAATTAACTTAATAATGTTTTTCAAATGAGAGATTCAAAAAGGCTGCCTTCTCTTCATAAATTATGATGGTGAACCTGATGAAATCATGGCAATTGATGATGCCATAAAAACAGATTTCGATGGTGTCCATGCACATGTATTTACAAAATAAAAGTGTTTTATTTTGAAACTAATATTTTATATGGCTCTTTCTCGTAAGTTATAAGAAACATCTATTTATTTTTGAAGATACATGTGTGAATATAATTATTTTTAATTTATAATTTCTTGAACTTTGATTCTTTAATCGTCGTCTTCCTAGTCTACTTCTCCCTTTCACCTTGCCTCCTACGACATTACTCTCTTAATGTGACCCACACACATCCAGTTTGCCTTTCTTCTTAGAAATACCTGGTTCTATTTTCATTGACTCACCTTAGAACCTTTTTTTTTCTAAGCACTGTGTTTTACTACAAGTTCAGGTTACATGCTTATGTGCTAGTTAAGCTAATGTTTTAAGGGATTAGGAAGGCGATATATAGAGGAAGTGTACCCAAATTTGTGTGGAGGTAGAGGGAAATACCATTTTGGAAAAACCACCCTTAGTTCACCCAAACGAGATTCGAACCTTGATCTCCCAGTCATTGGCAGTCTAGTCTACTGTGAGAGTAGAGCCTTAGATCATGTGGCCACAGAATCGGGGTTAGAACTTATTCATTAGACATCTGATCTGTATACCTCCAGTCATTAGTTATAATAAATGGTTTGATGAGTGGTGGAAGGGGGTGCTTATAGAGGGGGGAGAAAAGCACGGGTGGGGTGGATATATATTAGAGCTAGAAGCAACAGGAGCAGAGAATGGTTATTAATGAGAATCATGAGTGTTGGGTAGCCCTAGGTTGCAACTTGAACACAGCACATCACAGTCAAAAGGACTTGGAAACCCACTGCATCATTTCAACAGGTAAATAAATTGTTCAGCATTTAAAATGCTGATAGTTTCACTTTTTTTTTCAGGACATTAAAACTTCAAAATCCCTAGTTACGTTTTTTCCATACTCAGCTTTATTTTGTTTTTAATTTAATTATTCTATTTAATACCTTGAAATGGAGAAGTCAATAACTCAAAGATATGGTTTTATTTACCAATATAATTGATATATTCATACTTGGGCCTGTAAGTTGAACGTTAGCTATCATTAACTTTTAAATACTTTTCAATTGCTGTTTATTTATTTATTTTGTTAATTCAAATGTTTTCACTGTCTTTAATTGAATCCTTACATTTTGATTAAATTATGATGGAAATTGTACCAATGAAAAAATTAAAATATTTCAAGTTAAAAAAAAAGTTTGATAGAACAACTTTGATTTATTGAGAACAATTAAAAACTGTTTCATAATATTAAATCAGATAACTGTTATACTAATATGAACTTGACAAAACTACCAATAGAGTTAGGTGCAAGTTTGAATGCTTGACTTTGATTCTAATTGAAGTCGAAGCCACTGTTTGCTTCTTTTAAACATTGTTTTCACTACCCCAGAAAAAAATGTTGATGCATTTACTCAGACTCCTTTCTTCTCACATTGCTCACATCTACCCCTAATGTTAATTGTTAATAACTCTTTTGTTGAGCACACCACCCACATTCAAAGTGGGTTTTGGTTCATGGTATTCTAGTTAGTTTAGTAATAACTTGCGCCAGTAGTTGCATGGTTTAAGGCACCACTCTTGTAAAAGATGACTGACAGTAATGAGATCAGGGTTTGAATCTCAGTTGAGTGCACTGTGGGTGATATTTCCTAAATTATTATTATTATTAGCACCGAGTCTTACTCCCGTTCGGGTTATACGCACTTACGCTAATGTGTAATGGTAGGGTGATTGTGAGATGAAATGGAGGACCTACAGTTTAACGTGGAATCAGAACCACGGTGGAGGCCTGGTATTCCACACATTCACAAGTTGTGATTAATACACATCTTGTCAGAGGTGAAGGGAGGGTTTGGCAATCAGGTAAATCTGTGCCGGGACCGAGGATTGAACCCGGACCTTCAGCACAGAAGTCTGACACCTTACCCTAGACCACCAGGTCACCCTATTTCCTAAATAGTTTACCACTTTTATCAAAAATGTGAGTACATTTATTTTCAATTCTATCGTTCTCATTCTTTCTTCATTAGTGTTAAGTAGATAGCCTAAATATGTAGCATTTTACTTCCTGTTCAGGAGATGAGGAAGGTACAATTTAGAGGATATGTACCTGTATTTTATAAGAGGAAGTGTGGAAAATCATTTATGAAAAAATTCACCTTAGTACACTCAACTGAGATTAAACTGAAGCCTCCCAATAATCATTATTGGCAATCCAGTCATATGCAAAAGTGATGCCTTAAACTGTTCAACCACCTATGCATTCATATAGTTAAAATAATTATATACTCAATACAATTTTCTAATATTAATGAATGTACTATGAGTTTTATTTTATTCAGATTAATTACTTTTTTCCCCTTCATTTCTTAAGGTGTGTTTCTGAAAGGGTTGGTATTCTTGAATATTTATAATTTATTGGTGATTGAGGTGAATGTGTCAGGCGACAAGGACACACAAATATACTTGACTTTCACTAGGACATACCTCAATTTGTCCTTAATAGGTGTCCTAAAATAGTTATGAATCAAACTCCGAATAACTCGACGTCTACTAACACTAATGAGCTACCGCTGATGGCTATAATGGTGTGTATGTGTGCTTACTTATCTCTATTCATTAAGATGCTACATTCCTAATATTGTGTCTAACTGTTCAACAATGTGTGTGTAAGAGAGAACGTGAATGCCACTCAAATTTAAAAGATAAGATACAGTACAATTTTGGTATGAAGAGACGCTCGGAAAATACAACTTTTTTTTTTTTGCAATCAACGTTATTACAATATTGTCATCGTTATTTTATGGGTTTTGATATCTACCAAAAGTGACAGCCGCAGATATACATAACATGATAGCTGTCAACCCTTCCTATGAAAAATAGACTGTGGCTACCAAAGTACAGAGCTGCTGAGCTATGGTTTTTATACAGAAAATATTTTAACGTGGGTGGCCATAACACAAAAGTTTGAAAAAAATTGTGAAGTGGTAGAAGATAAAAAGATTAGCTAAATTGAATTTAAACTACCTGTTAATTTTCCTGGAAAAACAAAATAGATGAGTGATTAGTTTTATTATTAGAAGTGAAATGACTAATAAGAAACTATCCGTTAAACATCGAGAAACTGCTGAGTGTTTCAAAAAATAAATACATTACTGTATTATTTAGCCATCGTTGAGCTAAAAGAATATTGATCCCAGTGGCGGCTCATGACTTATATGGCGGGTGAGGTCATGTGTGTAGGAGTTGATTCTAATTTAGTTTTTAGAAGGGTATTCTTTACTGGTAAAGCTATCTGTGTTGGCCGACCAACATACTCTGAACCGGAATGTTAAAACTTGAGTTCAAATGATGGTGGTATACACTGGAGGCATTTGTTTCCTTACTAAAACTAAGTGGTCTTATTTTACCTTTCTTGTTGGTTCACTTTATCCCCAGTGCATCATCTATAATCATCATCAACTGTTTCCAAACTGTGGCCAGGACAGTTTAGTAAAATACCTCCATCTTCCTCTATCCTTCCACCATTCTTCCTCCTTTAATTACTTCCATTCTTCTCCTTTCACTTGTACATTTCTGATCTGTTTTTCTTTTTATGACTTAACTTAATCAATTCTCTGACAAACACTAGGCATTAATGTCGACCTACCGTTTAGTGAAAGGAAACCTTGATTTCTCCTGAAATTCTTTTTGACCTTGCCGGTGATCAAATCTTCAACCACATTCTACGCTTGCCTAGGAAAAGTTTACTTTGTACCCTCACAAAAACCATAAAAAGAACAAAAATTGGAATCGAATTGTAGAAAAGCAAGAGTAAGTAACATATTTTTAATAACCTGCCAAGTCAAATCTTATGTTAATTTATTTTCATTTAGTATTTAATGTACACTTTATAGTTACAGTCTTAACCAGCACACAACTTACAAACAAACTTGAGTTAAAACATTTCTGAATAACAACACATATCCATCCTGTATTTAAATACATTATTGTTTATTCACTATTGGAAGATAATCAAACCAGGGACCTTCAAAGCTTTTAGTAGCTTTCTTAGTCATTAGGGCACAGGGACAGGTCTCCCACGTGACTCAAAACTTTACATCCATTACTGTTTACAGCCTGTGACCTGGGTCAGTTTTTATTCAAGCCATATATGTTCCACCACCTGCTTGCTAGGTCTGTTGTAGCTTCATATCCCTTATAATCTATCTTAAGACTAGAACAGGCACAACATCCAGTCCCCAGCTGTTAATTTATCATTGTGAAAGGATAAACTCATATTTTCATCAATGATACATTTTCAGCCATGCCGTGAAGGCGGGAATCAAACGCGGGACCCTTAGCTCAGTAGGCAGACACACTACCAACTGAACTAGGGTGTCGAACTATATGAATTAAAACTAGAATAAAAATCAAAACAATTTTTTTTCATTGTGTATCACTACCGGTTCGGATTATATGCACTGTATTAATTAACACTAATGTACTAACAATAAGGAAGGTTTGATTTAGAGCAGTGGTTCCCAAATTGGGGTTGGCGAACCCCCCCCCAGTGGTTCGCAAAATCTTCCAAGGGGCTCGCCAAAATATTTCTGCAATGGCGGATTTTTGCAGCACTTTGTGAGAAATGGGAAGCATTTACAACTGTTTATTGTCTCACACTGAAGTCAGGTGATTATCTCGAGGTAGAACTCTTACAAGATTGTTTGAACTTAAACATGAAGTTCTTGTTTTTCTTACCTACCATCCCTTTTATAAAACAAAGTGCATGCAAGATCAAATGTGGCACTAGGCTTTGGCCTATTTGGCAGACATTTTCTCAAAAATGATCAGTTTAAACCTTACTCTTCAGGGGTCAAATATTAATGTATTTATTGTGTAAGACCATATCGAGTTGTTCATAAAAAAAACTTTTGGGAAACGTGTTTAATTAGCAATAAATGGAGTGCTTTGATACCCTTCACGAACTTTATGATAGAAGATCAGCTTTCTCTGGACGAAAATGTTAAAAACATGGTTATAGACCACTTGAAGGGACTTGTAAAAACCTTCAGAGAATATTTACCAGCCATGTCCAATAATAACAATTGGATTCGCAAACCCCTGGAAGAGACAGCTGTTTTTTAAATCCTTCACCTTAAGCGTGAGTGAAAATGAGCAGCGCCTTGAAATTACCACTGATTTTGAATTAAAGAAAAGCTATAATTCTTTGTCATTAATTGGTTTCCAGTTAAGCTTAAAGGAGGTGTTCCCAGTGTTAGAGAATAAAGCTAATACAGCTTTGCTACCATTTTCTTCTATGTATTAGAGCGAGAAATATTTTTCTTCATATGCTTATTTAAAAAATAAATAGAGAAACAGGCTCAATGCTGAAAGTGACTTGAGACTTTATTTATCATCTGTGGTCCTGACTTTAAAGTTCTGTGCATCCAAAGCAAGCATATCCTTCTCACTAAACTTATAAACCATTTTGAAACTTAAATCAGCATGGAATTTTGTGATTAAAGGAGGGTATTTCAGCTTTGTCAAAGCAGCAATCTCCAGTACCCCTTTAAAAAAACATGTGAAATGTGATAACATTGTGACAGTAAAGATAAGAAAATGTTACTACAGTACTATGCTTAATTAATTTCAGTTTTAATTTTTAAAACAAATGTATAGTTATTTAAACTATTACTTAAGGGGTTTCAATATTATTTCATTATATTTGGTAGGGTGTCCCAAAGTACCTAACGAAGCTATAATAGGTTAATTTAAAGGTATTAAACATTTTGATTACAATTAATAACTAAATTTCATAAAAATTAGGTATAAATTCAAGTGTGTGGTTATGAAGATTTACGAGAGGGTTCGTGCAACTCAGATGTTTGTGAATGTGGTTCGAAGGTCAAGAAAGTTTGTGAACTGCTGATTTAGAGGAAATGCACTTGTATTTGTATGAAGGGTGAGTGGGGAATAATTTAGGGAAAACCACCCTCACTAGACCCGACTGGCATTCAAACCCCTATCACCCTGTCATGGATAGTTCAGAGTGACACCTTGGTCCTTTCAAACACTTTAGCAGGTAAAAAAAAAATTGTTAATAATTTGTTATAAGCTATTAATGCATAAATTAATCTTTAACATATACTATTTTACCTATTTAAGTACTGTATTTCAAGCACATGTGATCTAAGAATACAGATTTAATCATGCTTTGTAAACTCATCAAACATAATTTTTATAGCCTTTTATAGGACAAACTACTTTGTGTATGATTAGTTTAACTAAGCTGTCTCATAAAAATCATTTCTACTTTGATTAGTTTATTATTTACTAGTTTGTAATTAAATCTAAATTTTAATTAGTTGGTTTTTGTCATTTCCTCTAACCTTGATCTACCACATCATTCATTCAAACTTAAATGTAACTGCACATATCCCATTACAGAAGTGTTCATTGTTGTATTTAAATGTTTTGTTGACATTTCTCACCGCACACTTCTGTAGCCCCTCACTCTCCACTATTCATAGTGTTGACCTTGACATACTTGACATAATGGTGTTGATAGGAATTCCATTGGTATTTATTTAATTTCCAAACCACAACTTGATTTCTGCTATTGTTCATTCCAGACTGGTATGAGACATAACTTTACATTTTACAGGTACAGGCTCACACAAATATTTAGTTCTAATAAGAGTTACTCATGTTAAACTACAGACCAATTTTCAAAATAAGAGTCTTATCTGACATCTGGAAAAGTTATAGAACTACTTTTGTATAGTCAAACGTCAAGTTATGTGATCTACAAATGTTACTTTTGATATATAATATAAATATATTTAAAATAACACAAATAATAGAATAAAATTATATCTTTGTTGAACACACAAGAAAAAGCTTGTATTTTAAATGAAAACTGGACTGTATATCTTTAGAGAGCGATAACTTATTATTTTATGGGACATTAAAATAATTTAAACTAGGAATATTAATTTGTATTTGTTGGATGGTTAAATCAACAAACATTGAACAAACGTTGATGGCCTCCTTTTTACAAAAACAAGATTAATATACTGTGGGAAGTTATTTTAAAAATAACTGACCTTTTCTAGACACATTATATAAAAAATCAAATCGATGTGTCAAAAATAGATTTGAAAATCCCCTATTATAAACTTTCTTCGGTTAAAACAATGAAAAATACTCCATACAAAAAAGAGTACTTTAATTTATTTTATTTGAATTTGCTTGTCTTAAATGTTTTAATCACCAAACAAAAGTAACAAGAATTTAATATTTTATCCCAAACAATGAGTCAAGTATAATTTATTTATTTTATAGATTTACTTTTCATAATTCCTTGCACCCGAAAAAAATAAGAAACAATTCCCCTTCACACTCCATAAGTTTTTGACAATATACAATTATTTAATTAAAATGACATTGTTGTTGTCTCTTAGTAAAGATACTTCCTTACCAATTATTTGAAATGAGTTGCCTAACTTTATCTAAAACAATATTTGAATTGGTATCGTCTTGATGATTGTGGCTTTTGTGAAACTTTGCAGCCGTGTTGAACTATGATCCTTACGGTATTTAATCTCTCCTTTATTCACAAACACCCTTAGTGACTGGAAGCTGGCTGTAGAGGGCTGTTCTTTCAAGAATGACTGGGACACAGGCTTCATCATATTTTATTGAGGTACCTAACTTATTAATATGTTTACAGTTGATTTGTTGATTTTATTAAATTTTTATTTTCTTCAAGTTCTTGAAACTTTAGATGTTGTGTTGATGGATGTATGCCAAACCACTTACACCAACTTGTTAGACTTTTTTTTTTAGCATTGTGTCTTACTACTCGTTCGGGTTATACACTTATGTACTAATTACGCTAATGGTTTTAGGGATTAGGAAGGTTTTATTGAGAGTAAATGTACCCGCATTTGCGTGGAGAGAGAGTGAGTGGAAATTTTTTTTGTAAAAACCACCCTAATTACATCTGAATTTGAGCCTCTGTCTCCCCCATCATCGGCAGTTTAGTCTACTGCGAGAGTTGCGCCTTAGACCATGTGGCCACCAAAGTGGTTGACTTTTATTTATCTCATGTTAATTTGAATAGGAATGGATGATTATTAATTTATCAATAGATATTTAACCCATACTGGTGGACATATGTACAAAGGCGTCAGTCTGGTCTAGTTTGCCAGTGATTGGTTTTGAATCCTGCCCCAGTGAACTGATCTGCTTTTTATCAAATGGGTCCCATGTAAATCTGTGTACACTTCCTCTAAATACTACCTTTCTCATATATATACATACAGACACACACTGTTGGTGTAAATATGTGGATAGCCCAGACAGATAATAGGACTTTAACAAAAATTACTTCAGTCTTGTAAAAATATATCTTGCTCCATGATTTTATTTTTAAAATAAAATAAAGGGAAAACAGAAACATAACTAATAGTTTTGTGAACAGTATACCTCGTTATTACATTCTTAAGATTTCTGAACAGTGTACCTCGTTATTACAGTCTTAAAACCTTTCTTTGAATTTAAAGTTAAAACTGACCCATAATTTCTACTTGGATTTAAAGTTGATATTTTACACTCAGTTATCAAGTTAGACAGAAAACAAATCTATATTATATTCAATAGTACATTATATTCATAGATAATAACCTTTGTAGGTGACCTTGCGGTCTAGGGGTAAGGTGTCGGACTTCTGTGCTGGGGGTCCGGGGCTCAATCCTCAGTCCCGGCACAGATTTATCTGATTTCCAAACCCTTCCTTCACCTCTGATAAAACGTGTATTAATCACAACTTGTGAATGAGAGGAATGCCAGGCCTCAACCGTGGTTCGGATTCCATGTTAAACTGTAGGTCCTCCATTTCATCTCACAATCATCCACCATTACACATTAGCGTAAATGTGTATAACCCGAACGGGTGGTAAGACGTGGTGCTAATAGTAATAATAATGATAATAACTTTTGTTTACGTGACTTAAGATGTCAATCTAACAATATTTGTCAACATTTAATTATATATATATATATATATTATTTTACATCCATTATTGTTTCCAGCCTGCGGCCTGGGTCAATTTTTTTTTTCAAGCCATATATTTTCCACTACCGGCTTGCTAGGTCTGTCGTAGCTTCATATGCCTTATAATCTATCTCAAGACTAGGACAGACACAACATCCAGACCTCGGCGGTAAATTCATCACTTTGAAAGGGAAAACCTATATTTCACCAATGATATATTTTTCAGCCATACCAAGAAATGAACCCAAGACCCTTAGCTCAGTAGACAGACACACTACTGACAAAGCTAAGTTGTCAGACGGCTTCATTGATTGTTGTTTGTGGAGTATGATAAAGAAGGTCGCACAGTTGATTGTTTTATTCAATTTCTTCAGGCATTTTAAAGAGCATAGTTCACTAACCAGCACTGTTGACTGCAGAGATAATGCACCTGACTGTGACCCAAATGTCTGGCGGGCTCAATTTCTCTTAACTGTTCTAATTTTATTTATTTTTGGCCTTTATATGAGGCTGAATTTTAAAATAATGTATTGCAACAAAATTACCCATAGGAGAGGAGGAAAACTGTTGATGGAAAAAATTATTGTTTTTCATAAGATCTCCAGACAAATACCTGAACATTTTCTCACTCCCCCAACTTTTAACCAATTTAGTTCTTAAGCTAAGCAACTAACAATCTCACTAGAATTGGTGCAGTAATTAGCACTCCTAGCTCTGATCCTCCCAAAAAGTGTGGAGTTCAATCCTGATTGAGGGTAATTTTTCTCATCAGTGGTTTTTTTCATCTTCTCCTTTCAGGGGAATTTTGGTGCACTAACTTAAAATTCAGCCATCTTATCCATTGAACTCATATTAGTTAACAAGATCATAAGTTGTTAATAGCACAAAACTTCTGTAAATTACATATAACTAAAATAAACATGTCACTAATTACACATAATCAAAACAGAATAGTATTCTACAGGCACATAACATGAAGGAAACATGTCACTAATTAAATGTGTGTTAAACAAAAAAGTATTACACAAAAGGAAAATAACAGTAAAAGGAAACATATCACTAATTAAATGTGAATAAAACATAATAAATATTTCACAGGCACATGACAATAAAAGGAAACAAACATATCAATAATTAAATGTGAGTTAAACAAAAAAAAGTATTTCACAGGCAAATAACACTATAAGGAAACATATAACTAATTAATGTTAGTTAAACAAAAAAAGTATTTCACAGGCAAATAACACTAAAAGGAAACATATCATTAATTAAATGTGAATTAAGCAGAATATAATTTATTTTAATGGAAGAACTGTGAATGGCTCTCCCTCACCTATAGCTAAGGGGCTCTATGGCTAAAGATGGTATAGAAGTAAAGGAGTAATGGATAGGAAAATAATGGTGTTTTAGGGTTTAAAACCACAAACCTTTTCAAATTATTCTAGTGTGTTCCTATCACACCCATAATTTTGATTAGGATAATAATGGTGATTTCCCTTTTTATTCATGATATAAATCTTGATAATGATTTCACTAAACTGTTAAAAAGCTATTTTACTTTGCATATAATATTGAATAATATAAATAGCCGCAAGTTTTATTATTGTAATTAACTTTTGTAGGTGTTAAAGTGGTCGGGATTTTAGGCCCTTAGCTCTAGACCATTTCATTTATATAATTAAATTAGTTTGCCATTGTTTACATGTTAATATGATAAAGATACTGAAAGTACTAAACGTATAATACATTATTGTTTTCCAACTGTCTAGGCCTAATTTAATCTCTATATTACTTTCAAATGTTTAATTATAAGAAAGTGTGGGGTTTAATTTTAATTATAAGTTGTCCAAATCATAACCAAAGTTGTAAGTAATATATTTTTTTAAATTTCAATTCATTAACTCCATTTTTAGGCCTTTAACTTTTAAATCTAGTATTTTTTTCATTCTTGTAAAGTCTTTGTTGGAATCTTAGTGTCATCTAAATTTTGGCGTGAACAGCTAGTCAATCAGCACACCTGATTTAGCGTCTGTGTTTTGATGCTATGTGGAAGCGAAGCGTCAGACGCAACACACTTGTCGGTTAGCACGTAAGCTGATAAGACACATAAGAAGTACGGATAGTTATGTTCTATTCGTGTGGGCCAAGGAGGGTTTAGAGATGGGTGGGAGAAAATGGGGACCATATGGATAAATGACCACAATATTAAAAATTTAACTAACTTCATGTATTAAGTAATTTGTTTTCTTCTCATTATGTAACCAGTGGTTTAAAATGTCTATTAATCTTTTTCACAAATAAAACTTCCGCATCTACTTCATAAAATTCAATTTATTTGACCGGCTCTGTTCTCCACCCCCACCATTAATTAATTAACCCCAAGATGCTCTACTAAACCCATTGGCTGCCGCGGACAATATCCAAATATGAAGATGGAAAGGAGACTGGAGAAGTTTGACTGGTTACAGAGGGTATAAGTACTATACCGTAACTTCTCTAGATATTTAAAATATACTCAGTACGATTATTTTTCTAACATAGGATTATTGTTTAATACATCTTACTAAAAATAAAAATTTAATGTTTAACTGAGTTGTGCAATTATTCTAAAAGTTCTTTCGCCTCCCCTCATTTTTGGCCAAAAGTGAGTTACAATGATTTTTTTTAACAATGGGGAATAATTGTCAATATTATTATTATTATTATTATTATTATTATTATTATTATTATTATTATTATTTAAAGGACAAACTATACCTTTTTTTAAATGTACAATGATAACTAATAAAGCTGTTATTAAAATGATTTTACTAAACCTTTCAGGGTCTTGTCATCAAACGATGGTAAGCATAGTCTTCAACAAGGTTGGGAAGTCTTGAAGTTTGTGCAAGACTGTACTTGATGTGTTGTGCCTGCAAGCCAACATAACGACCATTGTTCCTTCAGTCATTAGGGATTGACCACACAGAGTGAAGGTGTGTGTGTGTGTGTGTGATCAAAAACTTGCACTGCCAACATGTACAGCTCATCAGACAAGACTGGCCAGGACACTCGGCAGCAAGAACTGGTGCAGAAAGGTAAATTAATATTGTTATTATGATCACCTTAGTACAAATACCTATTTTATTTTCATTCTGATTATTTTTAATTTTCTTGTGAGAAGCCAATTTTAATGTTCAATTAAAAAAACCAATGAAAAAAACTGCATTTAATTAAAATAAGCTTACACTAAGGTTTTTAAAATGTTTTTTTGATTATTCTAGGCTTTTGCATATTAGACCAAGTGTATTTTATTTTTTGCAGCACTGATTATCCAAAATATTAATTTGGGGAAAGTTAAATTTGTTTTGAATAATAGGTAGTTTTGTTTGAATATTTTCTTTAAAGTATGCTCGAATGACACTCATACCTATTAGCAGATTAAATGAATAAATGAAAGTGAATTAAAAAAGAAGGGTGAATTTAAAAACCTCATCCAGCATTCATTTAAAGATTTGATGGGAAACCAGCCCAATGTGAAACTATTGCTGAGTACACCCAATAGGAGTTAATGCCCAATCAGACTTTCTGCCTATTTTAGTCAAATTTAGAGTGTGAATTTACCTTTTGAAATAAATTTTTAGTCTGTTACATCAACATAAAAAGTATAGAGCAGTGGTATAGTGTCTCTAAAGGGTTAGCTGGAGCTAAACAAATATAATATAAAATGTCAATACTATTTATTTTAGCATAAGTATCTGGCAGAGCAAGTTGCACTTGGGAGACCGGTTTCAATTTATTTTACTGCTATGAATAAAACAAGGGTTATTAATTACTTAATTTAAGGGAATCCACATTGGTGAACGCACAGACTAAAAATCAAGCTCATGAAGTCTGCTTTGAAGTAAACAGGAAGATCAAGGTTTGAATCCTACTTGAGTGTACTGAGGATGTTTTTTATTTTAAATGGTTTCCCACTCCTCTTCTCCACAAATGCCGATACATTTTCTCAATTCTCTTTCATCATCCCTATCCCAATTGATGTAATTAAACGTGGATCACCTGGATGAGAGTTAAGGTGCAGTGCACAAAATAAATTTATTAAAGGAGTGGGGATGTTGAGTGAAGTTAAGGGGCGGCAGAAGGGAGCGCGAGTAATTTTACAGTTTTTATAGCGTTAATTTTTTGGCCAAAATAAATCAAATATTTATCCAGTAGTAACAAAAGAGTTTCGTACCTAGCCAAGATTAAAACAAGGTATGGGACTATGATGCGTATTGTCAAGCCATTCGTCAGCCGATAATGGCACAATTGGTAGGCCAATTGAGGATCTACATTTTGCTCACTGATTCTTAAACCTAATCTTTTGTTAATGGGCCCTGCACATGTCAGGTACTAGTGACTCATCATTGTTGCTCTTGGCAAACAACCTTGTCCTTTGGTCTGTTGCTAGTAGGGTGGAGGGTTGACTGCCTGGTTTACACAGGGTGAGTTGAGAGAGCCAGTACTGGGGGTCAGCTACTGGCTTTGTATAAACACATCGGCTGAGTTACTGACTATGCGAGTAGGACAGCAAATGGCCTAGCCAGCCACTTCAAATATTTTTATTTTACTGGCCAGTGGCCTTTCCCCTCTCCACAAATAAGCCAGCCACTGGTGCCATCTGAACAAACAGGTCAACTAGCCAACCAAACACCTGACAATATCGCACATGACCGTTGTCAGTTTTTTTTATTTAATTATTTATGAAAGTTTTTTTTATAATATCTGGAAGGTGGGATGACCAACAAAGTGTTATGTTTGTCGTATGTACAAAGAGCAAGATAATCTGTGGAATGTGTATAACACTACTACAAAAATAAAGATTCTCGGCTGACTTCTTTGGAATATATAGCCTAGTTCAGACATACAGGTACTCAATTTTAGCGTGAAGAATGTTACAAAAAAATTTTTAAACATCTGTTCTACTTATAACGTTTAAGTTTGACGTTTGAAAAAAAGCAAAACTAGTGGAGCTGGTGCTGACCAAGTTTACAAGTCAGCGCTTAAGTGTTATATTACCCCTGGAACAGCCATTCCCTGGTCCACACTCTCTTTGCCCTATTTCTTTGCTTCCTTATGTTAGATATCTGATAATTCATCAAACATTATCAATAAAAATGATCTTATTACCTTACGAATAAGAGCTCTATGTTCTTCAAACATTTTCACGTAAGATTGCCATATAGCAGAGCCCAGTAGCTGTCCACCCTGTTAGAAGGCCAGTAGCTCACAGCGTGTGGATAGCAAGGTTCAGCACAGAAGATCCCATTTATAAGGCCAGCTATTGGCTTATGGCTAGCTAGTAGCTCACTCTGAGTAAACCATGCTTTAGTAAACAGTTACCTCTTTCATCGATAACAAAGGGTTGTGGGGGCTGTTGAGAATAGAAAGTTTAGTGAATGAGAGAGAAAATGGTTGTGAGTAGGCAGGGATTATCTTTTCAAGGTCATCAACAAGGTCAACTATCAAACAGGTCTGAAACAAGAGACCAAGATTCAAGGGAAGCTAAAGCTGTGAAAGATTTGAGAGAAGCTTAAACTAAAGAACCATCAGAGGTTTCAAAACTAATCAAGGATTCAAGACTTATATTTATTTCTATAGCCTACTTCTTAAATTTATTCATCAGTTGATAGTTACAAATATATTTCAAAATTAATTATGTTTAATTAAATTCTAAGAAATTTAATGAACAAAATATTTCTTCCTATTTTTATTCTAGAATTAATATATGCACATATTTGAAAATAATGTGTTTGGACCAATGATAATGTGAATTATATTTAAATTAACCTTAAAGTTTTCATTTAAACTTATATAAGAAACCTACGATGGTGAACAAATAAAAATGACCCATGTGGACATGTGTTTATTAGTATTATTACACATATTTTCTTTGTAATATTTAAAATTAAATAAACCAAATGATCGGCACAGTGGTCGGCCTAATGGGCAAAAGATAATCGAAGTTCGGTATGATACCAAAATAGTTTATCTGTCCACCCCTAATTAAAACCAAATCAAATCCACAACAAAGTCACTAGTTAAAATCACTAACCATATGGGGCTCCCCCTGAATTGGGCACACTATTCCCCCTACCCATTATATTGTTTCCTGTTCTATTTTACTGTCTTAAAAATAATACTCTTCATTTTGAGTTTTTAGGTTGGATGTTTTTTTTTTTTTTTGTATTTGTCCAGACTATCTACATTTAATTACTAGTCGGGTAAGGTTGAGGAAGGTATAATTTAGAGGAAATGTGTCTGTATTTACATAGAGGAAAAGGGACACACACGGCCACTTATGAAAATACCATCCTCAGTACTAGGGCCAGGATTCAAACCCTGACCTCCCTGTCACTAGTAAATCGTAATAGATGAGCTTGATATTTAGTTGAATACCCCACCATTGCAGGTGTTTGATAATTTAAGTCATGATAAAACCGATATCACCTATTGTTTATTTGCAGGGAAGAAATACAAGGGCTGTGTCCCAGTCCGGTATGAGCTGGCCTTCTTGGCGTTCACAGGGCTCACCCTCCAGTACAGTCTCAAGGTACATCTGTCTCTGGCCATTGTTGCCATGGTGAAACACCAACCAGGACAAAATGTGTCTCTGTCTGATGCATCAGTCAATCAAGTCCAACGTCTGTCCTTACAATGAAATAAACCAGAACACATCACCCAAGCATGTGAGTTTTTTCCCCCCTATAAATTTCCACACCAATACTGTATTTTAAGAGCCCCCACTTCTGGATGATTACCGAGACACTATTAGATACACAACTATCGCTTTATATTAGATACCTATTATATTGAAGTATGGTGCAATAAATTCTTCATGTGACAAAAAGCAAAATTGGGATAAGTGAAATAGTTCTCATTTTAATATATATGTCTTCAAATTTATATGTATATCTATCTTAAAGTACGATAAAATGGTTTCACTAGTCTACAATTCTATTGTTTTCTAAAATACTACAAAAAACCACACCACACCACAATGTGGCATCTGATTAGATTATTCTACAACTATGCATTATCGATAACTATTAACAACTTGAAACCAATTTATTTCAATATAGAGTTTAAAATTTAAAATATTCCATTTCACAAGTCAAGTTTTGGTTAACCCCATCTTAAATTTACAATTGGAAGTCCTTTCTTTATAAGCTCAATTATTTAGACATATTCTATCTCTAAATATGAAATATATATTCAACCCATATTTTGAATTTAGCCATAGGTTTTAAAACCATAATGAGGTGTGCTATTTGGTTGTGAATCAGTGCAAAGTGTTTTGTTTCTAAAATGTTAAACATTGATTATTGGCCGGGTGCATTGAAGTTTCTTTGAAAAATAATCTAATAATGGTTTTCCATCCTTCCTCCTACTGTGTTTTTTAAACTAGTATAGAAGGTTTGGACTATACATAAGGACAATGTTAAAAATAATCGGAAATTGAGTAAGAAATCCCACCTATGAACAGAGGAAAAAATGTGGGAAGAATCCAATGCGCTGATATGACATATTCTTAATTTATTCTGGCTTCTGTAATAAAAAAAGTCACAACACACATCAAACACAAACATTTTATTCAGCAGTATTGCCCTTATTAACAAAAGAGAAAAAGAAAAACCTAACCATAAATTGAATTTGTTATATATAGTTTGATTAACAGCTATTAGTAAATGTATTTACTAGTTATTTTTATTGACATAACTTTTCTCTATCAGGACCAGTTCCACACCTCATTGCAAGGACATCCAAATATTTGGGGAGCTTCAGTAAGGGAAGAAGACTAGGTTTAATATAACTTTTAAAATGGAAAAATAGTTTTTGTCTAGGTACATAAATTGAATGATAAAATGGGCTAATTGCATTAAACTATAAATTTATTTAACACCAGAGCTATTAACGGCTTAATTTAATATATAGTGATGAGGAAAGTACATAGCTTAGAGGAAGTGTAATCTTAGTAGCACGGAAAGGTAATCGGAAAACCACATGTGATGAATCTCATGTTTGAAAAACCAATCCCTATGCACGAGGCTTGGATTCAAACCTAAACAGCTCAGTTATTGCGAGACTGATCTTTAAACTGTGTGACCACTGATACAGGTGTGCACTAAGCTGTTTACACTTTATTTTTATTTTTTAAAAAATAAAATTAAATAAAAATATGTTTTGCTTGAAAATATGTTAATGGCACAGGCAGCTAAAAATTTATTTTTGGGTTTTAGGCTCTAAAAAATATTACTGTTCTGCTTTTGCTTTATTTTATTTTTATTTTTCTATATTCTTTTTAAGGGGAGGTCATGGTAGTTACTTCACGGCAGAAAGATAACATGTTTATACCTAGAACAATTCCCAATTACCTTAAAATTTTCTGTTGTGACTATCTAAACATGACTGTTGTCTAGAGGAAAGCTAAATCTATATTTATAGTCTTACTTTAATCTATAAAGTGCATATTTTCACATAAAACATCGATGAAAACTAGAAAATTTTTACCTTAAATAATGATTAGATTGAGGTTCGAATCTCAGTCAGGTGTACCAAGGGTGGTTTTCCCAAAATGGTTTTCAACTTTCCTTCCACGTAAATATGGGCACACTTCTTATAAATATAATCTTACCAATCCCTAAAACTATTAGTGTAATTAGTTCATAAGCATATAACCCGAACAGGTAGTAAGACGCGGAAATAAAACAAAACCTTTCATACATATTTTTTACTAACTTGTCAGGAACACCTCATTTTATCATGAACAAAGTTTTAAAATATCAAAACATATCTTAAGTAACTTAAAGTGGTATTTTTAAATGTATACAACACGTTTCATCACACTCATGTAGCCCCCTTAAGGAGATTCATTAGAGCAATCTGATTTATTCTTCTGCTGTAACACTAACTTAAAGAGCAAAACGACATTTAGTTTAATGTGTAGTAAAATTTCCAACTTATAGACATTTAGTCTCTTTATCACAAAAACAGTCGTTAAAATTAAGGGTATTTGTAAAATAACTGCACTGCATTGAAGGGTGTATTACTAAAATATTTTTATAGAATTTTTTACTGCCATATATGCTTTCCTTTTAAAGCTTTGATTAGTTCTACACGATGTGTATGCGTAATAAAAATGTACATCTAAGTGAATGTTCCAAACCATTAACTTTCAGAACTGAAACTATCAAGAGTACTGCTCAGTTCATTCCTAATTTGTAAGTTCAGTTTAATAACTTTATGCTTAGGTTTTTATTATTAATAGGGCTACATTTGATACTCTGGTTATTAACGGCAAATATTATAGGGTAAGGGATGTGGAAATTGGTGCACCCAAGGGGGAGCAAATGGGGTATTTGCCCCCGCTCCTTTCCTTGTACCCCAAATACTCGTAATTTTAATAAAAACTTAAATCATATGAATTATAACTAAAATATAGAATACATAAGATATATTTAAGTAAAGGTTCAGACTTAATATTAAAAAGGTGGACCATAATTCAAATTATAAATGTCCGTAAGCTTACCCATTTAACAAAGCACAAAAATTATAGCTTGGATGGATATGTTGAATACAAGGCAATGGGCAGATAAAATTTTAATGACTACTGTCTTATTTACTGTTTAGAAAAAACCAAAATAAAGCCATTAGAAAAGATCTAAAACTAGTAGATACCATTCTGATGTTTAAGTACGTATTGTTTTTAATGTTCTCAACACAAGATAAGGTTTATTACACTTGGGACTGGATTTATAGACACTTCAGAATCTCTCATACCACACCCATTTTCACATAAAAGTAAAACTAAGTAATCTGACTGGGATTCGAACTGACAAAGATACTAGAGCTGGTTAGTAAATATATTAAGGCCTTTGTCTTATTGGTCTCAAACACATCATGGAGCTGGCGATGAATTAAAATTTCTTTCAAATAATAGTAATTAATATCTACGAGTAAAAAATTCTTACATAATTTGATATTTGTGAAATTTAGAAAATTCTTTTCTTATTTGAAAACGGTATTTAACTATTTATATAAAAAAAGTTATCACAATAGTTGTAGTGTTTGAAATAAAACTGCCGTTTTGAACATTTTATAAACTTTTTACAGCCTTTATTCATGAACCAAAGAGAAGTGTATGAATTTAACACATCTGACTGATTTTTATTATAACTACCTACACTATAAATACCAGTGATGTGGAGTCAGTACACCAATCCTTCTACGCTGATATTTTTCTACTGTCCGACTCCAACTCTGACTCTTTCATAAATAACTAATATATATTAATGAATAATTAGTAATAACAAATTTACTGCAGTAAAATGCTCCAATACAATTTCCTTCATGGGAAGCTTCTTTGACATTGTGAATTTATATTTATATAAATTTGTCAATGCATATTACAAATATTGATCCCAAAGAATAAAAAAGTATAATATTAAAATTATATATTTACCATATATTGTTATAAGATTATAAGTGTTTATTTTGAAGTCATAGTTGGCGATGGTACATTTTTATCGATTCAGATTCCGACTCCACCCAAAATTGCTTCTGACTCAGATTCCACAGCCTCGATAAAAAACACAAACACACACACATACACACACACACAAAAGTAATTTACAGAATATACTTTATTTAAATAGCTGCTCTAAGTTATCAGTGAAAATAAATTCAAATAGCTCCTAGAGGCATTTATTATTCATACTTTTTCTTGGACTTCGATGGTTAGGTGGTGGTGACCCCTGAACCCCACAAGGGCTCTAGCATGTATTTTTTCTGATGCAAGGGCTCTTACAGTCAAAGTTTGTAAACCTCTGCCTTAGATTACGGGTGCAGGTAATTACTTATGTAAGCTAATGCTTTTGAAAAAAGATAATCCCATTGTGACTAGAAAAAGCAAACTAATAACATTATTTATAGTTTTTGCCATGGTTGAAAGCACTAAGACGCTAGTCCTCACCAGTAATATTCATATAACACATATGCAGATTATATAACACATATGCAGATTAGTGTAGTAGCCAAAAACACCACATTTATATGCTATATTCATGTTAAATAAACATTTCGTTCATAAATAAAAGTTGCATTATTGCTATTCTTGAATTACTGATGGTGCCAGTTATAGCAATTTTATTGGGACCTTTCTGGTCAATTGTATTTGCAGCTGATTCATAAATAGTTTGGTCCAAGGGAATTTTACTGCCAATTGTTCTTTACATTCCCTAATAGTAATAATAATAGTAATAATAATGATAATAATGATAATAATAGTAGGAATAATAGTGAATGAATCAACTTGTGTTGAAAGTAAAGGGAAACTCATAAGTGCTTGAGACATTAAGACACATGCAGAATACCAACCTACCAACTGTACAAGCTTTAATTAAGTTTGAATCTATATTTTCTACAGATAAATAATAATAAAGCAATTAGTTTGAGTAAGTAAATTGCTGTTTTTAACATTATGTTTGCTCTCCGTGTCTTACTATCCGTTCGAGCTATCAGCATATCAATATACATGAAAACGGTACAATTTACAGAAAGAGCACCCACATTTGAGGGGAGGAAGAATATAAAGCCATTTGGGGGGAGGGGTGGAACACCTCAGTATGACTGGCCTTAGTTTGAGTCCCAACCTCCCCATCTCAGGTAAGAGAAGTATTTTTTTTATCACCGCATCTTATTATTCATTCGGGCTATATTCTTATGTACTAATTACACTAATGAGCTAGGGATGAAGGTTATATTTATAGGAAGTGTACTCTCATTTGTGTGGAAGGGAGAGTGGAAAACCATTTTGGAAAAACACAGTACACCCAACCGAAATTCGAACCTCAATCTTCCCTCATCAGTCGTCTAGTCTACTACAAGAGTAGCAAATTATACCATGCAGCCACCGAAGTGTGTAAGATGAAGATTGAACACACATTTCAGGAGGGCGAATTTGACTGGGACGAAGAACTTCAAGGCCACATTTTGGGATCCTATTTCTATGGGTATATGTGCACCCAGATCATTGGAGGTCGTTTGGCAGAGAAGTTTGGTGCCAAGTTTGTGTATGGGCCATCTATTCTTGCCACAAGTTTGCTCACTATGCTAAGCCCAATGGCCGCCCGTTTCCATGTGTACGTCTTCATTGTGCTCCGTGTCTTGCAAGGAGCTACTTCTGTAAGTAGAACTTTACTGACAAGCAGTTGGAAAATCTAGAACTTACACAGATAAAATATATAAATCCATTCAAATCTATCTTTATTGTAAATTAAGACACGATTATCTTAGTTATGATTTTAAACTTTAATTAGGAATGAGGAGGGCAATCAAAGATGAGATTCACTACATTTTGTCTGATGAAAGGATGGAAAAAACTCTTTTTTTTTAAAAAAAAACCTCTGGATTTAAATTTCATCTCTCAACCTTCCAGGTGTTAGCAGTACAAGATATAACTTTCCCTGTTATTTTATTAGAACTTATTGATTGCAACAAAAACATTTTATTGCCTAAACTAACAGTAGCGTTGACAAAACACTTTTTGTTTACATTCATTACTGTTTCCAGCCTATGGTCCGGGTCATTTGTTTATTCAAGCCAAGTATTTTCCACCACTGTCTGGCTAGGCCTGTCGTAGCTTCGTATGCCTCATAAGCTAACTTAAGACTAGTACAGGCACAACATCCGGTTCCCGCCGTTAATTTATCAATGTGAAAGGGTAAACATATATTTTCGTCATTTATAAATTTTTGGCCATGCTGGAATCGAACCCGGGTCCCCTAGCTCAGTAGGCAGACACGTCTACTGACTAAGGTGACAAAACATTATTGTTTGAAAAATGATCAATATCTTGGCATTTATCTTATGCTTATGCCTCTTGTAAATTATTATTTATTGCCTTCATTGATAATTTCATATACATATTTAGTTTTGCAGAAATTATCGATTTAATTCAGTGTATTTTTTATTAAAAAGTTTTGATATTCAACAAGTTTATAATCCACAAAAATTATATTTTTGACACGATTATATGTATTTACAATTTTTTAAAGTGTCCTTAATTTGTGAATAAATATATCTTTGCAGTTAATATATTTTTTATCTTCTGAAATGACAATTAATTTTTTTTTAATAAAGATATATTTGGTTTTAGGGTGCTGGAATACCAGCAATGCACTCCATGTTTTCTAAATGGTTTCCACCTCAGGAAAGGTCCAAATTTTCAAGTATTATATTCTCAGGTTTGTTTAGGCTAATTATTGTTATTTTTACTGTTTATCACTATGCTGGTAGATATTTACCATTTACACAACTTTTAGAAGCAATTTTCATGGGAAGAGCCTTTTAGAAAATATAAAAATAAATTTTTGTGTTCAACATTGATAATATATATTTTATATATATATATTATTATGTTATGGTATTTAAAAGATATTTATATTAATAAATGAAGCGTTTGTATATCTGTGGGTTTGTCATGAGTGTTGCATGATATTTAGCATACACAAAAGGCTGAAATTTAAAAATTAGTGGCCCTTGTAATGAACATTGCACCTTGAAACAAAATTTTAAAATTTGAATTTAATTTTTTTTTTTATATAAATTAAAAACTGGGTCTTAAGAATAGAAAAAGATTTTTTTTCTACTTGTTTGAAGCAAATAAAAGCATTTCTGGGGCTAATCATGCAATCCATTGTGTGCTTAGCCTGCAACCTGGGTACTTCTGCTAGTTGTTAATATTAAAAGTGACAGCTGCAGATCATATGACCTGATATGAAAATGTTAAAGTAGATCTAGTAACTTTTATAGCTTCCTTTGAAAATTGAACTGTATCTCAAAGCTATCAAAAACACATGGCTCGAGATATCATTTAATGAAAGTATAGAGCTAGTACGATAAATTTATAACTGTAAGATAGATTCATACTGTGGCAATTAACTAGATATTTCACATTTTTGTGTGTTTTATGTATAGTTTAGGTGTACTTTTATAAGGCCAGAATATTAAGAAGGTTGTGGATAATCGATCAAAGATTTGAATTGGTTGCAAAAAAGAGGTGATGGGAGTATGGGGTCGTGAACTTTACAAAGATGGAATGGGGTTAAGGAAAGACAATACATGTTTGAAAACCACTGTTCTAGTGGCAGCCATGTTCAAAATTCTCCTAGGGGAAAATACCATGACCCATCTTGCGACCAACATTTAAGGGTTTCGGCTCCTGAAACTCCTCTGCAGATATTGAAGTGCAGAAACCTATTATTTTCTTGGAGTATGCCACTGCTTCTATCTTTGGGCCTGTAAATAGTCCTTGTGTTGTTATTTCATGTTCTTGTCACCAGCTATCTATCTAGGGAGTCTTCTAACTATGGGTCTGTCGGGAGTCCTTATAGAGGCGGGAGGATGGCCTCTCGTATCTTATGCTTTTGGCGGGGCAGCTGCATTCTGGAGCCTTTTGTGGTTGTTACTAGTTTATGACTCTCCTGAGAAACATCCTAGGATATCTGACGAGGAAAAATGTTATATTTTGACAGGACTCAGGGTCAAGGAGGAAGGACAGGTATGTTTTTGTTTTTTAGCACCGCATCTTACTATCTGTTGGGGTTATACACCTATGTACTAGTTACACTGAATGAATTAGGTAGGAGGACAGGTGAATTTAGAGAAAGTATGCCTGTACTTGCGGGGTGGGTGGAGAGTGGAAAAAACATTTAGGAACAAATGCCCTCAGTACACCCAACGAGATGCGGACCCTGATCTCCCCATCATTGACAGTCCAGTCTATTACAAGAGTGAAACCTTAAACCGTGTGGCCACCGAAGCGGCTGATAGGTATTTTATTCTTTAAATATTTAGCTTGATAAGCCTTGAGATTTTATTTTATTTTTTTATTCTTAACTATAACATAATTATTATTTTATGTTTTAATTATGTGTTTTAAGTTGTTGAATATTTTGAAAATATTTCAATGAAGGTATATTCCTACCATAAATTCACCTCGTCTTTATAGTAGATTAGCCCCTAGGTTGGCCACAACTTAAACTACAGAAATTATGTTCCTCCATTGAGAGCATTAAAAAAAATTAATACTCAATTACTTAAAGTTTCAAAAGCAAATTTAGTGTATACCTATTATATTAAAATTTGATGTAGTTTTACCAAATACATGTGTGATTTGTTCATGAATTAATTTAAATGTAGATATATTATGTTTAATTGACAGCCTTCCCACCTGTTCCATGGAAGAGTATCTTTACATCAGTTCCTGTTTGGGCTGCCTTCACGATGCACTTTGGTACAACTTGGGTGCTTAATACCTTTCTGTCTCACATTCCGACATACAGCAAACACATTTTACACTTTGATATTAAGCAGGTAACTCCATGTTCTTAGTTATTAACTATTTTAGTGGGCTTTCTTAGAGGTCCATACACAAGTGTACTTATTGGCAGGCATGTCCGATTACTTTAAAATAGAGTTCTATATAAGTTGTTTGAACTTAAGGCTACTCGAAATTATTTTTTCCCAAAACTCAAAAAAATGTTAGATTACAAGAATTTTTTATCTTTATTTGAAATTTGGAGTTTTTTCAATTTTAAGAATTATTTCAAGAATTCTCATATTCTTTGATATAAAGATATTATAGTAGTACATAAATTATTAAAAATCCTAAATTGTAAGTTTGTAACTTTCCTAAAATGTCATTCTTTGTTTAAGTTTTATTCGTGGACCTATTAAAAAAATTTAACTGGAAATACTTATGTACAAATTTTTTTTCTATATTACTCAAAATAAAATAAAATTCTATTATTTCATTTAAACTCGTTTTATACTCAACTTGGAGTAAAAAATTCTACTTGCACATCTCTAGCTATAAGTGTTTGGAACTACTAATAGGCCTACAATGAACTCTCAAAAACTCATATTTCACCTTCTTTTGCTCCATTTAAAGACCAGACTTTATTCCATCAGGATTTGAACCAAAGTCTCTAGTTTGTAGTACTGTAATTTGATCTATATTTAATTATTATATGTAAAATGTAATTTTTCAACATTGATTATATTTTAGTAAGCATATTTAAAATACCAACATGAATTTAGATATATTAATTTCAAGAGAGATTCATTCTATACTTTATATCAAATAAAAAGCAGTATTAGTGTGAGACAACTTATAGTCCAAATTTCATAGGAAGAACCTTTTAGAAAATACAAACTTTTTTTGCATCCAAAATTGATAACATTATACTATGTAATTATATTTGGAAGAAGGTACCGTAAATGGGGTGAGATTGATCAATTTAAAAAAAAAAACTCTTAGTTTAAATAAACTAAATATTTTTACTTTCTCGCTATCTTACAGGTAGAGAAAATATTGTGATCGTAAAAAAAAAAGAACTCGAGATTTTGATGAATCTCGACGTTTCATGACCCCGCAAATCTGAAAAAGTGGTTTTTGAATTTCCATCTGTCTATCTGTCTGTCTGTACCTCCAACGAGAGCCTAAACTATTTGACCGATCGGGCTAAAACTTGGTATCTAGGGTTTTCATAGGGTTGCTCGAGGGTTTTTTGGAATTAGATATCTAACCCTAAAATTAAGGGTAGTTTACTGAAGGGCAAAAAGAGAAAAAGTTGTTTTTCTCAAAATCAGCTCTAACGATTTTGATTAAATTTAATTTCAAAACACTTATAAATATTCTAAACAAAATGGCTACCCTCAATATTTCGGCAAAATGACTTTTATGGCTCGGTCTGATGCATAAATTATCATTTTTTATCATATCTCCGAAACTAATTGAGATATGAAATGACTTATCATTATAAATATGTATATCTATTTATAATACAAATATTTTATTCGAGGCATATTTTTATAAAACCAATAACTTTCAAGCTATATGCAAATATTTATATTTTTTAACTTTCCGAACACAAAAGGTAAAGTATTGCGACCATAAAAAAAATTTTAACTGAAATGTTGATGGATGTCGACGCCTCATGACCCCCCGAACCCTAAAAGTGGTCTTTGCAATGCCGTTTGTCTGCGTGTCTGTTTAAACTATAGAAGACAGAAGAAAAGAAGATGTCACCTTTGTGAATTGGATTCTTTCCACATTTTTTCTCTTTCCTTAGGTGGGCTTTCTTCATCAAATTTACTCTTTGTTGTTTATTTTTCCTTTTTCTTTAGTTTTATCAATTTCTTTTATTATAAAATGTATGTCAGATAGTCATTGTTTTTTGGTCACTTTTCTTTTTATTCTCATGAAATA
The DNA here is from genome assembly GCA_033556935.1 of Timema podura. NCBI lineage: Eukaryota > Metazoa > Arthropoda > Insecta > Phasmatodea > Timematidae > Timema > Timema podura. Next base: position 16,815,627 of record JAVRXN010000014.1, on the reverse strand, counting down.
GGTTAATTAAAAAGTGTATATTGGCTCTTCTAGAGTTAAGTTTGTTTTGTAATTAATGTACTGACATAATCATTTGGTTCTGGAAGTGCATGTTTGAACCACCATTGTAAATAAACAAGCATTAGTGTTGCATAGGCGACACCTAAGCACTTTGTTGCTTTACTCTAAATAATTTTATGGTTTTACACCATTATTTTACAGTGTTTGTTACAGACTCTATGGTGTGTTGCAGAATGGATTTTTTTCAGCTCTGCCCTACCTGTCCAACCTAATCACTGGTGTAGTGTGTGGAATACTATCCCAGTGGTTGCGTGATAAGGGCTACATCTCACATATAAATGCATACAAACTATTTAATGGAATTGGTAAGAATATGTATGAATGTTTGATTTTAAAAAGTAATTTTACCCCCTTCAGTTGCCGCATGGTACTAAGGCTTCACATCTGCAATAAACTGAACTGATTATGACGGGGCATTGTGGTTTGAATCCCAGTCAGGTTTTAATAAGGGTAGTTTTTCCTAAATGGCTTTACTCTCTTCCTTTATGCAAATGCAGACACACTTACTCTAAATTCAATCTTCCTCATGCCTAAATGTATTTAGTACATATGCCTATAGCCTAAACATGTAGTGAGACGCGCTGAAAAAAGAAAAATTATTTGAAACCATTTGTTCAGTAATTTTTTAAGTCAAATTAAGGTTAATACTTAAAAGGGTTTCTTGGTTGATAGACACAAACCTTTAAATTCTCTTTCATGAACTGAATTTAGGTATTAATTTATTGATTGTTACTAACATCTTTTTGGGGGGAACCTATGCCTTTAGGTCATAGAAATTTAAGTCTGATAAAGGACTTATTAGTTAAAACTTTATTTAAAAGACAGGACGAGAAAAAAATTATAAACAAAGAATCTCAAAAATTAACAATAGATGGCAATATCCTTCAAAACTTTATTGGTGTTTTGTTTTAAGAATAATCATTTTTTTATGCGCACATTTTACTACCTACTCACCTAATATGCATTTGATTACACTCATGGTTAGAGTTAAAGAGCTTGAACTTAAGAGTAAATGTGTAGATAGATAAATCATTTTGGGAAACAACCTTCAATTCATCAGGTCAGGATTCAAACTCCGCCACTAGCAATCCAGTTTTTTTAGCACCGCCCCTTACTTCTCATTTGGGTTATACACATACATACTAATTGCGCTTATGGTTAAGGATTAAGAAGTTAAATTTAGAGAAAGTGTACCTTCATTTGTGCGGGAGAGAACAGAGAGAGCGAGTGTGAGCAAGAGAGTGAGCAAGAGAGAGTGATGGTGTGAGAGCGAGAGAGAAAGTGAGAGGTAGAAGAGAGAGAGAGAGAGAGAGAGTGAAGAGCAAGAGAGATTGTGAATATTTAGGGGAAAAACACCCTTAGTACACTCGACCGGAATTGAACCATGATCTCCCCATCATGGTTGTCTAGTCTATTGCGAGAGTAGCGTCTTAGACCATGTGACCACCGAGGTGGGTGCTTCCAGTTTATCGTAAGAGTGACTGACAACAGACATTGTGTTTATATTTTATACTCATTTCTAATCGAATGAAAATTTCAATAAAAAAGTCTATAAGCTTAGTGGTGAAAGTTTTATTATTGTTCTACTTTTAATAGACGAAATATCCCGACCACCGTGTTGTTTATTTCAGCTTCTTTAGGACCAGCTGTGGCTCTCGTTTTGATCACAGTGGTGGGTTGCAATGTGACTGCGATAGTCATACTACTTGGGGTCACTATGGGGCTCAGGGGCGCCTTCTTTGGCGGCAGTTACCTGAACCACATGGACCTAGCCATCAACTTCTCTGGGACCATGAGTGGCATCCTTCACACTTTCATCAACTTGAGTGGTATTCTAGCCCCACTCGTTGCTGGGGCACTAACTAAAGGAGAGGTGAGCTATTACCATGGATAAATGTATTTTTATTTATTAGTAAGGTTTAGTACCAGTGTCCTGGCTATACGTCTTTTAGGCCTCAATCAACTTAAAATATGGACCCCACCCTTTTTCCCTTTCAGCAAACAAGTAGTTCTGACACTTTTCATTATTGATAAATATCAAGGGTGTATAAAGGGAGTGGGGAGGGATCTGGTGGAGTCGGACCTTCACTGAATTTGATGAGGGCCCCATTCCCTAGAAAACTTGACATTTTAAGCCTTGGCTAGATAAATATTTTAAATTAAATTAAATATAGTTGATGTTCGGGCAAGAGTTGGGCTACAGGTAGTACCTGGGATGGTAGAGGAAGCAAAGGTGAGATAATATGGACATGTAATTTACATCCATTACTGTTTCCAGCCTATGGCCTGGGTCAGTTTTTTATTCAAGCCATATATTTTCCTCTACCGGCTGGCTAGGCCTGTCCTAGCTTCATACACCTTATAATCTATCTTAAGACTAGGACAGGCACAAAATCCAGTCCCCAGCCATAAATTTATCAATGTGAAAGGGTAAACCCATATTTTCATCAATGATAAATTTTCGGCCATGCCAGGAATCAAACCCGGGACCCTTAGCTCAGTAGACAAACACGCTACCGACTGAGATAAAATATGTATGGATATTTAATAAGAATGGAAAAGGAAAAGTTCCTAAGTCGAAGGATGGTGTTGAAGTTTAGAGGGGAAAAAAACCACAAGGTGTACCAAGGATGACGTGAGGAGCAGATAACAGCAAGTGTGTGTAGAAGAATGGACGAGAGTACATACATACCTAATCAAGTTGTTCGCTTACAGGGTAGGCAAGAAACTGTGCATATAGCTCAAGAAACAACTCCGTAATTAATCCATCCTCATTAACTTTATCCACACTTTCCCATCCTTGCATACTTACTCCCTTAGCTTCAACAACATCTATACACCGAGTCATACATGCTCTTTTATTCATAAAACTCTGTTTTCTTTTTAACACCTTTGTCTACAAAATTTAGCCACATCTTACATCCTGATCCATACACTCTTCCTTCTTTTATTTGCTTCATCACTCGATCCACACTTACTTATCCTTTCATTTTCTAGTCATTTTTAATTTACACATTTATAAAGACAAGTAGTTTTGGATTTGATTTTGATAACTTACAAATATATAACATTAGATTTCTGAAGCATAACTAATTTAAGTATCTTTGCTTTTGAATTATATATATTTCTTATTGGATGCCTTTAGAACTTTTTCAATATACCGGTATCACTTTATCATAATTTTTTATGAATTCTTACTATTATTATTATTTCATTATCAGTGTTTTTATTTCCACACAGCAAACACTTGCCCGCTGGAGCCTTGTTTTCTACATATCTGTGGGCATCATCACGCTCCCATACCTCACCTATCTCATATTTGGTTCAGTGGAAGAGCAGCCCTGGAATCAACCTCAGGAAACCCAAAAAGAGAAGAAGGTTAAAGTGTTTCAGCCCAAATATACCATTACTACACACATGTAGTTCCTTTTGGTAACTAATCCTGTTTCAATAAATACTTTTTGTTTTTGATAATTTTTTTCCTATACAATGGGAATAAGTAGACTATGTCAATTTTTCAGCTAGTTTGCAGGTTTTTAGAAAACTTGATAGTATATGGAAAAGCCTAAAGGGTCATTTTTATTTTATATGTAGTTTTGGTTTTCCTTTATGCCACCAATTCAGTGTCAACCTATACAAAACAAATGTTGAAATTGTATTACAAAATTTTAAAATAAATTTAAAAAAATACTAAACAAACTTTACAAAGTAGAACATTACTTTTAATATATTTTGACCAAACTTAATATGGTACTTATTGTTTATTTTTATATATTTTGTGTGTTAATTTGTTATGATTTAAATAGTATAAGCATCAAAACTTCTAAAATTTACATTTTATTTAATGCTTGGATATAACTTATTATAAAGCATTAAATTCAGGAATCATATTCAAAACCTTTGGCTCGGTGCATAAATGCTGTATCACTAAGCCGTCCTGGTTCAACTTTTATCGAGGGCTTCTTTTCAATAGTAGATGTTTTGAGCTCAAGCTATTTGATAAAATACAATTTAAAAAATATTCAAAGTTCACCTGCTGAACCTCTTGTTTCAAAGTGATATTGTTTCTGCAAGCATATAAATTTTCATAAAAATTAGTAAGCTTAACTAGTTATAAATTTTAGCCTTGGACATGATCAAGTTATTTTGCCCTATCATCTTAAATACATTTTTTCTCAAGTTCTTGTGGGATCAACATTTATTTAATCTTTGTAGTGTATAAGCAAGTGAAGTATTAGCAAGTCACTGTGTGGTACAAGTTGCAAATAATCCCACTTGTGTCAAAAAAAAAAAAAAAAACAATGTTCACTCAGACTCGAAACTTAAAATAATGAGCTTGAGAATGATGTGATCCTGTGTAGTTCACTGGTAGAAAAATATTGCTTGAATCAGTAAGTACTAAGTTTAATCTCTGAGTAAACTAACATTTTTCAACTCTCCCCATTAAAAATTGTTTTAGTTTTGAAGTGTTTTTAGTCACACACCAATTTTATTTTATATTCACATCCAATGTACTTGTCCTTTATGTTATACCTTTTACATGTTCATATCTATGTGTCCTATCATTCTTTACAACTTTCCATGTTCGCCCTTTAGTGTTTTTTTTGGTTTCCTCTTTTAGGAAGTTGCGTTGTGCATTTCACACTCTTCCCTGATGAGTTCCGATAGAATGAAACATAGGTCGGGGGATTGGGTGGTGACAATTGATTTTCTTTAAGAGGCAACCATTACCTCTTTGTCCAATGGCAGTAATGTAAAGTGTGAACTGTGTTCTTCTTTTCATTGTAAAAGCCATATTGTATTAGTTCCCTTTTATATGTTTCTATACACCTTTCCTGCACCTTCTTCCATATATAAGAGAAAATAATATCACAAATTTAAAAATATTTCAATATTGTTTAGTTTTTCTTTTACATCACTAGACATATTGAAGTTTTGAGTTTGCTGAAGAATATGTTTTAAAGCCGAGACTGTCATTGTGAATGTTGGCTTAGAATTCTCCAAGCTTTGGTCATGACTTTTTTTTTTTTTTTTTGTCAAGGTGCTATTTTATGTTGTGTGTTTAAAATATGAATTTCATTCATTGTCATGGATAGTAAACATAGACCTTTGCTACTGTGATAATGTAGAGAGAAAGTATTCAAATATTTAGCCACTAAGAAACAGTGTGGTCAAATTTTAAAATAATGTAAGTGTAAGGTCAAGAAGCAACCCCGAAAGAAACAAATAAACTTCTTTCTTCATTTCTTCACTCTATCGTCACACTTCCCACCTTCTTATAATTTTCACTGAGATTTTTTTCCCCGTTGAAACAATACTTTTTTGTAATAATATTGACATAAGAACAGGAAAAAAGTACAAATATTTTTTTTGCAACTACATATTTGAAAAAGTTTAAAAGTAGCCAAAATGTTCAGTGTCTCTAACCATTATAATACCAGACATGTATTTATGAGTAGTTTAAAGTGATGTTTTGTGTGGTATTAAATAAAAGTATTTTTATTGGATACTAAATAAATCAGCACTTTATAATTTTTATCACCCGCATCGCTGGTTATATGGTATAATGCGTCACTCTTGTGTTGGACTGAATTTCTGTCGACGAGGAGATTGAGACTCATATCAGTCGGGTGTACTGAGGTGTTTTTTCTATCCTTTCGTCATATAAAGTTTTGGTGTATTTCCTCGAAGGTACCTTCTCAATTCTTACTACTGGTCGAGTTGTTAATAACCTGTGTTGGGTGTACTAATAGTAATAATAAAATTATACTTAGTCATATTTCATCCTGAAGTTCATCCTAGAAAATTGGAACGCTATTAATATTTAAATGCTCAACACTTATATACTGTATTTCAATAGTTGAAAGTGAAAAAAGTTTCAATTGCATATATAACTATTGAAGACCTTTTTTTTTCCAAAACCAGCTTCCCAAAATTGTAAATTTTTAGAAGACTGTATTTAATTTTTTTTAAATAATAATAAATAATACAGTGTAGGTATTATGATTAGGATAGCAATCAATTCACTAGGAAAAGTATTTGATCTCAAAATAAAAATTGTATTAGGATTATAGATGCAGTCAATAAATATTTTTTGCCATTTTACTTGAGCAAGAGTAACCAACAGATTATTGGTGTTAGCTTTTAACTGTACGATTACAGTTCATAGATATCTGCACCTCTGTATTTTAGCAACTTAAATTGTTTCAGATGACACGTTAGTGAATTTATTTAACTTCTCTGTTTATAGTTAGATATCTTTTTTGTAATATAGAGGTTTTAATATTTAAAAATTCACCTGATTCCCCTGTTCTTATTTGTAAATTAAAATCATGTACTAATAAAATAATAACACTTTTTAGCAATTAATTTTTATTTAGTCAGTTTTACAAATAAATCGATTCAAATAAACAAGTGAAACAAATTTATAATACTGGGCTATTCAGACATTTTAACAATAACACATATTTTTGTTGAATACATACTTTATTATAGTAGCAACATTTTTATGATAAACATTAAAATGTATGTGACCAAGCTGTATTCAACACCCTCCCGTTTATACAGTGCATAACTCTCCACTGTTAAATTACTACAACTACTAAATAATTTATGACCATTTTCACAGTCGGGTTCTTTGGATAGTTACAGCTATTTCACTAGAATTTAATTATTTATGTACTAGCTTAATATGGTAACCTAGGCAGAGTTTTTACTTTGGAGGGAAATTAGGGAAGAAGTGAAATCATTTAACTAACCCTTGCATGCCCTTGGTGTAATTTATGTGCACTGATTCATATCTCTTTTTATAAACTACATTAAAAAGTTTTTATTGCTCACAGCTAAATTGCATATTATCATGATTATAATACAGGCACTTTAATGAAAGTGTGATGGTTTTTAATATTCAGATTTTTTTGGTACCTAAAGACCGCCTCTATGGTCTAGTGGTCAGAATCTCTGGCTACAGATCCTGAGGTCCCGGATTCGGTCCCCGGCCCTTCCAGAATTTTTCTGTGAGGCAGTGGGTCTAGAACGAGGTCAACTCAGCCTCGTGAAGACAAATAAGGAGCTACTTGAATAAGTAGATAGCGGCTCCAGTTTAGAATACTGATAATAGTGGGTGGAGGGTTTGCTGTGCTGACCACATTGCACTCTATATCCACAATGTTGGTACTATCATCGCTAACGATGGTAACCGCTCTGGCGGTTTAGCTCGATCACCATATAATTTTATTTTATGGTTCATAAATAGCATAACATGTGTAGTAAATTGTAATAATGGTGTAATGTATATGCTTATTTAAACAGCATTTAATTAACTGGAAGGACATTAAAAAAACATGAACATAGATTCTATTATCTATATCCAAGACACACTTTCCATTTTATTGAATATACCTCCGCTTAGAAAATCTCTGAATCAACTAATACACATATGTAAGCACCAGTGGGCTAGAGAAATGTTTCTGAACTAGGAATGGTCTGGTCTAGTCTAGTAGAGTCTAGATATGACCCAACTAAGAGCTTCTATGGAAAAATATGGGCTTATTCCACAATCCTTGTACCTTGGCTGACCTTCATAAGGAGCAAATAATTTTGCTGATTCGTTAATTGATTGAGACAATATATTTTTTATATTCAAAGTATTTTTATTTAGCACTGCGTCTTAATACCCGTTCGGGTTATTCGTTTAAGTACTAATTACGCTAATGGATTAGGAATTGGGAAGGTTGAATAGAGGAAGTGAACCCGCATTTGCGTGGAGGGAGAGTGGAAAACCATTTAGGAAAAACCACCCCCAGTTCACCCGACCGAGACTCGAACCTCGATCTCCCCGTCCTCGGCAGTCGGGCTAAACACGACTAGCGCGTTAGCCAACTACGCCACCGAAGCGGGTTATATTCAAAGTCACCATAAATGTTATCAATGTGTTCTTGCAACAATGGTTAGCACTATAAAATGTTTGCAATTTTTTTTTTTTTTTGGAGAAAATGGATAGTAACTTGAATATCTCAACAGAATAGCTAAACTGAGAAGTTATGGTTCATATCCCTGTCCAAAATACATTTATTAAAATTGTATCATCAGTCAGCCTGGGATTGAAAGAAAGTGAAAAGCAGTTTTACAATTTTAAATGTTTTATGTTAGTAATATATTTAAAGTGATATTTCTATTTCAAATTACTTTACTTTCTCCTCAAAACCACAGAAGTATTTACTAAGCCAATCTTTCTTTGCAAGTAGCCTTTTAACAATAGCTTTCTACTGCAAACTTATTCTTAGTTTCATTTTACCATCTGTCGTTCATTTAAACGTCTAATTCTTCACACTAGTGTGTGGAGCCAAACTAAATTTTAAGTCTACATTATACCTGTGTAAATAGATCCACAGAGCCCAATTTTCAAATAAAATTACTTTTAAAAAAACCTTTTCTTTGTAGACAAAATTGGTAACATTTTACTATTTTAGTAGTGTTATTTTATATATCTATCAAAAGTGACAGCTCCAAATCACATGTGAGATATGAATGCATGAAAGTAGATCTAGTAACTTAAACTGCTTTCAAATAAAGCCCTTCATATGAAAAGTGGATGTAGTTCACCTCATTCATACAACCACATTCTGACACTTAACTACTTTCAAACAAAAAATGTCCACATTTATATTTAAACTCCATTCACGGTAGGAATTACTCTCTGAAAGGTCTTTTTTCCTACCAATATCCTACTATATAATAGCTTTATTGTAGGGAAAAAGGCCTTTCAGAAAACAATTCCTATGGTGAACAGACTTTACTTCACATGACCTATTATGCGGGGGACTTCACCTTAGCCCAAGTAGGGTAGAAACGATAGAAGTCCTAAAAACATCCCCAAAAATCAATATACTTAAATCACCTTTAACTACTAACTAAAATTAACTACTGTTAGTACTCTCCTGACACCACTACGCACAATACTACCATCTTCCCTACTTCCTACTACCTCAAATCACCCCAAATATCTAAGCACAACTTCAGTATAGCAAAATTGCTGTCAGCTCTTCTAAATGCTATCTAACCTGCTACCATCACAACTTGAGTCCAGAGTAACATATCACACAAATACGAACACAAATTCAACCACCACTAGACTGGGAATACAATTGCACTTTCCAAACAATCTATTATACATACCTGTATTTCATCTTTAACTTCTCCTGTGCCCTCAAAAGAGGGTGCGACATAATTGTTTCCACCATTCAAAATGATTTTACAGCACATATTCCTCGAAAGTAGCACAGTCACTCTTACAATTCATCGGACATAACTTCAAGTAGAGCATCCGCTCGCCTCAGTGCCTGCCACCAACACCTTCTAAAACAACCAGATTCATCAGAAATCTCTCCCACCCCTTGGCGGTCTAAAGTCTACACTACAAAAATTAAAGAAAAACCCTTGACAATCAAATAAAACAATAAAATCTTTTCATGACTCATCACCTAAGAAAAATGAATCCACACTCTTTCAGTTTTCCAAGGCACAAACTGTATTTATTATCTTAGACCAAAGTTACACCTACCATCATTCTGCCCTATTTGTCAAATGATTTTTTTTATCAAAGATTTTTTTTAACTCAACCTATTAAATCAACCCTGCATAATTATGACTTACAGCACAAGATAAACAAACTATTCGGATACCAGAAGAGATACACAACACCCAGTCCCCTGGCAGACAATTCACCAATATGATAACTTTTCAACCTGCTATAAATTGAATCTAGAACCATAAGTTCAGTAAAAAGACAAGTTACCAATTGAGCTAAGGTTTTTTTTTACATCCATTACTGTTTCCAGCCTATTGTCTGGGTCAGTTTTTTATTCAAGCTATATATATTTTCCACTGCTTGCTTGCTTGCTAGGCCTGTTGTAGCTTCATATGCCTTATACTCGAACTTAATACTAGGACAGGTGCAACATCCAGTCCCTGACCGTTAATTTATCAATGTGAAAGAGTAAACCAACATTTCACCAAGGCCATGCCGGAAATCGATCCTGGGACCCTTAACTCGGTAGGTAGACACGCTACTGACTGAGCTAAGATGTGGAATACTAAACCATTCCAGAATACACAACTCCAAAGTAGTCATGACCATGACACTACCAGAAACAGCGGAGGGCAGGTGGAACACACATTGCAATTTTATATAACCTTATAATTGCCCCAAAAACCCCCTTGAAAAAATTGCATTTTACAAAACAATCAAAAACCCCAGACAAGCCGTGGTACCAGTTATTTGTACTAAATGATGTAATCTTACACACACAAAATACAGAGACAAATATTAATACTTAAAGAGCCACAAACATTTCAGCTATCAGCACATTTTGTATGGGCAGAGTAGGTATCACAGTTTATTGTCAAATACCGACTTAATTTATCATATTTTGAATTATAAATTGAAGGCAGTTTTTTGTATTAGTTTTTGAAGGAATAAAATAACCCATATTTCTAAAAAATATATTTAACTGTAAAGGAAAATAATTAAAGTTTCTAATATTGTCCTCTTCATCACATTGATCAAAACAACAATTATAAATCAAGAGGTTTTGAGTTTGAATTATCAACTAATAAAAATATTTTGAGCACACCATCTCACTAATATAAATATAATCACAAAGAGTGGAGTACTTGTGTCTACAAAAATAATCAAATTATTGTCTATTTCTTGTAAGTAATGGAGTCTAGATTTTATAGTGAACTAGGGAAGTCAAGTAAACATTTAATGGGAAATAAAACGAGCAAAGCTAAGGCGAAATATTCAGTCATTTACAAGTGAACATAATGCAACTCATGCTTCAGAACGATGGACAAACGCACTTGTACAAGTATGGCTAGGGCACCGTGTTGAATGTGTTAATATTTTTAACTATAATCCAACCCCCTTTAACAATATAAATTCATACCATAAAAAAAACGTGTGTGTGAAGTTTTGAAAATTTCAATTTTGCTCCGAAAACAAAATAATCAAGCATTAATAATTACAAAGCTTTGCCAATAAAAATATTTAGAGCTAAAATATACATTTATGTTCAACTATTGCCATTTCAGTGCTATTAAGATTATTATAAATCACTGTTCATACAAATAAAGATGTGAAGTAATTCAAGTGCATGTTGTGATTGGTGTATCAGCTTAGGCCAATTTTTTTAAAACACTTTTTCTATAAAGTATAATTTATAAAAAACATTTTTCTTCTATATTTAGTGGTTTAAACTTTAAAGTTATGTCAATATCTACAATAATATTTTTTTTCTTTATCATAAAACAATGAACAAAAACTACTAGAACTTTTATTTGGCTTTGGGAATATTTGATATAATATTCAATTCAACTTCACAAACTCATACAGAAAAACCATTATTAAATGGATCGATTTAAAATCGATATAGGAGGTAGATGTTAAGCCCTAATTTGTTCCAGAACCCAAGTCGTTATATTTACATTAAAAAAGCCTACTTTTAAACACATACTCACAGTGATGAATTAACGGCCGGTGACTGGATGTTGTGCCTGTCCTAGTCTTTAATGTATACAGGCATACATGGTATACATGACATTTTAAATTCCAGATCATTGTCGTGAATCAAATTTAGTAGTAAAGTGAATCATTGTTTTTTTTCGACTTGTTGATGCATTTTTTTTTCTTGACTTGTTGATGCATGTATTGTACTGCAATTTTCCTATAGCTTCATATGAGTGATATGACATGAACAAAACATTTATACAAAAATGATCTTAAATTTATTTTGTGAAACTGTAAGTAAATATGTTTATAATTCACTAAATTACAAAACATAATATAAAAACACAGCACATACTGTGTTCGTAAATAAACTAGAGCTCAGCAGTAAGCTGGGAAGAGTCATGTTACTAACTGTCATAAGAAAGCTGTAGGATAGTGGCAATTTAAAAGTGTCGTATTAGCAACGCATCAGAAAGTGAATCGTCACGAAGTGGGGTATGCCTGTGCTGTGTAAATCTGGTAAGATATAAGAGGTAAAATTGTTATTTATATATACTCTATGATTAAAACTCCAAAGCTACATAATTTAAACTGTACATTTGACTGACTTCCAAAATATACTCCAAATATATGCATATCATTTTAAATTTAAGTTTTAAAAGTTATGCATGAAATAATTTATTACATATTTACCGTAAACTTGCCAATTAAACAGGTAGGCTGTAATTTCTACCCAGAGCATCATTTTACCTTGTAGTTACCATATTTCAGAATGAAACTATTAGAAAAATAATAACAAAATAAAAATAGTTATCTTGTCTGTACCCTTTCTATAAATATAAAATTCTAAAAGGATAGCTATTTCAAGTCTTAGTTTCATGAGTCAAACGAGCTATTAAAAATAATTGTTAAAATAATTAGGAATGGGCTGATCAACTATTTTGTCGGCCCAGCCCTGAAAATAATAATAATATTTACACGCGTTTTACTAACCGTTCGTTATAGCTTAAAGTACTAATCCACTAATGGATTAGGAATTGAAGTTGAATAAGAAGTGAACCGCATTGCGTGAGGATGAGTGGAAAACCATTTAGGAAACCCCCCCCAGTTCACCCAAACGAGATTCGAACTCGATTCCCGTCCTCGCGTCGACATCAACACGACTAGGTTTAGCCAACTACGCCACGAGGCGGTAGCCCTGAAAATAATATACAGATACTTTTAAGTATTATGAAAGAAATATGACGTAACTATTAATTTTAAAGTTTACCTACAGGTAGTAACATAATAAACATTAATAAAAAAAGTTTCAAAAACAACATGGAATATGGTTTAACAATTAAAACCTATTATAAAAAGACATCAAATGACTGAGATAAAATAAAATATTAAATAATAACTAAACAACCATATCAAATATTTAAAGAAGTAAATGATTGCTATAACCAGACTGTAGATGATGACATTGCATCTTTTTTCTGTGAAGTCAATTGCAATGGTAGCTTGTAATAAACATGTTTTATGACACCCTGATATGAAAACATTGAAAAGAGGAAAGAGGCAAGCCTACCCTCTTACAGAAAATTGTAGACCTCAAATGTCACAGTTGAAACACAACAAAACACATAATTTTGTAATTTTCGGGGTACATCAGTCCCTTCTACAATTTTCTGGTGTGTAGGCCTTGCCTTTCTGTCCTCCTTTAATGTTTAGTTTAATATATCCGTTGGGTGCCTTTTAAATTTGATATTGAAAACAAATTTCATTATGCATATTTTTGCATATTTAGAAGGATTTTACAGTTTAAGCCATTTTGTGACATTTAAAAAATCATTACATAAAAATTGTAATACATATTGGGTAATTTTTTAATGCACAAATTCATTATTTCCGTATACTTGGAGCAATAATTTTTTCGTGTAATTATTAGTATGAAAACAATGAGCAGAGCCTTTTGTTTTCTGATGGTAAAAATGACTCTTTAGAAGACATTGAAGAGGATATACAACCAAGTGACATTCCATACTTCAAGTATGCCCCAGCCCATCATAAACGGATAATAAGAACAATTGGGTTTTAAGTGTATTATTTAATTTTTGAGAGCATTTTTTAAAATCTTTGAGAGCATCAATAGACAATTTTTTAAGTGCATTTTTTGGGGTTATAAGGGTATCAACTTCAGAGACCTGGTTATAACTTATCTGACTTGGCTCATGATTTGGACAGATTTCGAAACTAATTTATTACAGTTCCTGAACAGGTTAGATAACCACAGCAACCTTATATTCACGTGGAACATTCCACAACATCGTGCCATATTCTTGCATCTGAACTGAACCTTCATAAGGGAAACATAAACACCACAGTCCACACCAAAGACACCAACCATTAACAGTACCTACATTTCAAACACTCCTCTTCATTAAAACTCTCTCTACACTATATCCCAGCTACCAGAGCCAAACATATATTAAGGCCAATGTCAACAACTTTTCAAGGCTTTCTTAGCCCGAGGATACCCTAAACACATGGTCAGTCAAATAAACAAAGCTCTATCCAATCAAGAGCCTATCAAGAACAACCTTCCTATAACATACTGCTCACCATGCAGTATTATGAAGGACTAGACAAACTCGATTTATCTTGAACACAGCCAACAATATCCTAGTCTCATCACCTCTCACACAAAATCTTCTCAACAATGCTCCAAAAATCACATTCAAATGGCCCTGTAATCTCTGCAATATTTTGGTTCACCCTAATTGCCCAACCCAGCCACAAAACAGATATAAAATACTCACACATGAAAGACCACCTGACTGCTCCATAGAAAATCTTAACACCAGTTACTATGCAACAACATTAATTAATACATTAGCCTTTACCCACAGGAATACTCTGACAATGAATGAATGGTCACTGTTTTGATAACAGCCACAATAACCCTGACAAACCGTAACACTTCATGCAGATTTCAATTCATGCTTTAGTGCTAGAGTGATATTAGCCCTTCCCAATAGTTACAAAGCTTCCCAGCTTCGTAGGTGGGGAACTCGTTCACCAATATATAATCAAATCAAAGGACCCCTCGGTCTCAACCTTAATTAACCATCCCTCCTTTTCTTCCAAGCCTAATCACACCAGTCATTTCTATTTAAACAATAATAATAAATAATAACTGATTATATAATATAATTAATACAACATTCTACCCATTGACCAATAATAAAAACACAAGTTTGTACAAGCAACAAAGAATAAATAAATTAAGAAACGAGCAACAACAGTATCTAAGCGACCAGTTGGTGTTTATCTCTCTTCTGCTGAAGAGAGGGACTGAGTACCCCATATATATTTCATAATTATTATGTGTTTTGTTGTGTTTTTAACTGTGAACTTGCGCTTCTATCCTCTTTTCAATATTTAATTTAAAATAGCCTTTGGAGTCAGTTTTCCTTCGTTTGTTTTGAGCTCTCTCTTTGGAACACAATTGCACTATTGTGACTTAAGAGCAAATTCAACAATTCAACTTAAAATTAATCTACTGGTTAAGAATATTAACAATCCTATAGTCAATACATGCTCTAAATACCATTGACATTTAAAACCAACCAGTGAAGTAAAGTTAAAATAAATTAGGTTGTCAGAGAAAATGTTTCATTACCTAGCTGCAAAATAAATTTGCAGAGCAGATGTGCATTGTGATTTAAAATGTCAGTTACATTATATTATTTGAAACAGCCCAACTAAAAAAAAATTTAATGCTATTTATGATACTATATTACCCTACCTAATCAATTTTCCATATTATTAATATTGACCATTATTATTAATTTGAATGAAATTTTTTTTTTCATTACATGAGTGTAGATAAAATATTGGGCTGGTAAAGTGAAAGCATCATAGTAGAGAAAAAGTACTATGAATCAAATAAATTAAATAATTTAAGGTTAGCAGTCAAATTTGGAATACCACAAATAAATAATTAATTAAATCCAAATTATATAGAACAAAATGTATATAATAGTTGACAGAAAAAAAGACAAATTCTTTTATTAATGTAAAACTTAAGTAGGCAAACATACATACAATTTCCAAACAACCTTTTGACTTTATAATATAATGTATGATCAAATAAAAGGCTTAATGAACTTTGGAATAGCCAAATAAAAATAGTTTAAGTACAAATCAGCACCCTGTTAATTTAAAATAAAGAAAATGTTGGCAATGAAGTATGTACGAAAAAGACTACAAGGGAGGTCAAGAAAGAGCTGGGAAGAGCAGATAGCAAAAAGTGTTCAAGTGAGAGGAGAAGAATGGAAGAAAGTAAAGGAGGAAAAATGGTGGAAGGATAGAGGAAGATGAAGGCATTTTACTAAACTGATCCGGCCTCAGGCTGGAAACAGTTGATGATGATGATGATTGTAACAGAAGAAAACCATAGTTATTTGTGAATATTCAATTTGAAGATGTTCTATAAAAATTATCCAATAGTAATTAATAAGACAAACTCTCAATTTTCCATCCATTTTGTTTACAAATTTTAACATTCATATACATTTAAAACCATGCAATTAATGAAATACCAATAAATAGTTTGACTGAACTTATAAATTTGTACAACTTAAGACAAAGAAGTAAACAAATCCATCAGATTAAAACTTATCACAGACTTCTATTTAAGTGTAAAATCCATAATTAGAGTATATTAATTAACTAAACAATACAAATATTATGTAACATCCTGGTCAATTGTGTCAAATATAATAACTATCACATTGATACCTTTTTGAATCTGAAACATTTTTTGTACTATACTAAGAGTTTATTTTGACTAGACATCTTATCAATATTCACTAAATCTGCTTTATATGTGGTTTTGTTTCTACCAGAAAGGTCAGCTAACCATCCTATACTTCAATAAAGAAAGAAGATTAAGATACTGAAACAAGATAATATTATGTTGGCATTAGTTGGAGCATAAGAAAACAACATTGACATATTTAAATATGTAAATCTTAAGGCTTTATGCATTAGTGAAAAATGCAAAATCTGCTAAAGTAGTTGTGCAACTTTTCTTAACGTTCGATAAACTTGGACTTAGCTAAATGTTATAGCAGACCAAAATAAATGTCATACACTAAATTTGATATAAAAGACAATTATATTGACTACCTACCAATCTTGAAAAATAAAAACATGTCACCAATGACTTAAGGTAGCAGGGTCACATTTGTCGTTAAAGAAAAACAAAAGGTTTTAAATAATTATTATCAGTTTAGAATAGGAAAGCCAAGAATTTTCCATTATTTTTTTGTTTTCTTTAAAAAGTGCAATGAGGACTGACGACTACAGTTATATTAAAATAATCTTAGGCAGAGTAATGGTTTGAGAATAAAATACAAATATTTTGTACCATAAATGCTATGGTGGAAGTGCGTATCCCCATTAATTTCATTTATAAATTAACAATAAATTTGGTAGAAGGCACAGGAAAGGTGGACAGAAACATATAAAAGCAACAAACACAATATGGCTTTTACAATCAAAAGAAGAACACAGTTCACACTTTACATTGCTGCCATTGGACAAAGAGGTAATGGTTGCCTCTTGAAGAAAATCGATTGTTACTATCTTTAATAGTCAACCATTACCTCTTTGTCCAATGGCAGCGATGTAAAAGTGTGAACAGTGTTCCTCTTTTCATTGTAAAAGCCATTTTGTGTTCGTCCCTTTTATATGTTTCTATCCACCTTTCCTGTACCTTCTTCCAAATATAATACAATTACCTCATAAAGAAAAAGGTTTTCCTTATAGAGATGAATTAACAATATATATATTCAAGATGCTACTTATAAAACTTCTCTTAACTACTTTTCAGATTTAGATTCCAATACTGGTAACATAATATTATGTTCTTATGCTACTTATATTGATACTGGTTTTGAATATATTTATTAATATTTATTTTTTAAGCTCATCTTAGCACCTGTTAGAACTATGTGCATACATTAATTACTATAATTGAATGGGGATTAGAGTTTGAGAGAATTAATCCACATTTCAGGGAGAGTTGAAACAAATTAGAAAAAATCCTCAATTCTGAATAGGGTTCAAACTCCGATCTCCCAAACAGCAGCAATCCAGTCTAACACAAAAATGGTGAGTTAGAATTTATGACTACTGATGTGGGTTTATTAATAGTTGATATCCATTTAAAATATGCATATTTTTACATGAGATTTGTACATGAAATAGTAGAGGAATCAAGACTGAGATGGTATGGTCACGTAATGAGGATGGAAAAAGAGAATATCAAAAAGAATAATGGAGCTAAAGTATGTAAGAAAAATACCAAAGGAAGACCAAGAAAGTTTGAAGGAGAAGATAACAGAAATTGTGCAAGTTGGAAAGAAGAACAGAGGGTAATGAAGGAGGAAGAATGGTGAAAGTATAGAGGAAGACGGAAACACTTATTATTTTTACAAAATAACGGTCAAATTTGACCAAAACTTCCTAGAGTGTTTTTGTTTGGCTTAAAACGGAATTTTATTAATGTATATTATATAATAATGTCCATTATCGGCTACTTTGGTTCTCCTCTAGTATTAAACTGATTAGAAGGTGACCTCAAGTTTTTTAAAAGCCTAAGGTTATTTTATAATTTAAAGGGTAAATTATATGCTTTTTAACTTTCAATTCAGTTAAGAAGCAAGCTGATGATCAAATGGCTTTAAAATATGTGCAGTTTGTAGCTGGAAATATTAGTTTAAGCTATGGTGCATAAACATGGGTGTGAGGGACAAAAAGAGAAAGTTCCACGTCTATTGCAGCAATGTGATTATATTAATTCATAATAATACCAAGACTTTTCTTGCTAAGTTATGGATTTTAAAGAAATAATGGAAATCAAGATTTTTGAGTTCTTTCCATAGTTCCATGCATCGTTTATGGAAATGCAAATGTTTAAGAATTTTTAGACCTTTGTCATAACGGCCTTTATTTATTAACTCTTTAAACCCTAAATAACTGATAGTTGACCTATTTGACAGTAGCTTCAATTCAATAAAATATATAAGACTTTAAACAAAAAACTACTTTAAGAGTAAACATTCCAAATTTATCTGTAACTTGTTTGAACTTATCTCTACCAGAAGGTATTATTATAAGCTGAGGAACTATTTTATATAGATAGTAATTAAATAAAGGGAAGAAGGTACAAAACGAGTGAAAGAAACCCATTGCAATGAAACAAACACAATATGGCGTTTCCATTGAACAGAGAAAACCGTTCACACTTTACAATGATGCCACTGGAAAAAGAGGTTATGGCTGACTCTTGCATAAAATCAATCATTATTGCCCCAATCCTCGCCCTAAGTTTCATTCTACTGGAACTCATCAGTGGAAGTGTGAAACGTGCAACGCAATATCCTAATAGAAGAAATAAAAAAACAGAAAAGGGGTGGAAAGGAAATTGTCAATTGGTAAAGAATTATCAGACACTTAGAGAGGAAGCTTTGTTCCGCGTCCAACACTCTGGCATGATAAATTCTGAAAGAATGAAACCAAGGTTGGAAGCTTCGGCTGTGAAGAACGATTTTCTTCAAGAGGCAACCATGTAAAGCATAAACTGTGTTATTTTTTTAGTATTCTGTTTTTTCTTTCATTCCTGTACCTTATAATACATAAAACAAAACACATCTCAACAAAGTGAAAAGAGGTTTTCCTTAAACAGACAATTAATTAAAGGAAAATACCTCGCCCCAAATTTAAGTCTATGTGGCATGTCAATATATAAAATAAAGATTCATTTGATAACAAGTATAAAAAACAAATAAGTCTTAACAAAAACTGTTTATAAATCCAATAAATAAGCATTAAGTAGAGCTAGTTACAAAATCAATCACTGTGAGGTTGCAAAAGAGCCAACTAAAATTAATTTGGATATTTTCAAACCTCACAGGCTCCCCTTCCTGTTATACACATAGTTCTTTTGATGTCGGTGAGCCTGTTGGGAGCACTGTTGTTGCCCTCTCGAGCGAGATGGATGAAGAAGTCCAGCTTCTCTTGCGTGTACAAGTCATGATCTGTGCTACTGGTCAGCAGCGGACTGTCCTCGTTACAGGAAGAGCTGCTGCCACTAGCGCTACAGTCTTGTTGTTCAGCAGGGGGAGTATCGGTGGTGCAGGTGTCCGTACCGTCGTCAAAACCGGATAAACGGCGTGCGTCTTTCACAACGAAGAACATCAGCGTCATTATAGCCTAAGAAAAATAAACACATGCTACAGAAAAAGATTATAATAGGCACCAAAATGTCAGCTGCCTTAGCTCATTCTGTAGCACATCTTACCTTCTGATCTTAAAGTCACAGGTTTGATTTCTGACCAAGTCAAAAATAAATTTATACCCTTAAAATTGGGTTAGTTCCATTTAAAAATGTGGTCTGGTTGTTTTGCTAAGTTAGTATGTGTTGTTAAATGAGGCGTTACTTCACTCACTTGTTTATTACTGTTTCTTAATTTCTACCAATTTGGCCAACCTTAAACAAGTTACAAAACAACACGAGCCCATGTGTTACTTATAGTTTTCACAGACAAATATATTATTTACTGGGAATCAAAAGTGTTCAACTTTAGTCTTGTCAAGCCTTGATCCATCTGGAAACACTCTTGAAGAAAATACCCTGATTTGTGTATAAATAAAAGTAATTTTTTGGCTAAATAAGGTAAAAAGAAATCTACTCAAACTTAATTGGTATAAATAGAAAAATTTGGCTGAATTTCAAATTCTTAAATAATTGCCTGTGGTCACAATTTGACTATCATAATAAATCAAAGACATAATTTACTTCTTCTTTGGCAATGGTCTTTAGTTAAGGGAAATATTTTTTCTGGACTGGAAACTTTGAATTGTTATATGAATATTAAAAAGATAATTCTATCAGTGCTGTTGGTGCTATTTTTTCTGGTAATTTCAGGCAAAGAACAATGTCATCTGTTACTTATTAAAATTGCAAATAAATTGGATATTGTAAATTTTCATTAAAATGGACATAAATGACCATTATTCACACATAAAATGCCAAGTAATCAATTTTGTGAAAAGATTCAATTTTGTTTTACTTCACCTATGTATTAAAAATGCTACAATGTACCAAGTAAGAGTTTGTAAAAACATGTCTCGTGACATTTAAGTGCCACTATCTGCAACCCATCGATAGATTGAATCAAGAACTGTTTTAGTGTCAGTATGCCACCAAATACCATCTGCGACTGCAAAGAATAAATACTATCCTTAAGAATGGTTAAAACTTTCTAACTTCTTCCACTCAAGACAAAAAACCTTCTCAGCTTTCAGCTCTCGCCCATGAATCTCTTTCAAACGGCCAACTAACCTTCACAACCTTCTAGTATACTCAAAATTGTCCGACCCCAACAAAACTTTCACCTTAATCAACACAGCAAAAGGTTAACAGACCCGTGTATGAAACAACACTGCAACACTTGCAAGATCTTCAGTAGTAAGAACACAAAGAAGCAATACCCCATCCAAGGCCACTTTGACTGCAACACATCCAACTTAAACTACCAACTTGAATGTAATTTTTAGTGAGGATGAACACATTGGACTCACAAGAGTAACTCTGAAAATATGCATGAACAATCATTGTTTCGTTACCAATAACAAAAATCTTGATCAAACCAATTCCTTCCCATGCTAACACCCACAATAAAGACTTTGACTCCTGCTACACCACCAGAGAACTCTGAGCAGTCTCTACAGCCACTTGAAACAACTCTCAGCCCAGGCAATGGGAACTTGCCCATCAATTGGTAACCATATACAGACTACCCCCGGTTTAAATCTGAGATAAAAAAACCTTTTATTATCTACTTATTTATTATTTTAACTACAGTCTTTGTTAATCTTATGTATATGTTTAACTATACTTTTTCAGCACGCTATTTGTTTTATTGATATATTTTTAGTTATTAATTTTTCAGCAAGCTATCTATTTATTCAAGCCTCTATTCTGTTGCCAATTTGGCAACACTGCACGTTTTCAGTTATTTTTCAGATTTTTCAGGCATGTAGTTCCATATAATATCTTTCTTTGTGTTTTGTGTGTCCTAGACGTATGTCTCTTTATATAAAAAAGGAATATTTCTGGAAATTTAAAATAATGTGTAACTGTGTAACTGTGAAGAAGTGGGAAGTGTAAAAAGAGCAAGAAAAATAAGAGAAAAGTGTGTTAGTTCCTATCTAGGCCTAATCCAACTATCCTTTTAGGTTGGCTTCCTTCACTATCACCTACTTTACATTAATGTAGTGTTTCTACACTATCTAAATACGTTTCCAAGTCATTAGACAACAATTCATTTTATTATCATTTTATAGCCCACAGTATGGACATATAATTTATCAATACCTAAATAAACATTTGACTAATTTTTTTGAATGGTTATAATACTTAGTGCCTAAAGATAAATAGGAATGACTAGCTATTTCCTAAGACTAAGATTTTAATATGAGAGAAGGCTGTGTTATATTAAAATAACTAGGGTTGGGATCCCAAAATCCTCGGACCTTCAAATACTTATAGGATATTAGAGATTTGAGGATTCAAGAATTGAAAAATAAATAAATATGTTTCACTCCCAACATAATTATAGCAAAAACTTAACAGCCAGAACCCAGACCATTAATTTAATACTTAACCTAGTGTACGAGTGTTATAATGAATGCATTTTGGAAAAAAAAAAACCTTTAGTTATAATGTATATTATTCTGTCATATTTATATTTCCTCTCATGCTTATTATTTTTTTACAATATTTGGATTCAAATTTGAGATTCGGGATTCCAAGATAAAAATGAAGATTCGGATTTGCAAAATAGTGGATTCAATCCATCTCTAAAAATAACATTTTTTGTTTGGAAACATACATTTTTCTTAACTAAATATTCAACAAAACTCACCAGTACAAACGTCATAGCAGCCATAACAGTCGAACAGATTGGAAAACCATAATGTTGTAGAAGGAATCCACCAAAGGATGGACCAATGACTTCTCTGTTATAAAATAAATTAGAATCAATTAAATACATCAGCACAATAACTCAATTAGTAGATGATTATGGGTGTGACACAATTTTGAAATATGTCTAAGAGTTTGCATTGTGTCCGAGTGGACAAAAAATTTATAGTGATTTGACCTAAAACAATGAATGATATTGTTTGTAAAAGATTGGTATGAATAGGCTTTTTAATATAGAAAGAATTGAATCAAGTTGTCAATATGTTTGAGGTTTTTTTCCTATCACTGCGTCTTACTAATTGTTCAGGTTATATACATATATGATAATTACTCTAATGGGGTAGCGATGACGAAGGAAGCATATTAGAGGTAATCTACCTGCAATTTGCGTGGAAGGAGAGTGGGAAACTATTTAGGGAAAACCACCCTCAGTCAATCCAACCGAGATTCGAAATGTTATCTCCCAGTCTTCAGCAGGCCGGTCTAACACAAGAGTGATGCCTTATACCATATGACCATACGACCATTGAAACGGATTCTTAAAGGGGCATTATTTATATTTATTTATTTGAGGTATTTAACATTCACTTTCTGAACCGAGTGATTATATCAGCAAACAAGAATTTTTATGAGCGAGAGTAAAAGGGCCCACCAATTTTGCCGGTAAAGGTATTTTCACATACCTTCCAGGGTTCTTTTACATGCCACAATCAACATGGGACCAACAGCTTTTATTTTCCTCTGAAGGAAGTTGTGCTATGGATTTTTATTGCTCAGAAAAATTCGTCATCCCCGGGTTTGTTTAACTTACGAACATTGGGTCCTTAGGCGAACACTTCACCCCAGGACCACAGAGGCTGACTTTAAAGTGGTATTGAAGACCAAATGAGTTAAGGTGTATTTTGCAGCTTTCATAAAAAAAAGTTTATTTTTTTATTAAAATAAATAAAACATTGCTTCAGTAGGTACATTGTTTAATTTCCCACACTTAAAAATCTCAAAAGATGTTTTACATTTGTCATGGTGAATGCGGAATTTGAACAGCACTTTTTATCTTTATTTAAAAAGTTTCTGTTCAAAGGCCTATTATGACCAAGACATACATATATCCTAAAACTGTTGAGCTTAATGTGTGAAGGAAATTAAACTAAACATTTCTAATAAACGTCTATGACAGGCCTAGCCAGCTGGAAATGGTAAATATATGACTAGAATAAAAATCTGAACAAGGCCATAGGCTGTAAACAGTAATGGATGTAAAGTAAAATCTCTAATAAAGCAACAGTTTTATTTATTTCGTCCCTTACATCCCCACTCTAGAGAGAGTCAATTATATCAAGATCACTGTTAAAGACTCCTGGCAAGCTTACCCGAGAGAGTACATACATGACCAGACACCAGCGACCATACTGTACGTGGCAAGTTCATTACTGCAGCCTCCCTCGCTGAAAATATAAATAAACGGAAATTAATTTAAATTATCTTAAGGAAATTTTCTTATTCACAAAAAGATTTATATTTTTATAGTTTATAGTATTTTTAGGGCAGTGTAGATTAATAATTATAAGAGTCCTTTACTAAAGGATTTTTGCGATTGAGGACTAAAACCAATTTCAAATCCATAATATGAAAACAATTATTTTTAATCAAAATTCTTTTTAGAGCTATTCTGCTGCTTATCTATATTGACATTTTAGAAAACATTCTAAATGAATCTTTCGTAAGGAGTAA
Source organism: Timema podura (assembly GCA_033556935.1). NCBI lineage: Eukaryota > Metazoa > Arthropoda > Insecta > Phasmatodea > Timematidae > Timema > Timema podura. The sequence continues at coordinate 16,791,286 of JAVRXN010000014.1, read as the reverse complement.
ATAAATTAAATATATGTTAAGACATAGATATTGTCATTTACAAATTGCAAAGATGTGTGTTCAAACTATTTAATTTATAAAATTGAATATTGAAGATAAATTTCATTATAATTAAAACCCTATACAAGTTGTTTATATTCTAGGAATATCTGTTTTTCTGTTTATAACCCACTTATATATTTAAAATATTTACCTTGATTAAATATTTGTCCATTGTAAGAGTCAAATTGGTCAAACTAACATTCACAACATATTAAACAATCAATAGTCATGTAGCATCGGATGGTCAATAAAATACACAACTGCTATATCGATGGTTGAACCTTACCCCATTTGTCCGTGATTGGAGGCGACGTGGAAGAGCGACCTAACTTCTGCTATGCACACCTTCCTTCACCCGAGAGAAAAAGTATACTGACGGAGCGAATTGAACGGCGATTGAGCAAACCCCACATGTGGGCTGGACATGCGCAGTTATAGTTATTCTCTTCTAGATTGCGCCAGAAAAGAACCACCGGTCTCCCGAGGCACGAAGAAATGCGCATAACATTGTTCCTTGATATTCTAGAATCTTTCCCCTCTTGCTTACCCTTCATGCCCCTCCTCTTTTGTTGTATCTGTATATATATTTGTGTCTGTCCCAATGTTCGACACAATTGGGACAGAGCTGGTTTAGGACTAGTACAAGCTTCGGCTTTCTGCTTTTGAAAATGTAAGAACCCAAATTCAATCTCGGCTAATTTAACATCTTTTTTTATATATTTTCTTTATTATTTCAAAATTCCTTTTTGGCTTAATATTTTCAGTTATCTTAAAAAAATAAAATTTAAATAGAAGTCTGGCAATTAACTTGTAATGGCGTCTTGTCACCGGTTGAGGTGTAATGATTTATTTGTATTAATTACGGTGGAACTCTAAATTAATTTTTGCTTCATATTGTGGTATTGGACTTATAAGCCTATGTTGTCTTTTTACAACGCGCCAGGGCGAATTGGGCGTAGTCACGATTTATAACTAATACAAATTGTTATGTTAGGGGAACTATTGACGTTTACTGTCATGTTTATATTAAATAGTCTTGTTGATATAATACTTAGTTTTCTTGGGGTTATTTTGCAACCTATTAATGTTTTCTTCTTGAGAAATATTTACCTTTTAGACTTGAGAGTCAATGTTGTCGCAATACAACACGCCAGCGCTGATTGAACCAAATCAGGATTGATAGGGTAAATAATTATTAGACCGATTGTATTGTCCATATTTACTATTATTATATTATATATATATATAACCGTACATTCTTTGTTTACTTGTAAAGAAAATATTACTCTAATTGTAACTTTATTGTTGGCAGAATATCATTTCTGCCCAGACCCGTTATAACGGGCTAATTTTCAATGTTAAAGTCCAAAGCACTTGTACATAATGTACATATAATTGTTATAACAACAATAATTAGTACTTATTTGAATTGTTAAACTTCGGATTGTCCTATCCAAAATAAATATTGGTTCAACATGACTAATTCTTTTATTTTTAACTATTATATACCATCACATGTCCTAGGTTTTTGGTTGTTTAATGTAATTTCTCTAATATTTTTCAGTGGTTAGGAAGGGTGACGCATTTTAAGGCTCTCTAGTGATAGACGACTCCCATATATTTTGATACTCTCAGTAACAGGTGGGAGTGGCGGGATTAGACGCGTAATGTTTCTCTATGGAACATTTCTAGTCTTGAACTCATGTGCACTCACTCTTGTTATTGTTATTTAACCTTTTGTATTTTCCTTGTATTATTTTGTGGCCTCCTCGCCTGAGGACGCTACAAAGAAAGCTGCGCAAACTCTGCTTTTTTTTCAGAGTGAAGGCACCTTGTGAGTTTTATTTGTTAATTGTCTTTGAAATTGTTTCATGAATCACTCCCGCCATGGACACCACCACCTCTGGAGGCGTAATCAGCACAAGAACTGATGTATACCGGCTCGGTAGCTCCGATCTTCGCCAGGAGCTCAAGAGAAGAGATATTCAATTCCCCCCCGACGCTCCTATGGCCGTGTTGCGGTCATTGCTGTCCGAGAACATTATTAGTAAGTCCAGCGATCCTTTTAATTTAGAACCTCGTGATGACGTTAGCCATCCTTCCCTTGAAGATAAGGAACAGGAAAAAATAGAAGCTGTAAGGATAGAGGGAGGTAGTGGGCTCCCGATCCCCCCTAGTGTTCCCACCGCTAGTTTAGTGTTATCTAATTCACTTGCCAAAACTCAAAGTATTGTAGCTAGCGAGCGTGTAAAACTATGGCCGATTTGCGATGGGTTATCGTCCTCTGATTTATTTAACTTTCTGTTAGAGGTGGACAGGATTTGGAAATTGAGACTTGTAGGAGATTTGGAGTTACTCACGCTATGCGTTGGCAAGACGTCAGGGTTTTTGGCGCATCTAATCACTGAATGCATCCAACTAGGTCTCCCCTGGGTTAGAGTGAAAAGTCGAATATTAGAGTCTCTAATATCTAAGAGAGAGAAGGATACTCTATGTAATCGAATGGTTCGGCGCTTCCAACTTCCACACGAACCCTTTAGATTATTTATTTTGGCCATTTCAGAGGCTATTGGGGTGTTAGATCTCAAAATGCCGGAGGAAGAGGTAGTTGAAATCATTCTGGAAAATGTGTCCCCCCTGACGAGAAGGCATTTTGTGTTTTTGAATAAGCCTTCTACCCTTTCTGAGCTTTACTCATTAGCTTCTTGTATTGAGGGTTCTCTGGTAGCCGAGAGGGAGTATTTGCACGAGTTCCCTACACAGGTGTCCCGTAACTTTAAACAGGAAAGGTCCCCCCCATTTTCAACTATAACCCGGCCTACTGAGGGAGCCAGTTCTAGTTCTGCTGTGAGGGAAGTAGGCGCGATAAGGGCAAGGAGACCTTTTGATATCACTCGCGTCCGATGTTACCGTTGCCGCCAATTAGGGCATCTTCAGAGGGATTGTAATGGGGGAAACGCGTAACGCGTGGTGTTAGCAAGGGGACCACCGCGCGTACGATTCCAAAACATTCTAGCCCCCTTCCCCCCATCATTAAGTTTTCTATCAGATCGGTGTCGGGCTCTGCCTTACTTGATACCGGCTCATGTGGTTCATTTATTAGTAATAATTTTGTGGATATCTTAAAGAAAAATGGGAAGATATCGGTGGAAAAAACTGGTATTAGGACCTTTGTTTTGGGTAATGGTAATCTCTTAAGAGTTAGCGAGAGAGTAGTCTTGTCCATAAAAATTATGGGGTTTTCGTGGAAGAGAAGCTTGTTTTGTGTTCCATTGCTTCCCTTTGACATTATTTTGGGGAACGACTTCCTGTGGGGAACTGGGGCCGTTATTAGTCTGGCGAGAAGGGATTTAAGTTTTGAGTTCTCACCCAGAGTTAGAATCCCCTTTTGTAAAGATTGTATTGTTCCTAGCTTATGTTCGTTTGGAATTGGGGAAGAAGCCATTAGGGAGCTGATTTCTAAATTTTCTGACGTCATTACTAGCAGGTGGGGTAGGTGTGAGGTCCTACCGTACGAAATTGTAATGACTGACAATATCCCCATAAGATCTGGTCCTTACTCGTGCGCTCCTCCCAAGATGAAAATCTTCCGGAAATTGATTGATGACTTGGAATCAAAAGGGGTAATACGCCCCTCTAACTCACCATTTGCTAGTCCCGCGTTCATCATACCCAAAAAAGGGGAGGGATATAGGTTAATTGTAGATTACAGGAAGGTCAATAAGAAAATCCTGTTCGACCCATACCCGATGCCGAGCATTGAGTCGGCATTCCAGCATCTCGGTAGAGCTAGAATATTTAGTCTGATTGACCTCAATGCGAGTTTTTTACAATGTGCCTTGACAGAATCGTCAAAAAAGTTTACCGCCTTTGTCACTCCCTGGAGACAATACGAATTTAATTGTGTTCCCCTTGGGTGTAGCATTGGGGGACAAGCCTTAAGTCGCGTATTAGATCTTGTTTTTTCTGACATTAAATTTGAGTATGTATTTAACTACTTGGATGACATATGTGTGTACAGCAATACTTTAGAGGAACATTTGGTGCATTTGGAGGAAGTTTTGACTAGGCTGCGGCGAGTAGGACTAACCGTGAATCCCGACAAGGTTACTTGGGCTAAACCCTCCATCAAATACCTGGGGTACGTCATTTCAGAGGGGAATCTTCTTATTGATCCCGAAAGGATCAGTCCCATTATTAATTTTGCTCCCCCCTCTAATCTTAAGGGAGTAATGCGTTTTGTGGGCATGTGCGCCTATTACGCCAGGTTTGTCCCGTCCTTCTCGGAGATTACTGCCCCCCTTAATGCCTTAAAAAGAAAAGGAGTGGCCTTTAGTTGGGGTGAAGAGCAGGCACGAGCTTTTAACCTGTTAAAGGAGAAGCTAATCTCTCCGGAGGTTTTGAGAATGCCGGATTTTTCTCTCCCCTTCCTCCTCCACGTAGACGCGTCTTCTGTGGCGCTTGGGGCTGTATTGTCTCAGAGGTCATCGGAGGGAGTCCGACCGGTAGCTTTTGCTAGTCGAACTCTCACCGATGCTGAGAGGCGATATAGCACCTATGAAAAGGAATGCCTTGCCTGCGTCACGGGCATTGAGCGTTTCGCTGACTACCTCGAACAGAGGGAGTTTGAGCTGTACACGGATAACCAGGCCCTGGCGTGGATGCTGAACCACCCCAAGCAACTAGGGAAAGTGGGGAGATGGGTGTGGAGGTTATCTAGGTTCAAGTTCTCCACTCATCATGTATCCGGTAAACATAACGTAGTAGCTGATGCCTTATCCCGCATGGCCGAGGAAAAGTGTCCCATTGGTTCTCTCGAGGTGGCTCCCGCCTCCTGCGTCATTAGATCCATTCCTGAATCCTTTGTGGCAATCGGGGATCACCAAAATAGTGATCCGTGGTGTATTGATATCATGAGTAAATTATCTAGAGGAGAAAAGGTAGGGTCATATTCTGTATTTAATGGGCTATTAGTTGTGACTAATTCGAAAGGGAAGAATAGGAAAGTGGTTGTACCGGGTGCGGTCAGACCAATGCTACTTAGATATTTTCATGATTCTGCCTTTGGTGGTCATCTTGGAGTTTTAAAAACCGTACGGAAAATTTCTAATGAGTTCTTTTGGCCAGGTTTATACAACGATGTAAAAGCGTGGGTTGGCAAGTGTGAGAGCTGTCAGAAAGCTAAACCAACCCAAAATTCCAGAGTTGGGTTTCATTCGGCCGGTGTTGCCCAACGTCCCTGGGATAAAGTCTTCATCGATTATATTGGGCCAATCACCCGTTCTACTCTTGGCAATTCATGTATTCTTATATTAGTTGACGCCTTTTCCAAGTTTGTAGTGCTCATTCCCTTGCGCAATATGAAGGCGACCACTACCGTTAACGCCCTCTGCAGACGAGTTTGGAATCTTTTTGGGGCACCTCGTGTCGTGGTTAGTGACAATGGGCCTTGTTTCCGTTCTCTTGGTTTTAAGAATATGTGCTTTAACTGGGGGATTAAGCACGTGACTACCAGCCCCTACCACCCGGGACCCAATCAGGTGGAAAGATTTAACCGCAATTTGGTAATAGCGCTTACTATTTATCACTGTGAGGCACAGCATAAGTGGGATCAGGATTTAGACTTCTTAAATTTAGCATTTAATTCTGCCTTCCATGAGTCCATAGGCTGTTCGCCAGCCTCTATCCTTCTTGGTCGGGAATTAAACCACCCCCTCTTAGCGATTTGGAACGTTGATTCGCTGTTAGAGAATTCCGATGATTCCTCCCATAAGGAGAGATGTCGGCGTGCCCTGGATCATCTAAAAAGGGCTCAAAAAAGGGTGGCTAACGCCTATAATAAGGGTAGACTCCCCGTCCCTTATATTGTAGGGGATTGTGTGTTATGTAAGGAATTCCCCTTGAGCTCCTCGGCAGATAGAAGATCAGCGAAGCTGTGCCAGAGGTGGAGTGGCCCGTGGACCATTGATAAGTTTTTAACCCCCGTGACCGTCTATCTTAAGAGTGTGAAAGATGCGTCTATGTGTAGACGAGCTCATGTCAGTCATTTAAAGAAAGCCTGAGCCCAATTGTCCCTAGTGACATGGTGTGGTATAAATATTTAAAAAAAAAAAAAAAAAAAATTATTTTGTAAATGTTTTTTAGTCTTTTGTGTCGACGATATCTTGATTTAGATTTGCAATACCAAATTCCCTGGGCCCAGGGCAAAGAACTTGAAAAGGTATTAAGAGGAATATTGGTGAAATGTGCCGGACACGTGTATGCTTGATCAAGAAGTATCTACGTGAAAGTGACGAGTGCGCGCCTAATGGACCAGTGCGCCATGTGACCATAGACTGGCTGCGGCATATGATGGCTAGTTTGTTAAAAACTTTATATATATATATATATATTTTTTTTGACGTTGGATATAGGTCCTATTAGTTAGGAGTGTAAATTTTTTTGGTCAGTTTACTGCTTATGTTTTTTGTTTGTTGTACAGCCCAGAGGAGTCCTGTCATCTCCTTCTTCTCCCTCCCCTTCCCTTGTCTTGGTGCGCATGCCTCGTGGGTAGATCCTGAAGAGGCGAGCGTGGTGTGGGAAAGACTATGGTGACGGCTCTCGAGTCAACGGTCGGCAGGAACAGTTTGGAGCTCCCACTGCTATTGTGTGCAGTAGAACGTCCCGGCGTAAAGAGCGGTGCCGAATCCCAGCGGCAGCCCAGGGCGGATCAACCCATCCGATCTACAAGGACTCGAAAAACAAAAAAAATGATCTGATGCCAAGGATGAGAAAGATCATATACGATGGGGAAATCCTGGAGAACAACTTCCCGAGTACACCGTTGCTGCCCCATGGGATGTTCCAAAGGTCGAGTAGAAGAATGTGACAACCTTCTCCCTCCTCCCTGTCAACCCTGAAAGGGGGGGAGATTTGTAGCATCGGATGGTCAATAAAATACACAACTGCTATATCGATGGTTGAACCTTACCCCATTTGTCCGTGATTGGAGGCGACGTGGAAGAGCGACCTAACTTCTGCTATGCACACCTTCCTTCACCCGAGAGAAAAAGTATACTGACGGAGCGAATTGAACGGCGATTGAGCAAACCCCACATGTGGGCTGGACATGCGCAGTTATAGTTATTCTCTTCTAGATTGCGCCAGAAAAGAACCACCGGTCTCCCGAGGCACGAAGAAATGCGCATAACATTGTTCCTTGATATTCTAGAATCTTTCCCCTCTTGCTTACCCTTCATGCCCCTCCTCTTTTGTTGTATCTGTATATATATTTGTGTCTGTCCCAATGTTCGACACAATTGGGACAGAGCTGGTTTAGGACTAGTACAAGCTTCGGCTTTCTGCTTTTGAAAATGTAAGAACCCAAATTCAATCTCGGCTAATTTAACATCTTTTTTTATATATTTTCTTTATTATTTCAAAATTCCTTTTTGGCTTAATATTTTCAGTTATCTTAAAAAAATAAAATTTAAATAGAAGTCTGGCAATTAACTTGTAATGGCGTCTTGTCACCGGTTGAGGTGTAATGATTTATTTGTATTAATTACGGTGGAACTCTAAATTAATTTTTGCTTCATATTGTGGTATTGGACTTATAAGCCTATGTTGTCTTTTTACAACGCGCCAGGGCGAATTGGGCGTAGTCACGATTTATAACTAATACAAATTGTTATGTTAGGGGAACTATTGACGTTTACTGTCATGTTTATATTAAATAGTCTTGTTGATATAATACTTAGTTTTCTTGGGGTTATTTTGCAACCTATTAATGTTTTCTTCTTGAGAAATATTTACCTTTTAGACTTGAGAGTCAATGTTGTCGCAATACAACACGCCAGCGCTGATTGAACCAAATCAGGATTGATAGGGTAAATAATTATTAGACCGATTGTATTGTCCATATTTACTATTATTATATTATATATATATATAACCGTACATTCTTTGTTTACTTGTAAAGAAAATATTACTCTAATTGTAACTTTATTGTTGGCAGAATATCATTTCTGCCCAGACCCGTTATAACGGGCTAATTTTCAATGTTAAAGTCCAAAGCACTTGTACATAATGTACATATAATTGTTATAACAACAATAATTAGTACTTATTTGAATTGTTAAACTTCGGATTGTCCTATCCAAAATAAATATTGGTTCAACATGACTAATTCTTTTATTTTTAACTATTATATACCATCACATGTCCTAGGTTTTTGGTTGTTTAATGTAATTTCTCTAATATTTTTCAGTGGTTAGGAAGGGTGACGCATTTTAAGGCTCTCTAGTGATAGACGACTCCCATATATTTTGATACTCTCAGTAACAGGTGGGAGTGGCGGGATTAGACGCGTAATGTTTCTCTATGGAACATTTCTAGTCTTGAACTCATGTGCACTCACTCTTGTTATTGTTATTTAACCTTTTGTATTTTCCTTGTATTATTTTGTGGCCTCCTCGCCTGAGGACGCTACAGTCAGACTAGTCTAAATGAGAATAAGAAATTAAACTTATTAACATCTACGAGTCATAGAAACACATCATGTTCTATCATTTAACGACTTCCATGATTATGGTACAATAACTTAAGCACCGAAACATGTCGGCCAAATAATCTTCCAGAAAACTACATCAAAACTGGAACACCTAAAGGAGTAACGGGACAATCAATCAGATAAGACTTAGATTAAACTAAAAATATGTTTTTAAAAGAAAATTTGATTATAATAATTTTTTATAACAAACTCATTAAAACTTTGAATGGATATATTCATGATATTTTTATACTTTTAACTTGTTGTTTTAGTAAGTTTTATTTCTTATTCTCATTTAGACTAGTCTGACTATTGATTGTTTAATATGTTGTGAATGTTAGTTTGACCAACGACTCATACAATGGACAAATATTGAGTCAAGGTAAATATTTTAAATATATAAGTGTGCTATAAAAGGAAAAACAGATATGTCTAGAGTATAAACAACTTTTATAGGGTTTTAATTATAATGAAATTTTTCTTCAGTATTCAATTTTATAAATTAATAAATTTGAACACATATCTTTGCAATTTGTAAATGACAATATCTAAATCTTAACATATATTTATCTATATTGAGCTTCCACTTGACCATATGTGGACATACATTTTAACCAAATCAAAACCAAATAAAATCTCTCTTAAAGGAAAACCTCTTTTCATTTTTCTGAGTTAGTCTGTAATATATTTTTGGAAGAAGGTACAGGAAAGGTTGATAAAAAAACATTTATAAGGTAACACACATGATATAGCTTTAACAATGAAAATAAGAACACAGTTCACACTTAACATTCCTGCCACTGGACAATGGGGTAATGGCCGACTCTCAAAGAAAATCTATCGTTACTGTCCAATCTCCATCCTAGGTTTCATTCTATCGGAACTTATTAGAGAGGAGTGCAAAATGCGCTGAGGATTGGGTGATAACGATCGATTTTCTTCAAGAGGCAGCCATCACTTCTTTGTCCAATGTCTGCAACGTTAAGTGTGAACTGTGTACTTCTTTTCAGTGTAAAAGCCATATTGTGTTTGTTTCTTTTTTTTTATGTTTTCTGTCCACCCTTCCTGTTTCTTCTTCTAGATATATATTACAAAAAAGCTAGAAAAAGTAGTAAATCCACATGTTTTATGATTCAAATTTGGATTGCAAACCAGCTTGGCCTTCCAGCGGTCATGTTCACCCTCTGTCGGGACAACCAGATCAACTTGGCTAGACCCATCAACCACAACATGTAAGTGACTTTGAATATTGATAATAAATTATACTAATCAATAATAATTGATAATTATTTAGAAAATTTAAATCTATAAATTTAAAATTAGTCTGTGTTTAAAAGAGTTAAAATACTCTCATTTTTTTATGTAAATTTTATTCGAAAAAAGAAAAATGTAAAATGTATATGGATAAAAGAAAAATCCAGTAGATACCTTCCATTTGTTTTGATAACTAATCAAATGAAAGGAAGGATGCAAGTTACGGCTTGCACATGGACTGTAGGTGGGTTTTACAAATCTTAATGCTGTATGTAACAGTTGGTAGTGCTGAGAGAAGTTTTTCCAAGCTAAAACTTAAAAAAAGCCTACATTTAAAGCAGTTAAAGCAATTAACAGTTTGCTAAGGCTAAAGCATGAGCTTTGTCTAGGGCAGCAAAAGGGCAAGAGCTGACCGGCCCTGTGCCCGGGCAAGAGTTGGGGTACAGGGAGTAAATTAGATAGTAGAGGACGCAAGATTGAGATGGTATGGTCATGTAATGAGGATGGAAATAGAAAGAATCTCAAGGATAATAATAAAGATGACATTGTTAGAAAAATATTGCAAGATAGACCAAGAAAGCTATGGGAGGAGAAAATAAAAGCAAGTGTAAGTATGAAGAGAACAATGAAAGCAAATAAAGGAGGAAGAATGGTGGAAGGAAAGAGAAAGTAAAGGCATTTTAAAATGGCCAAACCAAATGCTGGAAACATATGATGATGATTAAAATCATGAATGGATGAGGAAGAAATGCAAGATATCAATCAATGATGATTTTAAACTCATTAAAGGCTCAATCTAAGTCTTCATCCACCAACCAAACATCAAACACATTGAGCCCTCAGTACTTTATATTATGCAATTTTAGCCACAGCAGCAGCTAAAATTAAAAAGTGAACTTATATACTTGTGTAATATTCTTACATTGCACTGTCTAGAACTCCTTGGAAGGTTGGCAGCAATGTTAGAGCAACAGACACACCCATGATTGATAGTGCGACCAGGTTTAACCACAAAGTACTGTAAAACACATGTGAAATTTTTTTAAATATTTTATAACACAACAACAATTTAAGTATATATGTAGCATCAAAATTTCAAATACGAATCCAAATAAAGTTAAGATTTGTATTCAATTTGAATTTCTAGTCTTAGCATTTAACATATTTGAATCAGATTCGAAATTTAAAATTCAAATTCACTCCCAATTTAGGATTTGATGGATTTTTTTTGTCACTACTATTTAAGAAAAGATATCCTCTCACGTAGTGTATCATGTCCATCTGGTCTAAAGGCAAAACTCACTTGTCAAAGAAAGGCAGAAGAGGCGAAGGTCCCAGGAGCAACAAGCCCACAGTGCAGGTGAGAAGTCCCCACACCATCATGGACCAGTGGTTGTTGACCTTGTCCGCCATCCACCCCCACACAGGGCTAAACACCCCGTAGAGGGCGGAGAACATAAGAAAGACAAGGCCCACTTGCTCAGGACTCAAGTTGAACTGGGGATAAAACATGATAATTAGATCTAGCTTAAAAAACATGTATACATTTAAACAAATTTAGCTCAGATGGTAAATAAAATAATTATCTATTATTAATTCATAGATTACAAAATGTTACTAATTTTGGTTCTATTATTTCAGTTCCACTTAATTACCCAAACTAATCTACAAAGATTCGGGCAATATTGTTTTTGTCTTCATGTAAAATATATAGTTAAAAATGTTGTCACCCTGCGAACCAGTAGTAATAATGGTTCAAATTACTTTTATATTGAAAATTAGAAACTTTTTTTATGTCAAGGTATTTATTTGTTTAAAGGTGATATTGAAGAAATTGATAGTGTAAGTCCATATTTTTGTAGATTTTAAAACAAAAAATCTTTTGCCAAATAAATAAAATATTCCTCTAGTAGTTATATTTAGTTTAATTTTCAACACATAGTAATATAAACAGTTCTTGGATATTTGTCAAGTACTTAAGTTGAATCCAAACTGAACAGAAACTTAATAAACGAAGGGGTATGACTCCAGGTAAAAAAATCCACAATGCCCATGGAAAATATTGAGCAGTGTTGAGATAACTATATTTAGAAAACTAAACTAAATCTACTGAAGTAATAATGTATTTATTTTAGCTGAAATGTTTGTAATAAAAACTGTAAAATACATACGTACTTAGCTTTCATTCTAGCTTGTATATTGCTAAGAAGTAAATTTAAAATAACTGCAACCTATTCCAAATCTAAAGCAAAGAACCAATAGAATCGAAGTATGAAAGGAGTCCACATACCCACTCCCATTATATATATATTAATTAAAAGATACCAAGTTAAAAAAAATTGCGGGTGTTGAAGTTATGTGTTTAGTTTCAAATTAGTTTATATGTTGTTTATCTGATCTAAGTACATGCATTCTTTTTTATTGCCTCGTCTTACTACCTTGTTCAGGTTATAGGCATATTTGATAATTACTCTAAGGGTAGGGATGAGGATGGAAGCATTTTATAGGTAGACTACCTGCATTTGTTTGGAAAAAGAGTGGTAAACCATTTAGGAAAAACTACCGAGATCCGAACTCTGATCTCCCTGTCATAAGGTCAGTCTAACACGAGAGTGAGGCCTTAGATCATTCGGACACTGAAGTGGGTGAGAACAGTTATTTATGATGAATTCAAAAGGTTAAAATGAAATCTACCTGTCGAAGGTGTGGCTCCAGAGTGGGGTCGAGAAACCCCCATATGTTGGAGATGACTACAATCACCAAGCTGATCATCACAACCGATGGCACCTGAATCAACTCCAGCAGCGATCCAGACTTCTTACCATCAATATCAGCTGTTAAATATCAAAGAGGTTTCATTCCATTTTTATCTAGTAATTTGAGAAGGTGAAGGTGAATGAAATACATTTTTTTTTGCTTCACATTTTACTTCCAAATCAGACTATCTACACTAAAACTTAGCATGTTGATAATTTAGTAGGGGTCTGTGAGTTAAAAGTTTTTTGTCCCGAGTAGAGCTTGAGTGAGTCCCCTCTAGCCCTTTTCCCCATCTATACCTTATATAATTTTTTAACGATTTGGTATAAATTAGAGTGTTTTAATTAATTTTAGACATAAAGATTAATAATAAAGCAAGTGGTATGAAACTTTAGAATACTTTAATTGCAGAAAATTAGTTGTGACACATCATAATTAAATTAAATACAAGTGAAATTTTATAAATAATATATTTATTTTCGGACACCATAAACATCGAAAAAAAACTTAGGTAAGATAGATTCTGACCACCCATACCCCTCGTAAGAAAATGAACAAAATTACTGACTCCTTCTCCTGCACTCCCCCAAAAGCCTTTACGTAATTTAAGGAAGGCCCCTGCCGTTAGTAGATTTTTAAATATAAAGAGCATATGTCAACTTCACATTTTACAAACAATATCCAAAGAAGAAGAGATAAGAGTAAACTGTGAATCACTCATCTTAAGACACACAATACAGTCCATAAATAAGCTCAAATTGACAAAGCCTATAGAACTGCCAAGTTTGAGCCTGAGAGTCTATTTAAGGTTTAGGGCCAGTTTCCTAGTTAGACTTTGTGCGTCTCGAAACCAACCACGAGACGACACCTACCAAAACTCAAATGGAATGGGCCAGTTTCACATAAGAAACCGGCCCATTCCATTCTAATCTGATCTAAGTAGGTGTCATGTGTTTGGTTTCAAGCCGCACTAAGTCTAAATAAGAAACTGGCCCTTAATCTCGAAATCAGCGTACTTGCAGACCCTAAGAACTTCTCTTTGGGCCAGTAGGGCCTATTCATTAGAAATAATGGTCAATAACTCCCTAAAAGCTGTAATAAAATTCACCAACTGTCTAATATATTGTATACAACATTCCTACACATTTATATTATGCAGCTTGTATACACAATAAAACATGATTAAAACCAACTCACACTAATTATAAAAAAGTATTTAAACTGAACATATAGAGTCTAAACTGAACATGAATTTTGTAGCTCAGATATATAAACTTGAAAGTATTCTGTTGGATATTCCTGCAGCTGATATTATGAAAAATTTTTCCTCGGTGTGGACTCGTCTGGAAGAGAATGACCAGTATTCAGTCCCAGGAAATACTTTAGTTTAACAATGCTCAGTTTCCACAGAGGAATATTCGCAGATACCAGAACATCACACAAATCTTTATAAAATGTTAAGGATTTTTCTTGATTCGTGAATGCATTTTGTGCAAGTAATAATTGAGAGGTTTTCTTTTTATAAATATTCTGGATACCACAGACATGTTTGTTGCAACTGATATGCTGTTGAATGGTTAAATCTTTTATCTGATGCCAGCCACTTTCACTTCACATATTTAACAGAAAAGTATTTCACTCTCTGTAGAAAAAATATCCTCTCCGATTCAGTAATAATTTGCCTCAAATGACTCGCTTTAGATGGTTTTGTTTAAAGCATTCTAAATACACATAAAATTATTGCAAACGAATAAATATAGTGTGCACTTTATAAATGAAAACTATGCATTTAAAATCTTTTGACAGCTAAAATCATGTGTTCTACTTAACATTGGAATACAAATACCTGCTTTAAAAATGATAGCTCCCCATCCCCCTGCAGCCCTTTCCAGACATGGTAAAGTGAGTGACTCACCAGGAATGTGGATTTTATAAGCACGCAGGTAAAGTTCCTTTGGACTCGCACATTATTCTCTTCAGTCAACGAGTGTGTGGTAAAATATCTGATGTTTGAATAATCATGTTTTATCAAAGCATTGATAATTCATATAGGCCTATATAAACTTTTTAAAGTCATTTTCAAACAATTTTAAATTTTCTTTCCAAAAAATGCTTAAAAATTACTTACTAAACAAAAAAAAGCAAAAAAATTACCTAAAAATATAAAATGACAAAAAATGACCTATAAAATATAAATTTCTGCAATCAAGAGATCATGAACAGAGTTTATGTACTTATGAGCATTGTCTCCGATGGACCAAAAATAAAAAGATGACATGTCATCAAGATCCGGTCCCTGGTAATAACACAATAGAGGAACAATTTAGGAAATAAAAACATATTTTTATTGTCAACATTGATATGATTCTATAATATAATATTTGATATCATCTATCAGGACAAACTGATATCATGAGTGAATTTGTTAAATTTATTTTGTTTTAACTTCTGTAGCTGTCTAATACTGTTCTTTATATCTTGCACTCTTATTATATGTATGGTGTTTTATGTTAAGTTAGTATGTAAGTCATGCGTTAATATAGCTGTGATAAAAGAACCACGCAACAAGGAATATCAGACCCATTTTGAGCAATGCTATGCACAATCTGTGCGTATTTCAGGGGCCATGACCATAACAATATTAAGTTATTGCAACAGCGTTTAGCTTGAGCAGGTTGTTATTGCATGCAGAGGCCACTCACCATCACTACATGGTAAGAGCAGGAAGTTGATAGGAACAAAGGCCACCATGGACACACCAAGAGAGTAGAAGGGCAGGCCAAAGCCTCCAACCTAGAAACATTACCACGTCATCACAAAAATATTAATGGAATATCCAGGCGCAGAATGATTTCTCAACAAGTGTACTTGATTAATCAATATTTGTGGATCAAGTTGAAAAAATAAAGTAATGACAAACTTCCTCAGCACTTTATTTTTATGTTTGTATCATGTCCATATGAGGGATAATTTAATTTAATTTAATTTAATCACCCCTTTACACTTTCTTAATGTAGAATGATGTAAAAGATGTACTATGTACTCATATTAAAATACGAGGTGGAAACGTGTGTAATGAAGGAGCAGGATGGAAGCAGAATTCAAACCTTTGAAATGAAATTTCTTAGAAGTACCATAGATGTGACCAGAATAAAGAAGATGAGAAATGAGAGGGCAAGGAAGATAGTTAAGGAGGAGCCAGTGCAGGACAAGATAGAGAAGTCATGACTAAGGTAGTACGGATGTGAGGAGAATGGAAGAGAGGATACCAAAGATGATGTTGGATATTGAGATGGGGAGGTTAAGAGGAAGACCAAGGAACAGGCGCTGAAGAGAGTGCAGAGGAGAGTGGAGAAGAGGACTGGGTCATAGTGGAGGAGGAGAGGTCGTGGGGAGAAAGGAGACTTTGGAGAAGGTAATGTTCCAAACACACCTGGTTATTGGCTGAAAGGTTTTTATAATGATGATGATGATGACGATAATGAATTTAATGGATTGAGAATGAGGAGGTTGGCGCAGAAGAAATACACCTATTTTAAGGTAAGAGAGGGTGTAAAAAATCACAGTGAAGCTCACATGTTAAAAGATAATCCAAGTATACTAGCCAGGAGTCAAAGCCTGACCTCATAAATTATGACCAAGTGCAACTTTAGTCAAACAGTTTAAACTTCTCAGTCACCAATGGTGTGGGTATTTTAGATTTATTTTTACCGCCTTTTACTACATGTTCAGGTTATATGCATGTATGATAAATTATTCTAATGCAGTAGAGATAAGGAATGAAGCGTTTTAGATGTAATCTACCCGAATTTTCGTGAAAGGAGAGTGGGAAACCATTTAGGAAAATACACCTTCAGTTGACCCACTGGGATTTGAGTCCTGATCTCTCTGTCATCATCAGTTGTATTTGATCTTCTGGGCTTAATTTGGTAAAAGGGAAATTTAAACTTTTCTTTGAGTAAAAGGTTTATAGAATTAATTCTATGAGAACTGGATGTGATAGAAACACCTCCATTTGATCAATAATAGTCAATAACTTTGTCACACATGACAAAGTAACCTTCAAAATTTGTCCAACACTAGCTATATGGTTTAACTTATTTGAGACTCAAAGTAAAAATTTAACAATAATGTTTACACTTACCCCTCCCCCCACCACTAACCCTAGTCCAATAAGTATAGTGGTTGAATCTACTGTTTTCAATAGTACAGTAGAGTCTCGGAAACTCGACATTTCGTGTAACTTGACACGCGCACGTGCACACAGTTGTTGGCGCCAGTCATCACAATCCAAGGTCTTTCAACTGTATAACCTTTCAGTTTGTTTGTGTAACTCAAGTGGAACAGTCATGCTGTGGTGTTCTTACAAGTGCTGTGTTTGCTAGTGTTCCAATTCAGTAACGTGTTCTTCGAATCAATACAATATTATATGTACAGTACTATTCTGTATTTCTGTATATTACACGTATGTATATTATTGTTACTGTACCATACAATACTACAGTACAGTACAACTGTACCTATAATATTCGATACTGTACTGTGATTCATCCTTGTTTATAGTAAACATGCATTTTATGCAAGTTCATTCATAAAACTAAACATTTCAATAACTCAACACTATCTCAGTTCACATTAGGTCGAGTTTCTGAAACTCTCTGTACTACCATCTTCTTAAGGTGATGAATGTTTTATGACTTTATAGCATCACTCTTTCAATAGACTGAACTTTTGATGATGGGGAGATCTAAGTTTGAATCCTGGTCAGATGTACTGAGGGTGGTTTTTCCTAGATGTTTTCCCGTTCTCCCTCCATGCAAATGCAAGTACACATACTCTAAATTAAACCTTCCTCCTCCCTAAACATTAGCGTTAATAGTATATATGCACATAGCCCGAATGTTTGGTAAGATGTTGTGCTAAATAAATTAAAAAATAGTACTATCTGCCTTAAAACATTTATTTAATTGTAAGTGTTTATTCTTTTTCAGTGTGATACTTGAGTTGAAGAGAAACAAGCATAATAGTAGCCAAACTAACATATTACACACAAATGAAACAAAGTTTAAAACAGAAAACATTTTTGTGTAACCTACTTACACCACAAAAGGAAAATGAGCTTTGAATTGCTACTAGAAGTCAATCGGCAGCCAACCCAGTCAAGTGACTGTTGCATTAACCTAAGTGATTCACTTACTCTCACCAAGTTACACTAACAACCATTTTAATGTTTCATACTGAAAGTGTATTTATATAAATATATTAAAGATTTACTTAATCTATGGCATTTAGAACGCAAAAGTTCATTGCCGCACTTACAAAAAATACGCCTTTTATCCCTATCATGAGCTAGGTCAACAGAAAAACTCGTTTATTTCATACTTTGCCAAAAACCCTCTGGCATTATATAGAAAGCCTAGGCATTATATAGAACGCCTAGGCATTTTATAGAACGCCTGGATTTACCACATTGCCGGTGACATAGATAAGATCTACATAAGGAGGTAAAGGAAATTGTGAAACAAACCATGTATGTCTTGCGCAGTGAAAAGGGGAACATGCGTCACACTTTACACCACTGCTACAGGACAAACAGGTAAAGAACACCCACCACCTGTTACCACCGCCCTCTCCACCTCTTCTATTAATACTCTTGAGGAAGGTGGGTGTGAAAATTGCAATTCAATTTCCTAAAAGGAGAAAACCAATAAACAAAAGAAATGGGAGTATGGAATTAATGACAGGGAAAGTAAAAAAAACAGAGTAAAATCAATAAGGATAGCGGAAAGGAAATTTATTTATTTTTATTAGTACATATTTAAAAAAAATATTTTTTTGAGGTGCAAAAAATAAAGAATGTAAGGGAAAAGACGAGGATTTTAATAAGGACAAAATTAATCAACACAATATGGCTTTTAAAGAGCTGCTTTTAACTGTTCAAGTTATATTATGTGTGTTCCAAATTTTTTACCACACATTTCTGTGCATTTCTCCATATAGTTAAGTTAAAGAGGATTTTAAGGAGTTAAACTTGATATTTAAATTGATAGTGACAGTACCGAATACAAGAGTCCACCAATGGCTGGTCCAGTGCTCATCCCTAGGCCAACAAATGTCTCTAGAATACCCTGTAATAGAATGAAGCACTATATTAGGTAGCTAGTGATAGCAAAGACAGTAAAAATAAATAAAAATGCTAGCACTTTGAAATATCAACAAAGTTCTTACAAACTTGATAAATTGATATGAAGGCACAGAGAATGCATACTAAGAGAAAACTTCTCCATTCCAATGAACCTTTAAATTAAACACGACAAAGACAATGCCAGATATTAATATAACGTTGATAATATTTTGAGCTTTAACTCAAGAGGTTCAAGTGATACAGAATCTTACAGTTAATCTTTCCCTTGGTGGTGAGTACTCCCTTTATTAATACCAATATGCCTTTCAGAAACGTTTAAGCTTGTCCAGTAATTCACTTCCAAGAGTTCTTGCCTCTACCATTTTATCACTAAGATTGTTTTATAATTAAATTTATCATTTATTTATTACTAGTGCCATATATATACATTCACAATAAGTAGTCGACACGCAGGGATTTGATTTACACGGATTTGTAGATAAGTGATTGCGGTAATTTGACTTGGGGCTAGCAACACCATCTATAACGCGCCACTTTAAACGTAATAGATGGAGTTCCTACTAAGCTGATGTTGGTGCCCTCACAATTTTATTTGTTTCTACTGTAAGTGCAAGTTATGTCTTGTTAGTGAACCTAAGTAGTACTTATAGTAAGCAAAGTTTTAACTATCTTTTGAAACCCCTTTATATGTAAAAAAAATATTGTATTTAAGCACCATTAACAGTTTTTAAACTTGTGCAGAAATCTTTGGAATGAATTAACCCCATAAGTCGAGGACTTAATGTGTGTGTGTGTGTGTGTGTGTGTGTGTGTGTGTGTGTGTGTGTGTGTGTGTGTGTGTGTGTGTGTGTGTGGTGTGTGTGTGTATATATATATTTTATATATATGTGTATATATATATTTCTTTGGATAGTAGAAGAGCAACAGATAAAATGTTCATACCAGAACGGAGCCAATGTTGTCAGGGAACACCTCCACAACAAACACATAGCTGGCTGTAGCGTAGGCACTAGCTCCCAGCGCCTCCATTCCACGTACCAGGAAACAGTACAATGTAAATATTTCATATTGGTT
Source organism: Timema podura (assembly GCA_033556935.1). Taxonomy (NCBI): domain Eukaryota; kingdom Metazoa; phylum Arthropoda; class Insecta; order Phasmatodea; family Timematidae; genus Timema; species Timema podura. The sequence continues at coordinate 16,771,484 of JAVRXN010000014.1, read as the reverse complement.
TATATAAACCAACAACCTGGAAATAATAAATTGAGTTACCTAAAATGTAATCCAACCTTTTTGTTCATAAGAGTATTAGGAAGGCATAGAAGAAAATTACATCAAGGATTAGGCTTGAACCAGAAAATGTATCGAAGAGAAGTGGTCTGTATTCTTCACTTGACAATGGCAAAATTGAGACCAAGTTAGTTTAAGGCGATTGGCCCTTTTCATTTGGCGTGGAAATGCAGAGCCATGGTAATAAACGGTTTGTTCAAGAATAAAAACATGTTGATTTAGTTATACTTTTTATACACACACCTCCTTTATAATTTTAACAGTGATCAAATATCGATAAAATTGACATTTTTCAATATAAAACTGCCGGCTTGGTAACAAAAAATAAGAAAATGTAACAACTAATAAACAAAGATACGTTATCTTAGAAGGGGTGTTAAAAATATTAACATAAAAATTTCACTCTTTCTCGAGAAAACTGACATTTCCAAATGTATGATTTTTCCGCAAGACCTGCTTGGTAGCTAGTGTCATCTATGGTTTCCGTGATACATCTGTTCTTGTTGGCGCGGAAGGATACTTTGGTCGGTTGCGAAGCCACGCCACGCCTTTCATCCTCCCACCCACCATTCCACAAAATATGTTTTAGACTTGCACTCGACAGGGCCAAGAGTCTTAATATAATTTTCATTTCAAAATAATTATTTCTTCCATTTTTTGTTGTTGTAAATAGGGTAAAACAGTTACACTGGTCCCAATTCCTCTGTTTTAAATAGTAGAATACAGAAAACCACACTACAATACATCTAGTTCAAGATGTATTACTATCCTAAGCTGGGTTTTACCAATGAGGTGATCTTTTCACCTAGCCCTTGACCAACAATTATACCCATGGCACACAGCCAGCCTGCCTGCCTATGGGTGTTATACAAATACATACACATTATTATGTGTTCATTAAATATAATTTTAACATGTAGTTATAAGATAACTCGAATACACACATAACCAAATTGTATTAATATAAGGAACAGGCAAGAGGCTAATTTATAGAAAATGCATCTATATTAGCAAAGAGGAAGGAATGAAAAACTAAAATTAAAATCACATGTGGAAAATCACTCTCAGTGTACATACTTAGGATTCAAACCACAAACCTTTCAATGGAAGTCAAATGCAAGTTAGTATGATGTCTCATACTGCTTGGCCATTGCTGTGGGTGTTATCTAAGCATCGTTAATTAAAAATGAATCAAATACTTCCTCAATGTGAAACTTAATTTAGAGATTGTAGTGACCCTATTAAGAAACCCTATTATTTCATATGCATTCATGTTTTTAATTTTTAGGGATAGATTCATAGTCAGACTTAGTATGCCTCAAGCGTGGTGCTATACTAAGTACAGGATGACACCTAACTAGACCAGGATGAAATAGGCCAGTTTCATAGTCAGACTTAGTACACTTTAAGTTGATTAATGAAACGGGACAGTTTCATAGACTTAGTACGCCTTAAATGTGGCTATACTAAATACAGGACAACATCCAACTATACCAGAATGAAATGGGCCAGTTTCATATGCAAAACTGGTTCATTCCATTTGAGTTTAGGTAGGTGTCATCTTGTGTTTGGTTTCTAGCCGCATTTGAGGCACACTAAGTCTGGCTATGAATTTGGTCCTTATTTTCAGATTTGATTATTAAATTGTGATCCATTTTTTAGATTTTCATGTTACTCTATAGTTTGGCCTGTATAATCCTGAGACAGAGTGATGATACGTGTGTAATTTTTTAACCCTACATTTCCAAGCTAAAAGCTCTCATTGCATTACATGATATCAAAATAAATCAGCTGCTGATTTGAGCACTTCAGGGATGTTCTGGTTTATTAATTTAAGTCAGAATATTGCCTGATTATTGGATGATAGATTTGATAGAAAAGCCTAAAATATGGTCGTAAATATTTGGGTGAATAAGATATACAGAGTTTTTGGTCAGCCTCATGGTTGGACACGCGTGTTTGGTGTTGTATTCAGGATGTAACAAATTCATTCTTAATAATATATTTTTTTTTAAAAGTTTGCCCCATTTAAACTAGATAGAGGTGTATTTGATCTTATACTCGAAATTTAACATAATTTAATAGTTAGTACTTAATAGCTCTGATAATAATTGAAGTCAAGTTTAGATTTATAAAGGATATACTGCATTAGTCTCTTTGATATTACATTATTCCCAAAGCAGGAGTATATTATAAATATTTATATAGTAACTAAATCATTTATAGGGCAAATTTATATACCAAATATGTCATAGTTTTCTGACGACACAATCATAATCCTCACAGGCTGTATTTCTACTTCCAGGTTTTCTTTTTCTTTTTTAGCACCACATCTTACCACCCATTTGGGTTGTAAGCATATGCACAATTATGTTTATATATTAGGAATGAGGAAGGTTGAATTTTGGGAAGTGTACCCACCTTTGAACGGAGAGAAAGTGGAAAACCATTTAGGATAAACCACCCTCAGTACACCCGAACGAGATTTGAGACCCGATCACCCCATCTATTGCATGAGGGATCCCAAAAGGTTGTTGATACATTTTCTAAATGGTATTCTGTACACTACAATGACTTACCCAAATAATATGTTGCAACTTCCAGCAATGAACATCCCTGACATGAACAGAAACCTAGCACCCACTCTTGGAAGCTAGGGAGGAAAACACAGAGGCTTATTAAACACTTAGATTTTATTCCACATAAATATCGGAGGAAAGATTTAATTCACTTTCAAACAAACACATTTTTCCAAATGACATTCTGATGAGTATTTGTGTAAATATAGAAAAATTACACTTAGATAGGGATTTGAACTATGGCCGTTCAGCTTTACATGCTGGCTGTTCTACCGAGTGAGTTATATGAGATCTCCTCAATGTCCATGTGTAATTAGACTATAAAGCCTCCAAGAGTACTGATATAGTTAAGTACAAATACTTGTTACAAGCAGGGTTGTGGATTCTTGAGTCATAAGCTATTTTAGGTGGAGTCAGAGTCAGGAAAAGTGTACAGTAAATTTGTTATTACTAATTAATATACGTTAGCTATTTAAGAAGGAGTTGGTGTTGGAGTCAGACAGTAGAAAAATAGAGGAGTCAGAGTCAAAGGCTTGGTATACTGGCTCCAAAGCCCTGGTTATAAGAATAAGCCATTACAAATATTTTCACTTTTTTTTCTACACACATTTTCATAATCATACCTAACTAATTTCTTCAATATAATGAATGGCTATAGTTTCATATCAACTTTAATATACATTTTAAGTTAATTTAATATAAAATAACTTATTTTTATTAAGAGTGAGAATGAGAAAGTTAGTGAAAAATAGCACTAGTAGTAATTTATTATTTATTCCCACCGTTGAACGCTTGTCTCAAAAACTCAGTCCTTGAATTAATAACACAGCAAAGCTCTATTCTGAAAGTCACGCTATTAAATATGTAAGAAGGTAAAAGAAGAAAATATAATTTATATCAGAATTTAAATTTGGGAAAGTAAGGTCATGGAGTTAAAGTGTGTGCAAAAATGTTTACAAGGTAGGAAGTCTTTTGTTCGGAAGAAAAGAAGAAAGAAATGTGTAAGGATTAATAGTAGAAAATGTATTATGAGCCAAACAGCATGAAGGAAAGTGGTATAATTATGCACAAGAAAGGACTACATTTATTAACTTCTAATAATCAACATTTTAGGAAGACAACTTTTTATTTAACAAGTTATTAAGGGACACTATGGAATCAAAAAGAGTACTGTACAATAAAGGAGGGGAGGAATATGGGTAACACTAAGCCTCTCTTGTCTAAATGTATATGTTAATGGCAATGCGTGTAATCCAGGCGTTCTATAAAATGCCTAGGCTTTCTATATAATGCCAGAATGGTTTTGGCAAAGTATGAAATAAAATAGTTTTGCTGTTGTATTTCATACTTTTCGTAGGAAATTTATAGACTAGCCACTCATTATATATTACCGAGAACAATAGCTAACTAATCTAACCTTACCTACTCTAACAACCATATTCTAAAATAACCTAACCTGCTAACTTAAATCTTAGGAATTAGGTGAACCTGAAAGAAAACGGTGCAAGGCTTAAATATAACTGGTGAAAAGAATTGATAACATATTTCGGGACTTCAAAAAGACAAAGGACTTGAAAATAAGTATGAAATACAACACCAAAACTCGTTTATTTCATACTTTGCCAAAGCCACTCTGGCATTATATAGAAAGCCAAGGCATTTTATAGAACGCCGGATTTCAAAGTTGTAGTTTTGGAAATTTTAAAGTGCTCTCGTCCTTTTCCCAAACTCTCAAATCCCATTTTGAATTTTAAATTTACAAACTTCTCTAGTTATTTGAAGTACTTGGGCCTTTACCTTCTTGCAATTTTGTTAAATAATATTCTTAAAATAAGACTAAATATAATCCCCTCCCTAGTCCAGGGCCTCAAAAATATAAACATGATATGATGAAATTTCACTCCATTTTGAATATATAGTGTTCATGTTTTGACATGAAAATCTTCTTCAAGTTGTTTCTTGAAGCAAGAGATGCTAAAAAAAAATTCCATGTAAGGACCTTCAGACCTCCTTTGCTCTGATGGTTGAAACATGGTGTCCCCAAATTACTTGTTGCGCCACAGCAGAATGGTAAAGGGTGTGGGGATTGCAACAGACCTTGAAACCATCCAAGAATTGTCGAGAGTCCACTTAAAAGGTAAACTTTAAATCTATTTTAGAAACTCAATTTCCAACTTAATAAACATATGAATCATTTGAACCTAAAATGTGTATCATTTAAGGCAGTGGTTCTTAACATTTATTTTTTTCATGTACCACTAATGTGTATTACGGATCAGTCGCGTACCAATGAACTATTAAAAATGTCACTGGGCTAGAGCTATGTCTCGGAGTAATAAAGTAGTAAAAATTACAAATGTTTTTGAAAGTATCTGTTATTTATTTTTTAAAAAAAAGCTACAAAATTCTTAAAGTCCAAAAATTCAGCGAGAAGGATGGTGCTGCATACTTGAAACAAGCGAGGGGATGTAGGGTTCAGTTGTACTTAATTTTAAGCGCAAATTTGGGTCAAGATTCCGTTTTTTATGAAATTTATTTTATACTGTCACCATAGCAGAAAATCCAGTTTCGCAAAGATATGTGGTTGCAAATAGAATTAGAAACAACAATGCTTTTCTGGACAGCGATGGATATTCATTTTTAGCCTTTAGCCAAAATTCACCAAACTTTAATTTGGTAAATTCCATTTTCAAACCTTCATCACAAGATAGTTCCATCAAACACTCTTTTTCGTTGTTAGTTAGGGTTCGAGGAATGTTATCGAAAATGAATGGATTTCTTATCGAAAGCAATTCAGAATAGTCTTCAAATAGTCATAAATAAGTTCCTCAAATTGAGGGGAAAATGTTATTATTGTCATGTATGCTTGCTTACCACCTTGAAAAGCTCTGCATACCACAGTTTGAGAACCGCTGATATAAGGTAAAGATTAAACTTTGACCCAACAAGGTTTAAACCTAGTCTCACAAAAAAAAGAGCATCATCTGTGCCTTAATGCCAGTTGATAGTTGGGAAGGGGGGCAATCACATTGGTGATTACATTTATTTTGTTTTATATTGTCTACCGCATCTTAACTAACTATCAGGGCTATCTATATAATTTACATTAATGAGGGTGGTAGAATTTTAAAGAGAAGAAAGTAGATAACCAGTCAAGAAAAAATCCCTTTGGTATATTCTTTCAGGTGTCAAACTCAGACCTTCCCATCATTGGTAAATCTGATCAGACAAGGTTGATGCCTTAGTCTGCATGGTCACGAATAAGTCTATTTAAGATAATTTATAGTGTTGAGAGACATTTTATTACCAGGCTATGTGATTGAATGCTCAAACACTCCTAGGAGCTGCCCATAAACTATGTTATGCTAATTATTTTTTTACCCCATTCACCTCCTCCCTTGTTACACATCACAATTTTGTGAACCTCCCCTCTCCCTTTCTAATATTATATCACATTATCATGCACACGCAACCCTCTATTTAAATAGTATTTTTAATTGTAGAGCCTATATAACCCTTTTATTGTAAACGTGTTCGCCAAGCTTGACGATCGAAGATGACGAGTCAATCATTGTTTATCTGTAAGTGTGAAGAGTCAGGTTATTAGCACAGAATGCTGCCCAATACACTTAAGTGTAATGTGACGTCACACATTATCTGACTCTCCCTCTTGTTATGCTTGGTCCTGCTGAGCACTAATCCCCCCATCCCCCATGGACAGCCCCTTACCAAGAATAAACAGATGGAATTTTATTTTTCTTAGAGCATCTAACAATAACTATCTTGGACTCTTGTTTTGTTTTATAAGAGGGTTTTCTTTAAGTTTTTTTACACTGCAGTTTTGAGAAGACCTCTTAAGGTATCAAAAGGATTCTTCCTCAATGAAAATCCCCTGGGTTACACATACTGTTTTTGTCAATGATTACAGCTTACACCAAGAAAGTTATCTCAATGTTAGTGTAATTTTTTTAGCCCCGCTTATGTACTAATTACGCTAATAGTTTTAGGGATGAGGAAGGTTATATTTAGTGTATCCCCTTTTGTGTAGGGGGAGAGTGAAAAAGCATTTTGGAAAATAAAACCTCAATACACCCGACAGAGTTGAACATTGATCTCCCTCTCCTCGGCAGTCTACTGCAGAGTTATGCCTTAGACCATGCGACCACCGAAGCAGGTGTGTTAGGGTGATTGACTTTGATCATATATTTTTTTTTATCACGGTGAGGTTCACTCAGGACATTAATTTTCTCAATTGGTGGTTTTCTATCTTTTAATTTGATAAAAGCTTGTGTATGTTCTAAAAAATCCTTTTTGTTTTTTCTGTGTCCTTAAGATATATTTAGTGCAGGGCCTGAGATAATGTAAATCTTGAACAGTTATTAAAATGAATAGCACAAAATTTAAAAACTAATCTTAGATTAATAATTTGTTTGTTTTTAAAATATACTTACAATTTTTCCAAACAGTGGCGAAGAGAGAAACATAATCAGTGCATAAAAGCTGAAGACAAAACCAGATATAGACTCCGACATTCCTTTGGCAGATGCCTGAAAGCAGTAAAATAAATTCAAATATGATAAAAGTCCCTGCCTATCAAAACTTGTCAGTAAATATAGGTATGTATTGTAAACTAAAAGCAAAATAAATAACACATCACAAATAGCCATTAAACAACATGACACCACTTTAAAACAATTTAGCTACTAGCCCGGTCAATGAAATACTTATTTTAATATTTTAAATATGACAACGCACCTCTTTTTAGTGCATTAGAAAGGTCTTATATTGTCTTACAAATGGCAGCAATCACTCAATTTGAGTTAAAATTGGACTTTCCCCGCCTTTTTCTACCACACTCTTCATATGTAGATAAGGAAAAGTGGTCAGAAAACAATAGCAACGTACATTTTCTATCAACTATAGTATATAGGTCCACAATATATCTAGCTAGTACATCATTAATGTAGGGCTTATGGTTGAATAATTGTTTAAAAGCATTATTAAAAGATAAACAAGACTTTTTGACAATAGTTAAATAGTGCGAAAATCTGATACCTAAGCTCCACCGGTAGTGTATCTGACTACTAAACTAAGGGTCATGGATTCAATTCTTTATATGCCTGAGAAAGTTTGAAATGTTGGTTTCCAATTCCACAGTGATTAAATGATGTCTATAATCTGTGTGTTGTGTCTGTTCTAAATTTAGGTTAAGTCTTGTGCTGATATTCCTAATCAGTCGGTTCAGACAGTGCAAGTTAAATACCTGAAATGTATACCAAAAATCGAGTGGAGTGTAGAAATGCTATTCATGCGTCCTGTTTGGTATTTGTTAGAGAGTTATGAGGGGTTTTAAAGATTTTTATTGCTTAGGATTACTTTTATTTTTTCAAAATTATTTTTACCATAAAAAAAAATTTGCATTTCATCAGAACATCTGTTCAAAATACTTACTTTAGGCCGGACTAACTAGTCACAATCATTCTGGTCAGCCACCAGGATTCAGAACTTGTAAGTAAATGTCTGCATTTTTATTCATTATAAGAAACCTTAACACCAGCTAATCATATCATGTTTCAATCTTTACCTTATATATCATTTATCAAATACCACCACACAGCAATACTTTGGTATCCTCAGAACAACCTTAAACAATTTTGATAAGTCATAACAAAAATTATTATTGTAAGCTTTAATAGTACTCGAACACACTCTCCATGGTGTAAGCCTGCAAGCAAGCTACACCGACCGAGTGGCCGCCACTATTAGTAATGATAGTGCCAACATTGGTGGCAAGAGGGTGTCATCTGGTCAGCACAATGAGCGTTAATCTCAGTGTTCTAAACCAAATTTGCTACTTATTTATTCAAGTAGCTCCTAATTTTCCTCATGGGGTTGAGTTTGACCCTGTTCCAGACCCACTGCTTCACAGATAAATTTTGGAAGCACCGGGGACCAAACCCGGGATCTCTGGATCTGTAGTCAGGAACTCTGACCACTAGACTTCAAAGGCAGTCGAAAGTATTAAATACTCTTTCACCACTAATTATAGTAGAGAACATTAGTGTTTGCATAATTTTATTTAGGAAATTGAAAAAAATTGGCGTAAAATAAAAACGTTATCTTATAAACCTTAGTACCAGTACCTATATTAAAAAATAATGATGTGAAATGTAATATGAATAATAAATATATTTTTTATCATTAAGTATGTGATATATATATTATTACTAAGTGTAATATCAAATGTGTGAGATAAAGAGTCTTTTTAAAGAAGTAAAATATCATTTTTAAGACAAATTTCATTGTAAACACAGCATTGATTGAATAAATCTGAGATATTTCTTACTCAGGTAGCACTTTATTTTAATACTAACACTCATTTTACTATGTATACCTACTATTTTTATAGCTGACCCCTATAAAATATAAATTTACGCATGATAAAAGACGAATGAAACAGTGAATAGCCAAAAATAATTTATTTTAAATTCTAGGTTTAAGTTTATAGTGAGATCCTTTAAACATTCCAGCAATAAGACAAATATTTTTACACAGGATTCTGGCAATGTGTGCGAGACGCTGATCTCAAATCAAATTTAAATATTTTATTTGTGAGACTACAGTACTAGTATTGCTCATTTTCATTCAAGTGTATAGGTATTACTAATATAGAACCTAAAAATAAAACTTGTTTTTTAATATCAATGGATAAGAATATGGTGAACGAGCAGTAGTGAACATGAAATTCGGTTCTGTGTAACCAGCATAGAAAGCGGAGCTGTACACCCTTTAGTAGGATGTTCACAAATCACTCATTCGTGTTTGATTGTGCTTCAACTAATATTGTCGGTTTTTCAGCGAATCATCAAAGGTTATTCATGTAAGCTCCTGATATATTTTATTTCAGTGTGACAAGGTACTAAGTCCAGTTCACATTAAGTGATCAAGTTCAGTTGTGTTTAACCTAGTTTCCTTCTTGCTGTGTGTAGAGAGTGAATTATTTTTGAAATAGAGTGGACCTTCCTACAAAGCAACACCAACTCAACTTCATCGTCTTACTCTACTCCTTTATACCAAGTTACACACTCAGTTAAACTAACTAGGCCCTATCAAAAAACTTACCAAATCATACCCACACATATCCTGCAAACTCAAGAATCAGTAATGAATGGCGTCTGATCCAGAGCTGTTCTCACTTGTTCTCTCTAGTGTAACTGCACCTGTTCAGTGCCGATCGTGAGCATATGTGAATGTTACCAGTTCAGTCTAAGCCTAGTTTTTGAGCAAATTTGTTATGACAACTGCAATTCCCAAAGAAATACACAAGAAACGAGTATCTATTGAACAACATTTTAATTTACAAAATGATTTTCTATATGTAAAAGTCGATAGGCTACATAAAACTGACCTCCTTAGGAAAAAACGGTGCCATGATTGACATAGAACAGAAGCTGAGAAAATCAACAAGTGCAAGAGATGTAAGCGTAAGCTTCTGACTTCGTGTGAAGTGCCGGAGATGTGCTGTAACAGGACGTCTTTGAGTTCGAAGTAATCTTTCTCGTATTCGACGAATTTCTGCAGCAGTATAGTCATTTATATGACATGCTGACATTGAATGACTGCGAACATACTGTTTTCTTCTTTTACGTAAAATAGCAGTGTCTATAGCATCTTTCCTATAAGATGAATTTACATTTGATGTAGGTGTATATGGAACAATTTCGTTTTGATTTATTTCTATGGCACCATTATGAGGTATTTTTTTATGTTTTGATGATTCATGTCTTTCTATATCTTCCATCAACGCTAATGGATGCTATGAAGATTGTATAATAGTTTATTTAATGCTAAACACAACGGTCTCACTAGGTAAGCTATACATTTGTGTACAAAAAGTGTAGTGAATGTACAATGTATATTAGATAAAATTAAATTATTTTAGCCTAGGTAGACAAGTCCCTAGTCTTATGATTATTGATAAGATTATAATCATAAAAGTTCCAAGCTACTTGAGTTTATCTATACACAGTACTTATCAGTCTTCTTAAAATAAAGGAACCTATTTACATTAAACTAGAGTACTGATACAAACAGCAGACGAAACAAAAGTCACATAAGAGAAAAGAAGTTTGCAGTTTTGCAACATTAAAAATCAAACAGCTTAGTATTTAGACCATGGTCTAAGAAATCTAAGGAGCCAACCATGCGCTGTGTGTATATGTTTTTGTTTTACATAAAAAAAGGGTTTGTCGATAATCTCAGCACAAAATCCATGCAAAATTATTCAGTAATAATTTTAACTGCAAATGATGTTTAATACAAAAATAGCTCAGATTTTAAAGAGGCGTTTTATAACATTTTGTTCCTGAAAAGTCATTATCGTATTATAGTTCTTATAGGTGCCGCAAGAGACCAACACTGTTCTGTTCTTCGTTGTTCTCAAAACATGGCGATTAAATTGTCGGATGGTTTTATGAAATTATGAGTGACAGATTTGTGATGATTTTGGACATATTTTACTCTATGATAGCGTAAAGAAGATGTCTTCGTTACACTTCGTCGTTCATCCTCTTCCAGGAACGGAGGATCAACTAAATGATAGGTAAAACATGATTTATTGTGCTCTATCCTTGGGTTGTAGGACCTAGCTAGTTCGCCAGGAGGCATTATTCATGGCCGATTTATAAAATGACGGAAACTAAAATGGAAACTATTTTTTTTTCCTTTAATTATCCCCACTAATACTATTTCTAGACTATTTTATCATAGTTATTAAACTAATCGCTTAGGTTTTCATAAGGGTGTGTTCGGACTAAAGGTAGATGATTTACGGGCGTAAATATGGTGTAGGCCTAAGCAGGCTGCTACGGGTCTGCTATTCTAGAACATTTGCGTAATTAAAATATAAAATCTTGGTCCTGAACGCCTATGGTGCAACTATCAAGGAATCGTCGATTTAATATTCATTTGAAAGTGTGTTCATGTTTATTAAAAGTGTTATTAGGTTTGAATTAACAGCCCATAGACTTGAGATAGGCCTAAAGGGACAATTTTTATACTAAGTTTTTGGTTCATTGGATCTTATTGTTCACTCATTCTATGCCACATTTAATATTTATAGATGAAGATGAATCTCACTATATTCGCCAATATTTGTTTGGTAAGAGAATGGAAAATCAATCATGAAAAATGCTTCTTGGTATAGGCCTACATATTAAATTATAAAGCATGGTAAGCAGATTAGTAATTGTATACAACAAATACTATAAAAGTCATATCCTTAGTGCATGGTTGAATTTTGAAGCAGGGCCTCCCAGATCAGGGTTGCAAATGCAAATAATTACACCACTACTGTGTAATGTAGTGTGGGGCTATTGCCCTATATTCCTTCCCTGGAAAAAGTTTGGTTCTTTCTAGATTTATTTCATCACCCTCTGTAATACTATAAATATGTAAATATAAATAAATTAAAATTGATAGAAACAATCCATAGTATCCTATAGTCAAAATTCATTAGTTGAAAGCTATAATGGGTATGGGTATGGGCGGGGCTAGATTATGACAATTACCTAGACTCGTTATTTCGATCAAGGGGTCGCCGCCGGCTGTCACTCGACTTGGAATTAAAGACTTTCAAAGAAATTATTTCTGTTGGCCTATATCTAGGTATATTATTTATCCTCGATTAAATAGGCCCACTGGTACGTAGGCATATATTTCCAAATATCTTCCACCTAGATTGGTGGTTGCATAGAATAAGGTGTCATTCTCTTAACACATTGGATTGCCGGTGAAAAATCAGGCTGATTGTGGTTTACTGGTTTACTCTAAATGGTTCCCCATTCTCAATACATTTCCTCTAAATTCTACCTTTCTCATACCTAACCATTAGAGTAAATATGTTGCTAGGCCGAACAGATATTCTGTAAGTAGTGAATAAAAAAGTATTTGTCCCAGGTATTTTATGCGCTCCATTTTCTTTGTCCTTTGTGTTCTACACCCTCCATTTTCTTTGTCCTTAGTGCTTACACTCCATTTTTTCTTTGTCCTTAAAATATTATCACTTGGGAATAAATCGGGCAGGCAGTAAGATGTGTGGCACACACACTAATGTAGTAAATAGGCCAAATGACTTCTTCAAATAAATTAAAGAACAGTAATTCTTAAATTCCATAAACTTACAACCATTATAAATTCAGATAACTTAGGTCTGTGGTCTAGTGGTAAGAGTTTCTGGCTACAAATCTAGAAGTCTCAGTTCGATCCCCGTGCTTACAAAATTTATCTGTGAAGCATTGGGTCTGGAACGGGGTCAAACTCGGCCTCGTGAGGACACATGAGGAGCTACTTGAAGTGACAGTTCTGGTTTAGAAAACTGAGATTAACGGACGGTGGGTTTGCTGTGCTGACCACATGACACCCTCTGTCTGCAAAAGTTGGTACTATCATCACTAACGGCGACGGCCATATAGTTCGCTTGTGGGTTCACACCATGTAGTTTTTTTATATAGGCCCTAGCCTATTTTATTGAGTTAGGTAGGTACCAAGACCTTTAAGGTATAGGCCTTAACTGGTGTATTTTTGTATTTTAGCTACAAAATGTTACAAATGGGCTATAGGCTATAATACTGCTCATTCGTGAGTAAGAACCAATTATAATTTTATGATGAACTTAAAAACCAGGCCTCAGACCAGTAATTTAACACTTAACTGAATATTAATGTTATAATGAATGAATTATAAGAAAGACTTTTAACATTTAGTTACTATTTGTATTTTCTACTAATTGGCCACTATATTTCCTCTTATGTTAATTTTTCCCAAGCTTTAGATTCGAGACTTGGGATTCAAAGTTAATTTGAATGTTTGGATTTGTAAAATAGTGGATTATACCCAACTCTAAATATAATATAGGCCCTGGTTAAAGAAGGAAATGCCAACACTTATTTAACAAGACACATTCTATTGAACACACTGAATAATGGTTTAAAACTACAATTTTCACGTTCGACAGTTTGGAAACTGCTGTTCTAAATACAATTTTCAACTATATAACTAGGGGAGGACTGCTCCAAATAACTTTTAGGAATATTCATATAATAGTGTCTTAGAATAATAACCATATTGTGGCATACCTAATAAATATATTAATGCACCAAGTCCTTCATATTATTTAAACCAATATTTGGACAGTAATTTATTATTTTATATTAAAAAAATCTATGATGTGAGCCTTTAAATGAGCTATACCGACCAAACGGCCGCCGCCGTTAGCAATGATAGTGCCAATGAGCATGAGCCCTTTGGCCGCTAATCTGTTTTCTAAACTGGAACTGCTACTTCTTTATACGAGTAGCTCTCATTTGTCCTCGCAAGGTTGGGTTTGACCCCTTTCCAGGCCCATTGCTTCACAGACACATTTTGGAAGTGCCCGGGGATCAAACCCGCCCTGAATCTGTATGCAGCCACTAGACCACAGAGGCGGTCGTTATTTGTCTAGGCTTACAAACTAATATAATTTAAACAAACAGGTAGTACTTACTATTTTCTGTGTATTAAATTACCCCTTTAAAAAACCCCAATCATTAAGTTCTTGAACTAATAACTTATTTTTGTATGACTACTATCTTGATGTATGCATACATTTAAAACAATTGAGAGTGGTTTAAATCTAATTCAATAATGTTTTTAATAAAAATTAAATTGTGTATTTGTTTATGACTTGCAATTTTTGTTTTTTGAGTGTTGACCATCTTAATTTAATTTCAAATTTAAAGTTGTTATTTGAAGCTTTATATGTTTTGATAGTTTGCTTAAAAAGTTTCCACTTTGGAACAAATAGGTAACTTAGGCCATATTGAGGATATGTTTGGGTTAGGCCTAAGTTTAGTTTTACTATAGTTTTGGTATCACTTAGTGGAGAGTTAGTCACTCACCATTTAAGGAAACTGACGAGGTATCTGAAATATTACCAATATTCAGATGTTGCGCTTAGGCAAAATATTGGTAAAACCATTAACAATACACGAGTATTGTGTTCACTGGAATTGACACAAAACTATTTTCTATCATATAGCCTATAGATTTGTAAACATAGCATAGTTTAAACATTAAATTTTTCCACTCTGAAAAGTCCATAAATTCCACATATTTTGGTTGATAATAATTAAGAGCTAATGCCTAGGAAACAAAAGGTAAATGGTTATAGGAGCTTACAGATCTTTGTGAATCTTATGATGTAATTTAATAAGGGGGGATCACAACACCTTGTATTCACGTTTTATTTTCCTCCGCCCCTGTTTGCTCTTTTGCCGGGCAGCTTCACCCAGTAACGTTATAAACCAACTTGGTTTCTGTCGTTTATAAGTTCACGCTAATATATTCTAGCACCCTAAGATCTATGTATAATGAAAGTACCTTTTATTGTTAAATTCACTTTCCTATCCAAAGGTTCTATTGCTGTTGATCTAGTGCCTACTTTGAGCAGATTCACATCACCATGCCAATTAAATGTTCTCACCTGTAAGTTGTCCAGGACTTACACTTTGGATCAATAACTCAATACCCACAGTGTTCATCCTTAATTTATTAATACGGATCAGCTACCCACTGTAATTGATCAGACATCTCATACCTTTAGTAACACACTGTAAAAATAGCCGTTGCTATCTAGGCCTTTCAAATTTTTCATACTTTTAGTAACACACTGTTAAAATGGTTGTTGATATCTACGAAATTTCTCATTCTTTAGTAACACACTGTAAAAATGGCCATTGGTATCTACCAAATTTAGCAGTAATCTCGTTCTTTTTAACTGTAGGCCTATTTTAGTTTTCCTGACTTGGAAACACCAACCTGTATTATAGCTTTGTTTTATAACCTGACACTTATAAATTTGATAATTTGGATAAAATATGTTTATTGAGATATTATAGGCCTATGCATGTTTTCCTAGCACTATAATAATACATTATATCTGCCAATATTGTAGCTACGGTAGGTAGAACCCTGTAAAAAATATAAACATATTTTATTTGCATTCAAACATCAACATTATTTTACTATATTATTAGTATTATATTTTAGATGTTGATAACTAACATATCTAATAGTTTTACCTTATTTATGAGTATATTCAAATTGCTTTAGTAACTGTCAAAAAATTTTTTTTATTGAATGGGACTATAAATACAGTGACCATACGTCCCGAAAAAATTGGGACAGTCCCTATTTTAAGGGCTGCGTCCTGAATAACAACCAAAATGTCACGAATTGTCCGACTGATGGAAAAAGTTTGTACAGTAAAGTAAAAATATTGAAATCATTAGATTTATAGTATTTTACTTTTATTGAGAGTATCTGAATAAACTCAATGTGTTTTTGCCTTTGCACTGGTGGTGGCGGGGCGGATGCTACCCCTCCTTTTCACGACCTTTCAAGGTCGCGCGAGCTCCCGTTTTCAGTTTTAAACTGAGTAGTGACAGTCAGTGACTGTGCTTTTCTATTTCGCTTCATCGTGTTTTGTTTTTTGCATTTTATGCCGTGATTTGCTACTTCGAAAGGAGTGGTAATAGCAAGCAAATCGCAAAGAAAGAAGCGAAAAAATGCAAATGTTTGTTTAATGATGTGTTACAAAAGGACTATCCCTTCTTAAAGAAATGTGAACAAAACCCACATGTTGCATTTTGTACTCAATGTTCAAGTGAGATTAATATTGCTCATGGTGGCCGATCTGACATCAAGCTTCACTTGAAGACTAAAGCATACTTGGCTGGAGTTAATGCTGTTGCGATGACATCTTCAATGAGTAACTTCTTTACTAAGAATAACTGGGCCAAAAATGAGATTGTAGCAAAAGAGGCAGCTCTTGCATTTCACATAATAAAACACAATCATAGTTTAAGATCGTTAGATTGCACATCTAAACTTATTTCCACATTATTTGAGCTAAAATATTCTGCTGCAAGAACAAAAAGCGAAGCCATGGTAAAAAAAAACTTTGCTCCAAAATGTCGAAGACAGTTATTGCAAGAATTGAGTGAAACGTCTTGTTTTACAGTAATGGTTGACAGCTCAAACCATGGCGCTGAAAAACTATTACCATTCGTTGTGAGATATTTTCATATGCCTACTAGTAAAAATGTCAAAGTTTTAGCGCTCAACACATTTCCAGGTGAAACAAGTGATCAACTGGATGACCGTATTTTCTGTTTTAAGTCGTAATGAACTGGTCAAGAAATTAATTGGTATGTCTGCAGACAACACCAATACAAATTTCTGGGGTGCAAAAAGAAAAGGCTGCAATAACCTCTTTTGTAAATTATCAGCAAGCACTGAAAAATCCTTAGTTGGTGTAGGTTGCATGGCGCATGTTGTCGATAACTGCACTAACAGTGCTGCTGATACGCTTCCTGTTGGTGCCGAGGTAATAATTGGGAAACTAAGTATTTTCACATTTACACTGTGCGAGTGGCAGAACTGAAGGAGCTCTGCGAATACATTAACATAGAGTGCCAGAAACTGTTGTCTTATTCGAACACATGATGGCTTAGACTGCTACCTGCTTTGGAACATGTTCTACAAATGATGGAGCCACTCAAAAGTTATTTTCTGTCCCAAGCAAACCCTCCTGTGGTGTTAAAATCATTTTTGAAGACCCAAATGGAGAATTGTGGCTATGGTTGAAGTTGTATAAAAGATGGAAGGAGATAAATTATCAGAAATAGAGGCAGCACATGAATATTTGATTTTACATAAAAACTTGGTTGACAGAATAATCTTCATTTCTACCAATGAAAGTTAAAGAGCTCCAGAGAAAAAACGCTGCAGTACAAGGTTGTGATACCCGATACAATACCTGAAGGTGTAAAGTGGTCAGGTCTCTAGACCATTTCTTTTAAATAACTAAATTAGTTTGACATTATTTACATGGTAATAGGATCATACTGAAGTACTAAATTTATAACACCTTATTGTTTTCCATTTGTCTAGGCCTAATTTAAGCTATATGTTAGAATCAAATGTTTTAATCATATCTAAGTGTGGGGTTTAATATTAAATATAAGTTGTCTAAATCTTAACCAAAGTTGTAAGCAATATTTGTTTTAAATTTCAAATCATTAACTTCATTTTTCGGCCTTTAACTTTTAAATCTAGTATTATTCATTTTCGTAAAGTCTTTGTGGGAATCTTAGCTTCATCTAAATTTATTACTTTTACTTTTCACTTGCTTTTTAATCTTATCAGTACCCGGAAGCTGTGAGGTGCACCTGTGTCTTGCACGTGTGGCCTCACAGTGGAAAGGGAAGGTTTGGCGCGAACTGCTAGCCAATCAGCATCCCCGAGTAAGCGTCTGTTTTTGACCCTAAGTAGAAGGGAAGCGTCAGACGCAAGGCACTTTCGGTTCAGCACGCGAGTCGTGAAGACGTGCTGGAACACTTCCAAATTAGCACGCGAGTTGATAGGACGTGATGGGAGATTGTTTTTGATCAGCACGCGAATATAAAGGACGGGTATTGTAAAGTTCTAATACGTGCTTAGAGATGGGTTGGGGGAAGACAAGGCCATGTGGCTGAAGGCCCACGGCATTTATTATTTTATCATCTTTTCATGTAATAAATATACTGTTTCATCTTTACCTTAAGTAAACTCGTATCAATGTCTTAAATGTTTCTCCATAATAAAACTTCTACTTCACAAGTTCCATTTCTTTAATATGCGACGTCCTCTACCCCCACCATAATGTTAAGTTACCCCGAGATGCTCTATCTATCAAACAAACTGACTGCCGTGGACCGATGAATAGCTGAGAAGGTGAGGAGTCAGGGTGACTAGGTACAAAGGATACTGTGTGTTCTTTCTATGACCACTCTATAACCTATTTAGATCTCTGGAAGTCAAATGTAGAACGTTTAAGTAAACTATGTTGGGTTGATTTGAAGAAAGTTGAACTCTCTTTCAAGAAAGTATGCCACCCATTTCATTTGACAGTTTGTTCAGCAAACTAAGTGTGCTGAACTCATAACTCTCAAACAGTACTTTGACAGAATGGGAAAAACAGAAGATTTCGACAGAGCAAAGGTTTTTGACTATGTTCCAGGACTTGAAAAATGAGATAACTGTTTATAATCTTAAGATGTTTGTGGAGTTTGTTCTTTCCTTACCAGAAACCAACGCTTCATTTGAGCGGGCATTCTCATTGATAACCAACTTTTGGGGTGCTAAAAATTCCTCATTGTTTACTGCTTATGTTAAAACACTTTTAGTGGTACAAATGAACTGTTCACAAACGTCGTGTACAGAAATGGATGAGAACATTAAGAAAAACACGAATCTGTTAAAAGCTCTGGCCTCATCGGATAAATATGATAGGAGGTAACCCAAACCATCATCTTCATCTGTCAGGAACACTGAAAACGGTAGAACAAAAAACTTAATTTTAATAGCCTATTATATTTTTACAAATTAAATTTTCTCAAAACTCTTATTATTTAAACTTTAAAATTACTTGTTACTGTGAGCCATTTAGTCTTAAAGATTGAGATTAATCCAGTAGTTTTGACTACCATTTTTATGTAGCCCATATTTCTTTATAACTATGACATATTATTGTAATTTATGGTTTTTTTTAAATTGCTAAAAGTAAAAAAATAATCTTGGAATATGTTTGTTCTTACTTATGCTTATGCCTTATGTTATGCACCTATGCTACTTTTGAAAAATGTTGCCAATTTGTCTTGATTTTCACTGTCAGAAAAATGGTTACTGTGACTATAATATGACACTTTTGATAACCATATGGCAAATGATGTGTTAAAACACTAAGAAAGGTGTTTTAAAATTCCCACTTATACAAAGGCAACTTTATTAAATATAGACTAGTTGAAAAACTACACCTGAATACTCATTTCAAATCTGGGACCATTGGCTTTGTGTGCCAATTTTCTACCACTAAGCTATGCAGGGATTTTCCTGTGCTCAGGGTGATTGTTCACTCAGAACTAAGGCAGAATCTGTGATGGATGTGTGAAATTGTCAGCACTATACTATTACCAATGATTATTTCAACCAATATTTGAAAAGTGTTTAGCCTAAATAAGTTAATTAGGCTGGTCAAATTTGCTATTGTCATTGAAATCCCAAAACTGAAGGAGGTGATAGAAATCATGATCAGTTATTTCTCAAAACGTGTTGATTAATAATTTTTAGCTAGAAAAGGTCCAAGGTACAAATTCTGTTTAATTGGTTGCATGCAAAATATTAAATAAAACTTTTACTAGCTATACATTTTATTCAAATGTGATTATAATTATAGTTAGCAATATAGTATTGCATACTCGATATCTAGGCCTATTACATATGCAATATTTTGAAAGAGTGACAGGGTATTAAACTTTAACCTAATCTTAAACCATCCCATACAATATACATACTCTTCAGAATCATACCTAGAAGTAAGAAAGGTGTGAAATGTCCTTTGTTGTTGTCAAACAACTAGAGGAGGCAATCCATGATGTTCTAACTAGAAAACTATCAACTAGAGTAGCTGCTAGAATTTATGGAATCTCCAAAACCACATTACTTTGCCACCTTAAAGAGCATTGTTTGTCTGGAAACCCTCAAACTCTAAAATAAGGGTAAAACAAATATTTACAGACAATGAAGAACCAAAACCAAAATAGAAACAACGATTTTGGCATACCAGTTTGCCAAAAAGATTGATTTTTAAAAAAACTGATAAATGGTATGAAGATTCACAAGCAGAAAAAGAGTGGTTAAGAGGTTTCTCTCATAATCATAAAACATCTTTAAGAAAGCCAGCAGGGTTAGTCTGACCGCATGGGAATGTTTGGCAATGTCACTTTTGTCGGCTCGAGTCTTGGCCACTACGCTTTACGACGTGTTGTCGTGAAAAGTTAGCGAAACAGTGGTTCTGTCCGAAGATCGCTTTGCGACGGGAAGGACACTGTTGCCATGACAACCAGTAATCAACAGTATTTGGTTTTCAACACTATTTATTTAAGTTGGCAACATATTTTACCCAGAGCTCATCAGAGGTTGTACCTTGGACCACTACAAAATACCTTGGACCAAAACAAATCTAGAAATTTGATTGTGCCTAAAATCTTTCTTTGAAAATTCATGCGAGTTTGCAAAATAAAACTTTAACCCAAGAGGTTAAATATATATATTGACACCTCTTAAAATATTTGGGTAAGAAAAAAACCTGTTAAAATTGGTCTAAAGTAAAACACCTTCCCCCCTACATACAATTCTAAAATAAACAAAACATTAACGTAAAACGTAAGCTTGATTCTTAAAAAGATGATTTAAACTTATTTTACTGTTCATTGATAAATGATTACACAAATGTGAAAAACTAGGCCTAAGATAAAAGGGTTAAAAATGACACTTTTTAGTTTTTGAAAAAGTCTTTGATTGATGACTGCTTCTCCCTTTTAGCCCTCTTCCGCGACACAATGTTCCTCCACTTATGTAAGCAGAAGCTATCAGCTGGCATCGCTTCCTCCTGCTGACTAATGTACTGGAGTGCGCCTCATTCATCATGAACCCTTCCGAATGTGGGATGAAGATTTTTCCTGCCATCCTCTTCTTCTATTACTTCTCTCTGTGTCACCATTTCCACAATACCGGTGTCAGTTATTTCATCAACTTCATCTTTGCAATCCATTCTCTAATGTTCTCTGCATTGACATCGGCACAGCCCGGTACATTTTCCAGCAACAAAAAAGTTTATCGGTTTAATGTTCCACTTGGGTTTCACACACAGGTTCAAGCTTGAAATGTCCACCTTCATGGTTCAAAAGAATTTTCCAAGACCTTAACAAGTGATATGTTTGGGATCTCTTACCATGCTTCGGCCACCCACCTTATGACATCTAGCACGTCAATCTTTTTTAGAGTGGTTAAGTAGTCTTCATTATTATCATTTGCTGATATCAACTAACTGAGAAGATGCCGGCAATACTTCTTAATCATTTGAAGGACGCCCGGGTCCAATGGCTGACAAACTTACATTGGTTGGTAAAAATAAAGCTTTGAAGTCTCCATCTGTGAGTTCATCCGTGACCGGGTGCAAAGGTGCGTTGTCAAGAATTAGTACAGCTTTTCTTGGCAAATTGTTGTCTTTAAAATGTTTTTCTACAGTTGGTACGAATTAATTTTGGAACCAGGTTTAAAGATTTCTGAATTCATCCATGTTTTCTTTTGATGTGTGTAATATATGGGTAGTGATTCCTGATTTTTCAGAGTTTTAAAAGCTCTAGGTTTCTTTGATTTTGCTATTAAAGTCAACCTAAGCTTATGGTTGCATTACTGCAAGCCAAGATGGTGACTCGTTCCTTGCTTTTCTTGTATCTTGGTGCAGCGGCTTGTTTTTTGATGCAAGCGTTTCTGTAGGGAGCATCTTATAATCTAAACCAGGTCTCATTGCAGTTGTACAACTGCTCCCCAGAAACTCCCTCCTGTTCACTAAGCTTAAAAAGATGTATTTGAACAAAGGTACAATCCTCTTTTTCAGCAGATAAAGCCTCTTCACTTATATGGTAATCTGCAGCAATTTAACCATCCATTACTGGCAGTAAATTCTGAATCTTATCCTTATAATAGTCGCTTAAATTTCAATGATTTTTCCTGCAACTATCGGCCCAGTAACGGGCAAGACTTTACTTCTTTATGCTTACCTTTCAGCATGGTTTTTCTTACTTTATTCCACTTCCACTGGCTTGGGCACACACCATTTTTCAATTTCTGATTAATTTTTCTTGCAGTCACCATCTGTACTTTTCCCAATTCCAAACTCCGAAGCAATAGTTTTTGCCGCAACCTCAGAGTCCAGTGCTTTATAGCGGTAGTTTATCCTCCAAAGCACTACAACCTTTTTTCGTTTATCACCCATTTCATAATCTTCAATAAAAAACATGAAGCACACCAAAAAACAATTTGCGAACATAACCAGGAACAGCGGCAAACATATTCCGCACTTGTTGACCTCCGATACACAACTTAGGAAACAAAGAGGAGGTAGCAGGCCGGAGGGAAACCTGCACTTTTCATGTTGTAACTTGTGTTTTTTACACGGCACATAGGAGGATTGTAGATTGTGCCAGACGCCCGCTTTGAACTCCTTGGCCAAGTAATATGTATTTATTACAAATAAATTTTTAATTAGGCTGGAGCGTACGGATTATTGTAATAATACTTTTCATGTTACTTTTCCCAAATATAATAATTAGAAACTAATTTCAAATATGTATTTTCCTTGATTCCATTCATTTCCATTTAAACTTTTAGTTCTCTGTACTTTTAACTATTTTATTTTATTAAGTGCTATTTGCCATCATCCACAGAACAAAACAACATTTTATTCAGTGCTATGAAATGTATTTTAGTTACATCATGAAGGCAGGGCATGCCTCACATAAGCAAGGTCATTAAAATGTTTTTTGGCGAGCGTTGAGAGGTAAACAAATCTCTCTGCTTTTGTCATTTATTCTGTGTCGCATGACATAACATTTTTACTATCTAGCTAGACCATTAGTTCTCAAACTGTGGTTCGTTACATGTCCGGTGGTCCACAGACAGTACAATTAGGGGGGATAGAAAGTACATAATAAATTCTAAAAATATAGTATACTAATCAATATTTTGTACCACAAGCATTAATACCATCTGTATTAATTGTGCTTCTGTCCCCACTTGTTAGCAATTTTGTACTGTTATAGTTGTTAATTTAAGGTGAAAAGTAATTAGTAGGTTAAATAAAAGAAACATAATCAACATTCACATGTAGGAGCGATTAAAACCTCTTGGAAAAATATTCCTTGATATCTATCCAAATTCAAACTCCAACTGTCTTACTTAGTAAGCCAATAGTTCTAAAGTAGCGAAAACAGGGTTGCCACACAACGAGGAAAACATAGGGAATTTTTTATGTCTGGGAAAACACAGAATTTTGCAAAATCTTGGAAAAAATATCGGAATAGTTGTTAAGCTGAAACATTTAACTGAAAGCTTAAAATATACTCCTTAAACAAGGGTTGTGACGTGACAGAAGATATATTTCCCCATAAATCATCCTGTTTCAAATTTATCTTTAGTCATTTTCATGAAAATGAAATTTTATTACTCTTTTCTTCAATCTAAGATGCCTGGGAAAATGGGATTTCCTTCTGAAAACACAGAGAATTTGGCAGCAAGAAAATAGTGCCAACCCTGAATAAACATTATGAGGGTAAAATTATTTGTTGTGACCAACACTTTATCTATCACTTAATGGAGCTTTCAGGGAAAATGTGTTAACATGCTTAGTTTGTAATCATTAGTAACTCCAAATGCATATCTTTTGGGCTGTGTTGCAGGTTAAAAGAAGTCTCTGAGAAGTTGAATAGATTTGGGACTGCCACCCCGGCAGCATTAAGTAATCTTAAGGTTGCCGTAAAACGCATTGTCGTTGGACCGAACCACTTTGCTCTACTCCTCGAAGATGGCCATGTGTGTCGAGTTCCTTTTCCATTATATCTGACAGATTGGATCTGAGCAAGAATGATCCTACCAAAAGGTGTGTTTTAATTGTTAATAGAATGGGAATCGATAGAAAACTAATAGTTGGATGTTTATAATTTTTAGGTAATTAATTATCTATGTGCTTACAAGCAAATAAACCAAAAGGAAATATTTCACACAAGATTTTCCTTTTTGAGTTTCAAAGTAAGATATTATAAACGAAATATTTAATTGGTTATAGTACGGCTATTTATTAAATGCACAAAATTTCTGAATTTTAAAACACATGTTTTAGCACTCAAAAAGTACTAAAATCTTTAAATTTTAACTCACTAGTATTAATCCTAATCCTTCAAGTTTACAAACATAATTTTAAAATAGAATTTCTTTTGTCAAGTTGTTTGTAATATGTATTTGAATGTGGGTTCTAGCACCAGTAGCAACAAGGTTGGTAGCACCGGTGGGGCCGGTTCGAGCTCTAGCAGCCGCCAGCTCACCCGCACCAGAGCTCGAATCATGCGCTCCAACCCTACATTGCGCGGCACCCCAGGCGTACCCAGCAGTGGGTCTGGGGCCAGGGGAGCTCCAGGGGTCATCATTGGGGCGGGTAGCGGTACAGTCAGTGGAGCTAGTACACGACCCATAGTCCCTGCGCCCTATGTGCCGGAAGAATTGGTGTCCCAGGCTCAGGTCGTGCTTCAGGGAAAGAGCAGGAATCTCATTATTCGTGAACTACAGGTATTTAATCCTTCTACAGCTTTCATACAGGGTGTCTGCGGGCAGGGAAAACGTGGAAAGTCAGGGAATTTTATAATATAAGTTTTAGAGCCATTCTGTAATACTTTCTGTTTCTTAATATTAACATATTTGGTTAATATTACAGTGTTTTCAGTCATAAGATTTTTTTTAAAAAAAAACTGTGTTTATACTAAGGATGGTACCCTTGAACCTTATAATCCCTCGAATCTTAAGGATATTCAAAATAAGAAAAGATGTCGGATTCGGGACTCAAATTCTTTAAAAAAAATAGTTTTTCAATTAATATTGGTTTTAAAGTTCTAATGCTACTATTATGGGCTTAGAACCAACATAACAATTGGAAAAATTCAACAACCATCCCCCATAAATTTAACACTTAATGAAGGTATGAATTTTGTAATGAATGGATTATAAGAATTCAATGTTTCAACATTTTAGTTAGTATTTCTATTCTCTATTATTCCATTAATATTTATATTTCCTCAAGGTCTTTAATATTCTCAAGATTCGAATTTGAAAGTTAAATAAAAATTCAGATTCATAAATTAGTGGATTCGACACAACTCTAGTTTTTACATTACTATTTCTATTCTAAAGGGCTTTTTACTCACATATAAAAATAAATAATTTTCAGTTGTAGGCCTAATGGAAGCTTAGTAATGTGTAAGTTTCTTTAATTATAATTTTAAAATCATTTATATAACCATCAAGGCTTTACAAATTATTTAAATCTTTTAATTTTATAGTCCAGATTAATTTAAATAGCTAATTTTGATAGTTAAACATATAATTCTGACTATGTGAGACAAATATTTTTGTATTTGTATGTAGCGCACCAACTTGGATGTAAACCTGGCTGTGAATAACCTTTTGAGCCGTGACGATGAAGAGGGTGACGATGCGGATGATGCTCCCGACTCTTACGTCCCAGAAGACCTCATCTCCCTGCTCGATGGAGGATTCCATGCTGACCATTCTGTCATCATGATGCCGATGCTATGTTTTCGGAGGACATGTTTGGATACTCTGCCATGAGAAAGTAAGATATGTGATGGATCTTTATCAGATTGTTTTTCAGTTTTAACTAAGCTTCTTAAGTCAAGGTGCCTTGTAAGTAAAAATATATTGGTTTTATGTCATGGTTCTTAAACGGTGTAGAATTAATTAACAATATTGGTAAACGCTTCAGTGTTTGAATGGTCTAAATCACAATAAACCGGACTATGGATGACAGGAAGATCAGGGTTTGGATCCTTGTCGGGTGAGCGGAGGTTGGTTTTTTCCTAAATAGCTTTCCACTCTACCTCTAAACATATGTGGGTACACTTCCTCTAAATTCAACAGTTTTCATCCCTACTACATTAGTGCAATTCATATTTTGTACAACCCAAACGGGTAGAGAGATGCGGTGAAAAAAAAAATGTTGCTCTAACTTTTTTACGCTCATTTGTGTATTTTTATTGGATTTCTTAAATATTCAAATTATTTTATAATATCCTCTCAACATTCATTTAATACACTTTTAATTAAAACCAACTTATAATTCACTCATGACCTAAGTTTACTTGGATGACAGCTCAAAAAGTCACTAGAAATAGTCCCTAATATATCCCTACCCCAACAGCTGACATCTATCACTTTAGATCACTGCAATGGAAAAATATGGTAATATATGAATGTGATAGTTAACTACAGTAATTTTAGCCAATATTATTTATTTATTCATTTATTTGAGTTCGGATACAAAGCTTATTTATTGTTTTATTCCACTTAAAAAAAATATTATTCAAAGCACTTCCACAAAGGTCTAACGAAAAAGCTTCAAAATGGTGACCGAGGAATTTAAACCATGTGGTTAAACATGACGGAAACAAGTTTTTTTAAATGATGCACCCACGCAGTGGATAGAAATATTTTGTTCAGATAAATATTTTGAAATAATAAATAATCATAAAATAATGTAATATATATATATATATATATATATATATATATATATATATATATATATATAAATAAAATACTTCCCTTTCTCTTTTCCAAGTAAATACAATGTCTGTACTAAAAGGTATTGATGTGTGCACATATTACACATAGAAGTCACTTAACGTTCCAAAACGAAGAATAAGTAGGCCTACTTTTAATTATGTTTAAAATATTGTTTCGAGATAGATAAAAAGAAATGATTAAAAGTAATGAAATAGTATGATAAAGCTTAAGTTAACATTATTTTAAATGTAAAATATAACAGGTAATTAAAAAACTTACATTTATAACAAAAAGTGAATTTTTACAAGTGTTGGCAACCCAAAACTTAAACATATGATTTTTGAACTGTTATCCAATTGAAAACTTATCATGAACAGAGTCTAGTTGAATGGTAAGGCTTGATTAAATATTTGAATTTTGCGATCCACAGCCGTGGCAGCTCCAGTAGTCGTCGTTTGAATAGCGAAAGAGACAGAGATGCAGACAGAGACCGTGACAGGGACCGAGACAGCTTCTCTCGTTGGCGGGACCGCCAATACTTTGGTCCTAGGCGATGGTTAGAATCTGCTCTACGAGATTCCACTTGGGACAAAGAAGGTGTGCTGTTTTTAGGATTCACATAATGTTTTATGTTGTTTAAACCACTGTTTGTCAAAAGTTAGCCAAGATTTAATTTATGTAGCTAAATGATTTTTGTAATGGAAATGGATAAACATAAACAAAAACTAGTGAGTGAAAATTGAATAAAGAAAGACTATCTAGTGAAAGAGGAAAAAAATATGAGAAGACTCCAATGCACAAAGGTCCAGATGGTGCCCTAACCTTTAAAAGAAAGCCGAATCTCCAGAAACAACAATAACCCTTCATTGAAAGCTGGCAACATCCTTTTAACACAAAATTATCCTGGTCCACACATTGAATAAACACCATCCTTAAAAGTGGTCACAAATTGCTTACCAGTTTTACTCAGACCCAAACCTTCCTAATTAGTCTCCTAAAGTTGCTATCAAATAGCCTCCCAATCTTCACAACATCCATATCTATCCTAAACTTCATGGCACCAGAGAATCTGAGAAGAAACCCCTATTACCAAGTATCACACACACCCTTTTGGTAATCTTTGCTGCAGCATGTCTGTGATTCACCTAACAGCTACATCCTTCAATAGCAAAGTAACTAAAATAAAATACTAAATCACTGGTCATCAAACTGCAAAACAAATAACTTTGTTTATCCGCTATTGCAAATCTTGTGATGCAGAATATTTAAGTTTTGATACTAGGTTCTCCCAGATAACAAATGGACATAAAAACAAGGACATAAAAAAAACTTGTATTGAACAGTACTCACAACCACTATTTTCAAATTTGCTGAACCACCAAAATATTGAGATTACCAATATTTACCAAACAGTGGCACATTTCTCATCTCAGACAGTAGGAGCCAATGGATTATCAAAAGCCATCACTTGAAGATAGTGCCGACCTCCCTGAGAGACATTATAAATTGCTTTCTGACCTCATAATAAATTGATCTTTTCATTCTTAATTTTGCATGTAAAAAGATAGATAACATTACCACAACTAAAGGTCCGAGTAATTTTATTTTACTTCAATGCAGAAATTTAACTTTTTTTTGTTTCATTGTGTGAATACTTCTATAGAAGACAGAAGAAAGGAAGATGTCACCTTTGTGCATTGGATTCATCCCACACATTTCCTCTTTCCCTAGGTGGACTTTCTTTATTAAATTTACTCTTATTAGTTCTTATTTTTTATCAATTTTTATTATTATAAAATTATTTAGCCACTTGGTCACCTCATTTTTAAACATTAAACACCCTCTTAATAAATGTTATGGTTATGTTTCTAAAAAAAGTCTGATTAGCATAAATGAGCTCAAAACATTTGGATATATGGCCTAGATAATAACTTCTCATTCACTTTATGAGATAGAAAATAATTGTGTTTTTCATTTTATGACAAAATAATTTAAATCTTAGTCGACCGATGTTTGATACCCTAGCTTAGTCAGGTTTATGTCTGCTAATCAATTTAAGAATCCCAAGTTTGAACCCAAACATGGCCGAAAAATATATTGCATTGCACTTGGTTGGCTACAAGGAGGATATTCAAATCCTAACAAAGGACACTAGGTACGTTTTCCCCATGCTTTCTCTACACTAATACAGATCCATCTTTTCTTAACAATGCTCCCTGATCTCAACTCTATTGGATTGTTGTAAATAACCATTGTTTTAAATTCTTTAAAAAAATACTACTTAAATTCCATCAAAATTTATTGTATCTACTATCTAGTAATATAGTTCATCAAAGTACAAAATAATACAGAGTTAAAAATTATTGATGAGGCATAAAACAGTCAACACAATGTTCATAATTCAAGATACTATTTTTTGCTTACTATAATATAACTATTGAGCTTTTAAAGGTGTCCAGCGACTTGGAAAAGTCAAGGAATTTGCTTGGTCAGGGAACTTGATCAAATTTCTGGAATTTGTACATGTTCATCAAAAAAGGGGAAGTGAATACGGGATTTTTGAGTTGTCTTTCCGCCCCTCCATCGCACGTCTATAGCCAAAGTGGCGTCAAGGTTGTGCACATTTGCAAGAATTAAATTACGTTTTAGAAATGAGACTAAAAAAAAGGTGTCTCACAACTACTGGTGTAGGCCGATTTTTAATGGCTTAATATGATTTCATGGAAATTTAACTTATCGCACTACCCATTAGCCCATCACTTTAGCCGAAATAATCTAACCCCTTCATATTATATTTGGACAAAGGTACAGGAAAGCTAGATAGAAACATATCAAAGGAATTAACACACTATGACTTTTAACAACAAAAGAAGAACACATTACACAATTTCTTAAATTTAAATATAGTAGCTGTAAAAACATAATGGCTCTGGAAAACATGGGAAATTCGGGGAATTTTAAAATATGGTTTGTCTGGACTCCCTAATTTAATAAAATGGTAAATACGTATTTCATAAAGCTAACAGATGTGCTGATTAATAACCTGAATGGCTTACTTTAAAGCCTCGCCAGAACTTAAAAAACATGTTCGTTGGCTACATATTTTATCATATTAAAGATTTCATTTATAAATGAACTATATTACCTGGTAAACTGAATTGTATTTCCCTTTATGTAAATATTTTTACCACCAAATGTGACACAATGCTAACCATCTCTAAACTTCAGCAGTTTTGTGCGCAATAAGAACAATGATGTAAACAGCCAGATTTGTCCCATGACTTGCTAGAAGACATACTAAACTCGGCCCCATGGTGTTGACATTTATAAGTGGAGTGTGTAGCCTAAATATAATTATGATGTATGTTTTCACTGAAAAAATCTTATAATCAGCTCTTTGAGAGGTTCATGATTGTTAAATCGTGCCATTGTTTTATTGAGCTAAAACACATTTTTTAAATCAATATCATGGGTTTTTTATGTAAGAATTTTTAATAACTGCTTTTAAAATGTATTTATAATCACAATAATATTAATTTGGTTGTTTGCACAGTTAAAATAGTTATATTATGTCTTTTTGAGTTTAAAAAAAATCATTTTGACTATGTCCATCACTAGCCCCAACCCATTTGAGAAGTTAACCGTATTGAATACTAAAGAATGGTATCAAGATTTTTAGCTTGTAGTATAGATTATTGTGATACCAGCCGATACAATGTTATTGAGTATCGTATCGGGCCACAACAAGGTAGTTATTTTTAACGATAACCTAAAAAATAGCCTTAAAATCCATTAAAATAACCAAATAACCTCTCTGTTATACCTTTAGAATCCACGAATATGGATCAAATCTTTATAAAAAAAGCCAGCCCTGCACTATTGTATTAATATAAATTAAAGATGTAAGATGTTACCTTTTGATGTAGGCCTAACCCATTCCTTAGTCTGCGATTTTAAGACGACCCCTAGATTTTGAAGCTACAAATTTGGGGGAAAAACTAGTCTTTGATTCAGAT
Source organism: Timema podura (assembly GCA_033556935.1). NCBI lineage: Eukaryota > Metazoa > Arthropoda > Insecta > Phasmatodea > Timematidae > Timema > Timema podura. The sequence continues at coordinate 16,740,559 of JAVRXN010000014.1, read as the reverse complement.
AAATACAATATTTAGTTTTCATGTGAAAAACTCACTATTTTAAAATAAATAAAATAAATATTTTAAAGTGTTAATACTGTTATACTTTCAAGAACTTTACAAGATTTTAAAATCTATATTCATTCTTTATACTTGTAACAAAAACCAAACCAAAGTTTTTATTTCTTTTGCTGATTAAATGTAAAAATGGTAATCCCAAGTTTCCTTTAAGCTTCTCATTTTATCATCAAATTATTAGTGTATTTTTCTTTTAATTGAAATAAATGAGAAGGCTAATATTTAGACTAATGTTGTAAATCTGAAAAATAAATTGTTTCTGAGTTGTACTCGTGGGAAATTATTTTCTCCCCATACATTTTTTGTAGCTAAAATGTCATTCCTACAAAAATCTATATATTGTCCCTTTATTTTCTATTACATTTACAATTATTAAGTGTAGTGGGTATTACATTTTTTTGCGATTTCTTTTTATACATATATATTAGAGATGGGTCGAATCCACTATTTCTTGATAACGAATCTTAAATCCGAATCTACATTTTACTTTGAATCTCGATTCTGAATCCTAGCAAATTGTTAGAAATTTTAATGATTCACAAATATACCTACATTACACACTATAGGCCTAAACTGTAAATTAAGATTTATTTCAATCATGCTTTCAATTTTAATCAACCCCAACTACCCCTGCAAAATACTGGTTAAATTACAGCCAAATTAAACAATCTATACTCATATTATTGTTTAAAATCAAATCATTCAAATTTTGAGTGTCTTTTAGTTATTTTTTACAGGTGTTGATAGAATGAGTTAAGTTTCTAAAGAAAACATGTGAACTAAAAAACAGATTAGGCCTATTATTGATTCATCTTAAGCCTGAGACCTGATCTAAACAAAGCTACGTGGAAGTCTATGCTCTGGTTTGCTACTGAACGAACTTTCACTGTTTTCCTTTCACTAAATAGTCCCTTATATATTTTATATTAAACTTGTTTAAAAACATTAGAAAATTGTTATAACTAAAATAATCACTTCATTTGATTTAGAAATCATACTTTAAGCTTTGCCAGCGCTATTCGAATACCAACAAACTCCTGACTCAGCGTCGAGGAATCTTATGGTACAGCCCTTATAACATGTTAACTCAAGTCAGCAACGGTCAGTCGACAGTTCATCTTGGCAGTGTTAAAGTGACGGTTGCGAGTGTTGAGTGCTTTCCGTCTATTAATGGCGTTTGCGACGTCTGGCCCGAGTTTTGTTAAACCTAAGACAGGAAATTTAAAAGCATTAAAAAATACAAAAAATTGTAGTGACTTACTTTGTTATAGTACTGACTATACATGGTCACCCTGTTTAAAATATTGCACTGGTATTCCACCAATCATGTTGGTCCTTCGCATAGTGGTATGGAAATGTTTTGTTTACTTCAGGTCTCAGGTTAGGAGGAATCAATAATAGTTACTTTTGATCAACTTTAATCATCATTTAAGGATTATAATTTATTTTAATAAGAAAGCAAAAATAAAAATACAAACAGATTTATAAAAAAGAGACTAAAACAACATGCTTAATAACTAAACATACATTGGAAATAGTGAACTCAATAATGCCTAAGTATGTATATTATTATTTTCTTAATATCTATTATTTATCTTGGCGTAGAAAACAAGAAATATATTTAATTCTTGCGATATATTGATTTCTGAGAATACATTTTATTTAAAATACAAACATATTTTCGACTCTTGTAATATGTGCATTCCCATTTTATTAGGTAGAACCACGTTTGAATATTAATTACTTCAATAACATATTTTAAAAAAAGCTCTTAGTTAAAATCAATTGAAAACAAATTATGAATTAGCAAGTCGTTATTTGATTCTTAAGTTAACTATTCATCACTTCCTTTTGTTTATATTATATTAAAGCATACCAGAAAATTTAACTTATTAAAAATTATTTTGTGTATCAAACTTTTATTAAATTGGTTTTTAGTAAGGGTGTGTGATTGGTCACTTTCCTGTGCGTTTTAATCATTTTTTAATGGAAAATATGAGGTTTTTTTTAGATAGAGTAATTAGTAAGCCGTATTTGTACTAGAAATATTTCCTTGGAATTTATTTTAATAGATTCATGCATTAAAGCATAATAAAAAACTTTTTTTTTGTGAAAAAAATTTGTAATTACACAAATTAGAATTTTCAAATATATCTAATATAGACATTAAAATTACATATTTTTAAATCAGACAAAATTTGGGGGTGGGGGGACTATTTGTTATTAAATATTATCTTTTAATAACAATAAGACCGACTCAGTGGCGAAAAGTTGGCTAACAGCTACATCGTGTTGAGCTCGACCGCCGAGACGAGTTCGAATCTTGGTACGGTGAACTGGGGGTGGTTTTTTCCTAAATGGTTTTAATACTTCCCTCCAAGCAAATGCGGTTCACTTCCTCTAGATTCAACCCTCCCAATTCCTAATCCATTAGAGTAACTAGTACTTAAGCGTATAACCCGAATGGGTAGTAAGACGCGGTGCTAAAAAAAAAATAAGTAAACTCAGATTTTTGCTATAAAATAAAAAATTCAGATTACATAAATTTTTAAGATGTTTATCAAACCACTATTAAAACTTTACTCAAACATTTGAATTTTAGAGTAACTGCACAACCCTAGTTTTTAGTTGTGTCCCTTTTGTGCCTAAAGTTTGTTCAATAAGTGAATTAAGATTTGTAACCTCCATAAATTGTTTTTTAAATTATGTATTGTATTTGACAATGTATTCGGCAATCTGGACTAATGTGATGTTGGTGGTGTAGTAATAATTTCTGTGTCAGATGCAAAGAAGAAAGAGTTTGCAACACAGAGCCCTCTTTGGATGTCTGATGACTTAGAGTTTTGGCCGGAACGTGGGACAGAGTCTGCGCCGCAATTCTGCCTGATCGCCGCAATGCACAGTGAACTGATAGCCGTTTCCGTGGGCGGCCAACTCTACCAATGGAGGTGGAATGAAGCTGAACCTTATCGCCACCCAGAGGTTAGTTACTCTCGGATTGTTTAATATTGTTTAGTTTGTCAAGAATCAAATATAATTTCTCTAAACTTTCACTTCATAAATAACACTAAAGTATATTTTATAGCAATGAGGAGGCTCATTAACAAAATGGTTTTATAATATATGGAAATAGATAAAATTAAGGAAAAATAAACTAATGAGGGTACATTCTATTCACAAAATGACATCTTCTTCCTTTCAAACAGCTGAGTTTTTGTTTGAATTCAAAGTGGCATAGGTAAATTGTCCAAACTGTTTTTCTTTTTCCTTTCTTTTTGTTTGATAGATGCTTCAACCGTTTCCAATTTGTGACCGACTCAGTTTAGTATATGCCTTCACTTTCTTCTTTCCTGGACCATTCTTTCTCATTTATTTGCTTCTGTTCGTCTTCTCTCTTTCACAAATTTGCCGCTATCCTCCTCCTCCAATCTCTTTATTTCTCTTTCTTGAAGTCTTTTTTCTACCATATACTATTGCTCCTGCACTGTACTCAAAATTGAGGATACTCTGGCTAAATGTAATTAAAAGATTGCTAAATCGACAGGGCCTCCAGCATGAGCAATAGTAGATTAAAGGGGCGAATAAACTGTTCATCCGGTACTTGCTTTGTTTTCAATTAATCTGCTGGTTAAAAGTGTAGTTAATTCTGGTGTGGTAGAAATCAACATATTATATTATTTATTCACAGGGAAAACTATATCAGCCTAATATTAAAGGTACTAATCGATTTCCAAATCCTTCAATTAGAATTGGTGTAACTGTCCTCTTTACATCTCACCCTTGCTTTCTTTTTTATCTCTTGTATTATTTCCTGGACAACTTCATTCATAATCCTGTTTCGCCTTTTGACATCATTTCAAAAATGTAATTCCCGTGTCATCCAATTTGATAAAACCAATAATGCTGTAATATAAAAACTGTGTGTGTGCGCATGTGTGTTTTTTTCCTACTAGAGAAGACATAATAAAGGAATAAAATGTCCTTTTTGTGCTCTGGATTTTATCTTCATTTTTTCCTCTTGATCTAACACTTAATTTTCCCTTATCTGTTTATTTCTCCTTTTTTTTAAAATCAATATCTCTGTATTATAAAATTAAGATTTAGTAGATATTCAGCCACTTTGTTGTTTATACTTTATACCTGATAACATAGTGAAATCGTAAATATTTGGTGTACTCCTACATTTCATTACAAGTGAACCCTCCAAAAGTAAGCTAGGCAAAGTCATGCCTTCACTATTATTGTAAAACATGTATTTATTCTTCTATGCAAATTTTATTTTGAAAACTTATATATATTTTAATCCACCCTGGAATAAACTAATTTGTTTTGTCCTATGTTGTAGAACTCTACCATCCACCACCCCAAGACGATTCCTCTTGCACTTGTGTCTGAACATGTGGTGCAAATCTCAGGGACGGTGATACGTTGCTCTGTGGCGACAGAGAGCGGCAAAGTGGCCACTTGGCTAGACGAGTTGTTGAGTCATGCGGCGGCCAAATTGGAGCATCCGGCTCAGAGTTGTACAGAGTTCTCCCTGGATCGCATCTCCTCGCTCCACACCTGCACTCTCTATACTGTCGCCCGCTTGGATAGTGGGGCATTGTATTGGTGGTAAGTACAATTAACTTGTTTAGTGATAGGTGGAATCTGGGACATGTAAAATGGCTCGAGGGCCTTTAAGCCCTGTTGTTTTATTGTGTTGTATTTGTTCTATCCTTATATTTGTAAAATCAAACAGTATCATTACTGTAGAGTGTGCCATTATTACAGCCTTGCATAAAGTGTAGTAGTGCATTAAGCAACATAACATAACTTAAGTTTCCTTCCTTATTTTTGTAGTTTAATCTCTCCTTCCTAAAATTTACTATGAATATTATTAAAATAACACAAGATCTCATAAATGTTACTTAATTGTAAAGTGTTTGTTTACAGTAGCCTTTTATATTTTGCCTTAATTCATGTAAGTGTGTACGAAGCCTTGAAAACTCAGATTTCACTTCAATTATTTGTCTGCTATGACTCAAAGTCAAAAGTAAAATTTTGGATTTGACAATTTAACGTTAAAATACTTATTTATGCTCGATTTTGTCATTATATGTCATGTAAATCACAAATTAAAGCTCACATGGCAAAAAAATAGTTATATGGCGATCCAACATAAAATATTTTTTTCCAACAGAGAACTGTTTTTTAACTATTCAAAATTTGATTTGGGAATACTTCACACTATTTGATTTGACTTCACTTCATATTTTAAAAAGGGAACTTTGCACATTCTTGCATGTAAGATTAAAGTGTATAAATTAAGTGTGATTAATTAGCAAGATTAAACCAGGATGAAATTCAATGAACCTATTGAGGCGTAAAGAAAGGATATGTGTTGTTTCAGGGGAGTGCTTCCGTTCGGACAGCGCAAGCGCTTGTGGGAGAAATATCGAGCCAAGTCTCGCAAGCACAGGCCCTCCACGGCAACTGCGGACATTATTTGCGGAAGTCAAGTGTGCATGAAGAACAGTCCTATGTATCAACCAGGGGCCATTGGTATGCTATTTCTAGTAGTTAAAGCCAGACGTACTCACGAATAAATAATATATGTGGTTATGATTAAGATTTTTTATCACAAAGTAATAAAAATCACCTAGCTGTTATGACCTAAGGATCCTGCATGTTATTAATTATAAATCGTCATTTTGCCACTTACTGGAATGTGGAAATTTTCAACAAACGCTTATCAAAATAATTATTTAAGTAATAATAAAACTTAACTGCTCTAAATAGTAAAAGTAGTATATACAGGAAATATAAATAATATATATTTTGATGTAAATAGTTTGGCTTCGAATATAAAGGTCAAGCACTTGTTACAGAACACAAATTAATAATCGTTACTACCAAAAATGTTCTGCTAGATTATTATTTCATTCCTCTTCTTATAGAAATGAGGTATTACTATTTAATTCTAAATTCAAATAAAGAGAAAATGGCGCCAAACGGCCATATTAGACTAAACATTTAAAAGAAGATAGAAGAGCAAGGCCTTTACACTTACCAGAAAACTGTAGGCCTCAGAGTTTATAACTAAATCACATAATTATATAATTTTCAGGGTGCATCAGTCACCTTCTTCTGCATAAGAGTAAAACAGAGACTTCACTATGACACTATGACTAGGGATTGTGTTTACTCTATTCTGCTAAGGAGAAGGAGAAGATTACATGATTATGTGTTTTGTTGTGTTTTATTTATGAACTTAGAGGCCTACAGTTTTCTGGTTTGCAGGCCTTGCCCTTCTACCCTCCTTTCAATGTTTAATCCAATTATATATTTAGTGTAAAATTTGAATCAATCACACTGGTAAAAAAATGTTGACTTTTTTGGTTCCAGGCTTTACAATATCTGGTGGAGTCCCAAAAGTGGGCCAGCTCCTAAACGCAGCTTGGAATATGACAGATCTTTGCCGCTTTAAGCTAATAGCTGCCCCTCCAAGTGCCGCCTCAACCTCAGAGCTTAGGCGCGACAGTATTGGAGGAGGTACAAGTGGCACCACTACAGTTGCTATTGCTACTACTAGCAATCTCCCTGCTCCTGGGAGCAGCAACGCAGGCAAAAATAGCCACAAGGAAACAGCAGATCGCCTCGACATGCCTCCTCCTCCTTCTCCCGCCTCAAGCACCTGCAGTGACACTGGTAGCATTACCACCTCACACAAGAGGCAGAAGAGGGTGGTGCCAAAGGGGGAGGAGAATGAGAAGAAGGATGAGGAGGAGTGGCAGCTGAAGGATGTTGTGTTTGTCGAGGATGTCAAGAGTGTTCCTGTTGGTGAGTGTATATGAGTAGTTATCATGTATTTAGTTGGGTAATTTAGGTGACAGCTGTATTGGTTTAATATTTACTTAACTCCCAAGAACATGTTTGTTATTTACCTTTGATCGTGTCTAGTTTGGATTCTGGTTAATAAATGATGGGGTGGATGTAGATAATCATTATTTTTATTAACCGACTTACTATGAATTAAATATGTGTTCATGTTATCTTAACTTTTAAGCCATAATCTTGTTAGGGCTTAGAAAAACATATAAAAAAATTTAATTTGTAACAAATGAAAATGTAATTATTAAAAATGAGTTTTTTTGTATTATCAAAGTACTCTTTCAGAAACTAAAAAAATATTAGCGGTCTTTGCTGACTTCAAATGCCACGCTATTTTTTTTTTTCAGGCCGTGTGTTGAAGGTGGATGGGGCCCATGTGGCTGTACGCTTTCCCAGCACCAAAGACTCCAAAGAGAAGGATCTGGTGACAGACGACACCATGTCCCTTCTCCAAGATTGCCGACTAATGAGGAAAGATGAGCTCCAAGCCATAAAGTCGGGCAATACTTCTCGAGCCCCGGACTGTTTCCAGCGCATCCCTCGCCGAGTCAACATTCCTGAAGGAGGACAGATCCTCACCATAACAGTGGATGGCTTAGGTAAAACTCATCTTCACTCAAACTCGGGTGCTTATAGGACCAACTCTTTTGTTTGGACCAACCAAAGCTTGGTTCAACCACTAACAAGAACATTGTTTTGAAGAAACTTTTCTATGCAAATGGTTTTGTTCACAGGTATTCATGCAATAGTGAAGACTGGGACTAAGTTGAGCTATATAGTTTACAACTTAAACAGTGGGCGAGCAGAACAAGACAGTCCTTTCCCCTCGGACACTGCCTCTTTCATGGGCCTGGAACCTCGCAATATTAGCCTCATCAATGCTGGAGAGGTGAGCCACAATACTATGCAAACGATCAGCAAATTAACTAGGGATGTGTGATACTCAAAAATATCTCTATCTCATCTTGAAAGTTAAAAATTAATTTTGAAAATTCAAGAAATTTGAAAAAATAAAAAAATTAAATAGTGCATAACTGCCCTAAGAAATTTACAAACCAAACCTAGACTTTATTATCACTAATAATACTGCTAATATCTGAAAATAGACCACACTTTTCCCTCAAAAACTGTTTTCATTAAGTAATGTTATGGCTACAAATAGGGTCTTTCACTATCAAACTTTGTCGGTGACCTGGTGGTCTAGTGGTAAGGTGTCAGACTTCTGTGCTGGGGGTCCGTGGCTCAATCCTCGGTCCCGGCACAGATTTATCTGATTGCCAAACCCTTCCTTCACCTCTGACAAGACGTGTATTAATCACAACTTGTGAATGTGAGGAATGCCAGGCCCCCACCGTGGTTCGGATTCCACGTTAAACTGTAGGTCCTCCATTTCATCTCACAATCACCCTACCATTGCACATTAGCGTAAGTGCGTATAAACCGAACGGGTAGTAAGACGCGGTGCTAATAATAATAATAATAATAATAATAATAACACTATCAAACTTTGACATTATAAACTGTTCACTAAAGACTTAAATTATAAATGGTATTTATCGCATTATCACTATTTTATTAATTGCATTTAAAATATGAATGTGTTAGAGATATATTTAAATTTACATTTACATTTTTATACTATCAAAATAAGTTTTTTTTGCTCATCCTCACGACTTGATATTTTTTCATATTCTCATCTTGATATTGTCTCAAATTGAAAGTGTGGTTCTTGCACGTCCCCAAAATTAAGTATATTTGGGTTCTGTATTAAACTTTCATGTATAAGATCATGGTATTGTAAAGAATATTTGAGTTCTTTGTCAAATCATTATTTTTACTTGCAGACTAGTGATAGTGTGCTAATTCTACGAGATGGCAACAGCACCATTTATCCACTGGCCAAGGACTGTATGGAAAGCATAAGAGACCCCCACTGGCTGGATCTACCCCCTGTGCGCTGCGTAGGGGCAGGCACACACGCCCTCAGTGTGGCATCTTCGGCCAACCTCAAGAACCAGGTGGCCCTCATTGTTTTGGCTCTGGAACCCCAGGTGTTGATGCCACGCATCTTGCGCTGCGACCTGGAGGGTGTCAAGCAGGTGTTGGCAACACTTGACCAAGAAGCCAGTGAGTGCCTTTTCATTGAAACTTCTTCTTATACGTAAAGCACAACTATGAAATAATTAGGGACGTGTGAGACTCGAAAATTCAAGGAAAAAACACTCGATCTTGTCTTGAAAGTTAAAAAATGAATCTCGAAAATATGAGGAGTAAAAAACCACAAATAGAGGGCCTAGGAAATTAAAAAACCAGGAATTTATTATTCACAATAATACTGTAATAACCCAAAAATAGGCCGCATTCCACCCCCCAAAAACAGCCTTCATTAATAAATATTTTGGTTGTAAATATTTTTTTCAATATCAAACTTTGACAATATACCCTGTTACACTTTAAAATTTATATTATTATTAGCACCATGTTTTACTACCCTTTTGGGTTATACGCAATTAAATTATAAATGGTGTTCATTGTAACTACCTATCACTATTTTATTAAATGCATTTAAAATGTGTATGAATGAACTTTTTAAAGATAATCTAAAGCAAGCGTCAGCTCAAATGTCAAAAAGGAACTCTATAAACTAAATATTTACCTTAATAAACATATATATATATATATTTTTACTTTAAAAGTATGATTTGTCATTATGTTTGCGTGTCTCGATACCTTTTAATTTTGTTTAAGCAGGTAAGTAAAACGGGAGTAAGTCAATAGATGAAATTTCCAAGATAACTGAGGAAATTCATTGGGTGTCTGAAACCATTTAAATCTATTTAAAAATTATTGAAGAGGAAGGAGAGTTTGGAGCCTATATTAAATAAAAGAAAATATTTAATGATGTTTTTTTACCATGACTATTTAGTAATTTTGTACTGGAGAAATCCTGGAAATAACCTGGAAAAAATTTCATGATTTTGGGTAGGAACTCTGTACATGCAACAAGCTCGCTGCTAAAAAAAAATCTTTATCGAGCAAGTATACATATGTGTGCAAAGTCAATTTTTTCAATTTGAAGCGAACTCAAAGCCGAATCAAAGTTTGAATATTTATTAGTTATTTATACTTGAAAAAATATATTGTGTTTATTTGTAAAGCTTTATTTACTAAAATTCTTGAAAAATTATTTATTGCACAACTATTTGTAATATTTAATTCTAATCTGATAAACTATTATCATGACATACAATTCAATTATTTTAGATTTTTTTTAATGTGAATATTAATTTTTAATGTAAATAACAGGCTATTGCTATTGCAATATTTGAGCAAAAATTATTATTTCAGCTTTGAGTACTTTTTATTGGCAAAGCTTCTTAAAAGCAAAAAAAAATTTGGAGCAAAGTTGAAGTTTAACACCCTCCTAATGTATAGTAATTCACTTTTTTCACAACTCTGGGCATTCATTAATTTGTAAAAAACTTTATTTGCTAGGGAAAAAAACTATGTCCAATTTAGTTTATGGATGAGTATGTTACTTTCATTTTAGTTTATGGATGAATATGTTACTTTAATTTTAATATATGGATGAGTATATTACTTTGTCTTTACTTTACAGAATACACCTTTTTTTTAATTACTTTTATGTATGAATTAGATGTGACCGGCTGTGTGGTCTAGTGGTAAGATTTTCTGGCTACAAATCCAGAGATCCCGGGTTCGATCCCCGGCGTTTTCAAACTTTATCTGTAAAGCAGTGGGTTTGGAACAGTCAAACTCAACCTTGTGAGGACAAATGAGGAGCTACTTGAAAAAAGAAATAAAAGATCTTGTTTATAAAATTAAGATAAACTGCAGGATGACTTGTGTAGACCATATGACACCCCATATACACAAATGTTGGTACTATCATCGCTAACGACAGTGGCAGCTCGGCTTGTTGTTCTGACCACATGACATCCTCATTCCGCAAATGTTGGTACTATCATTGCTAACAGTAGTGGCCGTTCGATTGGTAAAGGTTGCAGTTTCACGCAATCGAATTTTATTTTATGAATGAAATGGGTTTTTGTAATGTGTTGATTGATTCTTTTAGCAACTCCACAATATGATGACATTTTTCAGAGTCGTGCGCTAGTGTAATGGCTTCACTGCCAAACGTTCTTTCAGAGCGTTGTGATGGCAACAGGAACATCTTTCATGCTTGTGTTACAATGTGCACCCCGACATCCAACAAAGAAGGGGATCAAGGTAATGTGTCGTCTTACTAACTGACAGATTTTATATATGTCCTAGTAGTCGTATGTTTACCAAGTACTGAATTTGGTTGTTAAATATTACAAATTATGGTAAAATTAAATTGATTTGTAAAAATAATAAAAATGGGTTGAATTGACTATTTTACGAATCAAATCTGTATCATAGAAAACTTTATCAAATTGAATTGTTTGTTCCCTCTTATATTTTTTCGTCCACCTTTCTTACAGCTTCTTCCAATTACACATTACAAACTTCCATAAAGAACTATATTATATAATCACATCCAATGACCTTTTCCTGTTTTGCCCTTAATTTTACTCCTTTCGTGTTCCTATCTAAGTGTACTATCATCCTTTGTCAATTTTCTTTCTCTTGTTTGGTTTTCTATTTTTCTGTTTTCTCTTTAAGAAAGTTGCGTAACGTATCTCACTCCCTCCTGATGAGTTCTGATAGAATGGAATCTAGGTAGGGAAATCAGGCAGAAACATTTTATTTTCTTCAAAAGGCAGCCATTACCACACTATTTTTTTTTTAAGGGATTTGAATCTTGAATATCCTTAATATCCTTAAGGATTTGAGTGTTTCATACCTAATATAATCCATTCATAAAGGTTTTTTACCTTTATCTGCACATCATTTACTGTTGATGGGAGCTTTGAATCCGCTAAACCCCTAAAGATATTCGATAATTCTAGAAAATTATATGGCAAACTTTATATTTACAACTAGACCATTAATTTACCACATAACAAAATATGTGAATGCTATAAATAATCCATTATAATCATATTTTCTAAGATTCAGATTTGAATAAAAGTGGATTCAACCATCTCTAGTTCATTTTGTTGGTGTTTGCACATTTGTGTCTCTTTTGCTGAATTTGTTTTTAAAAATATATAAATAGTCAAGGTGTCTACTGGGTCACGAGAGTCACAAAAAAGTTACTAATTGCAACAAAGGTCGCCAAAGTCCCAAAAAAAGTCACAAATTTTCACCATTTTGGTCATTAAGTCACGAAAATATTGAATTTCCTGCTAATCATAACAATGCGAACTCTTTTAGTGTCGAGCCACCCACTACCCATGATGCAATGCGCTAGCCTCAAGCTGCCTGATTGTTTTTACTGTAATACCTAGGACAAAGCAAATGTTTACTATCTAGTTAAAGTTTAATTTTGCATGTGAGTGCATTATGCTTATATATGCACTATATAATGTTCATTTGTTTATCGAAGGAATTTTTTGGTCAAAAAAGCTCACCAAATAGTCACTAATTTTTGTTTCTCCAACTCAGTAGACACCCTGATATTGCAAAAGTTATGAAAAATAGTTTATCTGATAGTTAGTGATCACATAGAACTGTTTTATAATAATGGAAATTGAAAAAAATAAAGGAAAATTAAAAATACACTACTAAGTGTAAATTTTTTAAATTTCCATTATTGCCATTGGGCCTTAAACATGGAGCTGTTTGTAAGCTGCCTAAACCTACTTTTTATCCCATTGGTTGAGTTTGTCTTCTGAACATACACATGTTATGTTGAATGCTCTGCTAATTTTTTTTCATGACACTTTCCTATTTTTTTATATTCACTAGTTTGCACAGTGTTTTGATTTTGGCAAATTTTTTGTACATGTTTTTATTAACACATCCATTTTTATAATTCTAAGTGTTAAAAAATAATTATCACCTAATCTTACAAATCAAAAGAAATTTTCTCACTAACGTTATTATTCTGCTGTTTCACATTGGCAGTGCTGTGTTTAAGTGGAGTGAAAACTTCCTGTTCCTTAAATAGTTTTGAACTCTTTGTGGATTTACTAAAAATTAAGGACAAAGTTAAAATACCATTATTAAATTTTTATTTTACTAACACTTGCCTAAAATAAAAATAGCTCAAGAACTTAGGATCAAGATTTAACGGATATTTTGTATATATCTTAAACATTGCAAAGAGTATAAAAGGGCAAGACCTACACACTACCAGAAAACTGTAGGCCACAAAGTTTACAATTGTATTTTTAATTGTGAACTTCGAGGCTTGCTGTTTTCTGTTATCTCTGTAGGCCTTGCCCTTCTATTCTCGTTTATATGTTATAATCTACATGTAGACTTGTTATTTAAAAAATATTTTCATTTTTGAGTTATTTAAAAAATATTTTCATTTTTGAATATCAGCTCTCTTTATCTGGGATGACTTATGTATCAAATAGGAAAGGGGTTTTACAAATATTTTGTGTGCTCTTCATAATATGCTTCTAGTAATTAGTAAATCAGAACTTCAAAATATGAATATACTTTTATAAAGGGGCTCATATAAAATAGTAACAGACCAGTTTGTACAAAAAATGACATTTCTTCATGCCTTGCTATAGAAAATCAAAAAGTAAAATTAACCAAGTACTGGCATGTAAAATGTATTAGATTACTAAGTGGTGTAATAAGCTTTGAATCGTCGCTAGCTTCTATTTTGATTCGAAAGTGAAATTTTGAATTAAACACCTATAAAGCTTCGTTGATAAAAATATCTAAAACTAAAATCCACATTTATGTTCTATTTTTGTTATTTTGTAATTTTATATAAATCACATAAATGTTAGAAGACAAAAATTTAAAATAATTAAATAAGTACATGTTATTATAAACCTTTAAAAAAATCAACTCAAATTTAAGTGGTATAGAATAGAAAAATTATAACTAAATTTTAAAGATCGGTCGAATCCTGTATTTCTCGAATCCAAAGTTTTCTTTCAAATCTCAAATACAAATTCCAATCCTCGAATCTTCTAAAGTACATTTTTAGTTTATCAAAAAATAGAAAAGTATATTTTAGAAAAGCAAACAAATTGACATAAAAATAAATAAATACATGTAATGGTGTGCGAAGCTACGGAATAATTGAAGTAGAAGGTCATATCTCCTTTGGATTCGACTTCGACATCTACAATAACCATAGCATATTCGAAAAATTTTGAAGAAAGGATAAAACTTTGGTAAATTATCAAACAATTTAATTTTATCTTACTAAATAATACATTTTTCAATATTTGATGATTTTAAAACTGTCACTAACATAATTTTAACACTAACTAGTAATTTAACTAACACAGTGTAAACATGGATCAAAAACGAATAAGTAAATGTTAATATATTATATTCACTATCGCCAACATGATTTTGTAAAAAATAAAAATACCTATAAAGAAATAACACCATGGTCACTGGTACGAAGCAGAGAAAGCGCTTTAGTTGTGCTATCTAGTTGTGCTATCATCGCAGTTTACGTCTAATGTTTGGTCCTTCTATCTCTTTGGAATTATCTGTGACAAATTTACAGGTGCATTTTGACACAAGTTTTTCATAGCTTCTTAGCATTTTCTTTATTATTCAAAATGGCTGATACAGAAAGTAGGAAATGAAAACAGAATTTAATTTATAACTATTATCAGAGAAATGCAGATAATGCAAAATAATATTATAAACTCCACGATGCAAGTAAAAATTAAAACTTAATTGATAAGCTACTAAGCTAATCAGTAAGCCTGTTTACATTAATCATTAATATAGTCCTGAGGTAACAAATAAGGAAATTTTCCTGGCCCTTGTTACTGACAAGATCTAGAAAAATAATTAATTTAAAAATTAAAAGTAGCGTTAAGTGACAACAAAAAAAATTTCCTAGGTAGCTTCGACTTTTCTTCGCAAGTTTAGAAATTCACTTTGCTTCACATTTAAAAAGTGGTCTTCGCACACACCTAATAACCTGTTAACAAAATGTATTACGTTTGATTACCAGAACTTAATGTCTGTCATCTTTAAAGGAAACTCCATATTTACAGCAGTGTTTTCATTTCATATTCACTTAGCCTATTAGTAAATAAATTTAATAATGTATAATGTCATCTGAATTTAAAGAAACTGACGTGTTAATTTTGTCTGAGTAGCCTAGTGGTGGGTTCATATACTATTTGTAGAAATTGAAGATATTTCGTATAGAATATTAGCATAGCAAATAAAAACTTTAAAAAAAAAAAATTGGCACCACTGAACATTCCTATTCTGTTCATTTTTTCTATTATGTTTCAAGAACAAAGAAGACATTAAACAATAAATTATTTTTCTGTAAAAGAATGTATAAAAAAATGTGATTTTTGTTCTTTTCTTTTTTACATAAATGAAGCTAGATTGTAATTTTTTTTTCTATCAACACGAATCTATGTAATTACTGAAAAATTGCGTTTTGAGTTCAATCTAAGGCCTTTATAATTGGATTCGTGATTTTTTTTGCGAGCATCTCAAATGTCTCTAACACTATAGGATTAGAACGACCTATATCTACTAAAGTTCTCATTGTTAAATTTTATAATAATAATGGAAAGTGATACAAATAAAGGAAAAACAAAGTATCAAATGTAACTTTAATGAAGACAGCCCACCTAGGTAAAGAGGAAAAAAGTGGGTAGAATCCAATGCACAAAGGTGATATCTTTCTTCTATCTTTTATAATAGAAATAGTCACACACACATTTAAATACAAATTTATAGTCCCGTCTGTGTTTTACTCTCTTCTACTGAAAAAAGGGACTGATTTACCCTGAAAATTGTGTTTCAATTGTTAACTTTGAGGCTTACAATTTTCCGGTAAGTGTATAGCCCTTGCTCTTATATCCTCCTTTCAATGTCTGACTTAACACAAATTAAGTAATATCTCAGCATTGTTGCCTTTATCAAACTAACACTAAATTTATTTTTGAACTCAAAATAGACACCAAGTATTCCTTTTGAATTCAAAATAAACACTAAATTTATTTTTGAATTCAAAATAGAGTAATTGTTGTTTGTGTAAAGTGTATTCCCTCTTATCTTTTGGTTGATAAAGGCGACAATGCCGAAATATTACTCGATTTGTGTTAGAATTTGTTTTTAAATTGTTTGACTATTTCTACTATAGAAGACAGAAGAAAACAAGATGTCACCTTTGTGCATTGGATTCTACCCACATTTTTCCTCTTTCCCTCTGTGGACTTTCTTCATTAAATATATGCTTAGTAATTTATTTTTCCTCTTTTTTATTTTCATCAATTTCCATAATTTAGCCATAGGGTCACCTCCTACCACATTGTTATTAATCATCCTTAAATTAAAGAGCCTTTTGTCACAAGATAGATCCTAATATATTGTAGATTTTAATGTCTTTAATTTAAACCATAATATTCCAGTTTTATTAACCTTACAATACCGCTGCACTTTTACAATTGCTTACCAAAATTGCAACAGTCACTACATGTTTTAAAGAGTCATGTTGATATGTTAAATATGGACGTGTGAATTTTTCTTGTCACTTTCTCCACCAACTTAAATAGCCATCCTTGGTTTGCTGTAATTAATGTGTATGGTGAAGTATAAAATTAGGTGGTTTTAATCAAGTCAAGAAATGTATGATCATTTCTTGATGTTTCCAAAGAATATAATCTGATGTTAGATAGTTAACTGGAAGATATAATTCTCTTTAAAAAAAACTATAATTAACTAGCGGACTGTGATTTCTTTGGTTTTAAAGAGTTGAAGGCTTTTAGGGTACGGGACAACAAATTCTTGTGGTATTTTTCAAATATTTATTAGCTATTGGGGTCTTTGTTTAGTGTATTTATTAGTTGGGTTGGATCCATTATTTTACTAATCCAAATTTCCCACTTACCTTTGAATCTGAATCTTGGAAAAAAATGTATGCACACAAGAATAAATATAAATATAGTAGAGTAATAGATAATACAAATAGTAACCAAATGTTGACATTCTTTCTTATAATCCTTTAATTATAAAATTCATACATTGAATTAATCTTTAAATAACTGGTTTTTAAGTTTATCCTATAATTATAATTAGTTCTTTTTAGAGCTGTAAAAAAAGTCATTTAACAATTGAAAATAAAATATTTTCTTTAAGGATTTGAGTCTCTAATTCGAAATTTTCACAGATCCTTTAATATCCTTAAAGATTCAATGGCTCGTACCTAGTATTTTTTTTATCATATGTGTGGATTTCCAATGCATTTTAAGAGATCCTCATTTTATTTTAACTTTTAAGAGAGGATAAGAGGCTTTCTTCAGTGTATTAACCTGCTTTACACAGTTAAAACTGAATAATGGACACTTTGGTAGTCTCTCGATCAGTAAAGCTATTGTGTAATACACACAATTTAAGTTTGTTTTTTTGTGTGCCTTTTGAATAGTATTTAGGGTTTTCCCAGTTTGGTGATGCATAGGTCCCTATAAGTTGTCTCTTCCCGTGTAAATCTTGTAACCATTGTGTAGCTGTAGTAGTTGTCGACTCAGCTTGTAAGGGGGAATCATAGTGTATGAGAGAGGGTGTGTGTTGGCTGTGTACAGAGGGGAGTAGCTCCTACAGTTCAGGCTTGGAGTCAATCAACGTCATCACCAACGCTCTGGGCTCTCGCTCGGTTAGCCTCCGGGAGATGATGAGGCGTGCCACAGCAGCTGTCAGGTCCTCGGGTGAGTTCAGTGAGCGAGTGTGGATGCGACCTGGTGGGACATTAATTATATTTTGCCAGAGAGGACTAGCTGTCCCATGAATTAACGTTCCAACACAAGCAGCTTTTTTTTTTCTCTGAATATCTTATTTACATTTCATAAAATAAAGAAATAACCATATTGAACAGAAATATTTGTTGACAGTTTTTAAAAAAATGCCTTCATCATGGAAAATATAATTTTGGCTACTGGGATATGGAACATTAACTTTTCTGTGCTTATAATTTAATCGAATGTATCTTAAACGTTTGTACGTAATTTTTCTCTTGCCAACTATCCAAATTGTTTGGTAAAGAAAGAACAACAGGGTTGATCGCGGTTAATATTAAGGGATGGCCAATAAATGTTTAAAGATAGTACAACAATCAAAAATACATGTAACACTTACTTTCACTAATTACAAGTAGATTCCTCGGGAGATAAGAGACGATGGTGTTGATGGATGAGGGTTTCATTCACACCAACTGAAATGCATTCTCTACGAATCTCAATGCATGGCCGAAATTGTTTTACTATATAATTATAATTTGTTTAACTTGGGATTTCCTGTAAGTGATGAGCAACCAGAAGAGCATTTTATTACATTTAAATTACAAATGGGAAGCTTTGATGAAGCATAACAATTTTGCTGTTCACTTTCACACATTACAATATATCTGGTAATAGATACAGTATTAAACCTGTCTGTAATACAAAATGTGTCAGTAATGTATTTTTTGTTCAAATGCATTCAAATTAGGAACATCAATTTAAAGGTGTAGGTCTCCTTATAGAATCACAATATTGCTAAGGTGTTGGTTTGTCATGGTAACAGGAACAAATGGGTCTAATTTTTTCCCCTATTTTTATAAACCTAACTTTTTTCCTACTATGTACATAGTTAGATTAATGTTGTTGTTTTTGTATAGTGGTTGTTTAGTCCTGTTTAGAGATAGCTTAGCTGTATGATTGCCATTAATATTGTTTATTCAAAAACAATTTAAGTTTCTCTACAATAAATGAAAATAATTAAAAGTGATGCAAGTAATTTCATGATGTAGTTTAGCTATGACAAATTTTAAAATATTCTTTTGTTTTTTTAAAGTTAACAGTTTAAAAAGGGAAGTTAACATTCCACAGATTATCAGCACTGTCAATTGAGTAAAATTAATACCTTGCTTAATTTAGTTACTGTAAAAATACAATTTTGATCAAAACAATTAATAATGAGTGATGCTCCATGTGATAATGATTTTATAATTTTTTTTGGTAACATCACAATTATGTTAATGATAGTTGTAATTAAATAGTTATTCTGGTTTTCATATATTTTGATTGTCTTTTACCAATGTATGAAACAGTTTTAAAGAGCCTCTTATGGCCTGTCATCTATTAAATTTAAGCCAAACATTCAAACCAGAAATGTTATCAAAGGACATCTTTTTAGCTTTCATGTGACTTAAGAGAATTGAGATGAGTGTTTTTTTTCCCCCATAGTAAAATAATTTCACTCATCTCTATTCTACTTTCTACGATACAATAATCTTTCCTACATTGTAATATAAGGTATAATAATTGTCTAACTTCTACACTCTCATTTTCACTCTCTTGTCAGAATGCTTGTGTTTGTTTTCTACTTCAAAAGGTACGGTTCACAGTGAAATGTCTTAAGATGTAATTTCACCTGATAGGATCACTTTCTTAAAAGAAAGGCAAAGAACTAGGGATGTCCAACTCTATACCTTAGATTTTTACTAGTAGGGGTGTGACTTGACTTTGAAAAATACACAAATCTTCTTCAATAAAAGTATTCACACCTAAAATACTCTATCTACGTTCAATGTTTAAAAGGAGGTGGCCCAATGGCTAAATAATTTTATAATAAAGGAAATTGATAAAACTAAAAAAAAAGGAAAAATAAACTACAAAGAGTAAATTTGCGGAGAAAGCCCGCCAAGGAAAAAGGAAAGATGTGGGAAGAATCCAATGCACAAAGGTGACATCTTCTTCCTAACTTCTGTCTTCTATAGTAGAAATAGTCACACACATGTCATTTTAACACAAATATAATAATATTTGGCATTGTTGCCTTTATCAAACACAAAAGGAAAGAAGAGAGTACAAATAACACAAATACTGGATTACTCCAATTTGAATGGTGTAATCCAGTGTTTCTGCTATTTTTTTATCTCTTTCTTTTTGTGTTTGATAAAGGCAACAATGCTGAAATATTATTATATTTGTGTTAAAATGTGTGTTTGACTATTTCTAATATAGAAGACATAAGAAAGGAATAAGATGCCACCCTTGTGCATTGGATTCTTCCCACATTTTTTCTCTTCCCCTAGGTGGGCTTTCTTCAGCAAATTTAATCTTAGTAGTTTATTTTTCCTTTTTCTTTAGTTTTATCTATGTTCACTGTTCAGTAATTGCCTTTAAGAACAGTTTTGTACATTACAAATTAATATCCATATGAAAAAATCTGAAGAAGGCCTAATTGAATAGCATATTCTGAAAACTTAATTTATCATTTCAGAGGTCATAGAATTGTGCAATATAATTTTCTAAGTAGTTTTAGTTTATAAATTAGTATAAATAAACACAATACCCCCTTTGGTGGCTGCATGGTCTGAGGAGCTTCTGTCACATTAGAATAGACTCCCAATGACAAGGATACCATGGTTCGATCCCAGTCAAGTGCTTTAAAAGTCAACACAAATTTAAGATAGTTTTACACAACATCCATTACTACTCCCAGCCTATGGTCTGGGTCACTTTTTTATTCAAGCCATATATTTTCCACTAGCGGCTGGCTGGGCCTGCCTTAGTTTCATATGCCTTATAAGCTCTCTTGAGACTAGGACGGGCACAACATCTAGTCCTCGGCCGTTAAGCTATCAATGTACAAGGGTAAACCCATATTTTCATCAATGATAAAATTTCGTCCAAGCAGAGAATAGAGCCCTGGACCCTTCACTCATTAGCCAGACACACTACCGACTGAGCTAAGGTACCACACAAATTTAAGATATTGAAAACATTAAATTACAAAATAGAACTAGCAACATTAAATATGCCCCAAAAGTAGGTTTTCATAGGTAGATTCTGATGGGCTAGAATTTGAAACATCCCACAGTTCATTTCAATATAAAATTATTATTATTATTATTATTATTATTATTATTATTATTATTATTATTATTATTATTATTGTTATTATTATTATTATTATTATTATTTATTGCATAATCTACAACCAACCAATTCACAATCATTTTTGTTCATTCAAGTTATCTTTCAAATACCTTTATTAAAGCTTACTACTATACTTTTAAAACTAATTTTGTATGGCAGTAAAGTTAAATTAATTTACGAATTGTTATCAATCTTTTTGGACTAAGTAGGACTAAAGCTCTTGACAGATAATTTTTATATTTTGATGGCTGTGCTATCATCTTTTTAACTACTTATTTGTTTTGTTTGATTTCGCTAGAACGGGAAACGGTGGCAGAAAATGGCGCCCATCAACCCCCTGGAGAGGAGCCCATTCCAACCTTGAGTTGGCCCCCAGAAACTTTCGACCCAACCTCGGGTGATGAGGATAGTCTAATGGGGCTGGGTGCCTCAAGCACCCCTAACACGAAACCAACCACCAGTGGTAGGTGACCTCGGCGTTTTTATACTTATACGCAAAAAAAATTATACTTTCACTAGTGTATCTCTTTAAGGAAAACCTCATTTAGCATTTTTTAGGTATTTTGTTATATTTGGAAGAGGGTACAGTGAATGTAGATAGAAATTGTGTTCTTTTCATTGTTAAAGCTATATTGTGTTCGGTCCCTTCTATATGTTTCTCTCCGCCTTTTCTCTACCTTCTTCCAAATGTAACAGTATCATTAAAGAGTAGGTAGTTTGTAAATTATACTTAAACTTAAATACTCTTCAACATTATTGGATGTCGAAATCACATTCTCTTAACATAACTTTCTATCTTAGGACTTAAAAATGTCCACCTAAAATGAATAGCACTTGCCAATTAAAAGTAGGATGATGACGTAAATTGTAAATTCTTCATGAGCATGATTTATCAAAGTTCAGGATTCCCACGTCATTTATCTTTAAAGACTTGTGTAGTCTAGTGTTCTTAAGAATAGTGACATACAGAATAAGCTTGTGTATTGAAAAGAAGATAGAAGGACAAAGCCTACAACGCATCACCCCCCTTGATCTCAGCAACATTCTGGTTCACCCCAGCCACAAACAACAAACAACCTCAAGCCAAAGGTTCCTACCCATGCAACAAACCGAGATGGAGTATCTGCAAATTTCACCTACTTTCCACCTCATTCAGCAGCAGACTCACACAAATGGAATACCCCATGAAAGTCCACTATAACTGCTCCACAGAAAAACTTATAAAGGTATCATTTACAATGCAACTACTGCATTGCTGAATACATTGGCCCCACCATAGGAACACTCTGACAACAAATGAATGCTCGGCATTTTGATACCAGCCACAACAACCCTGACAAACCAGGAGCACTTGATTTGCCCAATTGCATAACACAGATTTTGTCTCGTGCTATAGTACTAGAGTAATACGAGCCCTCCCCAACATTTGCATTAAATGGAATCGCAAGGGTCCAGGATATTAATTAAACCAGGGACATGCACTGAATAGAGATAAAAGAAAACATCATATTCGTTTATTTATTTACACTATGATTTGTGCTTATTGAGTAAAATTTCTGGAAGGGGCAAAACAATTGAATTTCAAATCATGTAGTGTTGTACCATTAAAAGCTGAATTACAAAGGTGTTTGAGAAGTAATTAGTGTGGAAACTGGGAAGAACAGAGATTACAATCAAGAGGCAATTATAGTACAACATTCTATAAGCATGGTAACAAAAGAACTTTACTATACATCCATTACTGTTTCCAGGGTCATTTTTTTATTCAAGCCATATATTTTCCACTACACCCTTTGCTAGGTATGTCGCTAACAAAAGAACTATGAAGGAGAAAGAAACTATACCTGATGTCACATTTCAACTCCTCTTAAAATAATGAAAGGGTTAAAAACCAATTCTATAGAATATATAGCATGCCTAAAATTTTTGTAAACGATGCACTCCGCAACATTGGAAATTTTTTGTATAGAGGCTTTTATTTTGATTTCCATTTTCACATTACAGTTTTCGTTTGATCCAGGGTATTTAACATATTTTTCTGCCCTAAAGTCATGGGACTGTAAAATATTTGCATTTAAGACAAATCCCCATTTAATAAAGTGTATGCTTAAGGCATTTCCACTGTACAACCAAATTCAGGCACCCCCCATGGTCTCAACCTTGGATAACCATCTCTCTTTTTCTTCCAAGCAGGCCTACTCACACCAATCAGTCATTTATATATAAACAATAATGCATAATAACTGATATTTTAAAAATTAAATATAGTTTAAATACATTATATTCATCTACCAAGAGTCAAGATACAAGTTTGAACAGGCAACTACTGCCACCAAGCAAAAAATAATCAGGGAACAGGAAACATCAGTATTTAAGTGACTGTGATCTACCTCTAACCATGCTGTCATAGTTCAATTGGTGTTTTACTTTCTTCTGCTGAAGAAGGGGACTGATTTATACCGAAAAAATTATATTTATATGTTTTGTTATGTTTTTAATTGTGAAATTTGAGGCCTACATTTTTCTGGTGTGAAGGGCTTGTCCTTTTCGTTTTTCATTCTTCACTTTGGAAGAAGGTACAGGAACGGTGGATAGAAACATATAAAAGGTACAAACACAATATGTATTTTACAATGAAAAGAACACAGTTCACACTTTACATTGCTGTCATTGGACAAAGAGGTAATGGCTGCCTCGTCGAGATAACTGATCACTACCGCCCAATCCCTTGACCAAGGCTTCATTCTATTGGAACTCGATAGGAGCCATTTTTCCTTTGTTTAGAATAAGCTAGAGGGAAGTGTTGGGTAAAGGTTTTCAAATTGCAAATACACCCATATAAATATTATACTCAAAATTGTACTATATATATGGTGTAAGCAATGTAATTGTGTTTTTCTGAGTGAGAAAATTAAATATAAAGAATGGAGGTAGAGTAGAAGAAATAAAGTGCAAACTCTACTGTAGTAGAACAGGCTATTGGGTTAATTGTATCTAGGCTGTATCTGAGAGTTATTTCATACATGAAATATAGAAGGCTAGGAGGAATGTGCTTCAATTGTAGATATCTTGAAATTTTAAAACTGCCAAGTGTATTCGAATCTTTGCTTAAAGAAGAGTTGAAAGAAAAAGTTTCCCTGAAACCTAATATTTTATTGAGTGATGGCTGAAATTTGTAGCGAGATTGGTCCCATGCAATGTTGGAAAATACGGCTTTTTCCTAAAAACATTAAACCAATACTCAAATTCAAAAGAAGCCTGTAGTAATTTAAGACTATTTGATCAAACTATCTTGATTTTCTTTACATTCCATTGGAGGCTTTTTTAATCCAAGCCCATGTACTTATTAATATTAAAACATGTTTTTTTTATTGTTACAGGTTGTGGAGTCGGAGGCTCTAACAATATATATGTGGTGGACCCAGTGGAGCGCAAGAACAACGCTCTTCAGGCTTTAAAGCTGATGTGCGAGAGCTCTGCATTGCAGCCTCACCTTAAGGACATGCTTAGTGCTAAGTGAGTAGCCTCCATATCTTAGTACACAACACTTAAAACTAATGCAGAGAATGTCCGTATAATTTAAACAGCACTTGTATTTACTAAATTATGTTAATTAAAAAAGCCCTAGTTACTCACAGATCTCTGCTGACTACTTGTTCCTTCCAGTCATCAAACGATAGGCATAACAAAAACAAAGAAAGTGGACTGCATGCTTAGCGTAGAGTAAGTAGCTTACTTTTCCCTCTTCGAAGTTTGCCGACAATAGAGACCTACCTTGGGTGGTGCCAGGTTGGAACAAGAAGGAATAAGAAAAATAGAGTTATCTCGGCAGCACTTCATGAACTTGCATTGTTTCTAACTAAAAAAAGTTACTTTAAGTTGTGTACGATTTGATCCACTAGAATAAAACTATCGAAAGAGTATTTTAGCATGCCCAATTTGGAATAAACACACAAGACAAACTCGACTCTTACGACGACGACTGATCTATCACTCACAACATAACTTCATCCTTCCTTCCTTAACCCTCCCAACCCTTTAAAATCGTGGAAAACTTACAAAGAACATGGTAGAAACAAAAATAAAATAAATAAACAACTAGGTAAAATGAAAATAGGGTAGACAAATTATTACACAAGTTATTTTACAATATTAAATAAATATTTTTTACAGTCCAGAGTACCAAACAGCGTTATTGACGGTAGCTTTTGGTAAAATATGGTCAGCAAAGTTAAAATGAAAATTATATCAATCAATGATATACCGAAATATTTGAAACTTTGGTTTGTATATTAACACCTGACATTTTTTGAAGAACATTTGGAAGCAGTATTAAGAGAGGTGGTTTTTGCAGGGATGCTCAAGGTCAAACACCGTTTATGCTGGCTGTATTGTGCCGTGCCTATCCAGCAGCTTTGGGGCTCCTAGACACCATCCAGCGTGTGGCTAACAAAGAGTGCGGTGAGCAGACATCTGAGCAAGCCCAGCAGCAACGCAAAACCTTGGTGGGAAACATGGTGTACCCCACAGGATCAGCGCCTGATGACTCACCTTTACACGTTGTCTGTTGCAACGACACCTGCAGCTTTACTTGGACAGGGGCTGAACACATCAATCAGGTTAATGATAAAACTTTTGTCATTTAGCACTGACTTGTATTGTGTGCTTTAGTAGATGAGCCTATTTTCACATTTTAATTTCAAATTCATTTGAAGCATATTTTAAATATTGACTACACACATCCGTGTAGAAATGCCTGACACCTTAGCTCAGTTAGTTTCGTGTTTGTCTACTGAGCTAAGGGTCCAGGGTTTTATTCCCAGCATGGCCAAAAATTTATCATCGATGAAAATATGGGTTTACCCTTTCACATTAATAAATTAACTGCTGGGGATTGGATGCTGTGTCTGTGTCTCAAGTTAGATTATAAGGCATATGAAGCTACGACAGGCCTAGCGAGCCGGCAGTGGATAATAATATGAATTGAATAAAACTGACCCAGGCTTTAGGCTAGAAACAGTATTGGATGTAAAAGTAAAAAAACACGTTGGGTATTTATAACAAAGTAATAATTGTAGAATTTTGCCAATTAATAGTAATTTTATGAAAGCTTAAAAAGAAACTTTATCATCGAATTGAGACAAACTTTTTTTAATTTGAACACAATTGCATTTTTAAGATAAATTTTCAACCTTAGACTTGTTTGAACAAAGATAAATTAACTAACGCTGTCCCACACTTGGAAACCATTAGGTCAAGTCCTGGAGGTGCACAAATTTCTCAAGTTTGTGTTTATTTTAGAGAAGTTGAGTAGGTAATTAAAATTAAGCATTAATCTAGGTAGAATGATCATACATCAATACTTTGGTGCAGAAATAACTCTAACTAATATTTTGAAATTGCAGTTTGGGAATTTTATAAAAATAAAATTTCAAAATTGTAGATATATTAAAAAAAAATTTCTAA
Source organism: Timema podura (assembly GCA_033556935.1). Classification (NCBI taxonomy): domain Eukaryota; kingdom Metazoa; phylum Arthropoda; class Insecta; order Phasmatodea; family Timematidae; genus Timema; species Timema podura. The sequence goes on along the minus strand of JAVRXN010000014.1, from coordinate 16,714,178 downwards.
TGTTGAGTGGGTGGTTAGTGCAGGGTGTATACAATATAAATATAGCAAGATACACTTTTTTTTATGTCTCGTTTAAGATTTCTTACTAAAATTTAATGTTTTTTAAAAATGAGACAAAAAAGAAGTGTTAATGTTCATATATAATATAGAAATATTTTTGCTGTTTAAAATACCTCAGTATTGAGAGGAATATTTTTGCCATCAGGACATCTTTGAGTGCCGAACGTGTGGTCTGACTGGCTCCTTGTGCTGCTGCACAGAGTGCGCCAAGGTGTGCCACAAAGGTCATGACTGCAAGCTGAAGAGGACTTCCCCCACAGCCTACTGCGACTGTTGGGAGAAGTGCAAATGCAAGGCTCTCATCATGGGGCAACAGTCTACTAGATACGACCTGCTGTGTCGACTCGTAACTGACACCAGCCTTGTGGCTCAGCCCAACAGCAGGTGAGGACACCCTCTTGGACAACAAGTGTAGGGGGGGTTCAGTAGGCAGTGATATTAATCATTTCTAAGCATCTGCAAACTTGGTTTTTTGAGTTTGAATCAAAGCAAATATTCGCAAATTTCTAATAATTATTTTATTGAATCATATCTGAGTTAGATATGATGAAATTATGATGTCAAATAAAGAGTTGTTACACATTATTAAAAAAAAAATATTATATTAGTTTTGGACCATAGTCCTATAAGTTGTCATATTTAAATGTAAGCTCTGCATTTGAAACATTAGTTCGTCTTGTCAGAATTAAGTAAAGAGCACTTTTTTTTTGTAAATTATAAAATATTAAGAATAGGCCACTTAATCCTGACAAGTATTTGAGATTTGGTGTTTTACTGGATTTGATGGTTGAATCTTTCACCTCATAAACAAAGCCTATTTTGAATTTAAAAATTTCTTAGTTAGGCTTACTTGAAAAGCACAACTTAATCCGTTATCTTTATTTTGTCGGACAAAAGAGATAAACATGTATAAAATATTAATTTTTTTAAGTAATAATTGCTAGGTGTGGAAAATATAACGTGATTAACACCCTACCCTCCCTCCTCTGTGGGAAACATGGACTTGACCATTTCAGCTCATGCTTACTTAAAAAACTTTCACCTCACAAAAATTTTTGTAAATATTTTAATAGGGGGTCTGCTAGCTTGGGGTTTTTTCACTCGAGTCAAGTATTTCTAAAAGCTCCTGAGTTCTAGTATTGTATATTCATAATTATAAATAGTAAATACTTTTGAAGAAAAAAGTTAATCAATGGAAATATCGGTTTTTAAATTTATTTTATTCTTTGGTTTTGTTTTACAGAGGGGAGAGTATTTTACTATTCCTCGTTCAAACTGTGGGTCGCCAATCCGTGGAACAACGCCAGTTTCGCGCTTCACGACCTCGAAGTGCATCTGCTTCAAGTCGAAAAACACCGTCATCTGATATTGGTTAGTGGCATGAAAACATTCGATCACCTTATGATAAGTTTTGTAATTATTAGTTATGACTCATAATGGAAATATTAAAAAAAACAATTAGGTATATACCTTATGGCCCGAATGTAGTACTGCCTCACACAAAATACGATCCTAAAGTTTTGAACAGTGGAACCTCGATTGTCGAACTTAATTCATTTCTAAAAGCTGTTCAGAAACTTACATGTTTGATAACTGAAACCATTTTCCCATAAGAATTAATGTAAAATGGATTACTTTGTTCCTGAACCTCAGTTGATTATTTAAACCTTTATAACAGTACTTCATGCTTCACTATTCATTAGCCCCATGGTGGTTTATTTCAGAGGTTCCCAATTTTTTTTTGCCACGGAACCCTAATTGACCATACTTTTTTTGGCGGAACCCCATTTTGATAATAACAAAAGTGATTGTACCTTGTAGAGTAATTTGAATATTTTCATGTTTGACATGAAAAGAAAGAATAATTATAAATATAAAATAATTATTGTAAGTATTATAAAACATTTATCGTACAAAAAAAAGTAACTATTTAATGTGAAGAATGAAATTTTTTCACATATTTACTTATAATAGCACTAAAATTAGGCTTAATGTTTGACAATTGAACGCGAAGATCTGAACTCGGAACCCCTTTGACCCTTCCACGGAACCCCAGGGTTCCGCGGAACACCTTTTGGGAAACGCTGGTTTATTTAATAATAATTTATAAAAAAAATACAAAGAAAATCAAGAAAAGGTGCTATAAATTTGAGCAGGAGTCAGCACTAAGAAGAGATGCTCTCCTGCCATACATCTCATCCCATGGAGCACATGATTGCCGGTTTTCCTGTTCGGGAACCACAAATCACTTTGAACCACCCCACCCCCGAGAATATTTTTTTGAATTGATTTGTTTGAAATGAGACTCGTCATTTAACAACCAAGGTTCCACTGTAAGAATATAAACACAATATGGCTTCCACAGCAAAAAGAAAAGATTAATACAGTTAACACATTCTTTTATCTTCGTCCATACCTCTCCACCAAGTTTAATAAACAACTATATAATTTTAAAAAACTTAACAAAAAAATATTCGAACTTTGATTCAGCTTCGAGAATATTTCATATATTTGATTTGAGTTCATTTCGAATTGAAAAAGTGGACTTTGCACACCCCTACTTTCTACTAACATAGTTTAAGGCTTGATTAAATACTCTTTTGATTAATCTCAGGTTGGTTATAAACACCAGAATATAGCGAGACTTGTTTTTACAAACTTTACTAGCATTTTAAAATTTATTTTACACATTCTAAGTAAAACAAAATTGTATCTTCTCACCTGATAAACTTCTGGGCGTTAAATTTGCTAAATTTTTTATTGAATAAAATTTTTAGTCTTCTTAAAAACTATTTTTTATATTTATTTTTCAGACCTCTAAATTGCAACCTGATTGAAGTTTTTGTATCTTTTTTCTGCCCTTTTCAAAATCAAACTGCCCTAAGATTCTTATGTTATCATCTAACTATTTGTTGTTGTTTTTTATGGAAGGGAAGGCTAGACTTGAATTAAAATTATAAATTTAAAAAAATAAATATAAACTTAAAAAGTTCCCCTCACCTTGTTTCATACCTGTGAGAAAATCTTATTGCCCGAAGTCAAATTGTAATTCTTGCGCATACCTTTTTTATTTAGCGAAATTTAATCATTCTATTTATCACAAATAATGGTCTCTAGTTATACGTAATAAAGTGTTGTTTCTCTTTCTTCAGAGCCTGACATGCCAGACCATGATTTGGAGCCACCGCGGTTCAGCCGTCGTGCCTTGGAAAGGTTATTGAATGACTGGTGTGCTGTACGTGGCATGATCATGTCAGGTATGCTTCCCATGGACTAACTTGTAAATCTTTCATTTATATAAAGGTATTAATAGTGTTTTGTACTATTTATTTTGAATGTCTGATCTAGGTGTGAAAGAAACTGCAGCCACCACCCAAGCTGTTTATGAAGACCAAGCTTACCTACAGAGCCAAAGTGGTACAACTCTACTAGACAAGTTTACCTACTGTCTACTGGTAAAATGTAGTGCAGAGGTAATTTATCATTTTTATTATTATCATCACCGCATCTTACTACCTGTTCGGGCTGTACGCACTTACGCTCATATGTAATGGTAAGGTGATTGTGAGATGAAATGGAGGACCTACAGTTTAACGTGGGATCCGAACCACGGTGGAGGCCTGGCATTCCACACATTCACAAGTTGTGATTAATACACGTCTTGTCAGAGGTGAAGGAAGGATTTGGCAATCAGATAATTTTGTGCCAGGACCGAGGATTGAACCCCGCACCCCGAGCACAGAAGTTCTTGTTTTGACATTGTTGTTTTACTAGGTATTTATTTTCCATTAATATCTCGTTTTTGTTTTCTTTGCAGATGCTAGACACCTTGTTGACGACGTTGATTCGGGAGCTGCAAAACGAAACCGTAGGGGGGCGTCAAGCAGATGCCAAAGTTGTTGCTCGCAGATTTGTCCGCTCTGTAGCGCGGATATTTGTTATTTTCAGCATAGAGATGGCACCCAATACTATCAAGAGGAGAAGGTATAGTCTTTATTAGGGGTGTGCCAGAATCATAAATATATTTTAACTCCTGGTGGGGATGGGGAGGGATTTAGGCTTGATTTTAAAACTAGTTTCATTTCTGCTGTTTTCTTAGGAATTTGAAAATGAATAATACAAAACCATATTATTTATCTTAAAAGTGAAAGGGAATAAAGCACATAAATTATCGGACTAATTTTTATAAATAGATTGTAGAGTACTAAACCTGTGTGAATCCATGATTTTCCATTTCGAGTCAAATCCAAATCTTGGCAAACCAGCTCGAATCGATTCCAAATTGAATATCATGCTCAGAAAAAAATTTAATCGAATCTGATTCGAATATCATACCAGAAAAAAAATTCCGAATCGAATATTTCATTTTGAAAATGTTTCAAATCCAAATCAAATAACATATCCTTAGGAATTAATAGCCAAAGCTATTATTTATGCTTATTAGTGGGGATTACTCCACCTAGATATCATATTCTGAAAATTGAAAAATGACACCTGGACACGGGAATCGAACCCGGGACCTCTGGCTTAGTACGCCAATGCTCTAACCACTGAGCTATCCAGGATTCGTCTCGTGCCCTGGGTCATTCTTCACTCATATTTTAATGCAGAGTCTATGATGGACATAGCGGAAATCGTCGGCTACAAATATGTGATTATATTAATATCACGAGCCATCGGATAACGCAGCCATCTGCGACTCAGTAGTTGGCATTATGCTGCCATTTGAACAATTATTAAATTGTACGGGATTGCACATATTAAGAATTAATAGCCAAAGCTATTATTTATGCTTATTAGTGGGGATTACTCCACCTAGATATCATATTCTGAAAATTGAAAAATGACACCTGGACACGGGAATCGAACCCGGGACCTCTGGCTTAGTACGCCAATGCTCTAACCACTGAGCTATCCAGGATTCGTCTCGTGCCCTGGGTCATTCTTCACTCATATTTTAATGCAGAGTCTATGATGGACATAGCGGAAATCGTCGGCGATCCCGTACAATTTAATAATTGTTCAAATGGCAGCATAATGCCAACTACTGAGTCGCAGATGGCTGCGTTATCCGATGGCTCGTGATATTAATATAATCACATATTTGTAGCCGACGATTTCCGCTATGTCCATCATAGACTCTGCATTAAAATATGAGTGAAGAATGACCCAGGGCACGAGACGAATCCTGGATAGCTCAGTGGTTAGAGCATTGGCGTACTAAGCCAGAGGTCCCGGGTTCGATTCCCGTGTCCAGGTGTCATTTTTCAATTTTCAGAATATGATATCTAGGTGGAGTAATCCCCACTAATAAGCATAAATAATAGCTTTGGCTATTAATTCTTAATTTGTGCGATCCCGTACAATTTAATAATTGTTCAAATGGCAGCATAATGCCAACTACTGAGTCGCAGATGGCTGCGTTATCCGATGGCTCGTGATATTAATATAATCACATATTTGTAGCCGACGATTTCCGCTATGTCCATCATAGACTCTGCATTAAAATATGAGTGAAGAATGACCCAGGGCACGAGACGAATCCTGGATAGCTCAGTGGTTAGAGCATTGGCGTACTAAGCCAGAGGTCCCGGGTTCGATTCCCGTGTCCAGGTGTCATTTTTCAATTTTCAGAATATGATATCTAGGTGGAGTAATCCCCACTAATAAGCATAAATAATAGCTTTGGCTATTAATTCTTAATATGTGCGATCCCGTACAATTTAATAATTGTTCAAATGGCAGCATAATGCCAACTACTGAGTCGCAGATGGCTGCGTTATCCGATGGCTCGTGATATTAATATAATCACATATTTGTAGCCGACGATTTCCGCTATGTCCATCATAGACTCTGCATTAAAATATGAGTGAAGAATGACCCAGGGCACGAGACGAATCCTGGATAGCTCAGTGGTTAGAGCATTGGCATACTAAGCCAGAGGTCCCGGGTTCGATTCCCGTGTCCAGGTGTCATTTTTCAATTTTCAGAATATGATATCTAGGTGGAGTAAGCCCCACTAATAAGCATAAATAATAGCTTTGGCTATTAATTCTTAATATGTGCGATCCCGTACAATTTAATAATTGTTCAAATGGCAGCATAATGCCAACTACTGAGTCGCAGATGGCTGCGTTATCCGATGGCTCGTGATATTAATATAATCACATATTTGTAGCCGACGATTTCCGCTATGTCCATCATAGACTCTGCATTAAAATATGAGTGAAGAATGACCCAGGGCACGAGACGAATCCTGGATAGCTCAGTGGTTAGAGCATTGGCGTACTAAGCCAGAGGTCCCGGGTTCGATTCCCGTGTCCAGGTGTCATTTTTCAATTTTCAGAATATGATATCCTTAGGAGTCTGAAAATATTTTAAACTTAATTTTAAGTTAAACAAAGGTGACATCTTCTTCCTTTCTTCTGTCTTCTATAGTAGAAGCCGTCACACACACATTTTAACACATTTAGAATAATATTTCTGCATTGTTGCCTCAAACACAAAGAAGAGAGTACAAATAACACAAACACTGGATTACTCCATTTTGAATTCAAAGAAGAACTGTTAGAAACACATTGTGCCAACAGTTTTTGGGAGTAAAGATAAATTCCTTGGCTATGGTTAGTATTTATAGGGACCTATTTATAAAAAAATAATAATAATAATAATAATTTGAAAAATGATAAGCTAATAGAAAGAAACTATCTTATGTTGAGGACTGGTGGTAACATTGATTTGGTAATCCATTGGTGGGCCAGTTCCCACTGTCTAAGTTGAGAACTGTTGCGCTGTTTGAGAAATGCTCCTAATATTTAGGTGGTTTAGCAGGTTTGAAAGTCCTGGTTGGGAGTACCAGCATGAATGGGTACAGGCTTGTCCGGATCTTTGTGGTTTGTGTCAAAACGATGATTGTTCATTTGCTGTCTGAGAGAACCTGTAGTAAGGCCTATGTATTCTGCATTAAGTGATTCGCACTGTAGTTGATATATTAAAGTTATTTGTTTTGAATTTGTAATAACCATGGATTTTGTATTCCATTTTGGTTACTTTGCTGTTGAAGAATGTAGCTGGTAGGTGGACTCCACATTTGCTGCAACGGGTGCTACTGCTGGGGTCAGGAAATTTGGGATGGACTAGAATATTTGGGAGATTGGGTGGCCGTTTGAAAATGACTCTTGGGGGTGAACTAAGAAGGTTTTGGGTCTGGGTGAAACTGGTTAGGAATTTGTAACCACTTTTAAGGATGGTGTTGATATGTTGTAGACCAGGATGGTATTGTGTTGTGAGAGGCATGTCCTCAACTTTTTTTTTTGAAGGTCATAGTCATCCCTGGAGAGTGCTCTGTAGATTTGGATATCTATTAAAGGCTTGGGGTAACCTCTGCTTTGGAAAGCTGTGGAGAGTTGTTTACAATATTCAGTTAAATCATCGAGTTATTAACATATCCGTTTGGCTCAGGTGGCATGACTGAATGGTAGGGACCTTTTTGTGTAGGAAGGATGACTGCTATGGTAATGAAGGTATCGTTGGTTATTGGTGGGTTTTATATGTACAGTGGTGTGAATTTGGTTGTTTTCAAGGAACAAATTCACATCAAAAAAGCTAAGACTATGCTCCAAGAATCCTTGGACATCTTTTTATATAATCTCAACATTTGCAGCCCCATAAACTTTACTCACAATAAATCACAGTATATTGTTACCTACCTTGATGTGAATCTGTTTTAAATCTGTGTGAAATATTCTATTTGTGTTAAAATGTGTGTATGGCTACTTTTACTATATTAGACAGAAGAAAGGAAGATTTCACCTTTGTGCATTAGATTCTTCCCACATTTTTCCTCTTTCCCTAGTTGGGCTTTCTTCATCAAATTTAATCTTAGTAGTTTATATTTCCCTTTTCTTTAGTTTTATCAATTTCCTTTACTATAAAAAATATATATTATACAATTACTACTTAAAAAGATAGGTGGGATTACTTGAGAGTTACATGAAAACTTATCTCTTCATTCTTCCATCATTTGTTTACCTCTTGCTGTCTTTTCTCTCACTTAATGTTACATTTTCTTACAAGAAAAAAAAAAAATTAGATTTCGAAGATCGGAATTTTGTCTGAAATTCATACTCTGGTTCAATAAAATGAAACTGCAGCTTCAGCAATTACCAAGTTTCAGAAAACATTATTTGCTACTAAAATATTCAACATTAATATTTTACTTCACTTTTTCCAATTATTATTTTTAACCCTCAATTTTACATTGTCTTTGCTTCATGCATGACAAAGTGACTTAAAAAAGTTACTATAAAACTGTAAAATACCCTTTAGTTCTGAAACAACCCCTGATTAATTTCAAGAATTCTTGAATTTAGAATCGTATGGTAAATATTTTAGGGGTGTGCAAAGCTTTGATGCCGCTTCGAAAAAAATTTCGACTTGATAACTTAATTTATCAGACTATAACGAAATATTACAAACATTTGTGCAATAAAACATTTTTCAAGGAATATTAGTGCATAAAGTTTTATAAATAAACACAGTATAGTATTCATTTATATTTTCAAGTACAAACAAAAAAATATTCAACCTTCGATTCAGCTTTGAGAGTAATTTATATATTAGATTAGAGTTTGTTTCAAATTGAAAAAATTTTCTTTGAATACCCTTAAAATATTTTATAGTGAAATGTAACTATTGACAGTTTTTTGTTTATGTTTTCAGTTTAGTTATAGTATTTATTTTGTGTCATCCAGTTTGTACAGATTAGTAAAATGTAATTATTGACAGTTTTATTTATTTTTCTTCAATTAAGCTATAGTATTTTTATTTGTGTTTGTCCAGTTTGACCAGTTTGTCCCAGCCTCTAGTGAAATGCAAGCGTGTTTTCCAAGCATTGTTTCAGACTTGCTGTTGAAGAGTTGTGCGAGACAGCAGACTCTCTCATCGCTCCTGTTCGCCTGGGCGTTGCAAGGCCACTGCCCCATTCACCTTGGCAAGTTCGACTATCGACGTCATTAATGTGAGTTAAATAAGTGAATTCATTCAAAGTTTTTAACAAAATGTTACTGACACTTTTTTCATGAATACTTCTTATCTATTGTTGTTTTATTTTCAAGAATTTATTGCAAAAAAAATGCAAGCTTGTAATTTACAAGCTGTGTATTTTTTTGTTTGGTTTTTTCAGGGATCGGAAGACTTGTTCTCTGTAGAACCTTTAGCCCCACATAGCTCTTACTCTCCGGAAGCCACCCCATGTCGAGCGGCATGCTGGGATCCTCACTTGGTCAGAGGTGTTGCGACCAGTGGGTTTGGCCCAGGCTGTGGCCAGGGTGGCTCGAGCAAGGGCTGCTGCAGCCGTCTCTGCACTAATGAGGATGAAGCAGATACGGTTGAAGGTGAAGATCTATCTCAACAATTAAAATATTTAATGAAAGAACAAGGTTTGGTAATAGGAAACTAAAGACAATCCAGAGTAAGTGCCAACCAAAATGTGAATGACTTTAGCACACTATAACTAGAGTTTGTGAAGTCCATTTTAATTCGAAGAAACTCAATCAAATATATGAAATATTCTCAAAGTAGATTCCAAAATCAAATATTTTTGTTGTTTTTGTGAACCTCAAAAGAATATTTAGCTACTTGCTAGTGTTCTGTTACATAGCATTTTTTAATTGAAGATAACCCAAACGAAATATTGAACCGAAGCAGATATTAATAATTTTTTTTGTTTTTTTTGCTTCAAAAAATATTATATTGTGGTTATTTATATAACTTTATGCCCTGGAATTACTTTTAAAATGTTTAATTGCACATTTTTAATGTAATTTTTATTTTCAAAAGTCTTATTATTATCATAAGTTACAATTAAATGTCTTCAGTTCAATTACCTTCCTTCATATATAATACAATTACCTCAAATTAAAATAAGAGGTTTTTCTTGTAGAAATATAATTCAATTACTCTGTTTTGCTCCCCATATTATTATTATTTTTAACAGCAATAATTGACTTTAAATTGAGTATTTTAGCTCTCACTATCTTTATTGGCAGAGCTTCTTAATTGTTGAAGCCAGAATTTTTTTCAAAGCTAAGTCTGTACTGTTAATTGCTCTGAAACCAAGTCGAAGCTTCACACACTTTACTATAAACTATATATTTACTTTAGTAAACATGTTTTAAATATTTATACTTTCAAAGGAAGTTTTCTTGTCCTCACGTCAAAATGTATTTAAAAAATTCACATTTTTTCTCGACATCCCTAAAAAAATATTGCGTTTCAAAATTTGGAATTTAAATTATTTTTTATTTTTTTGTGATCATTACTGTTTTCAGCATGTCATGAGTCAATTTTTTTTATTCAAGCCATATTCAGTATTTTCTGCTACCGTTTCTGGTCCTGTTGTAGCTTCATATGCCTTATAATCTAACTTAAGACTAGAACAGACACAACGTCCAGTCCCTGGCTGTTAATTTATTGTCATGAAAGGCTAAACTCACATACAACCATGATGATAAATTCTTGGCCACGCTGAGAATCGAACCCGGTGCCCTTAGCTCGGTTGACAAACATGCTATCGACTGGGCTAAGGTGTCGACATTCCATTGGTAGAACATTGAAAAAAAAAACCTTTACTTCATATTTTTAGGTTAAGTTTGTTATACCTGTATGAAGGTACAGGAAAGATGGACTGAAGCATTCCCTTTTAAACCTTTATTTCTGTCTTTCCTGTGCCTTCTTCCATGTGCAGCAGAACATTTAAAACTTAAAAGGTAGTATTTTTTATAATTGCTGATTGTATTTCTCTTATTAACTCAGGTATGGCAGCAGAAGATGGCGATGGAGAAGGAGCGAACAAGATGATAACGAGCGTCCTGGTGGGGGAGGGGGAAGTGGCGGGGAACCTATGGATACAGAGGTGGTCGATCTGGTGAATGGTGTAGGTGGACCCGGGGAGGATCGCTCAAGGTGATGGAGAGTCAGACAATGAGCTGGACCTCCTGGCCGATACGGAATCTGACTCGGACGATAACCATAGCAACCAAGACACACAGTCGGCACAACGAAGCGTGCAGACAGGAGCAACTGCCGGTTCTGAATCAGGTATTGCTATCAATCTTGTGGAAAATATGTTATAATCTGGTTTTAAACCCAATCTTCTTTCTAAAGCTTTGGCAACTGCTCTTTAAGACAATTATCAAAAGGTTTGAACCACGTCTTACTCTAGAACATATCAGTTTGTAAAACTTAACTAATTTATTGACACTTATTATAAATTACTGACATCTTCAGTATAGATTTATTTTTGTTTAGGGATTAAACTCTCAAATCCTCAAACTTCTTTAAAATAATTGAGAGTTGAGAATTTTGAGAAAGAATCACATTAGACTCACTTAGCTTTTATTTTATTTGAACTAAAATTTGTTTTAGAGGTCTAATGCTGCTTATTGCTGGTTCAGTCCCAATACAATTATAGGAAAAACTGAACAACCCAACCCCAGCCCCTTAATTGAACATTTAACCGAGTGTATGAATGTTATAGTGAATCAATTTTAGCAACAACAAAAAATTTAACATTTAGTAACATGTTACTTTATATTATTCTGTTAGATAACTTATATTCCTATTGTCTCTTATTTTCACAGTATTTTCCAAGATTCAAATTCAGATTTGTATTAGAGTGTATTCAACCTATCCCTATTTTTACTAATATTCTTTATCATATGAGTACTTGCAATCACATACTCAGTTTATCTTTTATTCTTTTTACTAAATGTTGCTTATTTTATTGTGGCCCTTGCTAAACGTGTTTCACATAGGTTAATGTTAGTTTTGTACCAACTTTATAAAATGTGAGTAATGAAGGAGAGGAAACCACTTCCTAGTAGAGTTGTTTTGCTGTCATGTTGCAGGCATTGCTTCTCTGTTACTCTTCCCAGAACCGGAGGACGATTCGGCAGAATCTAGCCAACAGGAAGATGATGAGTCTGAGGCGGGAGAAACCGACGAACAGGACACGGAGGAATTTGCGCTCGCTGATGAACAACTGGAGAGGAGGAGGTAAGACATTGTTTATTGTAATCGTGGTACAGTGATAAATCGTTGTCCACATTGTCAAAATATAAACCTATTTTTATCGTTATTTAATCTATATCAATATTATATTGCATGGGTCAACAACCTTTTTGATATCGTGAGCCATATGGGGTTTTTTTTAATGGTCGGCCAGTTTGGAAGAAATATCAAGGAAAAACTGTCAATTTTTTAATTATATACTTAAAATTGTATTCATCTTAATTTTGTGGTTTTGTTATATTCCCGGCTATATGATTTGCTGTAGATTAAATCACAAATTATTTGCAAAATATTGATAATTTGTTATAAAAAAACCAAATCATGAAATTTTAACAAAATCGAGAAATAATTACTGAAAATTCACATGTATAATAAAACTGAAAATCTCTGAAAAGTTGATGAAATGGGGATAGAAATAGCTCAAAATATTTGGAAACTACCCTATAAAAACTTTAAAAATCCAGCAAAAAATTTCACTGAAAATGGGTGTCTCTAAATCTGTTTTTATGAACAATATTGTTTGTTTGCTAAATCTTTTGCGGGCCATATAAAGTCAACCGACGGGTCATATCCAGCCCCTAGACCATAGGTTGCCAGCCACTCATATATAGCATTTCAGACATTTTAACTCTTAACAATTCTTTTAACTCATCTCAGATACCAGTGAAAACGTGGCCTAAATGTCACGCTCATTTACTTTGGATTCTATATGGGGGTTAGACCAAGGGCTCAAATATTGGCAGGGTGCACCAAGAGGGTGTTTATTCTCAGATGTTTCCCTCTCTACCTCCACGCAAATGTGAGATGAAAAAAAAGGGCAAGTGTATTTTCTCCATTTGCTTTGAATGAATCCAATATATTTTTCTTATTCTTTGTATTTTTTTTAACACTTTCAGTACCAATTCAGGCCACGGTCATCGTAGTAACCTGGCACCACAGTCCATGCAGTGGGCTATACGCAACAGAGAGACTGGCACTCGCGCCGGAGGTAGGGGAGGTACTAACCCTGTTATTTATTCTTTTTTACTTTTACAAAAATAGGTTCTTATTTTAATTAATATAACATTTAATTCCAAAAAAATAAATCAAACTATATATTTAGTCTTGAATTTAAATTATTTAAAAAAAAAAAAATTTAGCGAAAGAAATTAACTTTCTCTCAATTCTGATTTTATCCACATTAATTCTTAAGTTTCTCTGGTTCTTAATGGAAAACCACCATTCATATTTTGAAGTATCTTTATTCCCTATGGATGAAATCGAACATTAAAAGAATACCCAAGGGCAAGGCTTGCACATTTCCTGAAAAATGTAGGCCTCCTAGCTCACAGTTAAAAACACAATAAAATACATAATTGTGAAATTTTCTGGGTTCAGCAGAAGAGTGAAACGCCATCTGTAATTGAGCTTGCATATGCCTAATATATAAATACATTATTCAAACATATTTATTTTTATTAGGGGTGTGTGAAGCTTCAAAACTTCGACTTGGCTTTGAAATAAATGTCAGCTTTGGGTTCACTTTACAAAAAATTCTGGTTTCGCCATTAAAAATATTGATGGCAAAAATATTCTATTCATGGTAATTAATATCATTCTGAGCTGTTATATACTTTACAAATTAATATTCATATGGAAAAAAAACCTTCATTTATAGTCTTGTAGGTTGTGAAAATAATTTAATTTCTCAAATTAAAACAAAATATTACAAACAATAGAGTATTAAAACGATTCCAAGTAATTTTACTGCATAAAGTTATATATTAAATAATGACTAAATTTTTTCAATAACAGAACTAACAAAACGTATTTGATTCATATTCGCCTTGAATTGAAAAACTGGACTTCACACACTCCTAGATTTTATATTTCTATTCTCACTTCATTGTTCTTACCAAAATCTTGGAAGCAACAATCATGTTTACTTGAATTTGTTAGACTTGTTTCACAATGCGTGATGTTATTGGCGTCAAATAGGGCTCTGCGAGAACTCGTATTCCGAGCTTTGAGCCGAGCTCGTCGCTTAAGCTCAAAATTGAGATCGAAAGTTTTGTAGGCTTGTAATTTTCGAGCTTCCACTTGATGTACTTAATAATCTATTTTTAAAACATAATAGTAATCATAGTCTATTTAATTGAGATACCATCAGCATTTCCACTTATAAATAATTCGGCACTTAACAAATTGTTAAAAATTAATTTCAATTTTCTCATTAATAACGTAATAGAACTTAAAAAAAACCACTTTCGCCGGGTATATTAATTCATTATTTTCGTCCAATATGAATTATACTTGATTGAAGTTGTTTACTTGTATTGCCATGACAGAGCAATGAAAATAAAAATAGCTAAGAAGATTACTAAATAATTGAATTATTCTTTTACTATTTTTACCTGGTCCCTTTCTAAAATAATAATTTATGTTAAATTAAAAATGTAATATCAAGAATATATTATTTTATTAAATGTTTTTAAACCTAAAATATTTAAAACTCATATTAAATAATATGTTTAGCTACAAAACTAGCTCTAGTAACAACTGTGGAAGTTTTGAAGAAGTGGAAGAGTTTAAGAAGATATGAGGAGAAAAGTGTGTTTGTTCCTATCTAGGCCTAACTTAACTATCCTTTCAGGTTGGCTTCCTTCACTATCATTTAGTTTACATCATTGTACAGTGTTTCTACACTGTCTTGTTATACATCTCCAAACCATCATGCAATTATTCATTTTATTAACTTTTTCTGTGGTGGTTAGTGTAATTTTAATGTCCTTAAAAACATGAGTGTTGAAACAATTTTAATTAGTTTTTTTATTAGATTTTTATTTGAGTGCTGTTCTTATTTTTAGATTGTCTTTTATAAGTGTTATTTCTAATTTAGAAATCGATATTTCCATTATTTAACTTTTTTTTTTCCAAAAGTATTTACTATTTATAAAAATGAGTGTCATTCATATTTTAAGAACATGTGTTTTAATATACCTTCTAACATTTTAAAATTATGAATATACAATACCCGAACTTGGGAGCTTTTAGAAATACTCGACTAGAGTTTGACTTGAATGAAAAAACCCAAGCTCGCAGACCCCTAAAGTCAAGCCACAAGTAAATAACTGTCCAGATTCGGGCAGGTGTCCGTGTTGCAGGGGGCAGTAGCCTGGTCTTCATTGACCCCTCCTCCTTGAGACGCTCAACGACTGCCACTGCAGCTGTGGCAGCGGCGGCAGCAAACCAAGAGCCGGTCACGATGGCCACCACTGCTAGCTGTCTGGCCCGTGCGTTCGGTATCGTTATTCGACAAATAGCCGACCTGCTCACTATGCTACAGGACTATCATGCTTTGGCGCCTAATCTACCCAGGACACTTGACATCACTTACCAGGAGTCCATTAATTTACAGGTGATATACAAATTTAACTACTTGTTTTTTAGGGCAATAACCCGCCTCAGTGGCGTAGTTGGCTAACGCGCTAGTCGTGTTGAGCTCGACCACCGAGGACGGGGAGATCGAGGTTCGAATCTCGGTCGGGTGAACTGGGGGTGGTTTTTCCTAAATGGTTTTCCACTCTCCCTCCACGCAAATGCGGGTTCACTTCCTCTAAATTCAACCTTCCCAATTCCTAATCCATTAGAGTAATTAGTACTTAAGCGTATAACCCGAACGGGTAGTAAGACGCGGTGCTAAATATAATATTTTAGGGCAATAATTTGGGATTATAATTCTGACCAGGAAAGATGTGTGAAGTCTTCTTGATTAAATGCTTGGAGACTCTAAAACAATTGACCTTGATTGGTGGTTAATCATATTATTGTATTTCTTTTAATAAAAAGTTGGATTTTGGTTTAAAATGTCTCGGAATAAAATATTAATTTTTGGTTAGGAATAATAATATACAAGGATGGGCCCTTGATTCCTTAAGGATATTCAAGGATTTAATACTCAAATCCTTTAAAAAAATCTATTTTGCATGTTAAATTTGTTTTAAAGCTACAATACTGCTTTTTGGTAGTTCAGAACCAATTATAGCTATAGGATATGCTTAACCACCAGGCCCAAACCACTAATTTAACACTTAATTGAATGGTTTATAAGAAACAATGCTAACATTTAGCTACTATTTGTATTTTATATTAGTCTCTTGTATTTATATTTCCTCTTATGTTCAAAATTTTTTCCATGATTCAAATTCATAAAATGGTATCCTATTAGCCTTCTCCCCCTCCCCCTTAGGTTTACTCCTTAAAAAAGTTGTCTTGCCCGTTTCACACTCCCCTCTGATGAGTTCTGATAGAATAAAATCTTTGTCCAATGTCAGCAATGTAAAGTGTGAACTGTGTCATTCCTTTCATTGTAAAAACTATATTGTGTCGTTCCTTTTATATGTTTCTATCCACCTTTCCTGTACCTTCTTCCAAATATTCTATATAGATAATTTATTTCACACAAATTTAGGGAAAATGGCCATTTATGTTACTGTCTGTATTGATACAAAGAATTTACAATTTGTTTAATGCATATAACATATTTATATAAATTTTATAATGTTTAATATTCCTTCTAGCTATATCTCGAATACCATCTAAAGCCCACTTGGGACTGGCTCCTGACGGTAATGGACTCCACAGAGGCTCAACTGAGGTTTGGAGCATCCCTGACCCACTCATCAGACCCTAATCATCCGGCCCATCCTCTGCATCAGGCGGCGGGACTGAGTGTGCCGGGTGGGCTTGGAGGACTTTTAGGTCCGGCCACATTGTCGCTGACGGTATTGGGCGGGGCGGGTGCTGCAAATTCCTCATCGAGCAACCGCAACAACAGTGGACACCGGGCAGTTTCCTCTACCACCGCTCCCACTTCCACCAATCCTCGCATCGTTGGATTTGCATCGGGATCAGTTGATGCTCCTCGCTCTGCCAGGGAGAGAGAAGGTACACTACTAACCTTTTATTTATAACTTTTGCATTGCTTTTATTTCTTCTAACTCAAATTTTTTTATTTTAGTCGATCTCAAGCAGGTTTCTCATGAAGCTTCCAAGTATTGAACCCAATTTGGGTTGAATATGTCATTTTAAAACTTAATTATGTAAGTTTAAAAAAATATTTCTTACACTATTCATGTTAAATGGTTTTAAAAAAGTTTTAAAATCTAAAATTGCTTGTTTTTAAATATATTGTGATAGTAACCAAAAAATCTATTATTCAATTCATTGTCCCAAAGGAAAAGTTAAAAAATAACTCATAAAAATATGTTTGGATGTGAAGATTTAGCAATATTAAAATAAACTCCCTGTTCATCTGGAGTGCAACTGTTCACTTGGTGTTTGCCACTTGCCAAAGAGAGAAATTGGAGCATTAGTGATTTTAAAATATAAAGGCCTATATTTAATTTTAGCTATAAGATATAACTTACATTTTTTTGAATGTGTTCACTTTGAGTTTTTCTTTATTACTTCCATGTTTTAGATGCAATAAAATTGATGTTGCTTTCCCACCTTCCATGTTTTTTCATTAATTTTAATTATCTTATACTTGCAGACCCCCACTCTGCACGACGGGACTTCCTGTCCTACTGCCTATCCCTGATGAGAGCTCACAATGGCGAACACCTCGACAGTCTGCCCGTGCTGGACGTTTCAGCTCTCAAACACATTGCCTATGTGTTTGACGCCCTCATCTATTACATGCGCTCTGGCACGGAGAGTCCAGACACAGACCTCCTCAGAGATGGGGTTATAGTGGACTCCTGGAACGATCAGGTATGTAAGTCACGCTAAAGGTTGTTGGTTTCTGATGGGCAGAATACTGGAGTTAATCTATTTTACTTCTTGTATCCCAATAGTGATGGGTTAAATTATTGCCCCTTAGAGCGCTACTTTGGAATAGATGATCTCCCTGTTTTAATTAGTTTCTTTACAAAGTACACAGTGATGTGGTGGATATAATTTAACTCTGCAGAGGCGTGAATCCAAGCATTTATGGTCTGTATATAGCCAGAAAAGAGCAACATCAGATATCCTTTGGATTTCTGCTATGAGTGTCTTGTTGGTGATAATGCTCCACCTTTTATTTGTACTTTTACTTCCAATTATTTATTTTTCTCTTGTATGACTTTATTAATGATGGTTTTTGCGGTGGGAATGATATTTTTTTAGCCTAGTCAGTATAATTTACTGCTAGAAAGTCTGCTTTCTTGTCAATCATCCTGTATCCCGCAGTGTGATGGGATCCACTGGAGATGTATAGTCTTGTGTAGGCCTATAAGTTGTTTTATGGCATGGTGGATATCAAATATTTCGGTTTATATTATATTCTTTCATCACTTTACCTTTATATATTTGATTAATTTAAATTAGTTGAAAAATGGCACCTGGAGACTGGAGGAATAAAACCCCAGTACCTTTGGCTTAGAGCGCCAAAGCTCTACCACTGATTTGATTCACCCTACGGTTAGTTTCATTCTTCACAGGTTTAATGTTGAGTCTGTGATGGATTTGTGTAAATCTTCAGCTACATTTTTAATCAATTAATATCACAATCTTTAAGATATCACAGCCATCTACACAACTCAGAAGGACTATTATACTGCCACATGTACAATACAAGATTTAATTAAAGCAAATTTCAATTAATAATACCCACATGTGGCAAATCATTGTAATTACGGGAATGGTTATATGAAGGAGATGACAATTCAATTTATCTAAATTAGTTGAAAAATGACCTGGACATTAGATAGCTCAGTGGTAGAGCATTGGTGCGCTAAGCCAAATGTCCCTGGTTAGATTCCTGTGTGCAGTTGTCATTTTTCAACTAAAATTAATAGAATTGGGGTCTCCTTGGTTACAATGATTTGCAACTTGTGTGTTGGTATTCATTTATATAGTTGAATTCCTCTGATATAAAGGGCTTTGAACTGATTGAATTGCAATTTTAACATTTCACTATACTGTCACTCAAGAGTATTTATTAACATTATAGGATGAAAATGACAATGATGAGGGTGATGAAGACCTCAGTCACTCTGTAGCCATGGACGCAGAATCGGTAGATGAGCAGGAGTCCATGGGTGCGGGCACAGGTGGTCTGAGTCTCTCTAATGTCGGGAGCGGAGGCAAGGGGCGCAAAAACTCATTCTTGCAACGCAGCGAATCAACACTTTGTCTGGGCTGTCCCCCGCCCGACCCATTTGACACCCCCATGTCTGAGGCTCTTCCCTTGCTGACCAACCCCACCTCTTACAGCCAAACGCCCGAAGGGAGGAGCTCTTTGGGATGCCCAAGCAGCCCATAACGGTTCCACCTTCAGGTATGCTTTCACCACTGGACTTGTAAAGAATAAAATACTAGGGAAAATGTGAGGGAATTTATCCATTCCCGAGAGTCTGGCGGAAAAGACCCTTTCCTGGCAAGGGTTCGGGCGGGAAATAATGCCTGCTTATTGTTTCAGCAGGTACTACTAGCTCAATCTTTATTGGAGACAGTTATCTTCTTTGTTTTGTAGCAAACTTGGGGGGGAGGGGGGATTTTACTATCTGTGGTGAGAAAATGTACTCTCTGTCTATCAACAGTTATTTGTTAGGCTCAGTGAGAGAGAGAGAGAGAGAGAGAGCTTGAAAGATTTAGAGAAGGATAGATCTATATTATACTCTACCATCAATTGAGACACGGGGGGGGGGGGGGGGGGAGGTAGCTTGCCAAGGTCAACTATTTATGAGCATCAGCTTGTCTGTTGTTAGCAACCTAACAAAGAGTAGAGATTACAGGAGTATTAAACAAAGAACCTTTAAGGGGGGTCAATTCTAGAGAACAATACATTGCTGACATTGGACAAAGAGGTAATGGCTAGGGCTGGGCCGATGCCGATTATTAATCCGATCATCGGCCGATTATCGCATAACCCGCGATTCCGATGATCGGTGTTTTGAATCTCCGATTATTTATGCCGATTATTCAAAATGTGTGGGTATATTTTAAGTCCTAAAAAAATAATATTTTATCTCTGCTCTCTCGTATGAGATCTTTGAATAATTAGCTTGTTCTTAACGACTTAAGTTTGAAATAAACAGCACGTCCAACATTCCAAACAAAATATATCAAAATAAATATATTTACCATAGGTCTTTTTCCAATTTGTGCACGTTATTAGAAATAAAAATACTCACAAGTAACAAATCTAATAATCATAAAATAAAATATTAGCAGATTGTTGTTGTTTTACTTCGATTTGTTAAAGATGCCTAAAAAATGAAACATCGGACGTAATAATCTCGCACATGCGCACATTTTGTTTTAAATGGAAACAGTTTTTCTTTTAATGCAAGTACAAAACTTTCCACTGGCAGGGAATTTGTTTTCGCTCATATTTCAACATGAATTGAATTAATATTTATTAATATTTAAATTTTACATTTTCTTTAATAATAAATTAAAATAAGTTTTAAAGTATTTCTTTAAAAAAACACGAAAAATAACTTTCGTTGCACATTATGTTATTTATTATTTATTTTATCATATTGAAGTAGAGATGGGCAAAATCGTTCTTTTAAATGAACGATTCATTGTATCTGGTTCAGTTCAATGATCGTTCATTTTGATCCGTTCACGTTCATTCAATTTTCTAAAGGTAGTTTTTATTTAAATGTAGTTAAAACAATGTTATTTTTCATTAAGATTATTTAAATTGTTAATAAAAAGATCGGATTACTGTTTAAAAATGGTGATGCCTTTTAATATTCTTTTTTTTTAAAGAAACCACTTATTTCTATACGATATTAATATTTAGTAGTTAAATTATGATGGAATGCTTTGTAGAATCACAAAAACTTATGTTATGATATATCTAAATCACAATTCACAAAAATATTACGATTGTTAAAAATTGTTAATATTGAAACATATTTTAATAGACATTGGATGTAAAAATTGCTATTTCATATAAAAACAAAATAGATGTAGGCCTATTCTCTTTGTGTGCAAAATATGTGTGCCTTGATTATTTTTTATCATTAAAATTAAATTTAAATTTACTGATTATGATTTGTCTTTGTCTAATGAAAGGGTCAGTAGTCATATTTAATCATAAATGTGAAATCATATTTTAATTATCTAACATGTACCGATATATTTGGCTATTTATTAATGTGATTTGTTTTTGTTAAATGACAGGTTCACTTGTACTAACAATAACAATATAAAATAATAATTAAACAAACATACATTTTAAAAGTTTCTATTTAAATGTTACTAAAACAAAACTATATTGGACATTATAAAACTGGAAAGTAACATTTTTTTTTGTTAAGGGTCATTTTACTTTATACACTTATTTAATTAAAAACAAAAATAATCGGCATCGGTGATCGGCCTAATCGGCAACAAGTAATCGGCATCGGACTAATCGGCAAAATAGCTAATCGGCCAGCTCTAGTAATGGCTGTTTCTTGAAGAAAATTACTCATTACCGCCCAAGCCCTCAACCTAGGTTTTATTCTATTGTAACTCATTAGGAGGGAGTGTGAAACATGTAAAGAGGAAACCAAAAAATACAAACAATAGAAAAAGGACACTTTTAAAAAGCCTAATTGTATCCGGTCCTTTAATAAGTTTTAAGTATTTTCTAATAAATGAGTAGCTTTTGAATAGATTTAGCTATAGAAATGATTTATAAACTTATTTGTTGTGTGTGAAGTCACCTCTATCCTGTGTTGATATTGCAGGTACCAGCCCTCCAGGGACCTACAACCCTCTAGAGGTCCTACCTACAAGACTGGGTCTCTCCATGAGAACTGTGGACAACTCCAGCTCCGGCCCATGCATGGCTGCCACGAGCTCGGCACACCTCGGTCCTACTAACCTGGGATCGTCTGAAGGGGGCCCCATGAAGTCCTCCATAGCAGTTCCTACAAGGTCCACTGCTGATGATGTCTCTGGCAACAAGGATCAGCTTCAGTTTTCAAGGTAACTGTGATTGTTGGAGTTTTGTTTGTCCAGGCTTCAAGAATAATGTCGCCTTATCGATATAACCTTGTTTATCATGTAGGCCCATTTCATTTCCTGTAGCATGTTTTTAAGTAGAAGTTTGTACATACAAAAATATGAGTTGTTTATTGGTTCTTAAATATTATCCGACCAATTTTAATTTGTTTTACTATTATACTGAAGAAGGGATTAAACCCCAAAAATTTCATATTTAGGTGCTCTATTGTGTTTTTAATTGTGAACTTTAAGGCCTACAGTTTTCTGGTAAATGTGTAGGCCTTGCCCTTCTATCTTCTTTTCAATGTTTGATTTAAAATTGCCGTTTGTTTCTATTTAGCTTAAATGATACTATAAAATTTGATTATTTTTTTTTATCAAATTAACATAAGATTTTTATTTTATCCTCAAATTATTTTATTAGAATGAAAGGAAAGTTTAGGCTAAAATTATAGATCTAGATATAACTACAACCTTAGAGCGGAAAATTATTTTACTGTCTCGTTCCTTTGGGAAATTATCATTTCTCGCCTAAAAATTTCCCCAAATTAAAATAATATTCCCCGCCATGGGTAAACAATGACACACTAGGCACATTAAACCACATAAATAGCCTCAAACAATAAAATCAAATTTGCTGAGCCTGTAAAGCATTCTCTTGGTGTATTTTTTCTATGTTGTTGAGGTTAGATTGTTTCCTGTCCTGGCGAAGCTTTGTAATTGAATTGTTAAAGCATGAATTTTTAGTAATTTTGCCCGAGCCACCTCATTTTTAAACATTAAGCCCCTGGGTCCATATTTTGGGGGGCCTCTTATAGGTTGTTAATATATTATGTATACACTTTAAAAAACCTCTTAACTCTGAGGAACATTAATAATGTAAAATTTTGTTTCATTAGGTCAAATTTTGATGCATTTGATCATCTATTTCGGGAAATTGAAGAAGAGGATGCTCACATGAAGCTGGGGGAAGCACCCTCAGATTCAAACGTTTGCTCAGTCCCAGGAAGCGTTGTGACTGAAGAGGGACCACAGGACCTGTCCTTCAACAAAGATCAACCGATCACCACCAAGATGGAGGTGGATGAGGATTCCCAAGAATTTGCCTCGGACTCTGACTCTGTCCCATTTGTGCGTTCAGGGTCCAGGAAGCCCCTCCCAGCTACAGGATTCATTAGTAAGAAGCATGAGCCAGTTACGGATGGCCCAGCAGATCTCAGCAAGCCAGGCCCAAGTGGTGCCCACAACGGCATTGAAAGTGATGAATACGATATTCAGGAACTAGTCCTATCACCAACAGCCAATACAGGTGAGATAGAGACTAAGCTGTTTCTCATTAACTTTTATGGATCAGAAATCTATTGTAAACATGTGGATGAAATATTAAACAAATGCTTAGAGTGTCTGACTTGTGGTAATAAAAAAATTGGATTTAGTTTATTATTATTATTATTATTATTATTATTATTATTTATTATTATTATTATTAGCACCGCGTCTTACTACCCGTTCGGGTTATACACACTTACGCTAATGTGCAATGGTAGGGTGATTGTGAGATGAAATGGAGGACCTACAGTTTAAACGTGGAATCCGAACCACGGTGGAGGCCTGGCATTCCTCACATTCACAAGTTTTTGTTAAATATAAAGTTATACTTCATTATTAAAAGTCAATAAATATAAGGCATGTTTAAGCTTGAAAATAGTTATAAAAAAATCTACTTAAACTTAAATGGTTTAAAGATAGAAATCTATGGCTAGATTTCAAACTCCAGAATTTTACTCATAAAAGCCAGATTAAACAAATATTTTACTTCTTTACTGATGGTTATTAATGAAGGGAAATATTTTTTTTATAGGCTGGAAACTTTGATTTGTTATATGAATAATATGAAGAAAATAAAAGTGCAGTTGGTACTATTATTTCTGGCAATTTCAGACAAGAACAATATTGTATTTTATTAAATCATTATAATTATTATTAGGACCGCGTCTTACTACCCATTACTACCCATTCGGGCTCTATATCATTAATTCTCAATAAATTTGACATAATTGATCATTATTTGCATAAAAAAAGGCCAAGTAATCAATTTTGCTAAAAGATTCAATTTTGTTTTATTTCACATAGGATGTGTAATATATTCAATAATTTTACAATCAATTTTAAAAGTGTTTTGATATTAATTTTAACGTTCTAAATAAAGGTTACAAAAACTCATCTCACTATATTTCGGCATTCTACAAATGTAGCTTGGGTCTGGATCATTTCTCTGCCATCTTCAATTTATAAAATAAATATCTTTAATTTAGAGTTGTCATGATTCTTGTATTTCTTGATTCCCCTTAAATTGTAACCTGATTTATGAGTCACGATTCTGATTCTTCAGCACAGTTTTATTACTTGTGTATGCATCCGAATCTGCCTTGTAGAATATTTTCTAAATCTTAAACTTTTTGACAAATATTTTCATATATTTACTTTGAACTTAAATAATTAGTTTTTAACATTTATTATTTTGATTTTAGATGCCTCGTCATTGGAAGAAAGTCGCAAGCTGTTGGAACAAAACAGAGCCCCGATCATTGTTTCGCCGCGTAAAGTGGCGGCGGCTTTGGCTGATGCACTAGCTTGCTTCCCCGGGAACAACAATGGTACCGCAGAGGAAGTAGGTCCCACAGTCAAAAGTGTGATAGTGCGTGCTGGGCCAGCTAACACAAGTGTAAGTTTACTAGTTTTAATTGATGGGACGAATTCGATTCTTAGAAAACATGATATTCATAGGGTGTATCTTTCCCATATGGTATGCCTTTTTTTTCCTGGGTGAGTCTTAAGTACTCCTTTAAGTTTACAAGTGTACATTAGTTATGCTAATGGTATAGGTGTTAGGCAGGTAAAATTTTGGGAGAGTTTTACCCAGATTTGAGTGGAAGTATAGTGGGAAATCATAAGGAAAAAACCATTCTTAGTACATTTGGCAGGAATTTGAACCTCAGCCTGCTTGTTACCAATATACCAGACTGAAAGAGCTTGAGATTTCATTTTGATTCTTAATCTTGGGTTGCTATAAAACATATAAATCTTAACTAAACGAGAACACTTTTGCTATAATATGAACTATATATTATTCTACTAACTGATAAATAATTATTCTGTGATCAGGTTCTAGGGTTTAATCCTAAATCGATCTTGTTCTTATCTCGTAGATGCCTAGTTCTCACCAAACAGATGCACAAGATATACTTGAGGTTCCCAGTTCAGACTCAAGACATCCAGCAGAAAACCCATGCATTGAAAGTTTAAGCAACCAAGACATTTCAGCCAATGTCACTGTCGAAACAAGCCGTTCTCATGACCAACCCAGGTAAATAATCATTTTATATCAACTCTTAAAAGCAGGATTCTTTAGCTTTTAAACTAAATGTCTTTACTCAGTTCTATGAGTAATTTGGATTAATAAAGCAATTTGGAATAGTTAACTATTATTCTATCACTAAAGCAATATAATTTTACTAAATTGACTTGGTCACAGGATGGAAACAGTTGA
Source organism: Timema podura (assembly GCA_033556935.1). Taxonomy (NCBI): domain Eukaryota; kingdom Metazoa; phylum Arthropoda; class Insecta; order Phasmatodea; family Timematidae; genus Timema; species Timema podura. The sequence goes on along the minus strand of JAVRXN010000014.1, from coordinate 16,688,524 downwards.
TGGGAATAGTGAAATTACTAAAGGAGGGTGTAATTCATTATTTTACAAGACCCAATTTACACTTTACCTACAAATTTTTAATTAAAATTTTAGGAAACATATTAAACACAAGAGGTTTACTTTCACTGATGAAAATTGTGGTCATTTGCTTAAAGATTGAGCAATACATTCACAAATTCCTCCAGCCTTGCACATATTATCAAAGGAATATATGGCACCAAATAATAAATATTGGAAGGAAGATAAAAGGTCAAGATTTATCTACACACTTACCAGACAAATGTTGGCCTCAAAGTTCACAGTTGAAACAAATTGTATTACTTTGTTTATTGTGGTTTAATTAGAGATGGTTCAAATCCATTATTTTACTAATCCCACTCTTTATTTTCATTTTAAATCTTGGAAAAAATAATATGCACATGAGAGGTAATATGAATATAACAGAATAGTATAAAATAGAAATAGTAACTATATTTTAAGGTTACTTGGAATAGATCACTAGGATAAATCATGGTTTAAATTTTAACTATCTTTGCTAAAACCCATTAATTATAACATTCATGATATTCACTAAAGGGTTAAATTAATGATCTGGGGTATGGTTATCAAGTTTTTTCAATAAATATATTTGGGCTTACCACCAATACGCAGTATTAGAGCTCTAAAACAAATTTCAATTCAAAATTTTGAAAAAGACAGTTTGTCTTTTGTGTAGGCCTTCCTTTTCTATCTTGCACATAACCCGTATTAGCCCAGCCCTTAAAAGTAGATAATGCAGCTGTATTTGTGTTCAGGCCGCACCCTACGATCGGCCAGTCGGTGTCTCACGATCTCTTACTTGGCCGCTGGAGACTAGCGTTGGACTTGTTTGGACGAGTTTTCATGGAGGATGTGGGCTTGGAACCGGGCTCAGTTGTTTCAGAGCTGGGAGGGTTCCCGGTGAAAGAAGCAAAGTTTCGACGAGAAATGGAAAAGCTTCGTAATGCGCAGCAGAGGGATCTTACCCTATCAAAGGTTTGTAAAGTCATATGTGATACTGTCAGTGTAAATATTTGTGGAACTTTTGATAGAAAATATATTACATTGGGGTATGATTAGTGGTGTCTGAATCGTGCTATCAGATACATCTTTTATATCGCATTGTTTTGAATTTGAGAATTAATTAAGAAGTTGAGTTAGTAGTTAATTAATAAGCGTTCACCTATTAAAAAAAGTTGTAATTAGCCAACTCTTATTTTAGTTGGCGAATGGGGAGTTTGCAGAACTTCAACTACATTGAAGTAGAGAAAAGATATTTATTTGTCAGCTTTGACATTAAAAAATCTTACTGTAAAAAATATAGTGCTCTCAGCAGGGTATCTACCATCTTGGAAAATCAGGGAAAACTAGAATTAACCAGGAATTTGAAGTGGTTCAGAAAAAAATGGGGATAAGTCTAGAGTTTGGTAAAATTTTAAAAAAGTCCAGAAAAAAAAGTGGGTTTACTCAAAATATGAAATATTATAATCATTAAATCAGTAAATTACAATGTGATTCAGACTGTCTTTTGTTTGTAGCTGTGTAATATATTTTATAATTTCTAGTAGACTAAGTTAATACAAATTAAAAAAGTATTTAAAATCTTAAAAATCATTATTATTATTCATAAAAAAGATGAACAAAAGCTTTTGGGTGGAAGGGGGGGGGTAGAAGGGTGCGGACATACTTTTGAGTCTGGAATTTCAGGGGAAAAGTCAGGAATTTCATTTGTCAAGTTGAGTAGACACCATGTCTTAGGAAATAATATCAAACAAAATGCACATTTCTTTTCATTTTTAAATGCACTATCCTATGTTTTCATTCTTATTCTTGATCAAGAATGTCTGCGAGTAAAGGCTGAAGAAAGATGGCATTTTACCAAACTGACGGGCTAGAAAAAGTTCTCGATTTTGATCATTTAAAAAAATTTATTTAAAGAAATCAAGAAACATAATTTCTCTCAGAAACAATATTATATGACTAAGGCTACATTTCAACTAAGTTGCACCTTTTCCACTTTATTAAACTGCTTACACATGAATTTAAATTAATCATTGAACAGAGGATAGAAGGGCAAGGCATACACACGAGAAAAATGTAGGCCTCAGAAAGTTCACAATTTAAAACCCATAATTATGTAATTTTTGGGGTACATCACCGCCCTTAATCAGCAGAAGAAAGTAAAACACAGACTGAACTATGGCGGCATAGCTATAGATTATGTAAGATTCTGGAGTTGTCCGTCTCTTTATTCATGTTTGCACATTATTATAGTCCTCCATTTGATGTGTTATTGTTTTCAGGTTGAAAGAGAACGGAACCAGTTGATTGTCCAGACAATGAAAGAATTGAACACACAATATAACAACTATCATCGGAGAGCCTCCAGCTCCCAGCCCCCGCTCGCTGTAAACAGGGTCAAGGTTACGTTCAAGGATGAGCCAGGGGAGGGCTCTGGTGTCGCTCGCAGCTTCTACACTGCCATTGCCGAGGTAAACTCCTCACCAAGTATTTAATATTGTATTAATTAATGTGAGAAACTAATCAATAAACCAAGGGATAAAACATTACACCTTTAGTTTATACTTGTAATATCCCTAAACCAATGTTATCACAGACTTAATCCAAACATAAGAAAAATGGCTATTTTAAATTAAACATTGAAAAGACGATAGGACAAGGCCTACACACTTAACAGAAAACTGTAGGCCTCAATGTTCACAATTTATAAAACACAACAAAACACATATTTATGAATTTTTCGGGTACATCAGTTCCCTTCTTCAGCAGAAAATAGTAAAACGCCAACCACCCTTGCCCTTCTATCTTAATTTTAATGTTTAATTTAAGATATCCATCTGGCACAATTTTTCCTTTGTTTACATACCCACACCTTTTTCCCTCTCTTCCATTTTGTTTTTATTCATTTTTCTTCCATTTGATACTATAATGCTACCTTAATTTTCAAAGCTACTATACATCCAACACTTTTGGAGCAAACTGATAGCATTCCATTCAGAGAAGCAGGCCCATCTTAATGGCCATGTAGCAGTTTTACTTAGGCCTAACCCCAAAGAGACTCAACATATATTTGCCCACATCTGGGATCCCCCCAGAGATCAGACCCAATATTGCAAAATTAGATAACCTCACTTCTTTAATTCTGGCACCCCAAGTAAAATGTCAATACTGACAGTTAGCTAACGGCCATTCTCAACAACTTATTTGATTTAGTGAAATCATCTCTCTTTCATCTCCCAGACTCATTCAGACTTGATCTTAAAGGAAAAGGAAGAAACTTAAAATTCATTTACACCAAAAGTGGTGGTGTTAACTGTGTTAGTGGGTAGTTCAAAGCTAACCAAAGCCCATGGTATACACAGTAGGTTTGTACAACGTCTACTGTAAGTGAAACTAAATAAAAATATAAGAGAAACATGAACATTTATTTTAATTTCTTAATAGTTATTTATAGTTTAAACTATGGGCGATATTCTGCACACCTACCTGACTGATGCTGGAGTATAATCTGTTTAGATAAAACTCAAATACTTATATTTAAAGACAAGCTTTCACTGTGACAGTGAGCCTCTTCAGGTTTAGAACGTAGACTGTTCTTGGTTGGACTTTACAGTTGACCGTCAACAACTAATTTAGTAGGGCTGGGCCGATGCCGATTATTAATCCGATCATCGGCCGATTATCGCATAACCCGCGATTCCGATGATCGGTGTTTGAATCTCCGATTATTTATGCCGATTATTGAAAATGTGTGGGTATATTTTAAGTCTTAAAAAAATAATATTTTATCTCTGCTCTCTCGTATGTGATCTTGGAATAATTAGCTTGTTCTTAGCGACTTAGGTTTGAAATAAACAGCACATCCAACATTCCAAACAAAATATATCAAAATAAATATATTTACCATAGGTCTTTTTCCAATTTATGCACGTTATTAGAAATAAAAATACTCACAAGTAACAAATCTAATAATCATAAAATAAAATATTAGCAGATTGGTGTTGTTTTATTTCGATTTGTTAAAGATGCCCAAAAAATGAAACATTGGATGTAATAATCTCGCACATACGCACATTTTGTTTTAAATGGAAACAGTATTTTAAAATTATTAAAATTGAAAACAAAAATAATCGGCATCGGTAATCGGCCTAATCGGCAACAAATGATCGGCATCGGACTAATCGGCAAAATAGATGATCGGCCCAGCTCTATAATTTAGTTTTCTATGGGGGACAACATTATGTAGATGACAGCACTTAGGATAGATGTAGAGTTAGACAGAACTAAGCAGTTGCCAATAATAATCTGACACCTTAGCTCAGTCGATAGCATGTCTCTACTGAGCTAAGGGTCCTGGGCTTGATTCCTGGCATGACCCAAAACTTTATCATTGGTGAAATGGAGATTTACCCTTTCACGGTAATGAATTAACGGCCGAGGACTGGATTTTGTTCCTGTCACAGTCTTAAATTAGATTATAAAGCATATGAAGCTATGACAGGCCTAGCAATAAGTAGTGGAAACTATATGGCTTGAACTTGACTTGGTGCTAACGCACAAATTTCGTGTTAAGCTAGACTGCTGAGGATAGCGAACTCGAGGTTCCAATCTTGCTCGGGTGAACTGGTGGTGGTTTTTCCTAAATGGTTTTCCACTCTCCCACACAAATGCTGGTTCACTTCCTCTATATTCAATCTTCCCAATTCCTAACCCATTAGAGTTATTAGTACTTGAGCCTATAACCCGAACGGTTAGTAATACGTGGTGCTAAGTATTTATTTTTATGGCTTGAATAAAAAAAAACTGCCACAGTCTGGAAACTGTAATGGATGTAAAAAAAGTTGTGTATAATAGCATATATTATTATATTCACATCCAAATAATTGAACAACTAGACCCCAAACCATTAATTTATGACTTAATGTGAACAAATTCAGAATTTGAGAAAACACTCATACTGATGTGGGAAATGTTAACCTCTAATACTTATCATGTTCTCCAAGATTCGTATTCCAAAAAAGGTTTATTTAACTTGTCGCTAAATTAATATGTTTGATTTTGTTTATAGGCACTTCTTGCAAATGAAAAACTACCAAATCTCGAACCAGCTCAAGTTGGCACCAAATATGCTCCATATAACGTATTACAGCGACTACGTTCACGTGAGCGCGACACCATCAGAAGACATACTCAGGTGAGTGTTGTCACTTATTACTCGTGATTTCTGGTGACACAAGGGGTAGTTTTTCCAGATTGGAGAATGCTAAGCATTCAATGTTTAAGAATTTATTTAGATCCTATGAGCTTTCGTGCTTTTTTTTTAATCCACTAGGGAAATTAAAGGGAGATTTACTGTAGTGGATAGGAACTCAAAGTAGTTTATAATTAGGTCTTTAATAACTTAGGCCCTAATTACTAAAATATATTTCTTTACGGAATATAATTTTTATTCAAAGGGCCCTTTCAGACTTATTCTTGAAAAAATCAGTGTATATATAATTTTTTTTAAAAATATTATTAGTCAAGTAACTTTTTAAAATATATGTGTTTTTTATTGATTATTTCAAACATGGTTGTAATCGTCTAGGCCCAAAGGTCATCACAGCGTTGTAGGGAGGCCCGCCGCATGCTTTCGTATGATGCTCGCCCATTTTCTCCAAGCAGTCCAGACGGCAGCAGTGGGGTTCAGAACAGTAATGATCACCTGACACTTCATCAGCAGCAGCTGGGAGACCGGCTGTACCCCAAAGTTCAAGCCCTGCGGCCATCCTTTGCTAGCAAGATAACCGGGATGTTGTTAGAGTTATCACCCGCTCAGCTCCTCATGCTGCTTGCCTCTGAAGATGCTCTGCGGCAAAAGGTTAGTTCTTTTCTGGTTTAAATTGAGATATAAGGATGTGAATATCCAAGATTTTCAAATTTTAATCAAACATCTTACTTTTAGGCTAGGATATAAGTTAATTGAAGCAAAAACTACACTAAAAAATAATGATATTATGAATGTAAGTGAATTAGCAGTTTTCTATGGTCAAGTCAAATAATGTGAATTTTTCATTATAATAAATGTAGATATGTTCATACCTGAAATAATGTTTGATTATATTAAATAATAGATAAGATTTTAATTCCTACTACATAGTTAAATTATTTCAAGAGTTTGAAATTTTTAATATGATTTGTGTTAGCCAAATTTTGAGGTTTGAAATTTAGAATTTTAGCTGGATTCAGATTTGAAATAACAAATATTTGTAAAGGCTTACTAAGACAACAATCAAAAGGTTCAACTGCTAAGAATGTTTGGTTTTATTAACCATAGACAGACTTATTATCTTAAATAAAACATTTATTTTATCATTTACTCTTCAAGTATTTATTTGACAAAAAGTTTAAAAGTGTAAAATTGTTAACTAATTCATGAATGTTTTTTTAATTAATTTTTAAATTTGATTATGTTTATATACTTTTATTAAAATTAAAATTACACTAAAGTATAAATCAAAACTAGATTTGCAAATTAATTTCGCTACTAAACTGTTTTAGATGTTTAAGTGTAATATTTGTGATATTAATTAGGTGCAAGAAGCTGTAGAACTTATCTTGAGCCATGGTCAGGAGCTTGCATCAGAAGCGCTCTTGGACCTTGATGTATTCAGTCTCTCAGAGAGGAGCAAGAAGGCAACGACTAACACCGCCCGTAACTCCGAGGCAGAGGATACTACAGAAGATGGAGAGGATAACTCGCCTCTTTTCTACAGCCCGGGCAAGAGGGGATTCTATTCTCCTCGCCAAGGCAAGGCCAGCTTTGAGAGGATTAATGCTTTCCGCAATGTTGGAAGGTATGTTTTAGTTCACAAACACAATAATATTGTTTGTTTATATTAGGGATGGGATTCTCGAATCTCTCAAATCCTCAAATCCTATAAATATTCATAAAACATAAGATTTTAGAATATATATTTTTTAAATTAGAATTTGTTTTATAATATTGTTTATTGCTTATTGCTCTTGAAGGAAAACCTGTTTTCGCTTCTTGGGGTATTTTGTTATATCTTGAAGAAAGTATAGGAAAGGTGGATAGAAACATGTAAAAGGGAACGAACACAATATGGCTTTTACAATGAAAAGACGAACACAGTTCTCACTTTACATTGCTGCCACTGGACGAAGAGCTTCCTCTTGAAGAAAATTGATCATTACTGCCCAATTCCTCGATCTAGGTTTCATTCTATCAAACTCATCAGGAGGGACTGTGAAACGCACAAAGCTATTTCATAAAAGAGGAATGGGATCTTGAGTAAATTCATTCTAACAAAATTCGTTAACATTTAGTTACCATCTCTATTTTCTACACTCCTCTTACAATATGTTCCTATATTTTTTTCTATGATTTGGATTTGACTAGGGGTATGCGAAGTTCACTTTTTAATTCAAAGCAAATTTGAATTGAATATATGAAATAATCTTGAAGCCGAATTGACGGTTGAGTATTTTTTGATAATTGTTTTATGCTTTAAAAAATATCATAGTGTTATTTATGTATGCCCTAAAATTACTAGAAAAATGTTTTATTTACAAATTTTTATAATATTTTGTTTTATTCTGATAAAATCAGTTAATATCACAACTTACAATTTAATTCAGATTGTTTCATATTCATATAATTTTTTAACAGCTCAAAATGGCAATAATTAACCATAAATTGAGTATATTAGATGTCACTTTCTTTATTGACCAAGCTTTGTAATTATTGTCAAAGCTAGAATTTTTTTAAAGTGAAGTTGAAGCTGGTATAAGTCTCAAAGCCAAGTTGAAGCTTAGCACAGCCCTAGATGCAATCCATCTCTAGTTTTTGTAATGTCACTTTTTTTTTTTTTTTTTTTCTTTCAGATTGTTGGGCTTGTGTTTGCTACAAAATGAGCTTTGTCCTATTTTTCTGAACCGTCATGTGATGAAATACATTTTGGGACGCCCTATTCGATTTCATGACTTGGCATTTTTCGATCCAGTTATTTATGAAAGCCTACGTCAGCTGGTGGTTGATGCTGAAACTAAAGACAGCAACAGTCTTTTTTCTGCACTTGACCTTACATTCAGGTAATAACTTGTATGCAAAATAATAACTGTTTCGATTGAAGGGTAAGTCAACTAAAGCTAAGTTATATTGAGACCATAGAGTAGAATTAATTTATTTTGTATGTTTTCTTTCAACCAGAGATAAACTCTTATTACAAAACTAATTAAGAACCACAATAAACTAAAAGACTTAATAATTTTTAGTTCTAGCCAATTTTTGATTTGTCATAACTTAAGCCAATGTTACACCTGTATGACGAAACATTAATACTCACAAACATAAATTTCATAAAAACTAACTTTAAAACATTTGTCAACCATCATGTTTTAATTTTGTCGTATGGTTAAAGAGGCAGGTAAGGAAAAAAAACACTCACTAAAGAGGTATAATATTTCCCTTGTGTCTTATTAACTTAGTAAGTACTATGTATGTCCAAGAAGCCCTATTTAAAATACAAGACATTTTCTACAATATGTAGTAGTAACTTCAACGTTATATATTTAATTAATTAAGCAGAATGTTGAAATTTTCTTTAGTATAGCATTGTTCATTTGATGAACTTGGAATAGAAATTTCATCATCATTTTTTGAATCACTAGATTTGAATTTTTTTTTAATTACCATTATCTTGTTCACAACTAAAATTACTTAAATTTTACACTTTCATAATTACTTTTACACAAATAATTTGCTATTTTGTCTCATTTAAAAACTTCCTCTTTAGCGACGCCAATACAGACTATCTAGTTCAAACAGTTGATGTCTAAGTATTGAAATCTTATTTGTTTCAAGGTAAAAAACTCAATATAACTAAAATGGGTTTAAGATAACTAAACGCACCATGTGCTGCCATATAGACATGACAGGTTCAACTATATTACTGGTTTAACAAAATAACAACCATGTATCACACGTTGTGTAGCTCTTAGGGACTACCACTTTTACGTGTGTGACACGTGAGGGCACAGGGGTTTATATTCATTATATAAACTAATGTATCATTTGTTGGTAGCAATATATTAGTGCTATCATGTTATAAAATGTTGTAAAATATGTTTGGCGTTTGCGCAGTGTTGACCTTAGTGTTGAAGAAGGGGGCGGCTCAGTGGAGTTGTTGTCTGGAGGTAGAGACGTGGAGGTGACTGCACACAATGTGTATGACTATGTGCGCAAATATGCAGAGTATCGCATGATCAAGGCTCAGGAAAAGGCACTAGAGGTAACATTTCTATCTACTTCTTTATTATACTTAATTGGTTCGAATAAAATGCGAAGATTTTCTCCTAAAAATGACCTTCAGAAAACTGTACTTGTATTATTTACACAGACTAACATTTTTTCACTGAAAAAAAAAAACCTGTCAAAGTTCCTACAGAGGTCTATTTTGTAGTATACTGTAACTGTACTGACTTGCAGGCAGAAATCAGGCTGAGCATGAGAACTATCAAGCTTGTGCACATCTAATAATAAACTCATGGTCAAAACAGAAGTTTTTTCCTAATAGTAGACCTTATATTTTACATGTAGATCACATTCAAAATAGTAATGTTGTATTATATCGAAGCTAAACACCATTCACGTGGAATTACTCCTGAAAGGTCTTTTCTACCAATATCTACTATAATAGATTTCTGGTAGGAAAAGCCTTTCAGAAGACAATTCTACGGTGAACAGGCTTTATATTATATTGTGAGATTGCTTTATAGCTTTAATACTGTCTTTGGTGGTTCAGAACTTATTATAGTATGAACTCAACAACCAGGCCCCAGACAAGTAGTTTAACATTTGGTTTCTATTTGTATTTTATTAATAAAATTAATGAGTGCCTAATGGCTAGAGCCCCATAAAACTTATTTTATTTTTAGTTAAATTTAGTTTTTTAAATCTCAGTTTTCGGTATTATTTCGTGTTTATTCAAAATTACATGTTATCTGAGGTGTTTAAGTATTGTTTACATATTGAGACAATGTATACAAAATTAAAATTTATTATTGAAACCTTATATATTTGCTTTACAATTCTTTGTCAAGTTTATCTGCATATTTCACAATTTTGTAGCCTAAAGTTAGCTTACACTACGGCAAAATAATAATCAAATTACAGCAGGGTCAAAATTTCTGCTCAGTTTCTTCTTATTTCGTGTATATTAAAGATTTTTTCTAAGCGGTGTTATTTTGTTCTATAGGAGGATCTCGTGTAGCAGGACAATTTTGTTTTATTTCTCTTTTCAAAAACATTGTAAATCATATCTAAACACTATCCAAGGAAAAAGTACTTGATTCCATCTTTGTATGGCACTTTTCGCTTTATCGCGTCTCACCATTTTTACGAGCCTCTACTAATGGCTTGTAAATGTATTGTAAAACAGTTTAGAAACACTGTACAATAATTTAGAGTAGTTGATAGTGAAGGAAGCCAACCTGAATGAATAGTCGGGTTAGACCTAGAGCAGTAAAATGTCTACATAGAAAAAAATACTTCTCTCTTCATTTCTTCTCTTCTTAAACTATTGCACAATTACACTTCACACTTCTACATAATTAATAAATGTAATAGAAACTATCCAACTCCTTTCTATTATTATAGGTATCAATGTGTTTTTGTTTTTTAAATTAAAACTTGTTTTTTGCGCAGTCATTGCGGACTGGTGTATTTGACGTGCTACCACCAGGAGCTTTGGATGGTCTCACGGCAGAGGATCTGCGCTTGCTGCTAAATGGTGTCGGTGATATTAACGTTGCAGTACTCATTTCCTACACAAGCTTTAATGATGAATCTGGCGAGACGAGTGAACGCCTCCTCAAGTTCAAGCGTTGGCTTTGGTCCATCGTTGAGAAGATGACTCATGTTGAGAGGCAAGACTTGGTATGTAGAACCTTCCATACTTTATTGTAACAAGCCCTGTAAGTAGGAAAAATTTGTCTTGGCAATATTTCCATTCCTGGGAAACGTCTACATTTTTAAAGGTTTTGGAAGTAGAATAAAATTGGAAATCATTTACGGTAGTGAAATTTATTTGTATTTGGCATAGTTTGTTACCTTCAGGACTGTGGAGTCGTAGTGATAATAAAATGAATTAGTGGCTAATGGCTTGGAAATATATAATAAAGACAGTGTAGAAATACTGTGGTACAATAATATAAAGTAAGCGATAAAAAAAATATTATATAATCCTTATTTTTATACACTAGAATCACTTTAAAGATGTTTTACTAAACATTTTTTGTGACCATTTAATTCTTATTTGATAAATAGTTATCATCACAACATGAAATTCAACCATAGGGTGACCACACTTCTCGTTTTTAATGGGATAGTTTTTTTGTTTGGAAGGGGGGGGCATGTCCTGGCCATCCCATAGTTTTACTAAAAATGCTGTTTTTGTCCCGTTTTGTACAAAAACTCTAAAATGTGCTTAAATATTGGTGTTAATCATAAAGCTATAGTTGTGAAGAGTTTGAATGAATGGAATAAATCAAATATTTCTGTATCTGATAGATGGGTGCAAATATTTTCTAAAATAACTAGAAAATGATTATATTTTTAGGAATTTTCTAATGTAGTAGAGTTTATTCTTTGTTTGCCAGGAAGTACAGTATCCATGGAAAGAATATCTTCTATTATGAATATCATGCGGTCTAAGGAGATATGTAGATTTAGTGTTGAATCAATGAGATCAATGATAATTGTAAGACAAAATTGTAACATGGAGTGTGTGTGATAAATTTTATGACGAGATATTGAAAGGGTGACACTAGTTGCGTAAAGTAAGCTCATCTGAAAAATACTCATGGTATAAGAAGGATGAAATGCAGCCCCCATCTGCATCCACCTAAAAGTTTTGGTGTGAGCTCTGTGAAGAATGATTTTAAGTTCACCATGTTATATTATAAAAACTAATTTTTAATTATTTTTATTTATTATATATATTTGTGTGTGTAGACTTTTTTTTTTTAATTGACTTCTTTTTCTTTCCCCCCCCCCCCCCCCCCCCCCCGGCCCCTGTCCTGATTTGTCGCATGAAATTATGGTCAACCTATTCAATCACTTCTGATATTTGTATATGCATGCTAATTTCTTAATATACATAATACCGTGGAAAGAAAATAATTTGAACATAAAATTAGTATTTTAGTCATCTGTTTTTAATAGTGAAGCTTTATAATGTTGAAGCCTGTTTGTTATTTGAGCCAAGTCGAATCTTCACCTTTTAACTGTTAGAAAAGGTTATTTAAGGAATCTTCCTAAACTTATTTTTAAAATACTATATCTGCAGTTGGCCACTCTACATTTGACATCAATGTTTTTGTGTCTTGTCACAGGTATACTTCTGGACAGGGTCCCCAGCTTTGCCGGCCAGCGAGGACGGCTTCCAACCCATGCCAAGTGTTACAATCCGCCCTGCAGATGACGCTCATCTTCCCACAGCTAACACATGCATCTCAAGACTCTACATCCCTCTCTACAGCAGCCGAGCAGTTCTTAGACACAAACTGTTGCTCGCCATCAAAACCAAAAATTTTGGCTTCGTGTGAACTTGTGCTATCCTGTTGTTTATGCATAAAGACTTCAAGTTAAATTATTGGAATAGTTATTGTTTGTGAATCGTTTCTGTTCTCTGTTTTTTTTTTTGGGGTACAATTTCATGAAACTGAATAAAAGTGTGGCATAAAATACGCTAATCGACAATTTTTAAAATGTGTAAAAAAAAAAGTAATTTCACAAGTTAATTGGGGCCACAAAACAGATGGTGTTTTGGACGTAAAAGAGTCATTTATGAGTATCAGTACTGTGAAAATGTACATTGGTATAATTATTAAGCATAACAATATTGTATATGTGAAATACGAGCAGCCTTTCATTTACATTTATGTGGTACTACTTTTGCACTATGTTTATGTAATATTCAAGAACTTGTGTCGAGAGATGTCAGATGTGACATTCTCTGGCAGTGCTAAGCTTAGGAAAACAATCTTGTCAGACTAGGTGTATATATACGTAGCATTCAAGTTAAACACGTGTTGGGCGATAAATTCATAAAATAATTGTTTTGTTGAGATTTCACGCAATTAGGAAATTTCACCTTTATTTTCTCCTCCTTTTCCTTTTTTGTTTCACATGTAATTTATGTAACATGCTCATATTAACAAAGTATTATAAATAAAGATTTCTCAGAAAGGTTGAGATCTTATATCAGGTAATGCCATATCTTTGTGAAATAAAATCTGTTCTCCAAAACTGAAATTTGAAAAAATATAACATGTTTTGAGGATTGTGATTACTTTTGGTTTAATACTGTATTAATCTTTAGAGCGTTAAGTAGACCTCTTAAACCTATAAAAACTATTAAATACTCAATCAACAAGAGGTGTGCTGATGGATCAAGGTCGGACAACAGGGTTGTCCTATATAATTTAATGATAAAGGGAGAAGTACGGGGAAAATCAAGAATTATTGTTTTGAGCATCCGAATATTTCCTGAAATAATTTGTTTTAAAATATAATATGCCCGGTAGCTGTAAAGAATTTTTTTAAGCTACCACTTGCTACAAGCTGTTTTATTTGTCATGTAAAACACTCCCCAAAATATACATTTTAAACAAAATTGTTAAAGCTATTATCAAAATAATTTGAATTTTCGAAAATTACTGATGTGTGATATTTGAAAGTCTGAATTAGTTTGACGCAATGTATATCAATCTGTTCTTATGGTGGATGATTTTTAAATACATCACACAGTTCATCAAATTATAGTAGACTTTTTGACCTTCAGTAAATCGAAAGTTATCTGGTGTTTCAAACCATATTGCTGTCAAATTTGATTATTTGTCTTGTAATCCATTTACAATTATAATGGTTTTTTTTAATCTTCAACTACTATTTCCAGTCTGTGGCCAGGTCAGTTAAGTAAAATGGTTCTATCCTTCCTTCCTTTAAATGCTTCCATTCTTCTCCTATCATGTGAACACTTTTTGTTATCTGCTTCTCTCATCTCTTTCTTGGCCTCCCTTGTATCTTTTTGCTTCCTCTACCATCTCATGTACTCCCTGTTCCCCAACTCTTTCCCAGATAACTTCATTCCCATGGCCTCCACTTTCCAAGTCTCTCTTATATTCATTGTCCATGTTTCTGCTGCATATGTGACAACTCATATAAAGTACACCCTGTACAACACTTATTTACAGTTCGAGGGTACTTTCCTTCTCCATATCAGGTCTCTTACACTCCTATAAAACAACTCTACTGGCACCCTGCTGTCCTTTTCTCATTAGATCCTCTTATTTCCACTTTTTTGCCTCAATCACACTTATAAATATTTTACATTCTGTACTTTATTAGCTCTTCATCCATTTTTAGAGCTTTACTAGGCCTTATCCTTTTCCTTGTCATTAAATCACTTCACACTTCGCCATGCATAATTTATTTCACTCTCTTTCACTTTCCCACTCCATTCTTGTAGTTGTTCCTGTACTTCCTCTTCCTACTCCCCCATGCCATCAAGTCATCAGCAAACCTCATGGCTTTATTCTTTTCTACCCGAGTTTCCCTGCCACTTTGTTCGTGACCATTACCATTACCATTACAAATAGTAGTGGTGAGAGGGCACTTCCCTGCTTCACTCAATTTTTTTTTTTTTCTATTTGGAACTATTCTGTCCTCCCACTCTCCATCTAAACAAAAGTTCTGTTATCCTCATACATACTCTTTACTCTCACTACAACTCTTTCCACTTCGGCCTCCTCAATCACTTTCCAAACTTTATTTCTAACTATGCTATAATATTATGTATTCTCCACATCCATAAATAACATTACAAAGTCTTTCCCAGATTCATACCTTCTTTCCATCAGTCTTGTATGGCAAAGATCAAAGTCGAATCCAGACCGCTGTTCCTCTCTTCACCTTTCTTTCATTTTATTTCCTATCCTTTTTTCCAGTATCTCATATATTTCTGTACATTGACACATCAGTGTTATCCCCCTATAATTTGTACACCTCTTTTGTCTCCTTTCTTGAAAAAAGGTATTATAACTGTCTTTCTCCAGTCTTCCGGTACCTTGTTCTTCCAAATCACTCTCGACACCCTGTGTAACCAATATATACCTACTTCACATGCAGCTGTAGCTCTTATCATTTCCACAGTCATTTTGTCCACACCAGTGATTACCACCAAAAGGTCTACCTGAGGACCTGTAAGTGGCAGCCCCGATACTGAGGTATAAGCCACGACAAGCTTAGTAAGCTGGTGGCCTAAAACAAACTAAAATATTCGAGAAAATAACTATTATAAGATGGCGAGCCTTATTTTCACTTTTGCACTGCATGATTTTTTAAAAATTCCATTTATCTTGGTTAAGTCCAGACATATATGTGCTGAAAGTGAACTTTGTTTTAAATGAGCATCACAAAATATGTGTGTACACTGATTGTTGATATTATACTTATGACACACGTGAGAATTGCGTAGAAAGCATTATATAATTTCTTTGCAAGACTGATATTAGAACAAAGTGCAACCAGAGAGAGACCAATGGCTCAGATTCGACCATGACAACAGTGCGAGACATAGGGCAATACTAAAAAACTGCTCACATACAAAGATACACACAAGTGTAAGAGACAATGATAAAGAATGTGCATAAGCCACAAATAACTACCAAACACAGTTTTTGGCACCAAAACACATAACAGTACACACATTTCAAATGATATGAAATAAAAACAAGATAAAACTATACAAGACCCAAACATTATATTATATTCCTTTTTTATTTTAACTTAACGACCTCAATTGGAGCTTTAAATACCTGCATTGATGAACACAAATACTAAATATTTGACTCATCTAGTCAATAGTGTTGGATGCAGAGGTCGAGGTTTTAATCCTTGCCGAGTGCACCTAGAGGTAGTTTTTTCCTAAATTGTTTCTCAACTTCCCACACAAATGCAAGTGAATTTCCCATAAACATTACCTTCCTTATCCCTAACCCATTAACATATTTAATAGCAGTTCAAAAGGGTAGTCAACTGTGATGGTAAACAATATAAATTGACACAAAGTAATTTCAAATAACCAAACAAATCCTCTAAGCTAGTTAATTTTGTTTTGTAATATTGATGATTTGGACAGTTTTTAGTTAACAATTTGCTTGACTTCAATTTATCTAAAAACAAGTACACATCTTTCACCCTGAAAGGTAACAATTCTACCTTGATGTATTGCACTACTACTCGACACAGAAAACATTGCATCTCCAGGCCAAGCGCTACAATTGCTCTAGAGCAGCAGTTCCCAAACTTTCTCGATTCGTGAACCCCTTTCACAAACATTGAGTTGCACGAACCCCCTGGTAAATATCCATAGCCATACACTTAATTTTATACATAATTTTTATTAAATTAGTTATTAATTGTAATCAAAGATTTTTAATACCTTTAAATTAACCTACTATAGCTTCCCTAGGTACTTTGGGATACCCCACCAAATATAATTGAATAATATTGAAACTACTTAAGTACAAGTTTAAATAATATTATACATTTATTTAAATAAGCAAAGTAATGTAGCAACATTTTCTAATCTTTACTGTCAATATTATCACATTTCACATGTTTTTTTTAAATGGTACTGGAAATTGCTGCTTTGACATAACTAAAAATCACAAAATTCCATCCCAATTTAAGTTTCAAAATTGTTTACAAGTTTTAACAGCTACTAACCTCTTCGCATGCCTTAGTGAGAAGGATGCTCTAGCTTTGAATGGCACAGAGCATTAAAGTCGGGACTATAGATGATAAATAAAGTATCAAGTCAATTTCAGCACAGCCTGTTTCTGTATGTATTTTTTTAAATAGGCATATGAAGAAAAAGATTTCTCGACTCAATTTCATAGAAGAAAACGGTAACAAAGCTGCATTAGCTTTATTCGCTAACACTTGGAACTTCTCTTTTAAACTTAACCAGAAACCAATTAATGACAAAAGATTTAAAGCTCTTCTTTATTTCAAAATCAGTGGAATGTTCAAGGAGCTGCTCTTATTCACTCACGCTTAATGTGAGAGTTCCAAAACTGCTGTCTCTTACAAGGGATTGTGGAATCCAGTTTTATTGGACATAGCTGGGAAATGTTCTCTTAAGGTTTTCCAAGTCCCTTCACTGTTCTATAACCATGTTCTTACATTTTCCAATGAAAGATGATTTTCTACAATAAAGTCGTGAAGGGTATCAAAGCACTCCGATTGCTAATTAGACACCTTTCCCAAAAGTTAATTTTTTTTAGGAACAATTCGATAGTCTTGCACAGTAAAGACGTTAATATTCGACCCCCTGAAGAGAACTGTTAATTTTCGAGAAAATGTCTGCCAAATAGGCAAAAGGCTGGAGCCACATTTGATCTTGCATCCACTTGGCTTTGTGAAAGGGAGGTTGGTAAGAAAAACGAAAACTTTGTGCTTAAGTTCAAACAATCTCTGTAAGAGTTTTACCTCGAGATAATCACCTGACTTTCAGTGTGAGACAATAAACAGTTGTAAATGGTTCCCATTTCCTCACAAAGTGCAGCAAAAATCTGCGCAACAAAAATATTTTGAAAACCACAGTTTGGGAACAGCTGCTCTAGTGTATGAAAGGCGAAGGGGTCATAAGAGTGGTCTAGTACAGTCGGTACAAAATGGCAAATGGAACATGAGTCCTTAACTGTGAATAATTGGCTTAGCGTGCTTATTTGAAGCATTTTAAAAATGCTTTAAGTACCTTGTATTTAAAGTTGATCAGGTATCGTAATGTTTGTCAAAAGAGTAAAAATATACACAAAACTACTGAAAGTCTTAAGCATATCGAACTTAGGTGTCCCCCCTCGTAAGCTGACCAGTGTGTACATCCAGACCATAGATAACTATCTTACAAGCTCCACCATAGGGGAAACATGTAAGTAAACAAAAGAGTAGGCCTACACATATATTTTGACAAGTTGTGAGGTTGGGATATCACATTTTAAATTGAAAATATAAATAAGATTCAAAAAGAATTATGGTACAAATACAATATAGCTTGCACAAGAAGAATTCACTTGAAATTTTCACAGTGCTTCTGCTTTTTGAATAATTCACAAAGACCAGTTGAAATTATGTTTTAGGGGGTCATTCACTGAAGAGGTAAGACCTATTGAGACACTAATAAATTCTGTATTAGTTAATAAGTGGTTCTAAATGGTTTTATGCCAAAAGAAAGGTTAAAATTTGCCCTATAAAGGAGTCAAAAATTGAATTTTAGGTTCTTAATTTATTTTTTAAACTGGAAATTACTAGTTACATTTTCCTAAGATACAAGTAAATGATAAAAATAATTCAGCCTTCCTTATACAAATTGATTTTTAGTAGGGTGATAGAGATCCCCACACACAATGTGAAGGTTTAGTTTAGAACAAAAGTTTGTTGACAGCTAAACAAGTAACCCAAGTATTTGTTTTCCTTAGTAGGCGGGGAAGGTTTTAAGAAAGCATGTCCAACTCTTGGGCTGCTTGTGGCCCCTGAGATTGTACTGTGTGGCCTTCCAGATCAAATTGAATGTATAAACCAATTAGGCTTGTGTTTTATTATTTATGAAGGCATTAGATCCTGTAAATTTCATTTTTGACCCCGTGGCAGGGGAATTTCACGTTTGTGTGCCGAGTCCCAGTAAGGGGCGATGAGCCGGGTATTACAAGGCTCATTGACCCATATACTACTTTGACGGGGTTGGATGCAGTCAACAAGTCACATACATACACGCACTGCTTTAGCCCCACTTAATGCACAAGATTGAGCACCACTAGGATCGGTTCTAGTACTGTTGGCAGTGAGTCACAGGGTCGGGCCTAAAAAGGGCCGACCTTTGGCACAAATAAGGGGTGTTACAAGTAACATACGTTCCATTTGGTTCGTTTAAACACATACAGCACATTGGTTTTTTTTTATCCAGGTGACAACTGTTCCTTAGATCTGATTAGATCCCTGACATTTCCCGTAAAATCCCACGCTATCGAGGATATGCGTAAAGACATATCTTCGGTAACGGAGCATGCATCCTGCACGATACTATCGCAGGTTTTTACCCTCACTTCTGTCGGGGTTTTTATTTCCTGATCTTACTTCCACTCAGTGGGGTGGTCCTGGTGGCATTTCCTTTGTCTGCCAGGCCTGCCCTACCCTACGCTAATAGAGTAGTACTTTCATTTCTTACTTTCACGCATTTTAAAGTGCATAGGCCTTGGCTGACGCACACGCAGAAACCCCCCCCTTAGTTTATCTTAGTTGCACATGTGGAGAGAGCAGTAGTAGAGTCGGCTCTCAACACGGCAGAGGGAATACGGGGGTTCTGCCGTCATCTTTTTTTTTTCTGCATAACTCGAACGCGTACTCTGGTTCTGGCTCTCCGCGTCAGTTGGTTAAACGAGTGAAAACTATGTCACTTTAATGTTGATCTAAAATATTAAAAGTTTAATCAATTAAATAAATCCTATATAAACATTGAAACTTACTAATTCAACCATTATAAAAGAAAAGAACTAATAAGTAAATCCTACAGTGGGCTAGGCATATCATCGGATCATCACATAGCCGTGTGATAGCAAGCTCGCAGTAAGACAATTGTATCCAAACCTTGAGATATATGAACGTAAAAACTGTAATCGACATATGATACCGGATATTGTCAAGATTATTAAATTTATGCTTTCAATCACATACCCATGTCCTTGAATAAATTGGTTCAAAGCCCAGTTGCAATTTATTTTAGTCAAACGGGATGGAAAGTAGTATTACTCCATCTACTCTGTAAGGTATACGTTCTAACCTGGATGGGAATACTCAATGGGACTATCCCATCATCTATTCCATGATGGACCATGCCAAGTGAGCTTGCTACCTTCATGAAGATTAAGGTCATATAAGTATAAAGCAAACACTGTGACAGTCCCATCCCAACATTTGATTTTTTCTAAATAAACGAACTTCTGTAAGCAGTTGATTGGTCAGGAGCCTACTGTTTTGGATGATTAAATCTTACTACCGACGGTATTTTGTTTGTCTTCCTTGGTTCTGGCTTGGAAAAAATATTGATTTTTGAAGCTTCTTAGATTTTCTTTAAATTTTCGGTTATTCTAAATGTTCAATGCTTTCCAACTCCTTGTTTCCAATTTTGATCTCAGCGGTTATTTTTTAAAGACTCTTTCACTTTTGACTTCTCAATGTTAATCTCCATGCCATATCTTCTCCTTTTCTCGACCAGTTGGTCCATTATTTCCTACAATTCTTCTTCATTTTTGGCCAGCCATGATAGATCGTCTGCAATTTTACTATGTTGATGAGTGATTACGCGTTCTCCTATCCTGAAATTGCCATTTTCCTTCAGGGCTTCCCTAATCAGTCACTACCCATACAAGATGAACATACTGGGTAACAAACAGCATACCTGCCTCATTCCTCTTCCTTTTTATACGCTGTTGGTCTCTCCATCAATCAGCCTAATCTTCACTCGATGTTCTAGGTATAGGTTTGCTATCAGCTTTTTGTACCTCCAGTAGATGCCGATTTTCTTGAGTATTTCCATGAGTTTCTTCCCCTTCACTCTATCAAACGGCTTTTGTCAGTCAATGAAACCAATTTATACTTCTTTCAGGATTTCCAACACTCTTTCTAAAATTATTCTCAGTATCCCGATGGCATTTCTAGCTGCCTTGCTGAATCCAAATTGGTCTTCTTCCAACATGCTTTCTATTTTATGTTCCAGTCGCCTGTTGAGTATTCTTGCCACGATCTTCCTCACATCACATGAGAAATAAGGCGAATATCCTGTGGTTACTGCATTTCTTGGCTTGTATTTTTTTTCTTAATGGCCACAATGGTTGCATCTAGAAAGTCTTTGGGCCATTCTCCTGTTTCGTAGATCTTATGGATAAGTTTTGTTAGAGCCATTAATTCGTTGTTCTCCAGTTTCTTAGGCAGGTCAGCTGGTATGTCGTCATCTCCAGCAGCTCTCTCTCTCTTCGCATTTCCTTTATGGCTCTCTTCACTTCACTCTTTAAAATGCTGGGTCCTTTTTTCGACTCCTGCATCAATTTCTAGGTTCCCTGGTCGAATTTAGGCTTGGTACTTGTACAATTTTTCTATCTGCTTCTCCCAAATCCTAAGAGTTTCTTTATTATACATCACCATCTGACCTTCGGGGTATTTTATTTTTATTGTTCACAAACCTCTGTTCTTATTCCCTCTCAGTTCCTTTTCTTTCTAGTACATAAGGCCATACCTTAATTTTCTTTGCAGTACGATAATATCAACGCATGTCTTCTCTCTGACGTATTTCCTCGTTTTGTCTGTTTTCTCTCCTTAACTCGTTTCTTGGCCTCATAATCTTTTTGTTGATGTTTTTACCATTTTCTTCTTTCTTCCATTTTCTAAAGCATTTCTATTGCTACCCGGGGCTTTCAGGAAGTCCTCTTTACTTTTCCAACATTTTCATTCAGCACTTTCAAAAAAATACTTTTAATATTTGCCCTCTTCCCTTCCGCACTTTTACTCTCTTCTGTCACATCACTTAACTTTTGTTCTATGGAATGTATCACATTGTCACTATCGCTTCAAGTTCCACCTTGGTTTTTATTTTGCTCGACTTCTTGATCCTCTTTAGTCTGTGCAGGCCTACCTATGCCACCAGCAGGTTGTGTGTGGTCTGAATCAATGTCGGCTCCTGGCAATTTCTTTACATATCTCACTCCATTTCCGGACCCGTTGTTTGACAAGGATGTAGTATAGTTGGTACCTGCTAATATATCCTGGGATCTTCCAGGTGTACAGTTTTGTCTTCAGTTTCTTGAACCAGGTGTTTGTCACTACCAGGTGAGTATATTGGGGCCTATATATTGATCACACTCTTGCAATCGATATATATATATAATTAGTTGTATTTTTCCTTGTAAATATCCTTGTAAATATCTGATATATAGGCCACCTATTATTAATACACATAAAATAACGATAATAATATAGTAAAATGTTATCAATAATGACAGCAACAAAATATATTTGTATTTTATAAAAGATCCTTATTTAAAATATCTACGAGATATAATAATAATTATTATATCTCGTAGATATTTTAAATAAGAAGTATAATGTAACATAGGCGGTGCATAGCATTAAAAATAATTTGTAATATAATGCAGAGTTTAAATATGGAAACTCACCATTATTAGAAGAAGTTTGATTGTTTGAAGTTTCCTGTATAGTGGGCCTACAATTTGTATAAGAATGAAATAGGAACTGTAGTTACTTCCGAAGGTACACTGCTTTTAATATTTAATAATATAATATATCCTAGTAAGATTTTGGTAGGAAGAATCTTTTATAAAATACAAATATATTTTGTTGCTGTCATTATTGATAACATTTTACTATATTATTATCGTTATTTTATATGTATTAATAATAGGTAGCCTATATATCAGAAATGACAACAGCAGATCACATGAATTTACATGTAAAGTAGAGCTAGTAACTCTTTAAGCTGTTAAAATATTACCCTTTTGTATAAGCTACGTCATAGTAGAACTACAATAGGTGAGCTTGCTATTTTTCAGGGTATAAAAAAGTTATTTAATTGTAGTACAATAATACTCTAATGCTGGTGTTGTATGTAACTTATTGTCACAACCACCGAGCAATATTCAAATGTTTGTTTTGACTTAGATAATTAGATAGCCGCTGGCTTGCATGCATGAAGTAATATACTCTGGCGGTTACAGTAGAGCGCTGACAAATCACAACAATGTATAAACAAACGAGGCCGAAAAGGGGTCATATCGTGGTATAAAATACCTTGACTTTTTGGCAATGGGGCGTCACAATTACATCTATTTCTCGGGCGGTCACTTTGTCCGACGCCGTATCGAGACAGATGACATCTTCGGATCATCCATAGTACTGGCACTTGGAAGACATCGTTGGAGCCCATGATCCCAGGATCGAGTTTGTTAGAAAACCGCATAGTAACAATAAACTTGGATGGTCTAAGTATTCACAAGCTAAGCCAGTTCTTCCACGAGCACTAATGTCCATTCTTCTTACTCTTTATCTTATGATCAACATAACATTTTTGTGTCAACTTTTAGTATCTACAACTAAACCAAAATTCACAAACCTACATATTATTTCGGGCCCACATAGCTACCTTACCCCTCCCGCAAGCCCGCGGAGGGCAGGGTTGCGACATTATAAATTATACATATGAACTTTAGGTTGCTTTCTTCCTTATTATTAACACCTTCTAAGGACTGCATTCTGAGACTTTAAAATATCGAGTAACACATGCGACTTAGCATAAGATTAGGACTAAAAGTATCTTTGATTCGCTTGAGATTCCAACAGCAATGCTACCAAGACTGGTTAATCAACAAGATTGTGCCTTAGTTTTCACGCGACATGAAGCTTGTGATGAAGTAAAATATATTTCAAAGAATTATAACTAATATCGACTGATAAAATCTTAGTTAATATGAAATTTAGTAGACCCTAAACACACTTGAAAATATTAATTACCGTAGCTTATTTAAAATATCAAGTCTAGTAACAGCTCTAGTCTTTGAAACATTTTACTAAATTTACCATAGCCGATATTATACACACACAGATAGCTACTATAAACTCAAAACTAAGAAAGTTAATATAAAGCACCTATATTAGTAAAATGTCTGCCCTCACCATAAATAAAACTTTAAATAGCTGCTAGAGATTTAATTCTGGTAACTGGTTACATCCTAGAATGTTTGGAGCCTCCACCTCTTAAAGACTAATGTATATTTTTGAGTGGGCCTCTTCTTGCATCAGATGTCCTTAATACTATATTTTACACAAATTTTAACTATTTAGTTGAAAGTCCATTCACTGCAGCGCTTATATTCTTGTCCTATGACATCTATTGGAAATGCCTCTTGGTCTATGATCCATGAAACACTGTTTTGATCAGATGTGTTTTGATTATAACCTATTCTCTTCAAATGATTAAAAAGGACGCAAAGATTGTTTTTTTGAAATGCGTATACCTACAAAATATTTAAAACAAGGACTTTGCATTGCATTCATTTCTTTGTTGGTATGTTTATTTAAAACTCAAATCATTATTGAGCTACCTATTTATTTTAATAGTGCAAATCATATCGAATATTATGTTGCAATCATTTTACAAATACAGATGTTACCAGTATATAGATATATATTAAATCATTGCATAATTAATAGTTTTGGTTTTTCATTTCTTAAATATATCCTACATATTTAAACGTTACTACCTCCATCTAAATTAATTAATTAATCATTCATTCATAAATACGCTTAAGTACTAATTAAGCTAATGGGTCAGGAACGGAAAGGTTGAATTAAGAGGAAGTGCAATCCTCGTTTGCGTGGAGGGAGTGTGGAAACCATTTAGGAAAAACCACCCCCAGTTCACCCGACTGAGATTTGAACCTCAACCCCCCCTGTCCTCGCCATTCTAGCTCAACAAGAAACTAGAGAAATAAAATTTATGAAGCCCTACATTCAAAATTAGGTGCTTATAAAGAAATAAGCACAGCTACATTTTTTTACATATGCTATTAATAATACTTAAACTAATATTTGTATTTATGTATTTACATTTAAATAGGGCAAGTTTTAATTTGGAAATCCTTATTCACTTTCGCCACGGCCAATATTTGATGACAAGTATAATTTCCAAGGTTGTTGATCAAGGTAGAATCATTTCAAATCTTAAGAAACATCAAATGTCTGAATAATCTTAGGCCTACAAATTTTTCATCAACATTTTATATTAAGTGTATGCCCCTACGTATCTGTCAAAGCGAGGACCCTAAGTTTATTCATGTGTACATCTATCTGTAGCTGTTTACAATAATTATACAAATCAAAAAAAAAATGCCATACTTTTAGTTAAAAAGTAAAAACATGTTTTGTATTTCACATAATTTTTATTTTTCGATACCATAGTAGTAAAAAGCAAGTTTTAAATTTGATAGCTTATAATAAACACCCACTATATAATGTGAGTGTGGTCTTAAAGAGAGATATAAAAACAACTTTGAACTTAAAACCACATACCAATTTAATTGATTAGGCCCTACACCATCTAACACATTGATTACCAAATTCTTTTAACCTCATCTGAGGCACCTTCGATGTGTAGTATACTAAGTAATAGCCTATGTTTAAGGGCTAGCCCTTTCTCCCCACTGGCCTTTGACATATTTTAAAATGTGTATTATCAATAATCATAGTAATATTATTTTAATTATTAAAATAAATTACTTTGTTTTTATTTAGCACTGCGTCTTACTACCCGTTTGGGTTATACGCTTAAGCACTAATTATGCTAATGGGTTTGGAATTGGGAAGGTTGAATATAGAGGATGTGAACCCGCATTTGCATGGAGGGAGAGTGGAAAACCATTTAGGAATCCCCCCTCTCCCAGTTCATCCAAACAAGATTTGAATCTCTAGTTACCCGTCCTCAGCAGTCGATCTAAACACGAATCTAGTGCGTTAGCTAGCTACACCACCGAGGCGGGTCGAATTATTAATTAATCTTAATTATATCCATGAATCACTATTTTATTAAATTGCATATTTGTAATTTAATGGTTAGCCTTTCCTTACTAAGCTATGTGTATTATGATTAAACCATTAACAATTAATTGTGGGTTAACTTTGTAAACTTAGGAGAAATTAAAATTAAATTGAAACATCATCTTAGTTCCCACTTTGAGAAACCTTGTTGAAAAGTGAGCAAAAAATACAACAATAATTGTGGGTAAATGCTCTGATAGAGCAGTGTTCACACTCATAGTAGACTGGACTGCCAACGACAAGAAGACCAGAGTTCAAATCTCACTCAGCTGTAACCTATTGAGGGTTGTTTTTCCTGAGTGGTTTTCCACTCTCCCTTCACACATTAGTGTAACTAGTATAAATGTGTAGGGCTTATAATTCAAACAGGTAGTAAGACGCGATGAAAAAAAAACTCAAACCAGATTGAAAATCACAACATTTAAATATTTTTGGTTTCAAACTAAAAATAGAATAATCATGTAGGATACCTACTGTACTTCTACTTTTAATATTGCGATTTATTTATTTCAGTTTTATTCATAATTGTCTACAAAAAGGGTAGTTCACTGAACAACTTAATTTTAAACCAAAAAAGTAAAACAGAAAAACGTATTGAAACTAATTATGAACCGGCAACTCACCACAGTTCAGAGGTGACGAAAAACCGTGTCCCTGTTTTTGAGGGTCATCTTCATATCAAGGAGATTCATGAAGCACAAAATCAAATTAGAGAGTTGGAGAAGAAAATTAAAGAACTAGAAGCAAGAATACCCCAGAGGTTTCCTGATGTCAAATTCCTCAACTACAGGAGTAAAAAGCGTATACTCGTGAGTTAATTTGGCTTATTTTAACAATCTTGATATGAAATATAATTTTAAAACAATATTATGATATTGTGATTACTCAAATGCTCAAAGCCATGGACAGGATTAAATCTCAGTGGAGGGATGAGTTGGAGGGGAGGGGAGCACAACTTCCAACCTCTGGAGGTGTGGAAAATTAATGCATATCGAATGCCTCTGTGAGCCATTTGGAGTTTTTTTTCACTGTATGTTAACTAAGGGCGGGTGCTTTTATAATGTAGATGCTGGATATTGAGGTGGGGGTGCCAGGGGGGTAGGAGGCCAAGAGGAACAAGGTACAGGTGACAGAAGGGAGTGCCGAGAAGTTTGGAGGAGAGAGGAGAATACTGGGTCATTATGGAGGAGGAGAGGTGGTGGTGAGAAAGGATATATTGGAGAGGCTTATGTTTCAAAAAGTCCAGGCCAATGGTTTTAATCTGTTGATGATGATAAGCTTTTAATGATTATTCTTGGCTTGTATATAGTTGAT
Organism: Timema podura; assembly: GCA_033556935.1. Taxonomy (NCBI): domain Eukaryota; kingdom Metazoa; phylum Arthropoda; class Insecta; order Phasmatodea; family Timematidae; genus Timema; species Timema podura. The sequence goes on along the minus strand of JAVRXN010000014.1, from coordinate 16,661,442 downwards.
AATTAATATAAAAAAATCATTCAAAGGTGCTTAATTAATTCTTTAGTGTTTGATTTGTGAATAAAAGCTTAATTTAGATGTATTAAACTATTTCAAAATTAGAGTTTTTCTTAAATGTATGTTTATAAAAAGATAACAGGTGGCGCTGGCTTTGTTGGCTCCCACCTGGTGGATCAACTCATGATTGCCGGACACGAGGTGATAGTGGCTGATAATTTTTTTACTGGCCGTAAACGTAACGTGGAGCACTGGATTGGTCATGAGAATTTCGAGTTGATTCATCATGATATCGTGAACCCTCTGTTTATCGAGGTGGATGAAATATATCACCTTGCCAGTCCTGCGAGTCCGCCACATTACATGTACAACCCTGTCAAGACCATCAAAACAAATACTGTCGGCACGATCAACATGTTGGGTAGGCCTATGTTGATTTCAGTTACTTTTCAACTATTCAATTAGTGTGGCACCAATAATATTGTAAACATGTTATGAGTGGTTGTTGTAAAATATTCTCAAGTTTTTTTTTAAAGTTAGGACTTATTTGATTTCATGATAACCAAGGCCGTAGCCAAGGAGGGGTTTTGGGGGTTAAAACCCCCCGCGAAATTTTATGAACAAAACATATATGGTTTTATTTATGGTTCAAACAATATCAAAATTAAGATACAAATACAAATTAGGGGGCTTTGTTATCATAAAAAGCACTTCATAGAGCTTCTAGAGGTGTTAAATATTTAGAAATTTTCTTAGCCTTCGGCATTTTGGGGGTTATTCTACCATAAAAAACTTCATAGAGCTTCAAACCATGTTTAATATTTAGAAATTTTCCAAGCCTTCGACAGTTAGTGAGTTATTTTACCATGAAAAAAACCACTTCAGAGAGCTTCTAGAACTGTTTATCATTTAGAATTTTTTTCTAGCTTCCAGCAATTGGGGAATGTGCCCACCAAACCCCCCCTGAAATTATTGGCTGGCTACGGCCTTGATGATAACTACAGGGTAATTGTACAGTCCATTCGCCATTAGAGTGGTGGCTTTAGTAAAAGATTTTTATTGCAAACACTGCTTGAAAGTCACAAATGTGGAAATAATAATTATTTTCTTAGAATTACTATATTATCAATCAACATTGTTAATAAATAAATACTTCTAATAATTCTTCCTTAAGAATTAACTATTGTATGATTGGATCTTTAGTAACTCCATATTTAACCCATCCTGACTAACTTTATCCACACTTCCCTATTCTTGCATACCTACTGCCTTCGCTCCAACAACATCCATAAACCGAGTCATACGTGTTCTTTTATTCTTAATACTCTTAATGTTTCTCTTTTTCACACATTCATCTACAACATTTAACCACTTCTCACGTGGCCTACTCTTTCCTTTTGATCCACACACCATACCTTGCTTCATTACTCGATCCACAATCATCCTCTCAACATTCCCAATTAAACTTAAGATGCTTGAAAGAACAAAATATAACTATAAAACTATAATGTTCTTGTTTTGCTTATTTTGTAAACATATGCCCATGAACACAACCAAACATGATTTGTATGATGTCATCAATCACCCTTGTTTTGGCTAGTTCACCATCTTAATTTATGAAGAGAAGCAGCCTTTTAGAAGGTCTCATTTGTAAAGTATATTTAAGTGAACTACATATGCTTCTTCCATAAAAAAGAAACATCCAAACGATTTATTTTCATAAGTTAGTATATAAGTAATTTAAAAACTCATAAAAGTAAAACATAATTAAAAACAAAACGTTTTGTTGTGAAAATTTTGACAGCCAAAAGTGACAGCAGCTCAGATATGGTTTTGCAGATCATATGGTTTGGCGAATGGATACATGAAAGTAGATCTAGGAACTTTTGCTGGTTGTCAATTACAACCACTCCTACTATAGTTGAAACTTTATACTAGAAATTTGCAGGTAGAAATAACCGAGTTCTCTTAAGCGCCTCAACTGAACATAATTTAAAACACTTAAACAAAGTGGTGAAATATTCTTTAAATTGAAAAATGACACCAGGACACAAGAGTAAACCTGGGACCTTTGGTTTGGTTTGGTACGCCAATCCTCTAACCACTGAGCTATCCAGGAGTCATCCCGTGCCCAGGGTCATTCTTCATTCATATTTTAAGGCAGGGTCTGTGTGTGTGTGTGTGTGTGTGTGTGTGTGTGTGTGTGTGTGTGTGTGTGTGTGTGTGTGTGTATGTATGTATATATATATATATATATATGATCAATGAAGATAACACAGCCATCTTTGACTTGAGAGGGCTTTAGGCTCTTAGTAGAAAGTGTAACCACATTTGCTTGGAGGGATAATGGAAAACAGTTTAGGAAAAACAACCCTAGGTACACCCGAATGAGATTCGAACCTCAATCTCCCTGTCATCGGCAACTTAATCCATTGCTAGAGTAACGCCTTAGACCATGCAATCACCAAAGAAGATCACTAGCTTGGTTAGAATGTGTATTGTCTGGACAGGTAGTAAGACATGGTGACAAACATTTTTCAACTGCTTACAAATCTACTTATTCCTCAGGTTTAGCTAAAAGAGTTGGTGCAAGAGTCTTGATCGCCAGTACGTCAGAAGTTTATGGTGACCCAGAAGTTCACCCCCAACCAGAAACTTACTGGGGACATGTCAACCCTATAGGTAGGTTGTTGTTGGCAGAGCCTTGTCTGTACTTCATTATCAAGCTTACAAAAATCATTGTTTTAAATGTTTGAAAGATTAAGCTGCATAGTCAACTTTTTCTCAGAGTAGTATTTGTCCTTTTTTAATGAACAATTATACTTAAAAATCTGCCAGGTTTGTGGCATCAGTTATTTCAAGATAGAAAATTTCTTGTAAAATCAGTTAAAGATTAACATTTTGTAAACAGATACAACTTATCGGATAGTTTGCTTGACCTTGATGCAACTCTCTTGAATAAAACATTCGAAGAAAAATTTGCCAAAACCTAAACCATTTAGTTTTATTAGTATTTGGTGACATTTAAGTTGACTTGGTCAGCTTATTTTCCAATGAACCAACTCGATGTCATTCAATAAAAATATATTTATCATAGTTAGAACTCCGTATATGGTTTTATTTTTAGTTAAATTTCATTTTTTTAAATCTCCATTTTCGGTGCTATTTCATGTTTATTCAAAATTAAATTTTATCTGAGGTGTTTAAAAGTATTATTTACATATCTAAACAATGTATACAAAATTAAAATCTATTATTGAAATTGTATATATTTGCTTTAAAATTATTTGTCAAGTTTGTCTGCATATTTCACAATTTTGTAGCTTAAAGTTAGCTTACACTACAACAAAATACTAATCAGATTACAGCATGGCCAAAATTTCTGTTTAATTTCTTCTTAATTATGTGTTTATTTAAAGATTTTTTTCCAAGCGGCATTATTTCGTTTTATAGGAGGATTTTGTGTAATAAGACAATTTCGTTTTTAAGTTAAATGGAAATAAAAAGTTGTAGAAACATGTGCTTTGCACAATGAAAGGAGACCTACAGCTCTTACTTTACATTTCTTCCACGGGACAAAGCCAGGCCCATCAAATCGAGGAGGGGCTTCTCCCCCCCCCCCCCCCCCACACCCCATCTCTCAAACGTTCCCACACATTTTAGTCTAGGGGAGGCAAAGAAAGCGGTCATGTCCAAATGTTTTAAAACCTGCCCTAAAACATATAACTTTCATTTTGGCTGGTACTTCTTTTTACTGTGAGATATTTGAATTGAATATACACAAATGCAATATTTACACTTCACACCAGAGCTGTACCCAGATTTTTGTTTGTTGTGAACAGTGTCAAAAAGGGGACAGAGAGAGAGAGAGAGAGATCTGCAGTGGCTCATGATGAATAATTTAATGTATTTACTCAAATTTAATGTACACGCTTTTTGACTATATTTTGTCTCCAAAATTATTGTGCGCATTATAATCTATGATACACTAGATTTCAGCTACCTTCTTTTCTGCCATGCACTCTTGTCCCTACAGTCCCTCCAACCTCCTCACACTTAATATCTGTTGCTCATCTTTCCCTGGTTCTGTTCAGGTTACCTCGTTGTTCCCTAGCCTTTGTGGGCCCTTTATTTTGTATTGTTTTCAAATAAGAGCACCTGCACCATTGCTTACCATGCGTTCTGGCAGTATATTTTTGGTTTTGTGGGGTGAATTGCAAAAACACAAATTATTTAATTTCAAGATTTTTAAAATTAAGGTAAGTATTAAATTCAAGTAAATATGGTGATTCTCTCAGGAAAATATATAAAAAGTCAGTTTTGCTCCACCCAAGTCAAAAAAACGATTCTGCTACAAAAAGGTAATGTTCTCGCCCATATGAAAACACATGTCATTGCTTCTTTACTTTACCTAAGCTATTGACTATCGTGATTCTTAAGAGGGAGTGTGAAACGTGAAAAGAGATTAAAACAACACAAAAAAATAGAAAAAATAATTGTAAACAAAGCAGGTACAATATGTTTAAAGTCAATATAAATAATAATGTTTAAAAAGGCACATTTTCATCTTAATCCCTTAAAGCTAGAACCAACACTAATTTATTTATTTATTTAGATGAGGTATTTAACATGAACTTTCTGAAACGACTGATTATTTCAGCACATGACTTGAATACTAACTTAAATTTATAACAGACACAACACCAGCCCCCTTGCGGTTAGTTCATCACTGTGAAAGGGGAAACCCACATTTCTCCGATGATACATTTTTCGGCCATGCCAGGAATCGAACCTGGGGCCCTTGATTCAGTATACAAACATGCTACCGACTGAGCTAATGTGTCAGGCAACACTAATTTAAAGTAACAACAAATAACAAGAGGGTTTGTCAGTCACGCTTGTGGTAACTTCATTTTACTTGTGCAGGGCCTCGTGCCTGCTATGACGAAGGGAAGAGGGTTTCTGAGACACTTAGCTACGCATACGCGAGACAGGAAAAGGTGGACGTCAGGGTGGCCAGAATATTCAACACCTATGGTCCAAGGATGCACATGAATGATGGCAGAGTCGTCTCAAACTTTATCCTTCAGTCTTTGAAGAATGAAACGATTACGGTGAGAATACTATATTTACACGTGGTTCCAATGACATTAACTTTCTTATACCCCATCCATGGTAGGAGTGTAAGTAAGTGACAGCTAGGAAAAGCTACCAGATCAATTCTTTTGTATCCATTTGCCAAACTATATTATCTGTAAGATCATGGGCGCTATGCAATAACAAGACTTAGCATACTCGAAGTATGAATCAATTCAAAGACACGTTAATTTGCTTGATAGGATGCTCGAGCAGCTCTTTTCCAAGAAATGATGCAATAAAGTTAGCCATGCCAAAGTTTAGTCCGAGCAAACTTCGACTGTATTTCAACCACACTTCGGTGATATTCCTCAAGATGGTGTGGCACGCATGAACTATCGAGACTGCATGTATTTTGACATTCTAGCAAGGCATCTGATAGACTTGACTTGTACTTTCTTTGACTTAATTATGCTTGACTTGTACTTCAGACTTGCTTAGCATCGTTCTTGCATTCCACCCCATGTGTTAATCTGCTGTCTCTTTTTGGCAGTCATAACTATCACAACAAACAATTTATTTTTAACCTCTTTTTCTTTTAAGCGTTTTTACATTATTGAAAGACGATCTTAATAAAATTACCGGTTGTATGTTTTTTTTTTTGTGGAAGTGGCTCGCATCTGTGGTTTACTTTAAAATGCTTTAAAAACGAGCTTCTAAAAGGCTTCCTTCTCTTCATAAATTAAGATAGTGATTTCAGACCAGACCAGACCAGACAAAATAAGGGTTGTTGATGACATCATACCATTTGCAGTTGTGTTAATGTATATTTTGTTTACAAAATAAAACCGAAGAAAACATTTATTTATTTTGGTGGCAAATACAAGTATGAATATAATACTTTTTAGTTTATTATTGTGTGCACTATAATATCTCTTGTTGCCATAACAGCTAAACAAAAACAATAGGAAAGTATTATTAGAAGCGTTTAGTCACACTTTTGATTGATATTATAGTATTACTAAGAAATTAATAATTATTTACACATAGATTAACATTAGTGACTTTCAACCAATTTTTGCAATAAAAATCTTATGTTAGCTGTTAGTTACCTCCACTACTATGGTAGGTGGACTATACATACACTCTATGTCACTAGGAACTCGAAATTCCATTGCCGCACTTATTAAAATATACCACCTATCCCTATCTTGAGCTAGCTCCACTATTCAATCCACCTCATTACACCCTATCTCTTTCTGGTTCATTCTTATGTTATCCTTCCATATTTGTTTAGGTCTTCCCGTTGGGTTTGCCAATTAATATCTTGAACAACACAGTTCTATTTTCTTCCATTTATGCTGAATGTCCTGCTCGTTGTAGCCTGCGGAATTTTACTACCCTAACAATATCTGATGAGTACAGGATATGTTACTCATCATTATATAACCTTCTTCACTCTCCATTATCTTCATTCCTTTTTGAAATAAATCTTTTCCTAAGGACTTGTTTTTGAAATCCTAGATTGATTCTAATCCTGTAAGGCTATAAAGAGCAACCGATGAAAGCATTGTTTTGTATATTCTGAGTTTTACATTTCTCTACAACAATACTTTATAATCATACCATACAACACCTTAACTAATTTTTATACCTACAAGTCAAACGCTAACAAAGTTAGATATGTGACAATGTACTTGACTGATGCTACATTGTAATTTCACATCCTTTCTCCAGGGAAATGTTTATTCATTTTATTAAAATTTGATCTTGTTAATCTATCACCCAATACTGACAGAGCTAGTTAAGTGACAATGTACTCGACTGACACTTCATTGTAATTTCACATCTTCTCTTCATGCAAATGCTTATTGATTTTTTTAATGTTGTGGCTCTCTCACAAAGATAAACTTGTTTGACCTACAAATGAACCAAAGTAAACTGTAATGTAAATTATTTAAAAATTATTTTTCCTCAGAAATAGACATTTTCATGCTTGTTCCTAAAATACAAGTATATTACAATCAATAATTTATTCAGAGACCAGTATTGGTTGGGAAACACTGCTCCAGAACTTAAACTAACATTAATATATTATAAGCTTTTAAATTATTTTTTTGACTTTTACTGTCAAAATAATTATTACTTTAATTAATCAACATAAAAAATCAGAGAGTTCTATCACATTATTTCAGATATATGGTCACGGCAAACAAACAAGATCTTTTCAATATGTATCGGATCTGGTGGATGGATTGGTGGGTCTCATGGCATCAAACTACTCACTGCCCATCAACATAGGCAACCCAATAGAACATACGATAGAAGGTTGGATAGTTTTGTTAAAATGTTGATTATCTTTTAATTCGATATGGTTTGACTCGATAAACCTTTAGAGGTGTGCGAAGCTCACTTTTTAAATGTGAAGCAAACATTGAAACATGTGAAGGAAGAAAAGTCCAACTTGAAGCTAATATTTTTGTTGCATAACATAACATTAAATATATATAATTTATATATTTTGTGTATATTAATTATATTATTTGCTTATTTGAGGTATTTAACCATATGGATTGAATAAAAACTGACCCAAACCATAGGCTGGAAAACACTAATGGCTGTAAAGTAAAGGTATTTAACGGGCACTTTCTGAACCGACTGATTATATCAGCACATGATAATTTCTGTGAACGAGAGCAAAAGGGTCTACCATTTTTGCCGGTAAAGGTTTTTTCACATACCTTCCAGTGTGTTCTTTTACATATCACAATCGACATAGGACTGACGACTTTACTTCCTCTCCAAAGGAAGTTGTGCTACATATTTTTATCGCTCAAGAAAAATCAGTCGATCCCGGTGGTTTGAAATCACGAACATCAGGTCCTGAGGCAAGCACTTTACCTCAAAACTACCGAGGTCAACATTTTAATTATTAAATTAACCATTAAGTGCAACTAGGTAAAGAGAAAGATGTGGAGGAAAAAATAAAGCACACTTTGTTCTTTTATGCTGGTATAACTGAATTTATCTCTGCAATATTAATTTAAAAATTGGTCAAATCCACTATTTTCGAATCCTAATCTCCAATTTACTTTCATATACTGAATTCAAATCCAGGCAAAAATTATAAACGTATTAAGAATAGTGGAATAATATAATATACAGATAGAAACTAAATGTTAACATTTTTTCTTATAATAATCAATTCATTATAACATTCATACATTCAGAAGTGTTAAATTACTGGTTTGTGGTCTAAACTTCATCCTATAACTATAATTGGTTCTGAACCAACACAAAGCATTATTAGAGCTCTAAAATAAATTTCACTTGAAAAGTTGAAAAAGTAAATAATTAAAAAAAAAGTAGTTATAAAATGATAGAATAGTAGGAAAATAGTAGAGCACAAATAAAAGTAAAATCACTTCTTCAGTAAGATACTATAATAGCATCGAAATATTGAAGTGTGTGTAAATATGTGTTAATGTTTTTGCTTTTTTTTTTTTTTTTGCGCTCTACTATTTTCCTACTATTCTATCATTTTATTTGTTATAAATTGTTTTTGCTCAATGCACTTTATTTCATACATATTATTTTTTAAAGATCTAAATCTCGAATCTTGAATATCCTTAAGGATATGAGGGATTCATGGATTCAAGTTGCCATCCTTATATATTATTTTATGCTTTCATATCTGAATTTATCAATGCTTACGTTATAAATTTCATTTAATCACTAATTGGTGTTAAAATACTGTTTATTAGCTATTCTAAAAATGATTAAATGTTGAAATATTTCATATATTTTTGTTCATAGTAAAAATTGAAGTTTTCTTCTTGCTTCAAAATAAGGCTTGGTCTTTAGCTTTGACTTCAACATTTCAAAGCTTCACACACCTCTCTAAATGTAAAATAATTTATTTTAATTTATTGTGCCAGTCTCGTGCAGTATTCCATTTGAAACTTGTTTATAAACAAAATGATTGAGCATAATATGCTATCATCAAAACTCTTTTTTCCCCATCAAACATAGGAGTATATAAAGGAAATATATATTTACCAAAAAAGTGTAGGTCCGAAAGTTTACAAATTAACATGCAATACAATACGCACATTAATTTTCAAGGTGCATAAGTCTCCTTCATCAACAATGATCAATCTCAACCTATAACTCGATCAATTAAAATTTAACCATGTGCTATTTGTGACAATTCACCAATTATTATAATAAATTGCATAACTCGAAAGTTATCAAAATCATATGAAGAAATGTTTGCTCTGTGAGGATTCACAATATTTTTTGTTATATTTATCTAAAATACCAATTTCCAATCGTTCAAAAAGTGGCTCCTTGAGGTTCAGAGAATTGACAGGCTGTGAGGAACATAATCACTCCTAGAGCTTGACTAACAATATAAGCTCGGCAGGTTGCCTTGCTACCAGGCATATAAGGTCTAAATGACTTGAATCCCTGACTGCTTGTGTACAATAGAGCCTCCATCTATTGAAGCAATTTAATACCTACATTATGTTAACTGCTTGAAATGTAGGCACCCAGCCTAACCTTTTTCAGATGACTGAGCGAGCGTGCACTTAATTTTTTCACACTGTTCAGTTCAAATTTGGTCCAAAAACTGTTCTAGCACTTGCTTGATCTCGATTTATTATGACAGTAGTACCATTGAATTGATATTTTAGGGCTCGTCTTCACAGCGTTCTTACTGTATTTTACCATTACTAAATTATAAGTTTCAGGTCATAGAGTAAAATCCTTGATTGCCCATTCAACAACCAAAGGTCAATATTTGCTTCTATGTTTGTCAATTGTATAATTATAAAAATTATTTTATGATATTATTCCTAATTGTTTCAGAATTTGCTATACTTATTAAAAAGCTCGTAGGTGGCCCTAGTAAAATTGAACAGACATCTGCAGTCGAGGATGACCCTCAAAGAAGAAAGCCAGACATTAAAAGAGCCAAGACATATCTTGGCTGGGAGCCCAAAGTGAGTTAATTGTGCTTAAAACTTTCAGGGGAATCCCTAAGAATATCTCTAAAATGGACTGAAAACTTAGAACTCTCATATTTCAATCAACTTGAGAAAATCAATAAATCATTGAGTTTATTTGCAAACATTCATAAAAGAGTGTTTTGTACATTTGGTTCTTGTTTAACTGTTAGTTTATTAAGCCCCTCTTAAACGACCACATTTGTAGTAAAAACGCTTAAATCAGGGGGCACTTAGACTAAATGTTATTCTTATATAGTCTGTTTACCAGTGACAAGGTCTCAACCAGGTGTACCAAAATTTTGTTTCACACACAAACTCTCTCTCTCCACTAAAATGTTGGTACATTTCCTTCATATTCTACCTTATTTTTCCATCCCACAGTAGCATTGTTAAAATGGATAGAATCTGGATGGGTAGTAAGATGTGATTGAGATAAAAGTACACTCTGTTTACCTTGAAAGGTAGCAGACTTACCATAGCGGACCACCTACTGTCTTATCTTTTAAAAGCTATACCATAATGGAATAATTTGCAAGGTAATCTTGGCACATTCCAGGGTAGACAAGGGTACATCAGCTCACTAAAACATAAAAATTATTTTACATAACTTGTTTTAAACTTGTTTTTTGGCAGGTGCCTCTGGAAATTGGTTTACATAAAACTATTGCATATTTTAGAAAGGAATTGCAAAGAGCGACACACTCTCAGCGCAACTTGTTTCCACCTGAAGCACCAACGCCAAGCAGGCTGTTTGATATCGATTACTAATCTCATCCCTGAAGGTGAAGGTTAACATTTTTCAAATTGTGGTGCAAGATGTTTTACTAGAATTGACAAGAGGTATTTGTTTTACACCAAGAAAGTACCCAATTTTTACCTGTGGGATCTTGAGGCCAATTAACAAATCCTAAATCCTGGCTTCTAAAAACAAGTATGGATATTCTGAATTCTCATTAGGATAATAGAGATATCTATTATATAATTATAGGTATGGTGTGTGTTGTATGATAAAGGACCACTTTCGGGGTCTAATGATAAGGAGTTCCTGGTTACAAGTCCAGAGGTTCCGGGTTTGATCCCCATCGCTTCCAGATTTTTCTATGAAACAGTGGGTCTGGAATGGGGTCAACTCAGCCTCTTGAGAGCAAATGAGGAGTTACTTGAACAGAAAAATAGCGGCTCCAGTCTAGAAAACTGAGATTAAGATCTGAAGAGTTTGTTGTTCTGACCACAAAACACCCTCTATCTGTAAAATTTGGCATTATCATCACTAACAGACAGCGATAGCTCCGTCGCTATTGCTTAATTTCGTACTGACACCATGTTTTTTTTTAAATTGCAAGCTAATGACTTACTAGAAATTTAAACTGTAGCTAGTTCCTTTTTGTAAAGTAAAAAAATTACAAGCAATGTTGTAATTAAACATATTGTGGTTTTTTCATATACAGAATATCTAAAATGCATGTACGTCTCAAGGAATTAAGGATATTAGGATATTAAACTCGATAGCTCAATTCTTACAGATATCGAAGGGATCGAGAATCAATCTTAATATCACAATTTTCTATACCTTGAGTCTTAGCTCTCAAATGAAAGATCAGGCATTTAAACAAAACGTCAATATTCAGAATCAGGTAATTTTTTATTGTACTATAACTACAGTAGAAGCTTGATATAGCAAGGTCTGACATACTGAGGATTCGGATATAGTGCGATGAAGAATATGTCTTCTGAAAAAAATGTATTATTACTTTACAGTACAGTATTAGTGTTTAAAAATGAGGTGGCCCAGTGACTAAATAATTTTATAATAATGGAAATTGATAAAACTAAAGTAAAAGGGAAAATAAACTAATAAGAGTAAATTTGACAAAGAAAGTCCACCTAGGGAAAGAGGAAAAATGTGGGATGTCAAGATGTCATCTTTGTGCATTGGATTCTAACCACATTATTCCTCTTTCCCTAGGTGGGCTTTCTTCATCAAATTTACTCTTATTAGGTTTTTCCCCTTTTTCTTTAGTTTTATCAATTTTCATTATTATAAAAGTACAGTATTAGTGAAATTCTTACTTGTAGAAAGTTAGTAAATAGAGTGATTCTGCATTAATTTTCTAAGACAAAGGACAACAAATAGGCCTACATTAGGTTGAGTGATCAAAGACAATGTAACTAGGTACTTCATGTTTCATACAAGTAAAGTGTATAATGGGTAAGTTTTTATTTTTTAATTCTATTGTTTGATGACTTAAATTTACACATAGTAGTGCATTATGTTGTAGTCTTTTTTCCCTGTCCTCCTGCCCCATTATTTGTCATTCTACAGGTCACCTTATGATATAACGCTGTTAACGACACTGCCTACTTGGAGAGTTTGAAGCTATTTTACATAGCGGGTTGCATCTTAACTTGACGTACCTAAGCAGTTAAAGCATTACCACACTTAGACACCAATGTACGAAATAGAAAGAGAGGGAAGAAAATGAGCATTCCACACTGTGAAGCCTCTAGTTTATCTGCTGAGAACATTTCCTCTCTTCTTCTGACGGGTTTACACAGGCATTATTATTTTCTCCTTGAAAACATTGACTTGCTTTTTAAAATTATATTTTTCTTGTTTCCTATTCTATATAGTCATATGCTACCACAGACTTTTTTTAATCTACATACTGGTAGAAAAACTCTTTTAAAAGTCATTCTCGTGACTAAAGCCAAATGTTACAAGAAAAAACTACTTCAAGATAAAAAATAATGATTTTGTGACATTGTAGGATTATTTTCTTATTTAACAATTTCTGGTTTTTGTTTCAACAATATATCTTTAAAACTCGCCGAATGAAACACAAATACATTTAAATGGGATGTCACAGGTAGGCAATGTCTTTCAGCTATAACGCGGGGGTGTAGTTTATCCTTTAACAACTGCGCTATACCGGGCTTCTAGTAGTTATTTTACCATCTCGCTTTAGTATTGGAAAATTTTAAATTTACTCAATATGACCTTTGTGTTTTTATGATATTATGCAAATAAAGCATGGTAGTTCTGAAGTATCTTTTTTTTTAACTATGTATTTTTTTCCGCCACTTTACAATACAGTATATAAATAAATAAACATATTCTTAATATGAGGTTGGATGCATGTAAAAAGATTGACATAATAAATGTTGAGGAATAAAAATCAAGATTAGAATTTACAAATCAGAATTAAGGAATCAAGATTAAAATTTAAGAATCTGAATCTAGAAAAATTTGAATCGTGACGTCTTTAATGGCTACATATTTTGGGATGTAATGTGCTTAAAATAATTAACCTAAACTGGTGAGAGGAAAAATGCAGCTGGTCATCTTTTTACAAATAACTCAGAAGATTGATTTTAAAGGTTTCCATTCTCACCTAATGATCTTTAGGGAAATATAGTTGTGTGCCTTCTTTTTCTTTCTTAATAGTTTATCGAGGTGAATTTTCTCTTTAACTTTAATACCCTTTTGCTTGAAAACATTTTTTTATTTATCAATTCTTTTAAGCTTACACTGACTAAAGAAAAATACATAACAATAATTTTTGTATTTACAGACATTCAGTCTCCTCTTCAACAGTCAAAAATGAAACTAGCCCATCAATATTCACTTTAAATTATACAACAGACCTTTTTATTTTGTCTTGCCACTTTTAGAATCTTATTTGTTCATTTCACACCCTTATATTTAAATTTTCTAATAGATTGAACCTTAGATCACGATATTTGGCAGCAGTCCTATATTTTATTTAAGAGGTAACCATTACCATTTTTTCCAGTGGCAGCAGTGTTACAAATGAATTTGTATCCTAGTTTAATTGTGCAAGCCATTTCACCCCTTTTATTTGTTCCTATCCTTTTATTTATCTTCTTCCATGTGTAATAATGTGTTGTTGATTTGTGTGTATATAACCTGATGTATATTGTATATACTAACTGTATACGTGTTTGAAATGTGAGACCAACATTTTGAAGATTTTTACATATAGAATTTTTTAGATGTAACTCTTCTTAAATTTTATACCAGAACTAGGTTGAATTACGTTAAGTGGTATATTCATCAAAGCTAGAATATTTAGCTACCGTTCTATTGGTATTTTTTATTTATTTGTTCTAAGTCACAATAAGCTCAGGGTTTAAGACGTTGAAGCTCACTCTCTTCTGTTAAATAATATACCCCTTGAAAACAAGAGTTGATGTGTGAAATATACAAGGCTTTGTGCTATCACACAAATTTAATGTCTGTCCAGATATTTCATATAATTATAAAAATGTATAATATTTAAAAAAAAACTTATTAGCAATCAAAATAATAAGGAAAAACTTATCAACAATCAAAATAAGAAAATTTGTCATCAACAATCAAAATAAATGTTTTATTTAGTCATTTATTTATTTTTATCTAAAATTCTAAGTGGATGTACATAAAATTAAGGCTTAGATTTTTAGCTAGCATTGAGTTACAGTTTTGTAAATGTTTTAATAAATACACTCATCCCAAATTATGTAAATAACCTTCCTTGGGCTTACTTCAATGCTCACTAAAAGAACCATTTAATGTTTAGAGGTACGCTAGTTATATTCAAAATTTACTTGCTGAGCTTCCTGATTATTAATCACAATCAGTGGTTTTTTAACGAGTAAAACATCACAAAACTCTTTGTTGGAAATCCTTGCTGGCCATATTCAAAGAAACTGGAGTTGGACTATCCAATCCCTCGAATTCTGAAGGATATTCGAGGGCTTGAGAAAAGTTTAGCTCCAAGATTTATAAAATATATTATATTGTTTACAAATTTTGAATTAGAATTTGTTTTAGAGGTCTGATACTGCTTTTTGGTGGGTAATACCAACCTAACTATAGAACAGACTAAACTTCCCACACCATTAATTTATCACTTAACTGAATGTATTGATATTATAATTAATGCATTATATAGCAAAGAATATTTATTGAGATTTAGTTATCATTTCTATTTTCAACAAAACAATTAATATAGTAACCTGCTTCAGTGGCTGAACAGTCTAAGCTGTCCACACAAAAAAAAAAATATATATATATATATATATATATTTTTAAAAGAATAGTCGCCTTCCAATGGGCAAGCTAATGTTTTCTCTGCTCATTGGAAATATTTAACTTCATTAGCCAGTAAGGTTATCTTGATAAACTTAATATTGTATAGTTGTATTGAATTGGGGAAATATCATAACCTTGAGTTAGAATTCAAACAAATTGTTCCATTTTTGGAAATGTTTTGGAACCCCGAATAGTTTAAGTGGTTCTCAAACTGGGGTACATGAGCAACTCTTAAGGGAAAATTTGCAAAATAACCAGAGAATCAAATGTGGTGAAGAATTTTCGAGGCGACTCAGGGAAATTTTTTCCTTTGATTGATATTGTCTGATATTTGTCATTAGGGGTACCAAGGGGTACAATCTAAAAAATGTTTGAGAACCTCTGGTTTAACTGATGTATTTTTGTTATTATTTTTGTTTTATATCACCATAAATATTGAGTGTGTATCACTCTTTAAATGTGTCTTTTTGAATATATTTAATAATAACTTAAGCTAATGGTTAACTCATGCTAGTCTTGTTAATGCATTATCAAATCTTCTTTGTTTGTTTTGTAATTAGTATTGTTTATAAAAGTGTTTTTTTTAAGTTCAATATTACATAAATTAACATAGCATAGGAGTGTGCAGGGGAACCCAAAATTAAAAATTCCCGCTGGGGAAAAAGCTACACAAATGTTGGAAAAGGTCTGCTCTAATTTCGGATATTTTTAAAAAATTTGGGAGATGTTCTTAATTATTTTACACTCATAAAGTAAAAAGATATAAACACATTTTGCCAGCTTCAATATTTCCATACCTTTTCCTTACGCGGGAAAAAATATAAAAATACAACAAAAGATAAACGTGGAAGATATGCACCTGGAAAACTTGGGAAAGTCACTGAAATTTTAAGATATTTTTGCAATAATTTTATAAATACAAAATAGAAGAGTTTATCCGCTGTGAGAGATTAATTTTACTTCCCATTAATTTGATTTTTCGAAAGGCACTGACAAATTTATTTTTAGTAATTCTTGTGTTAATAATAATTAATTAAAGAGAGAGAAAAAAATTACTCAATTTTTAGAAATTCAATTGCATGTAAAATACTAGGAAAAGGCTTATTTTTGGATCTGAAAATATGTTAAAGTAAAAAAAAAAAATACAAACTTATCAACTCTGATACATATGAATTTAAATTCTCTAAATTGTCGATTTAAAATTTCTTGTTCCTGACAACTGAAATAGAAGATTATTTCCTGATCCCAAACCAAATCAAAAATCTTTCTCACACACCCTTAATAACATAAAACCATACACTCCTAGTATTATGGTTATTTATATATATATAGTTTTTGCTATAACCACTAAACCTTGAAGAAATTGCTCAATATTTTCCATTTAATTTGAAAAACATTTGTATAATAGTTGATACCAATTCATTACTAAACATTTTTACTCTATTTTTAAAAGCAGATGTATCATAATTTTTTTTATCATGTGACTAAATTTGAAGGTATTGGGAAGAGGAACAAAATAAAAACATTAAATATAGGAAGTAGTGAATCCAGGTTTGTGGTGTGAAAACCAAGTACCTTTACTGCTGGGTCAACATCCCTTTGCTTACACCATAGTTAAGTGGAACAAGTAACAAGGAAAACTTTCACCTTTATTTTTTGAAAATGAAACATGGAAACTGTAACTCATTTCTTTGTTTCTTTTACAAAATTATTTATATTTAATGAAATAAAATATGTTTTGATGGATAAATTCATTCAAGCTGAGACTGAAGATATTCCTTCTGAACTGGGTCGAGGAATTAGACTGCCTTTTGGGAACTTTATTTTCTTTGAGTGTGACATATGTATTATTTAGAATAATTATTAATAAAAATTTAAAGTACAAGTAGAAACTATAACATACTGCTTTAGGATCCAATCTGTCTTTTTTATCACATTGAAAAAAAGATATTTTGTACAGTGGTATATTTAAAGATAATTATGTTTTATTTTGATTTTATATGTTTTATCGGTGTTTGTTGTCTCTTGACATGCATATGAACTATAAAAAATATATATATAAAAGCATATTTAGGAGCAAACAAGTCAAACCTGTTGGCGTGTGTTTTTATTACTTATATAGAAATGGTCTTTATTTTGATTTATTTTGGGAAAAGGACGGAGAAAAACAAACATTAAAAGTATGCTTTCATTTTTAATCACTAGTTTTCATTATGAAAGAATTTTTTTTTAAATTTTTTTTCCAAATATATTATTTTTATGGATTACAGTTTTTTTTAATTGCTCTGTCTTTACATAGATTTTTTTTGTGAGCATTTTTGTTGCACCTTTTGTGTGTCCACTATGAAGTGGTTTAAGACTAATTGAAAATAAATATATTATTGTTGTAAAAATCATCATTATTTGTACCATCACAACAATATGATTACAGTAAGTCCTTGACTAACATGCCTAGTTGGTTCTAAAAGTGTCCACACGAGTTGAAAAACTGTAGAAGCTAAATGGTGGTAGAATCAATGATTGACTCATATGAAAGTTTCAAAGGACAATTTAGAGCTAAGCAGGTTCTGCTTAAAAAGATAAAACTTTAAGAAAATTACTTGCACTCAAGGTAGAAACAAACAAAATGGTGATGTTGCTATCAGCTGCTGATCATAAATTGTTAATTGTAAGTAAAAGTACTACAACCACATATCTAAGAATCTGTCAAGTCAAGGACTTACTGTTTTTACAAATATTTATTTATGTATTTATTTAGCACCGTGTCTTACTACCCGTTTGTATTATACGCTTAAGTACTAATTACGCTAATGGGTTAGGAATAGGGAAGGTTGACTTTAGAGGAAGTGAACCTGCATTTGTGTGGAGGGAGAGTGGAAAACCATTTAGGGAAAAAAAAAACCTCAATTCACCCGACTGAGAATTAAAGCTCGATCTCCCCATCCTCGGCAGTCTAGCTCAACACGATACTAGCGCATTAGATAACTACGCTACTGAGGCGGATTTTTTACAAAAAATGTTAGGATGGAGATGTGAGTGCTCTGCCAAAAGACTGATCACCGAAGGTGGAGGGAGTATTGAATATTAGGTCAAGGGTATGGTAACAAACGAGTATTGAACATCAGGTCAAGGGTATAATTCATTCAAGTCCTAAGTTTACTTGGATGACAGCTCATAAAGTTACTAGAAATAGTCCCTAATATATTCCTACCCCAAAAGCTGACATCTATCATTTTGGATCACTGTAGTGAAAACAATTGATAATATATGAATGTGATAGTTAACCACATTAATTTAGCCCAATATTATTTATATATTTATTTGAGGTCGGACACCAAGATTATTTGTTTTATTCCACTTTAAAAAAATAATATTCACAACACTTCCACAAAAGGCCTAACGAAAATAGCTTCAAAATGGCGACCAATGAATTTAAACCATGTGGTCGAACATGACGGAAACAGGTTTATTTTACAATGATGCACCCATGCATAAAAATATTTTATTCAGTTAAATATTTCAAAATACGATAAAATAATCATAAAATAATTTATAATATATACAAAAAATAACAATTTTTTTTCTCTTTTCCAAGTAAATATGATGCCCGTATTAAAAGATATTTATGTATGCACTGTATTACACATAATCAATAATGTTCCTAAATGAAGAATAAATACTTTTAATTATGTTTAAAATATTGTTTTGAGTTGGATAAAAAAAAATTATTAAAAGTAATGAAATAGTATGAGAAAACTTAAGTTTATGTTATTTTAAATGTAAAATATAACAGGTAATTAAAAAACTTAACATTTATAACTAAACAGTGTTGGCAACCCAAAACCTAAACATATGATTTTTGAACTGTCATCCAGGTAAAAACCTTTCGTGAACAGACTCTATAGTAACCAACGAGTATTGAACACCAGGTAAAGGATATGATATTGTTATTATTATTATTATTTATTATTATTATTATTATTTATTATTATTATTATTATTATTATTATTATTATTATTATTATTAGCACCACGTCTTACTACCCGTTCGGGTTATACGCACCTACTCTAATGTGAAATGGTAGGGTGATTGTGAGATGAAAATGGAGGACCTACAGTTTAACGTGGAATCCGAACCATGGTGGAGGCCTGGCATTCCACACATCCACAAGTTGTGATTAATACACGTCTTGTCAGAGGTGAAGGAAGGGTTTGGCTATCAGATAAATCTGTGCTGGGACCAAGGATTGAACCCCGGACCCCTAGCACAGAAGTCTGACACCTTACCCCTCGACCACCAGGTCACCAAGGATATGATAGCCGGTGAGTATTGAACACCAGGCCAAGGGTATGGTAACCGGTTAGGATTGGGCTCAGGTCAGTCATTAGTATGGTAACCGCAGCCTCCCATGACGTCCAGACACACAGCTATAATCCGTCCCACGTCCATCTGCAACCAAAAGTTAAAAGTACTATCCCACACTGACTTGTCAACTGGGATGATTATCTCTGACGGCCCCGGCCCCATTCAGGCGCGTGCGCATAAAAAGAACCTTATTTCAGAACTCTGGGATGATTTATGAGGTATTGGGGGTGTCTCTTCATGTGTGGGAGGTTTCCACCCCCTCCCCTTCCCCGTCTGGGTTATTTATCATGTGGGACTTGTGTCCTCCATAATCGGTGTCGTCCGGTACTGGGGACCAGCGATTTATACACTTCGTGGTATACAGTCGTGGCGTAGCGCAAGGAGTTCGAAGATAAGCATGAACATTCTTCTTTCTTTTAAACGGGATGAGCCATAAGTCCTAATGATTTCACTCACTGGCCGAGTGAAGCGAGGTTCTGTTTTAACTTGGCCTTTTGGCATTTGTTCTTTCTGTCCGGATCTTTGTTACGCTAAAATTGTCAAATCTGGGGACCGATTTTAACGAAATTTTGCAGGGACTTCGTTTGAACTTAGGCCGAAAAACATATGTGCATAGTTGTTCAATCTTATCATCCGTTTCAATATGGTGGTTGCTCAAATGTTTTGTTCTTTTTTCATTTAATAGCCACGCTCAAGTGATTTGAATCTATAATTTTAATCAATCGATCGATCACCTTGGCTAGGGCATTTTTTTTTTAATGTTGACATATTATATTGAGTGACTAAAAACTACTTAAACCACACGAATAACAGTTATGCTCTATGAACTCTTTAATATAATATTAATTTATTTTCACTTGATCACCAAGAAAATTATCAACTTCGAATCTATGGAGAAATTATAGTATATAATGAATTACGTTGATTTTAAATCCAAAGAGAAATCTTAAGAAGCTTGTAACGATACGTACTTAAAAAATTTTGAATGTAGTGAGCTAGGCCTACTGTTCACAAAACTACTAGTTTGTACAGTCTTGACAGCAAAGAGTGACCGGCTTTTCAGTCTTAGGTCTGCATGCAGGTCCTGAGGTTAGGTTAACAGGATAACAGAATATATCAAGGACTTTTTGCAATCTCTCTTGAAGCAATTTTTTTTTTTTAACATGATTATGGTTTTAAGTTCAGGTGTTCATTCGACCCCGACATTCGGGGACATTACCAGAAATAATATTTGTGTGTCTACCCGATTTTGTCCCCAATTCTGCTCCCAATCTGTTAAATCATTTGACGTGATTTGAAATATATATTGATCAAATAAAAATATTTCTATCAAGTCAGTTTCTAAGAAGTTTATACGTAAAACGTTATCAGGACCCCTTAACAAGTATTTATCATTTATTCCAATATTTTCTCTTAATTTTTGTCCCTTGCAATTTTTGTTTACCACGCTGTCACATCCTCCAAAGATTTTTTAGTACCACCTCCTACTTACTATATTTTCTCGTAATACGCATACACCTACTATTATTATTATTACCGCGTCTTACTACCCGTTCGGATTATACGCACTTACACTAATGTGCAATGGTAGGGTGATTGTGAGATGAAATGGAGGACCTACAGTTTAACGTGGAATCCGAACCACGGTGGAGGCCTGGCATTCCTCACATTCACAAGTTGTGATTAATACACGTCTTGTCAGAGGTGAAGGAAGGGTTTGGCAATCAGATAAATCTGTGCCGGGACCGAGTATTGAACCCCGGACCCCCAGCACAGAAGTCTGACACCTTACCCCTAGACCACCAGGTCACCCTCATACACCTACTAATTACGCTAATGTGCTAAGAATGAATAAGGTTGAGTTTAGAGAAAGTGTACTCGCATTTACAGTTTAGTAAAAAAACACTCAGTTACACCCGAACGGGATTCGAGCCCCGATGTCATCGGCAGACAAGTCTATTGCGATAATGACGCCGCAGACCATTCGACCACCGTCGTGGGTAATTTATCATTAATGAAATAGTTTCTAGGGGTTGAAGAATGTTTAAGGTGGGGATGCAGGGAACACGAGAAAAGGTCAAGTGTTTTTGCAGTTTTTATAGCAACCAATTTTTTTTGTTCAAAATAAATAAAATATTGCTTCAATACAAACATAGAGATTCATTTTCTTCGCGTGGTGTTATCGAACCCCAACTCCCCTTTACTATCACTATTCCCACCGATGCCGGGTGCTTAGTTGTAACTAAGGCTGCGTGGAAGGGGTAAAAGAGGGGGTTTGAGGGAGGCTATATTCGATCCCTATAAATCACGAAGAATTAAGAATAATATGCGCGACTTTTTATCGCTCCCTGGTTCTCCCTTCTTATAATAAAACTTGGGAAGTGAGTGTGTTCCATCAATAGACTTATTACTCCTAGAATGCGCGTGACTAGCCGCTGTTGAGCCGGTGTGACCAACTTTTTGTGTATGTATGTGACGCTATTTGAGTCAATGCATCCGCATGGACTTTTTACTTCTAGACCATGCATGCTTAGCCAACACCTTTGTGCTAAACGTAATAAATAGTTTCTGTGTCTGTGACGCCATTTGAGTCAGTACACGCACGCATATTTATTATTACTAGACAGTGCATGTATAGTCACCGCCCCTATACTTGATGAGATCAATATCTCTCTGTGAGACATTTGTGATCAACTTATTTCTAATTGACACAATACTACTGTTAGCTGTTGCTTTGTTGCTCAGTCTAGTAATAACAATTCTATTGTTTCATCAAACATGAATCTAACAAGCCACGAAAGCGCTTTTTCACATTACAATTACAGTGGGCTCCATAACGGCCATTGAAAGATTTAAATGGACAGTCGTGCCAAATAAACATGGAATTGTATCCAAAGTATTAACTCATTAGTAAGTCGATTATTTATAGTCAGATATGAAACGTGGTTTCAGAACAGTGGAGCGTGCTTCAATGAAAGCTTCAAAGCTAAACAACGAATTAGATATCATTTATAAACCAATATTAATAATAACATGTCTGGGCTGCATCGATATGTAACTCAGTTTGCGGAAATATTAGCCAGTACTAATGTGTCGTTGCCCAGGGGACGCCCGAATGTACTAATCGTACATCCTTTTCAAGGAGGCTCCTTCCATGTTCCGATGATGGAAACTAAAATAACGAGATGAAGCTTAACCTAACTTAAGCCTAACCATCCAGCAAACAATTTTTTTTTGTCCAAAATAAACAAAAATACTGTATTTTGATATAAAAACTGCGAAAACACCTTTTTTTCACGTCCTCTATATTCCCACTTTAAAGTATATTTCAAAGTGGACCTAAACGACTCTAAAACGGCACGAAAACACGTGCCTTTTTATTATTGTGTTTTATAGATGGATTTTAGTAGGTTTAACTTTCTAATACAAGGAAACAATACGATTAGACTAGATCTTAAGGTGATTGGCCCTTTTCCTTTGGCGGGAAAATGCAGAACCATGGGAACAAACGGCTATCTTCAAGAGTTTTATTTGTTTTGTAATTTTCTTTTCGGAAACGGTTTGTTCAAGAATAGAAGCATGTTGATTAAGTTATACTTTTTTATATACACACCTCCTCTATAATTTTAACAGTGATCAAATATCAATAAAATTGACATTAATAAATAGAAAACTGCCGGCTTTATAACAAAAAAATAAGAAAATATAACAATTAATAAACATCGATACATTATCTTAGAAGGGGTGTTGAAAATATTAAAGTAAAAATTTCCCTCGTTCTCGAGAAAACTGATATTTCCCTCGTTCTCGAAAAACTGATATTTCCAAACGTATGATTTATCCGTAAGACCTGTCCGGTAGCTAGCGCCATCTACTATTTCCGTGATCCATCTGTTCTTGTTGGTGCGGAAGGATACTTTGGTCGGTTGTGAAGCCACTCCACGCCTTTCACCCTCCCGCCCACCATCCCACAAAATAGGTCTCAGACTTGCACTCGACAGGGCCAAGGGTATTTTAAGGAATGTTACCACAGGAGTAAAGATGATAAACGGTGTTGGGTTGAAACCCACCCTTGTTTTAGGTGCAGTTGACAGAAATCTCACCTCGACCTCCCGGATCAGAGTCAGGCACACTATCCGTGCGACCAAGTATCAAACCTGTTTGAAGTTTTAAGAAATGTTCAAGTTTTAAAATTTAATGGAGTTGTTTGTATGGTTATAGTCACAAATAATATTATATATCCACATCTTTCCCCCCCCTCCCCCTTGTCAAAACACTTAGAAGGGCTTTTTTTTATCGAATAATTTTTGGCCATAAAATTATCATAAGTGTTTGTTTTGATGGCTCGACTCGTCTTGCGCCAGGATTATTTAAGAGCTTATAATTTATATGTTTTCCCGCGCAAGTTTGACATTAAAAAGGAACGCGACTGCGCACAACTTGGCAATGAACTTGACACAAGAGTCCTTTGATAAACTACATTGGGTCTTCTCACCATAGAGATATTTAAGCTCAGGGGCACTGAACTTTATAAACTATGGTACGTAACGTACGTGAGAGCATACCCAAGGGGGGAAGGGGTTGTAAAACACCCCAAATCCACAATAAATTTCTGCACACGCCTTTGCTTATCCAAGAAACCGTCATAACAACAGTATTTTGAGAGAAATATCTTCTGTTCCCGACTGAGAAGGACGCATGACTTTAGTTCCATCCATTCCTACGTGCATCCATCTTTCCATCCATCCATCCTCCCTTCCATCCAGATATCTATCCACCCATTCTTCCATCCCAATCGCAATTCCACACCAAAGCCAATCCAATTGACCCGTTACATCCATCCACCCACTATTCACCTATTCACCCTACATACACCTATCGATCCATATATCCATTCATCAAAGTGAAACTTATTTAATTATTCAGTTTGAATCTTATTAATAGAGATAAATGTATGAAAATGTGACATTAGCTTATTTACGACGTCTTAAGAATATTCGCTGAACCTCTTTTGTGGCCGCGTGGTCTAACGCACCCCTCTCGTGTTAGACTAGACTGCCGAAGACGGGGAGCTCGTGGTTCGATCCTGGTCGGGTGCACCAAGGGTGTTTTTCCAAAATAGTTTTCCATTCTTCCTCCACGCAAATGCGGCTGCACTTCCTCTAAATCAAGCCTTCCTACTCCCTATCCCAGTAGTGTAATTAGTACATAGGCGTATAGCCTGAACAGGTAGTAAGACGTGGTACTAAAAAAACTGCTGAACCAATAGACTAGGCTTGATGAAAAAGGGTTCTAGAGTCAGCTTTCCTCTAACAAATACAGTAATTTTTTATAGGCTTACAACAGAATATTTCAAGGTATTTGAGAGCTAGCAGAGAGCTTTCCTCCTTACATTGAAATAAAAAGCTTCATAGTTTTCTTCCCCTCTTTCTTATTGACATGACAAAATGTGGTTGTAGGCGCAGTGTGAAAACGAGTATAAGCTTATACAGAATATAGAAGTGGTTCCAGAAAACGACACATACCATTGTATTTTAAGCCGTGTCGACTGATAGCAATTGATATTTTCTCGCTGACCGGAGCGGCCACCTTAGTGGGATAAACGCCAGTATATTTGATCTAAATACGACCTTCTTCATCCTTATACCGTTATTGTAATTAAATGCGTATAGTCCGGAAGAGTATTAAGACAGATATTAAAATATCTTTGATTTTAGCCTTAGTCAGGGCTCGAACCCGAGACGTATCCCGTCTTATCCAAGGGAACGAAGGCCTCGTTGCTCGTGAACCGAGGTGTACCAGTGGTCGCGCGCCTCGCCTCATGGCCCCGCTAGCGGGTAATGGGCTAATCCTATCCAGGCTCGCCCGCTAATGGGCAACCCAACTAGAGATTGATGCGGAAGAGGAAGTTTACCAACAGATTAGTAGTGAGTGCCTCTTGTTTGTTCTGAGGTGACCCAGTTTGCGCGTTTGGTAAGGGATATTATATGCTCTAAGATGTGACTTTATTTGTTTGTGTGGCAGAATGTATGCTGTCAGGGTGTGTCGAGTCACAGTTGTTGCCTAAGCAAGAAGGAGTAAAGTGCAGAATGTATGCTGTCAGGGTGTGTCAAGTCACAGTTGTTGCCTAAGCAAGAAGGAGTAAAGTGCAGAATGTATGCTGTCGAGGTGTGTCGAGGTGTGTCGAGCCACAGTTGTTGCCTAAGCAAGAAGGAGTAAAGTGCAGTTCAGTTTAGAATGTTTGCGGCTGGGTGTGTAAAGTCACAGTTGTTGCCTAAGCAAGAAGGAGTTCAGTTTAGAATGTTTGCGGCTGGGGTGTGTAAAGTCACAGTTGTTGGTTGGCTAAGCAGGAAACAGTGGGCGAAGAAGCTCTCAACGTCTTCCTTTTACTGCTTGTCCTGTCCGCGCGTCTCAAGACAAATGACTAGCAAAGTGGTAATTGCATGTTTATATTATTTAAAGTATTATTGAAGACCGACCGCCTTCGGTATTTTAGTCAAAATAAAGGGGGGGTAGGGTGGAAATACTGTCAATGACCTTTCACCGCCTGCTTTAAATAATCTACCAGATAATGCACTCAGTCTACTCCTACACCCTGACTTATTCGGTCTAAGCTTTGTTTGGGATGGGCATATGTTTTGTTTCGGTGCAAACCCACACCGAGAGAGGCACGTGGACATAGGCGTGAACATTTCATCTGGTCTGGGTTCGCCTCCTAGATGGTTTTATCGAATTGTTTATTTTTCCCCCAACTGGTTTTCCAATCATTATCCACGCCAATATGGCTATATTTTTATTAAATTTTAACCTTGAACACATCTACCTCATTAGTGTAATTACAATGTGTATAATCCAGATGGGAGGCGAAAAAAAAGTGAGTGCTCTGTTCCTCTTATCTCCCCCCCCCCCTTACAAAATATTCCTGATACCCCTTCCCCAAACTCCCTTATTTTTATTTTTTTAGCACCGCATCCTACAGCCTGTACGGTTTATACGCATATGTACTAATTACGCGAGTTAGGGATGAGGAAGGTTGAATTTAGAGGAAGTGTATCCACATTTGTGTGGAGGTAGAGTGGAAAACTATTTTTTAAACACCCTCAGTACACCCGACCGGGATTCTAACCTCGATAAGCCTGTCATCGGCAGTCTTATTTATTGCGAGAGTGACGCCTTAGACCATGCGGCCAACGAAGCAGGTAAACTCCTCTATTTCCCTCCCATTTTCTAGCCCCCCTTCCTACTCTCCCTAGTAGAAATTTACTCCTAGGTATGCGCCTGTACCAAACTGTATGAATAAAACAAGTTACAAATCAGCCAGGCATCACCTAACTCTACCGAGGGTGGTTGCCTCCCAATGTATTTTCATTTACTTTCAAGTTTGGTTCTCTTTCTTTTTCCAGTCCCCCACCTACCCCTCCTCTAGGGTCTACACCCTCAAAACCCCTCTTCTTTATGGTGCTTGGGGTTATAGCTTGTACTGTTGGGAGTTCAAGGGAAGGCGATTTTTGAGGTAAGGTGAGGGGAAAACGTGCCCATCTTCCCATTTCAACCCCATCACTCTTCCCACCCCTCCCCCCCGCAACCTCTTTGCTTTATCACATTGGTTTTCAACCTTCTCTTCAATTAAATATCCCCCCATTCATAAACACTTAGCCCAGGTAACACAAATATATATATATTTTTAAATAATTTTAATAAGTCGTACTTGTGTTTTTTTCAAACAAATTACCTAACGTCTTGTGTGAAGGAATTGTTTTATTTTCAATATTTTGATTAGAATACTTCTTGAAACATATTTAACTATATAATGTACTAAATGTTAAACTATAAAAATCAATCCACACGTTATAGCATAGTAAATTATTTTACAAATTTCCACATCAATGAGAGTACAAAATTAATATTTGAATTTTAATACATTTAATATATACCTAACTAATGAGGTCCCAGGTTGGTTTCAAAGAATACACTTTTCTTTTGATATTATGTTCAAATTTGGTTAACTTTGAGTAAAATAAAAAATTCCACCATTACTAAATTATCCTCGCGTACCGCTAATAAATATGCCATGTAACACGGGCGTATTCGTACCACAGGTTGCAAACTACTGCTTATCAGATGTTATGGGAGTAATTGTGAAATTAAAAAAAAAATAGGCACAAGGACACGTCTCGCTCAGCCAGGCTTTCTACCAAAATCAGGTTATAGATATAATTTGTTGAAAAATACCCTTGGAGACAAATAAGGTGGCCTATAACTTGTATGTGTCTCTGGACAATGTTTTGAAGTACATCCAATAGTTACTGTCTTGAAGTAAGTAGTTCAATTAGTTACTGTCTTTAAATAAGAAATTCAATTAATTACCGTATTTAAGTAGTAGCACTCTTTACTGTCTTTAAGTAGTACCACTAGTTACTGTCTCGAAGTAAGTAGTTCAATTAGTTACTGTATTGAATTAAGTAGTTCAATTAATTACTCTCGTTAAGTAGTACCACTAGCTACTATCTTGAAGTAATTAGTTCAATTAGTTACTGTATTGAAGTAAGTAGTTCAACTAATTATGGTCTTAAGTATTAGCACTAGTTACTGTATCGAAGCAAGTAGTTCAATTAGTTACTGTCTTTAAGTAGTACCATAGTTACTATCTTTAGGTAAGTAGTTCAATTAGTTACTGTATTGAAGTAAGTAGTTCAACTAATTATGGTCTTTAAGTATTAGCACTAGTTACTGTACCGAAGTAAGTAGTTAAATTAGTTACTGTCTTTCAGTAGTACCACCAGTTACTGCATTGAAGTAAGTAGCTCCATAGTTACTGTAAGTAGTTCAATTAATTATTGTCTTGAAGTAGTACCATTAGTTACTGTCTTGAAGTAGTTCCTCTAGTTACTGTTTTAAAGAAGTTCCACGAGTTATTCTCTCGTCTTGTTTAACTGTGGTTAACCCTAATCGCGTGTAAAAGGTTAGTCTACGTACTGACAACGCTGTCTGAACTATATCTTTATCTAGATCATTAGTTTCAATGAACTGGTTAATTATTGATTGACTGGTTCTTCGCGTGTTCGGCCAGGTACGCTATGTTTTAACAAGATGTAAACCCTTATGGTGGATTTAGAATATTTTCATAGGGTGGGTCTGAATAATAAATATGACCATGATGTTAAATAACTTTTTAAACCATTTCATTTCACTTTGAGCATATAAAAATTAAAACTATTGTAATACAAAGTGATATAAAATTATTATACTAGCAACGCATCTTACTACCCGTTCGGGCTACACGTACTTACGATTATGTGTAATGGTAGGGTGATTGTGAGATGAAATGGAGGACCTACAGTTTAACGTGGAATCCGAACCACGGTGGAGGCCTGGCATTCCTCACATTCACAAGTTGTGATTAATACACGTCTTGTCAGAGGTGAAGGAAGGGTTTGGCAATCAGATAAAGCTGTGCTGGGACCGAGTATTGAGCCCCGGACCCCCCAGCACAGTAGTCTGACACCTTACCCCTAGACCGACAGCTCATCAGTAATATTAAAATATATATTAAAACACTTTTATGGTTTTAGTTTGTGTTTGCATGTTATTATCAAAACTATTGTAAAAAAAATTGTTGAAAATTACAAAAGTGAAATAATGCAAGTCATTAGCAAGTATTTATTGTCACAATATTAATGCCTAAATCACGTAACTGACACAAATTGTAATTGACCAAACCTACTATATTTTTTTTAATTCAATAATTTTCACTTTCCTAATGTGCTTGTTGGTGGGGCAAATTATTAAAAAGTCTCTCCAGGAAAAACTTCCTATCTTCTTTATAAATTTTTACAGTAATAATAATCCATTTAATCATTCCTCGATCTTGTTTATAATAAATATGTGTATGGTGATAATATTAGTGAAGAGACAACATAAATATCACAACAGCATTTTTATAACAGTATAAATCAAACGAAAGTATAATAATGATGACAATAATTATTTATTAATGATACCGGGAAAACAAAACATAAACGCGACGCGAAAAGAATTTGTAACCATTAAAATGACTCATTCTAGTATACTAGGTATATGATGGGTTGAGAGGGAAAAGGGAGAAAGTAAAAGTTTAACTAAAAAAAATGAGCAAGTGCTGCCATCTCTTGGACCAGTGGTCAACAATCTACGGTCCGCGGGTCGGATCCGGCCCACCGATTTATTTTATCTGGCCCACCAAAGATTTATCAAACAAACAAATTGTGTTCATAAAAATAAACTAATAACTAATTATTATATGAGAAACATAAAGTTGAACATTTTTGGATAGAAATATTATCCAAGCCACTCCAACCTTTTAAAAAAATCCATGTGATCCACGATATCAAAACGGTTGCGGGCCCCTGTATTATACACTCATGAGATCTTTCTAATGCACTTTAGATTTCGGTTAAAAGAGGTATCTGTCATAATTAAATTAATTTTAAGAAGTATTTTCTGGGGTCTTTGTGAAATTCGTCCTGGAAAATGTGTGTAATGTTACTTTACCTCTTTTTCCCCTGTACCCTTTATATAATACTACGAGTATTATCGTTTACTTTTGTTTGAAATAGTTTAGCGTACTTTGCTTAGATGTCAGCGGTAGACTTTACTAAAGATTACCCACTCTACACTCTTTAAGGTAGGCTATGTGTAACAAAACACTGAAGGGCGAACAACCTGAATGTACTGTGTAAATTGGATTATTTACTTTGTTGGAATTATATAATTTACGTTTTTGGCATTTTATTATTTACTTTGTTGACAGTGCATTATTGACATTGTCAGCATTGTATTAATTACATTGTCGGTATTATATTATTTAATTTGTTGGCATAGTATTATTTAATTTGTTGGCATCATATTATTTAATTTGTTGGCATTGTATTATTACTTTGTTAGCATTACATTATTTACTTTGTTAGCATTATATTATTCACTTTGTTGGGATTATATTAATTACTTTGTTGGCATTGTATTATTTACTTTGTTGGTATTATGTTATTTACTTGGTTGACATTACATTATTTAATTTTCTGGTATTATATTATTTACTTTGTTGGAATTGTATTATTTACTTTGTTGGCATTACATTATTTAATTTTTTGGCATTATATTACTTACTTTGTTGGCATTTTATTATTTACTTTGCTGGCCTTATATTATTTACTTTGTTGGCATTATATTACTTACTTTGTTGGTATTATGTTATTTACTTTTTTAACATTGTATTATTATTTTTTTGTCATTGTGTTACTTACTTTTTTGCCATTGTAATAATGTTATAATCACAGCAGGGAGGTAAACTGACTCTTTAGACCTCACCCCTCTCGAATCTTGAACCCGCGTCTTATCAAGTACAAAGGTCAGTAAAGTTGTCCCGAGATATCTACATTTAGCATTATATGATAAGCTACTGTGAATTCCTTTTGCGTGAAGGGGTCTACATTTTATTAGAACACATTGTCCATCAGTCAACGGAAAAACAACCACACAATTTATAAATTTATCGAGGGAGACAGGAAATAATATATAATTCTTTAATGATTAATAAGGGTGTGGTGCTTTTAAAACTTACAGCATAGTTCTCTCACAAACACTAAACACTAATAAAAGTTGTAAGGCGAGAAAAAATAATTGGTTGATCAATAAAATATCATTTTTACAACAGGCTATAAAAATAGTTGATCATTTATTGATGACAAATATTTAAAATATTACAAATAAATGTATAAATTACTATAGGTGGAAACCTGTACTAAAACTACTTTAATAAAATTATATATATATATATATATATATATATATATCGAGCTTCACGTCTTGATATCCCTCCGGGCTATCCACCAACAGAGTAAGGATGAGGATGGTGGAACTTAGAGGAAATCTACTCGTATTTCCATGGAGGGAGAGCGGGGAATTCTACAGGAGAAACCATCCTCACTATACCTGGCCAAGATTTGAACCCCAACCTCCATGCACCCAGCCAACCAGGCTAAATAATATCTTCTTTATAAAAACATATTTATCAATAATCTTATTGCAAGGTGTTATTAATAATTATGAACTGGGCCCGCACGCAAAGTGGGTTATAGCTTCTACCACCCAAACTGGTGTTAGCGTTGTTTACGGTGTCAGGATCACAATAGATTGATTCCCGGTGACTGGGAGGTCGGAGTTTGAATCTTGGCTGGGCTCCCCGTAGCGTGGTTTTCCTAATATAAATTTCCCACCCCCCTCCTCACATTTTTACCCTTCCGGTTATACGCATGTGTACTAATATTAAGTTAATGGGTTGGGGATGAATAAGTTTGAATTCAGAGGAAGTTTACCCGTATTTGCCTGGAGAGAGTTAGTAAACCGTTTTGGAATTACCACCCTCAGTACACCCGACTGGGATTCAGACCCCTGTTTCCCCGTCATCGACAATCCATTGCGAGAGTTACGCCTTAGGTCATACTGCCATCAAAACGGGTCTCTTCAAATTAATTCGGGTAACATTTCCTCTAAATTGACTTCCTCATCTCTACCCCATAGACCAAACCCTTAAAAAAATCATCGTTTGAAATATAGTGGGCGTCGCTTAATGTGATCGCATTGGGACTGAGAGTAATCGATAACAATAGCTGATTGATAGTAATTAACGATGCCACATTAAATACAGATGCGTTGTCATAAACGATAACAAGAAGAAACTACAGTATGTTTTTCCTTTAATTTGTGTATGTTAAGACAAATTACATATGAATATGCGCTGTATAAACTTTTACTGTATTTACATCTAAAAAAATGCGTTATAAACTACATTAAAGTACCCTACATATAATTTTACGTTTTAAAAATATACTAAACATAATAAAAGTGCTTTACCTGATAAATTGAGGTTATATCGAAATGCGCCGCATTGGTTATAACACAAAGAATGCATGTACGTAATGTTTATCAATTGCAGAAAACACTTGAAGCTAAAACTAAACGAGTGATCTAAAGTTATTATCCTAGTATTTTCACTGTACAGATTTGAAAACAAAACACCACGAAATTTATTTATAGAAATACCACAAGTGTTATGGGGGCTTTCTAATATTAAGATTTTATAAATGTTTATGTTGATGGCCCTAAATTATCAAAAAATGATAACAATAACCGAAGCTTTGATTACAATATCCGAATAATTTTATATGTTTAAGCATACAAATGGTCGGGTCTACAAGAAACTGATAACAATAACAATTACCGATTAAAAACATTAACCGTGATTACAATAAGCGGCGCCTACTGTATATGATTTCATTGACCCTTACCGCGTCTTCTAGCTTGTATTGTGCGTCATAACTAGGCCCTTACACTATGGGGAGGGGGTCTGAATCACCTTCTCCCCAGAAATAGCAACTAAAAATATAATATTTAATTGAAATTGTTTGTTTTTACCACTGCGTCTTACTACCTGTTCAGGATATACGCATATTTGATAATTATTTTAATGAGGTAGGGATGAGGAAGAAATCGTTTTCAGAGGTAGTTTACCCGCATGTGTGTGGAAGGAGAGTGGGAAACCGTTTAGGGAAAACCACCCTCAGAACACCCAACTGGGGTTAGAACCCCGATTTCCCCGTCTTCAAAAGGCCAGTCTAACATGAGAGTGACGCCTCAGACCATTTGGCCACTGAAAAGGGCTCAATTGAAATTAAAATGCATCTTATCAAGACAAGTATATTATTTATTATAAGTGTGCGAAGATAGTAAAATATTCACTCAGATTTGAATTGAATCCCTTACATTATTTGAAATTTGGAACCGATTATAGTTAGTAAAGTTTAGGATTCGATGCTAAATTGAAAATCTTGGATTCGCAAAGGTTCAAAATAACTTAAATAAATATTTATGAGAAAATAAAGAAAATTGAAAATCAACAAATGTTTTAAATAGTACTAACTATAAACAAAAGGCTAGACATTTCATTCAAAACAGTTCATTTTTAAAGAAAATACCTAGAATCGAATTTCAACAGAAAATATTTGCCCTGGGTAATATAGTTTCACTAAATTTATTTTTTATCAAAACGATATATTTATTAAGTCATTTTATGAAAAGTATTGTTTTATATTTACGTGCGTTGTAATTTTTTTTCAAGTTCATCTCAAATTAAATTTTAATCAAACTAATTGTGAGAATGAAGCTCATCTATAGTATATTCACGATCCTAGGTTACTTGTACGACAGCTCAAAAAGTTACTTGAAAGAGTCCCTTAGGTATCCCTACGCCAACAGCTGATATGCCACTTTGAATAACTGTAATGAAAACATATGGTAATGTATGAATGTGATAGTTAACCACAGTAATTTAGGCCAATACTATTTATATTTATTTGAGGTCGGGCACAAAGCTTATTTATCATTTTATTCCACTTAAAAATTATTATCATTTTATTCCACTTAAAAATTATTATTATTATTATTATTATTATTATTATTATTATTATTATTATTATTATTATTATTATTATTATTATTATTAGTACCGCGTCTTACTACCCGTTCGGGTTATACGCACTTACGCTAAATGTGCAATGGTAGGGTGATTGTGAGATGAAATTGATGACCTACAGTTTTACGTGGAATCCGAACCACGGTAGAGGCCTGGAATTTCTCACATTCACAAGTTGTGATTAATACACATCTTGTCAGAGGTGAAGGAAGGGTTTGGCAATCAGATCTGTGCCGGGACCGAGGATTGAACCCCGGACCCTTAGCACAGAAGTCTGACACCTTACCCCTAGACCACCAGGTCACCCTCCACTTAAAAAATTATTATTCACAGCACTTTCACAAAAGGTCTAACGAACATTGCTTCAAAATGGCGACCGACAAATTTAAACCATGTGATTGAACATGACGGAAACAAGTTCTTTACAATGATGCACCCACGCAGTGGATACAACTATTTTATACAGTTAAATATTTTGAAATACGATAAAATGGTCATAAAATAATTTATTATATATATAAAAATTACGAGTATTTTCTCTTTTCCAAGTAAATACGATGCCTGTAATAAAAGGTATTAATGTATGCACCATATTACACATTATAGTTAACATTCCAAAACGAATAATAAGTAATTTTAATCATGTTTAAAAACATTGTTTTGGATTGGGTAGAAAGAAATGATTAAAAGTAGTGAAAGAGTGTGAGAAAACTTAAGTTTGCGCTATCTTAAATGGAAAGTATTACATTTGATTTAAAAAATTGACATTTATAACAAAACAGTGATCTTTTACGCGTGTTGGCAACCCAAAATCTAAACATATGATTTTTGAATTGTCATCCAGGAAAAACCCTATCATGAACAGACTCTACTTTAAAGTGTGATGGAAGAGTAATCGAGTTAAGCTCTTTAAGCTTACAGTATTTGTAACAAAAACATTTTTGGTCGAAATAAATAAAATTTTGCCTTCATTAGTTAAATTAAATTAAATTTTCTATCTCAACAGTTTTTTAATATTTGTCATGGCCATCGTGGAGTTCTACCGGGACTTTTTCTCTTCAGGGTAATGTTCAAATTCCATTTTGTTGATTATAAATATTCAATAACAGATGTTGAGAATACTAAATTTAGAAAACTAAACTAAATATCTTCTGAAGCCAGATTTTATTTATTTTATCTAAAATGTTTTTTTTTCATAAAAACTGCAAAAATACCGAGCTTAACTTTCATTTTCTTCCACCAAACCTTAAGATTTTGTGCAAATATGTCATGGTAATTTTAATAAAAGAGACCTTCAACCCTCGAGATATTATCATCGCTGGTTTTGGGCTACAAGATGAGTGATTACCCTTGTTAGCACTCCTCCAGCCCCCTCAGCTACCCTCAACAAACTACTAATCAACTTCTTACCCGATCAATAACCCACGAAGTCGATTCCACGTTGAAGGATTTTCCTTTTGATTCGAATGTCAGCTCACTTCAATGACCAAGCTCTAATTTGCCGAGGAATCGATTTAGACACTGTCCACATTCATTCTCGTCAGCTTTTATCAAGGTCATTTACAAATAAATTTAGGTTTGAAAAAAAAAACCTATATATCAGGGGTTTCCAACTTAAAAGTGTCCGAAGGGTGAGGGCCACAATTATTGAAACCAAGTCAATTTACGCAATAACGAGAACAGGTATTTAATTGTCAAAGAAATAAGAAGTGGTAATTTAAACCTGTTTAATGACATACTAATCAAATTTTCCTACTAAAATATACTATCTTTGATACGTCAATATAATACAGCAGATGTAAGGAAGAAATTAAACATGAACATCAGTTGGAGCATTCATGGATTTTCTCCACACAAGTCAAAACTTTCAGTTTCTCGGTTAAAAACATCAATGTTACTACAGTATATTACTTTTCCAAGAAACTGCGTGGATCGAAAAAAAAAAAAGGCATCTCGGGCTGCCAGTTGTAAACCCCTGATATATATGTAAACTACATTTATTATTATGATTATTTTATTCTCTTTTGACTACTTATGTACGTTATAACTTCACACATTAAGCTCACAGAATATGATAATATAATTTTTTTCTTCTAATCATTAAATGACTCTTAGAGCAATTTGTATAGTCATAATTGAGGTTTTAGGTACTATATATTTTATAAGCTTCTAGCCTAAGCATTGAAGAACAGTACAGAAATAATACTTTCCATCAAGAGGGAGGGGGTGAACCCTCTAGTAAAAATAGTGTACAGTGTGTTTATTTTATGTATACAAATTAATAATTTAATATTTATGTTCTCTTTGACATATAATCCATCCACTGCTCATTATTGAACCTTAATTTTTTTCCAGCTGTATTTACTCTTAGATCTATCTTCATGTAGTCATAGCCAAGTAATTTAGTTTTTGACAGGTTCACGTTTAATGAGGAAGAACAATTTTTTTAGCAAAAAATCTTTGTCAAAGAACGTGTTAAAATATTTTGTTTATATAGCTCTCGTAAACTTTTTTTAAAATTGTGTTGCCTGATGATAATTTATCACGCTGTGCGGGCTGCATTTTAAGTCAAATAATTTTTAATTCCCCTCTCCTAGCTCTTAAAGACCTGCACACCCCTTCCCCTCACTATAGTAACTAGAAAATTAGATGTTCACCATTATAGGATATTTGTCCACACTCTCCTGTTAGTACCCTTTTCCGCTTCTCCAAACACGCAACCCTTGCTCTCATCCTATTTTCCATCCCTGCAAAGAGGGATTTCCCCTCCCCACCCCTGTTTTCCTATTTTAGATGGACACCGATTCTTCTTATAATCGATGCTTCCAGGAAGATTAATTATTCTTCAAACCATTTCCACTAAAAACCCGAATAGCGAAGTGGTGGATGATTATCCAAACAACCAAGGCTATGGAAATACACTTCAATACAAATGAATGTTTGTGACGTACAATATTTAAAAAATCTATATTCAAGAATATATACTTTTTATCTCACTGCTTACATTGAATAAAGTACTGCGTACAAATTATTTAGGAAATCCTATCTTGACGAGTAGACAACAGCGTAAATATGGTAATTCTATGCATTAGTAAAGACGTTATTTCCCATTTCTTTGCTCTGCTGTATCATGCATAAGGGTTCGACCAGACTGACAAGCGTGCAAGCGAGCGAATGAGCGACTGCATGGCCAAACTGGCGAGCGAGCGCGTGATTAGCAGATAGCTCTCGATAGTTGTTGACGACTAGGCAAAGGTTCGAATCTTAGCTCAGAGGGTGGTTTTTGACAAGTGATTTATTGTTGTGGTTTTCCCATCCTCTCTCCGCGCTAATGGTGATTCTTATTTGCAAAGGTCTACTTTGATTATAATATTGGAAGTATGCTAACATATCACTTATATATATAGTTTATGGTCTTACCTCTATATATATATACATAATTAAGGTATAGTTTATGGTCTTACCAATCAAATTAGGCCGTTAGTAGCAAGTGTGTTAAGTGTGTTATAAAAAAATCAAATATCATGTCAAAATGAGAAGTTTTCCCAACATACAATAATATTGCCCAGCGTCTGTAAAGTTCCGGATCGAGCGCGCGCGCTTGAAAAATAGAACCAGTTCTAGTCCAGTTTTAGTCACTCGCCGTATAGAGTTACCACCATCTCTTTATCCTAAGGGTACGGCCAGACTCGGCGAGCGAGCGACTAAAAAATAAAATAGAACACATTGGTTGTAATGATAGGTGGCCAGACTGGAGCGAGCGAGTGACTGAGCGCGCGCGCTTGAAAGATATAACTGGTTCTATTTTTCAAGCGCACGTGCTCTTGCCAGAACAGTCTAATTTACAGGCGCTAAGTAATATTATTGTATTTTAGTTAATTGAAAGCTAGGAAAACTTTTCAATTCGACATGATATTTGACTTTTTTTTATAATTATCGATAGGTTTAGCACACTTGCTACTAACGACCTATATTAATTGGTAAGATCATAAACCATACCTATATATAGGTATGGTTTATGATCTTACCAATACCTATATATATAGGTATGGTTTATGATCTTGGCTCAGTGAACTGAGGATGGTTATTTACAAGTGATTTATTGTTGTGGTTTTCCCATCCTCTATCCGAGCTAATGGTGATTCCTATTTGCAAAGGTCTACTTTGATTATAATATTGAAGTATTGTAACATATCAGTTTTACATATATATATATATATATATGTATGTATATTGAAGTATTGTAACATATCAGTTTTACATATATATATATATATTGTAACATATCAGTTTTACATATATATATATATATATGTATATATATATGTAAAACTGATATGTTACAATACTTCAATATATATAGGTATGGTTTATGATCTTGCCAATCTATATATATATATATATATATATGTAAAACTTATATATATATATATATGTATGTATGGTTTATGATCTTACCAATATACATATATTTATATATATATATGTGTGTAAAACTGGTGTATATATATATATATATATATATATATGTGTGTGTGTAAAACTGATATGTTACAATACTTCAATATTATAATCAAAGTAAACCTTTGCAAATAAGAATCACCATTAGCTCGGATAGAGGATGGGAAAACCACAACAATAAATCACTTGTAAAAAACCATCCTCAGTTCACTGCGCCAAGATTCGAACCTTTTCATCCTCGTCAACAGCTATCGGGAGCTATCTGCTAATCACGCGCTCGCTCGCCAGTTTGGCCACGCAGTCGCTCATTCGCTCGCTCGCACGCTTGTCAGTCTGGTCGAACCCCATGTAATTCTATACGGCAATAGCCAACTAGTCTAATTACATTATGTGCATTGGTTACATACCCCCACCCGAACCTAGTCCGCAAATAACGTTTTGTATTTGTTTTTTATTATTTCTTCGCGCCTCACTACCTCTCCGGGATTTACGCATATTTACATTAATGGGATAGGGATGAAAATAGCTTAATATAATTTAAAGGAAGTGTACCTGGATTTTCGTGGTGGAAGAGTGGGATCTATAAATGAAAATAAATGGTTAAGCACAATCTTACATAGTTTCTTATAATTATGACTTTTATAGTAGTTTGAAACAAAATTTTATAAAATCGGCTATCAGTAAGTAAGTAAGAAAGTTTTTACTAAAAAAGTATTATTTTGTTGCTCAAATAAAACATATCTGATGTTAGTTTTTATTTTTGATAAAATGGTTAGAGCCATTTAAAAAAAATTCAAATGTTCAAAGATCAGTAATCAGTAAACTATTCTTAATTTTACTCAGAAAAAAAAAATACATACAGTGTTATTTGTAATGAAATATATTCCTTAGGTACCTATTTTAAAAAGATAGTCAGTCATTTTTTAAACATTTTGAATTTTTCAAATTCAGTTATCTTTAATCAGTATTTCACCTTTAGTTTTGACTATCTAACACAGAGTCTAAATATTAAGTTTTAACGAAGTTCATCAAACAGTTTCTAATGTGGCCCCAGGTTTAGACATGAAAGACTCACTTTATTTAGTTCGTAGTAGGCCTACATTAAACATAAAGATAAAGTGTAATCTTAAGGCAAAATATTTTTACATGTACATACTTTCTCTTTGTAAAAGTTAAAAACAAAACATCTTAACAGGTCTCTAAAACAGCTCTTTTTACCGTGCATTCATTGAATTTGAAATCTTCATTTAGTGGATACATTTAATTTTGCTTTAACTAATGAAGTCAGAAGCATCGCTCTAAGATATTTAATTTTACCCATGGTTAGTTACCAGAGACCTATTTTAAAGCTCCTTCTTAGAAGTTTGCACCAATATCAATATTTATTCTTGCACAAAAACAGTAATTTGGCAAAACAATCAATAATCATTGTCAGTGAGGAAGAAATAAAACGAGTTCCACATATTTATTTTTGTCACAAAAGTTTGACCTTGACAATGAAATAAATGGCATGCTATCGTATTGTAATTTCTCTGATGGTTCTATCTTAAGAACTATAAAACATGAAATGGAACAAATGTTTGTGTTTTGTAATGCTCTGTTGGCGTGACACAAGTTACATTGTTAGTGCTTAGAATTCTCTGCATGCAATGAACATGTCACTCACGCTCCCCTCTCCGCACGATCTTTTACAAAGTGTAAATAATATTAACAACAATAGATTTTCTGGCGCGCGCATCATGCGCAAACCGCTGCTTCTTCTCCTTCCTCCTGCCCCCTCCCCCCCACCTTTCTTCCCCCCCACCGACTATCGCTCGCTCTCGCGGCTGGAGGCCGAACTACAAGAACTTCCGAGTTCTGCCAGACGCACCGCAGCTTCAGCGGGCTCAAGTTGGTTTTGACTTTTACTTTAATATTTCTTCATGAACGGTCGACCATTTTGACACGTGCTTTTTTCTTTTGTTTTCACAGTAAAAATATGGTTTCCCTTTTAAAGAACACTTAAAAGGAAGTTCTTTTTCATAACTTTCGAGTGTTTGGAGACTAGAGTGTTTGACTTTCCTTCTAAATACCTGTTTGAATAAGGTGCTATTTCTTATTTTAAATTTGTGCGCGGTAAAAAAAACACACACCCGAAGTTCAATTCAAACGATCATTAAGATTATTTGCTGTTGCCCATTTTACAACTATAAGGTAAGAATTTTGTTTAAGATGATAATGAATAAATTATGTACATTTTGAGTATATTTTGAATGTACGAGCTTTCATTCACCACAGTTCACTTTTGCCTTTGATCTTGTTTTGATATAATTCATTGTTTTTTTTAATGTGTGCACGTTGAATGATATGATTTTGTGTACGTTAACAATGGGGTTTTGTAAACGCTAACAATGTAATTTTGTGCTTTCGCCACCGAAAGAATATTTCTACCGGGTCTGGTATTATTGACTAGTAAGTTTATTTCGAAAACTACTGCGCGTTTTTGCGTGATATTCTAAATATTATTTCCAACACTTATTACAATTAATTTATATCTATAAGCAATTCATTAGCTGCTCTGTTTTTAATACCATATTCATATTTTTTTTGTTGACTAGTGTTTAATTTGTAACGCCAAATGTCTACAGCTTTGTTTATTTTTGTGTTTAGTTTGCCAGTGTTTTAAATATTTTTTTTAATTTTAAAACTATCATAATACCTGCTGAATTATTGATTTTGGAACGCGAAAATTCCGCCACAAACTATTTTGTTTATATTTGTGTACGCTTAGTTAGTGTAATTGCCCGCGTGTGAGAACAAATTTAATTTTAAATAACTATAGTAGGTACATTTAGATATCATTGTTCATATATTTAAATTTCTTCATACGCGCACCGCTGGTAACGTGTTCTAAGACGTTTGGCTTTCAATAAGCTAGTTTGCCTGTGGCGCGGGGGGTTGAGATTCGAGTCTTAGCCGGTTGCACTGAAGGTGATTGTCCACATGTAGCTTATGCACTTTTTCCATCTCCTCTCAACGCTAATGTGTGTGCATTTCCTTTTAAGCTACACTCTCCCTATTGAACTTGAAACAATTCTAAGCAGATACAAACATTGATACGAACTCACAAGCGTTGAGTGTATAAAGAAAGAAAGGGAAGAGAGAAAATATCAAAATAAGGGAAACGAACAGCCCAACAAAGTAAGCTACCCGTCGCCTAACCGTGAGGGGAGGGAGCGCTCAGGTGCCAGCTCCCAAAGAGTCGTGGGAAGGAGTGTGTCAATATTATAGTGACTTGAGAAGCAACCCGCATAGTACCCGCTCTTTTATTTTTAGTATTACGATTATTACCATGCTTATCAACGGGTTAAGGAGTAGGGATTATAAATAAAACTTAGACGAAGGGCGTGGAGGGAGGATGAGAAAATCTCACAATGAAAAATTCCATATGTAAAACTACCCCTTAATGTACCTGGCCGAAATTCGGGCCTCGAGTTTCCCCATCTTCAACAACTAAGTCTTATTAAGAACCTGACATCAGAGAGCGCGTGACTATTGGTGCTGATAACGCCCACCTCAATTTCACCAAGTATGCAATACCGTTAAATAAACTACTGTAGTTAAATGGGTATTTTTTATCCAACGCTACACTATGACTCAGAATTCAATCACATTAAAAAAAATTGTTTTTAAATATTAAGGGATGAAACTTTTTCTTATTAGCTTTGGACGCCATCAATCCTCTGCAGGAAAATGGTCGCGCGTACGGGTTTTTATCTGAAAAACCCCCGTGTTTAAAAGTACTTACTCGGCGGCTGCATTGTCTAAGGCGTCACACTCATGTTAAACTGGACTGCCAATTACTGGAGATCGGGGTTCGAATCCGAGTTGGGTCTAATGAGGGTGGTTTTTCTACTAAATGGTTTCCCACTCTCCTTCCACGCAAATGAAGGTAGATTACCTTTAAAATGCTTCCTGCCTCATCCCTACCTCGTTAAAGTAATAATTATCATATATGCGTATATCCTGAACAAGTAGTAAGACGCAGTCATTATTTATTTTATTAAAGTGAACAAAAATTATTATTGGACTGATCCCAATTTCACTGTTGTCATTTAAAGAATACAAAAAACCACACCTTGATACGTTTTCTATTTCGAGCGTAATCGTGTATCTGATTTCACGGCTAAACGATCGTGAGATGATATCTTAAACTAAAATAACTGGCAGGGAAAGGATTCATTTTGGGGAACTGCATCAGCGTTTGCCACATGAATACTTAGTTTTACGCTTGCGCAGTGTTTATATAAAAAAATCCTAATAGATGATCACTTGATAAGTGTTTGATGATCATGATGATAACCGCTTCGGTGGCCGCGTGGGGTAGCAGTAGACAAGACTGCCAATGATGGGGGAGATCGAGGTTCGAATCTCGGTCAGGCGGACTGAGGTTTTTATCCTAAATTAAATGGTTTTCCACTCTCCCTTCACTCAAATGCGGGTACATTTCCTATAACTATAACCTTCCAAATCCCTAAAAAACATTAGCATAATTAATATTATTATTATTATTTAGCACCGCGTCTTACTACCCGTTCGGGTTTTACGCCTAAGTACTAATTACGCTATTGGATTTGGAATTGAGAAGGTTGAATTTGAAGGAAGTGAACCCGCATTTGCGTGGAGGGAGAGTGGAAAACCATTTAGGAAAAACCGCCCCCAGTTCACCCGACCGAGATTCGAACCTCGATCTCCCCGTCCTCGGCAGTCGGGCTCAACACGACTACCGCGTTAGCCAACTACGCCACCGAGGCGGGTCATAATTAATACATAAGCGTATAACCCGAATGGGTAGTAAGATGTGGTGCTAAAAAAATTAGTTTGTCACCCACCATTTTATATTACCTACCCGTCCCCTTGTTGAAACCGGAATTTCTACTAATGTATACTTCGTCTGCCTTGAAAGGTAGCGGTCAGCGGTCTTTCCTCCAAAGTGAAATCTTGCATGTTAAGCTTGCTACCTTTCAGGGTGAACAGAGTGTACATGTTTAGCAAGCGTTCGTTATAAGACAGCAATTTTATTTGACTTTGTTTCTTATGCGCATTTCACCCTCAAAATGTGATTTATCTCATAGACTTGTGCCTTTTTTTAAAATTCACCTTCCTCATCTTGATTAATTTGATCATAGAGTTTAATTAATCTTCTTCATTTATCTCATTGGTATTTAAGTGTAATAATTTAAAAATCATTTGCCTGGATACTGCCGATGAGATGGATATCGGGGTTAGAATCCCAGTTGGGTGTACTAAGGTTTTTTCCTAAATTGTTTTCCATTATCCCTCGCGAATGTGGGTACATTTCCTTTCATTTCACCCATATCCCTACCCCTTTAGCGTAATTAGTACATATTATGGGTATAGCCTGAATAGGTAAAAATAAATAAAAGAAAATTGCCTGGAGAGATTATAATTTTTTTTAATGCAACCGGTTTGTGTCAAACACCAGTCGTCAAAGTCAAGCGTGCCAACCGCTCACCTAATCCTGCTGGTATCTATAATACTATCGGTCACCTGGATGACAGGTTCAGACTTGTAGGGTACTGATGATCGTAATTACCAACAACTCGGATTAATTACAGGTGTAGACTTGTTTTCGTAAGGTACAGACAGGGTGAGGGCTCTCCCTATCCATCTTCAGAGCTGGCCGTCTCACATTTGAATTAGCTGCACCAACTCACCGTATTCATTTCAAACTACCATTAATCACCGTAGTTACAACTTTCTACAGGAGTAGAAAGTAGTTTTCTGACCTCGGCGACGAGACACCACCCAGAGAATAATTTTGGCCACGTTGTGGTTTTATTTTGGTGACAGTTAAATATCGTGTTAATCACGCCGAAATACATTGGCATTAGAATGTATCCTCAAAGGCACACGAAACACAGCGAGTTAATTGAATGCATAGAACTAATAATAATAAAAAAAAAATTGGCAGGAAACAGTCGAATAACGAATTGCCGCGCTCGTGGCCGTTGACATCGCTG
The DNA here is from genome assembly GCA_033556935.1 of Timema podura. Classification (NCBI taxonomy): domain Eukaryota; kingdom Metazoa; phylum Arthropoda; class Insecta; order Phasmatodea; family Timematidae; genus Timema; species Timema podura. The sequence continues at coordinate 16,616,903 of JAVRXN010000014.1, read as the reverse complement.
AGATAGCCGAGGCTCTTACACGTCCATATAAATTAATCTTGCCTTAAATCAAGTCCCCAAACCTTTCTGCGACCCAAGGACACGCACGTTCAAAACTTAATAAAGAGTGTGGCTGGTACGAAAAAGGTTTTATTTTTCCAACGGAAATTTATATTTGGATATCAAATAATAAAAAATAAAAAATATCTTAACGAGATAAAAAATTATTCAACCTATCATAAGTACAGTCCCATTCCGATAGGAATATACTTTTTTGTAATTGACTAGAGATACACTATAACTCTTTTCATAAATTCATACGTCAAATCATGTGATCTGAAGTGTCACATTTGATAGATAATATAAATACATATGAAATAAGATGAATAATAATAATAAAATGTTATCAGTGTTGACCGTAAAAAATGATGTTCATATTTTTTTTAGCTGTATTCCTATCAGAATCCTACAATATTTTTCATCCGATTAATCTAAAAAGTTAAACATATTCGACCTGCTTCGGTGGCGTAGTTGGCTAACGCGGTGGTTTCGTATTGAACCAAACTGCCGAGGACGGGGAGATCGAAGTTCGAATCTCGGTCGGCTTAACTGGGGGTGGTTTTTCCTAAATGGTTTTCCACTCTACCTCCATGCAAATGCGGGTTTACTTCCTCTAAATTCAATCTTCCCAATTCCTAATCCATCAACGTAATTAATACTTAAAAGCGCTACACCGAACGGGTAGTAAGACGCAGTGTTAAATAAAATAAATAAACATATTCCACTACGCTCCAATCATCACTCGGATGTATTATGTTAATGATTCACATTAATGAAAGTCAGTGGGATCTTGGCGCTGCATTTTATCACCAATTTCTCGTAATTGGGAAAGTAGGATAATATTCTTTTTCGTAAACAATCGTTGATCTGGGCATCGGATCTGTATTTTGATTTCATGATATTTTTGGTTGAAAGGTACGAGAGGCATCTTTCACACACCGTCATTTAAACGAAGCTAATGTGTACTTGATACGCTATTTACGCCCTATGGTTAAATTAACCGGTTGATTGGTCAATCGCGGGCGCACCCAATTGGATCGATGGGTGAGAGGCGCGCACCAGCATCGCACGGGGGACCACTGCTTTGAATAATAAACAGGAAGCGGATTCTTAGGCACCAAAAATGTTCAAAATAGGCAGGTAGTAATATAAAACACTACTTTATTACCTACAGCTGATTCACATTGAGTTTTTTTTTTAGCCCAACGTTTCACTACTCGTTCGGGTTACATGCATATGTTGTACTAATTACATTAATCTATGTTAGGGGTTGGGAAGGTGGAATTTAGAGGAAGTGAATCTGCCTTTGCGTAGAGGGAGAGTGAAAAAACATTTGGTAAAAAACACTCTAAGTATACTGGACCGAGATTTTAATCTAGATCTAGCAAGAATGACACCTTAGCTCATTCCACCACCGAAGCGGGTCACATTTTGTTAATCACGAGATAGTTTTCTAGATTCTCATTAGTGAAATGGATTCTTTTTTATATAATGTTTTTATATAATTTGAAAAGCTGAGTTATACTTCACTTCACACGATGTCTAGAAACAACATTTCTAATTTTCCGAAAAAGTTGAAACTTTTCTCCTTCAACGGCATACCGTTTCCTCCCAAGATGTCTGCCGGTTTTCCCATTGTCTCCCTCTCCCTGAACTCCCCCTCCCCCACCCAATCTACGTTCATTGGAAGCTATTTAACAAGTTGTGATAATTTTTAAACCTACTTCAAACAAGTTTGTCGCAACTTATAATTTCTAAGAAACTGGACACACTATTTCAGCAGAAAATCCATAACGTAAGAAAAAGAGGCCAAAGCCGAAATAGGCTCGTATTCATAAAATAGGCAAAAACCAACCGAATGGGCAATTATAGGCAATACAAAATTAACATATTGCACTCGGAATAGCATGAAATGCATAATATACAGTATATATCTCAACTGCCTATGTTTTACGATCAAGGAAAAGAAAATGCAAAATTCGGTCCCTAAACTAAAGTAAATAGGCCTACCTTTCTTGTGTACCGCGTCTCATCATCCGTCCGGGCTACCCAAATAGTTACATTAAAGCGGTGAAAATGGGGAAGGTAGAAATAATTTAAAGGAAATGTACCCGCACCTGCTTAGGAGGAGAATGGGCTTACCAATTGGTAAAAAATCAACCTCAGTACTCTAAACCCAGCCAAAATTCGAATCCTAACTTTCCTGTCACCGGAAATCCAGTTTATTGCGAGAGTGACACCTTAGACAATGCGACCAATGATGCGATTAACTTAGTGGAAGGAGGAGAAGGGTATACTTTTTTTTTTAGGAAATGCATAATCAGAAGAAGACGTGACCCTCATCGGGGGACACATGAGTAAAGGCGTCAGTCTCATCTGGTTTGCCGGTGACGGGGAGGTAGGGGCTCGAATCCTGCCGGGAGTACTGAGATTTTTTCTCTCTCCTAAATGGGTCTCCCATTCTCCCTCAAAGAAAATGCGGGTAACTCTCTCAATCCTTTCCCAATTAACATGAATATTCGGATAGTCCGGGAGGTTAGTAGGTCACGGCGCACTAAAATATAAAATCAAAACCATAGTAGGTGTTTGGAGAAATTGTTGGCAAGGAGGAGGATGGCGAGAAACTAGAGTGCACCTAATATCGAATTGAACTATAGTACTGCTGGTCAGGATTGAGCATGCCACCGACGGTTGAGGATAGTTCTCAAGAGAATACGTGCGAAGGTACGTCTCACCTTAGTTGCGTGCAGGTCACGTGACATGTTTACACGCTGAAGGCAGCGCACGGAAACACTCTTCGGAGGTCCTGTAATGGGAATATTTATTGGACTCTCACTTAGAAGGGAGGTGTGTGTGTGTGTGTGTGTGTGTGTGCGTGCGCGCGCGCGCATGAAACGCCATGGAGCTTCGCGTGTGGCAATCCTGCATTAGAGTGCTTGATTATTATTTATTTATGAGAAGTTTGCACGGAAAACGACACTCATGTCCAAGATAATATTTAATTATTATTATTATTATTATTATTATTTAGCACCGCGTCTTACTACCCGTTCGGGTTATACGCTTAAGTACTAATTACGCTAAAGGGTTAGGGATTGGGAATGTCGAACTTAGAGGAAGTGAACCCTCATTTTCGTGGGGGGGAAAGTGGAAAACCATTCATGGAAAACCACCCCGCAGTTCACCCGACCGAGATTCGAACCTCGATCTCCCCATCCTCAGCAGTATAGCTTATCACGACTAGCGCGTTAGCTAACCACGCTAATGAGGCGGGTGATCATATTTAATGGAGTACGTACTTTAATTTAAATATTAACTTGCAACATTTTGAGTTTGGGATGTAAAATGAAAGTGGGTCGTAGTTACCTTTTTGAAATGGCTACTAACTAATTTAAGAAAAGTGGTTGCGCATGCGTGGTCTATTATTAATTAATATGCATGGATGGATTGGCTCTAATTATGTCCCAGCCACTGATAATGTTGGTCGCGTTCATCGCAGGGACAGAGGCTGAGCCTCTAGTATAGTGTTGCCCAAACTGTGGTACGCGTAACCCCAAGGGTAGGCGACGTCCCATTAAGCTTTACTAGTTTTTTTTTGGCTGATACTAAGTCTGATAAACAAATTAATGGGTTATAGTGACGATAAATAAAAGTGCTTGTTATTTTTGGACTTTGTCATGGACTTTTGTAAGGATTTCTTTCCCCCTGGTACGGTTTTGTTTAGATTACTACTAAAACTTAATCAACATTTGGAACAACCATTTACGCTTTTCTAGATAGCGTGTATGTTCCTTTGTTTTAATCAAGAGCTTGAAGGTGTACGTTGCTTAGTTCATGACCTCCAAATGGGTACGTGACTGGTGAAAGTTTGGGATACCCTGGCCAATAGTAGTAATAAATATATTATATTGTACGAGCCTACATCTATTGCATTCTGACAGCAAATAATTATCATCAAATACGGCTGGTATTAGGATAGGCCTGTTAACTCTCCCTATAATCTGATCCTTCTAGCGTATTCTGAGTCACCTCAGTCGTCGTATACCTTGAGGTATAGATATATATCTGTATTTGCAATGGAATGCGGTTTGGTTCCATTCTTAATAGATGATTGTGCCTTTGGTCTCTGCGTGTATCAGTTGTTTCAAGTTAACTTTGTACTTTCAGCTCTTACCGAATATCCTCATTTCTTTTAATGACCTGATAAACCACTGTCCTTATCCTGCTAGTGGTCTTAATAGTTTCATTTCAGCTGCTTCTAATCGTTTGTGTTGTTGTTGCTTAGTACCCAGTTTTCCGCGCCATAATGATAATAGTGGAATTGCCCTGGTTTTATAAACTTTGTTTACAGTTTCCCTTCTTACTCTTTATGGTAATGTGCGTTTCATCATGCCCAATAACTGTAGGTATTTCTCAAGTTTTATTTCTTGATCCTTCGGTCGATCACAAAATAAAAGCTAAAACTAGGCATCTGCTCCGAAATGTCATTAACTACAATGTTTATTCTAAGAGACTCTAGTCTATACCCTTAAATCCAAAGATTTTAGTTTTATTTGTCTTTACTAAGTTAAATTGTTTGCTCGACGTAGTAATAGTAATAAATCTCTCAGGACTCGCCTCGCTGAAGGCGGGGTCTGGTTGGTTTTAGGATCATTTTTATCCTCTGCAGCCTAATGATTATAAAACCAGATATTTACATTTTCTTCTTCCTATTCTTCTTAAATTAACAACACGTAAGTTAGTTTAAAGTGATTTATATCTGTCATACCCGCCTCAGTGGTGTAGTTAGCTAACGCGCTAGTCTCGTGTAGAGCTAAACTGCCGAGGACGGGGAGATCGAGGTTCGATTCTCGCTCGGGTAAACTGGGGTGGTTTTTTCCTAAATGGTTTTCCACTCTCCCCCTACGCAAATGCGGGTTCACTTCATATATTCAACCTTCCTAATTCCTAACCTATTAACGTAATTACTACTTAAGCGTGTAACCCGAACGTGTAGTAAGATGCGGTGCTAATAAATATATTTATAATTATATCTGGAGCTGGGCACGCACTCAACCCTTCGGCTGGCGAGTGCTGGCTGACTGCACATTTGGTAAAAATCCCATGAGCTAGACGAGTTCAGAAAGTGTGATGGCACCCCGTTGCCTTCCACACTGAACTTATATGAGGGCCTAGAAAGGTATTTTACCCATGTCTTCCACTGTGTTATTTTACATGCCACAATCGATATGGGTCTTTATTTCCCCTACGAAGGAAGTTGTGCTACGGATTTTTATCGCCTAAGAAAAATCCGTCGATCCCGGCTGGGTTTTGAGCCCAAGAACATCAGGTTCTGAGGCGAGCACTTGACCCCAAAACCACCTAGGTCGACCATGTGAGTATAATGTAGATACATTTTGAAATTGAGTCTGAGAGTTCAAAATGGGCGATTGGAGATGGGCTATAGTGACGAGAAAGGAAAGGACTTTTTATTTTTGTTTGTATTTTATCCGTGTTTTATTGTTTTTATAATATTATACTTTATATGGGCCAAACCTGACCATAGATACTTGTCGCGGGTTAGTATTATAACAACCGGAAGTAAGGAGGCCATATATGTGAATAACCCAAGTGGTGCTCAAAAGAATATTTTTGTCTTGACTCGGATACTCTAGGCTATTTTAATTTGAAAATCTTGAATTGCTTCAAATATATATATATATATATATATATATATATATATATATAAGTGGTCGTCAATTACCTTATAACTTTCATCGGTGGGCACGCGTTTTGTGTGCTTTTCCGGTGAAGGGTAAGTTGGGGTTTGAATCCTGGCTGGGTTTACAGCATGAGTTTTCCTTTTAAATGATTATCGACACTCCCTCCGTGCAGATTCGGGTACAATTCATTTAAATTCTACCTTATACATTCAAAATCAGAATTTTTAGTAAAACGAGGAGAAAACCCACCCCTTGCTACCACCCCAAAACTACTGTTAGATCAATAAATATATTTAATTTCGTTTTAAAAGTGGTTGATCGTTTGAATACAGATTCGTTAAAAAAATAAATCGTCATGTCTGCATGCTATTTGCCGCATTAAATATCTTCCCCCTCTCTCCTTCCCTCTCACCCCTCCCACTAACACTCATAATCCGTGCAAGCAGCAACTTTTATAACATATGCTCGAATGTGTTCTTGTGTGTAAGCTCGTGAGGATGGGTGTATTTCTCGCTAAACGAGTGGCACGCATAGTTGCGTGATAATCGGTGCGCTAGCCGGCTCATTGATCAATCCCTCGGGCACGGTTAATTACCCAGATGTTTAATTACCCGACCCCTGCCTGCATGAAAACCCCACCCGGCACCTTCCCGTGTGGTGGTGTGCCAGGTTGGTGGTGGACGGACAGTGGTAACGGCCACTATACGCTAGTATAGTTGTACTGTTCGGCGGTAGTGGATTAAGCACTTTTTACATGAGAGATTAGTGGGTTAGGCACCATTGATTCGATTATAATAAAGTTTAAATGGGTGGATTGGGCACTTTATAGTAGAATATTAATTGGAAACTAATACAGTAAATCGCCAGCAGACCAGTTCAATATAAGCCATCTATAACATATAAACGTTGTCTACTCCATACACTATGTCTGAGGTCACATTTATTCTCAGTGAAAGAGGGAGTAAGGTTAGGTTAATTTAGGTTAGGTTAGGTAGCACTTTCAAATCAACCTTAGTAGGGTAATCGTGGTGCAAGGAAGCAGTACCCAATCCACCTTGGAAAGGAAATCATGTTGCAAGGTATCAGTGCCCAATCAACCTAGGGAAGGAAATCATGTTGCAAGGTATCAATGCCCAATACACCTTGGGAAGGAAATAATGCTGAAAGGTATCAGTGCCCAATCAACCTTGGAAAGGAAATAATGTTGCAAGGTATCAGTGCCCAATACACCTTGGAAAGGAAATAATGTTGCAAGGTATCAGTGCCCAATACACCTTGGAAAGGAAATAATGTTGCAAGGTAGCAGTGCCCAATACACCTTGGGAAGGAAATAATGCTGAAAGGTATCAGTGCCCAATCAACCTTGGAAAGGAAATAATGTTGCAAGGTATCAGTGCCCAATACACCTTGGAAAGGAAATAATGTTGCAAGGTATCAGTGCCCAATCAACCTTGGGAAGGAAATCATGTTGCAAGGTAGCAGTGCCCAATATACCTTGGGAAGGAAATAATGTTGCAAGGTATCAGTGCCCAATACATCTTGGGAAGGAAATAATGTTGCAAGGTATCAGTGCCCAATATACCTTGGGAAGGAAATAATGTTGCAAGATAGCAATGCCCAATCAACCTTGGGAGGGAAATCATGTTGCAAGGTATCAGTGCCCAATCAACCTTGGAAAGGAAATAATGTTGCAAGGTATCAGTGCCCAATACACCTTGGGAAGGAAATAATTTTGCAAGGTATCAATGCCCAATCAACCTAGGGAAGGAAATCATGTTGCAAGGTATCAGTGCCCAATCAACCTTGGGAGGGAAATCATGGTGCGAGATAGCAATGCCCCATCAACCTTGGGGGATGTTGGAATGCTGCTGGTAGCCTGTGGTCAGAAGCAGTGGCCAGTCCATCTAGGCCCAACGTGCCGTGTGGGGGTGTGCCATTGTAGTGGGGTAGGGGCGGTGGGAACGGTCCCCAGTCTAATATCATACGTTATCCCAGCGATGCTAAAGGTCACTTATACACCACGTCACCATATACTCATCAAACATCCGCTGGAAAAACTGTGGACATCGTATCGAATCGATTCCAATTGTGTTGTTTAATCTTTTTTAAAATAATACGTATATTTTATGAATCTTCTATAAAATATTTACCTTTGAGGACATGCTCTTAAGATCTTATCAAATAAAGTGGCGAAATCAGAAAGCTTAACCTGTACACACAATGTAGTTAAAATGGTTCCAATACCAAGAGACAAACTCTACATTATTAATAGGGCAGCTTTGGTGACCAGGTTTGTAAAAGATGTATGGTCCATTGGTAAATATTTTTAACATGATTGGCGTCCATTTTTGTAATCACTGTACATACATTGAATAAAATGTGATGTAATTTAATAGCACACATGTTATCAAAGGGGTGTCAACTTTTTTACCATATTTTTTTTATAAAATAAACCTTTTTTTAATAAAATAAATATGACACTTTATTATCGCCGTGGACCATTTATTAAAACAATTCTTAGTCAAATGTTCTCCTAAAAATAAGTAAATACTGTAGATCATGTGGAATGAAAATGTTAGAAGAATATTCGAAAAATTTCGTATTTTCAAAAATCAATCAGTAAAATACCCTTAATTTTATAGCTAAAATTTGGTTCGGTGGCCACATTGTCTAAGGCGCTAATCTCGTAATTGAATAGATTGCTGATTAAGAGGAGATTATGGTACGATTCCGGTCGGATATATTGAGGGTGTTTTTTCCTAAACGGGATCCCATTCTCGATGCAGATGCAGGTAAACTTCCTCTGAATTCAACCCTTCTCATACTTAACCCAATAGTGTTATAGTTAGTAGGCCTACATAAGCGTACTACCCGAACGGGTAGTAAGACGTGGTGCAAAAAAAAGTGTAGGAATTAAAAATGTTAACAAAGTAATGTGAAGTTAAGATGTGCGTTCATTCCCGCCTCGAGTTAATTGATAGAACCGGTGTGTACACACCTTACAATCTCTCGTAATCTGCATTACTTGAAGTGAGATTGCGTTACACAATGTTCTCGTTATTCTGTGCTCTCCAAGGCCGCCAGGGGAAAGAGGGCATTAGCTCGCTCCTGTTATCGCGGTGAACCTGCAAACTTCCTGGCCACCATTCCGATACACGGCATCAACTTGCGTTCGACCTCAACCAAACACCTAGTATAATTGGTACGCAGGCTTGGGACGCCTATTAGAGTTGGTACGCAGGCTTGGGACGCCTAGTAGAGTTGGTACGCAGGCTTGGGACGCCTAGTAGAGTTGGTACGCAGGCTTGGGACGCCTATTAGAGTTGGTACGCAGGCTTGGGACGCCTAGTAGAGTTGGTACGCAGGCTTGGGACACCTAGTAGAGTTGGTACGCAGGCTTGGGACGCCTAGTAGAGTTGGTACGCAGGCTTGGGACGCCTAGTAGAGTTGGTACGCAGGCTTGGGACGCCTATTAGAGTTGGTACACAGGCTTGGGACGCCTAGTAGAGTTGGTACGCAGGCTTGGGACACCTAGTAGAGTTGGTACGCAGGCTTGGGACGCCTAATAGAGCCGGTACGCAGGCTTGGGACGCCTATAATAGTTGGTACGCAGGCTTGGGACGCCTAGTAGAGCCGGTACGCAGGCTTGGGACGCCTATTATAGTTGGTACGCAGGCTTGGGACGCCTATTAGAGTTGGTACGCAGGCTTGGGACGCCTAGTATAGTTGGTACGCAGGTTTGGGACGCCTATTATAGTTGGTACGCAGGCTTGGGCCGCCTAATAGAGTGGTACGCAGGCTTGGGACGCCTATTAGAGTTGGTACGCAGGCTTGGGACGCCTAGTAGAGCCGGTACGCAGGCTTGGGACGCCTATTAGAGTTGGTACGCAGGCTTGGGACGCCTAGTATAGTTGGTACGCAGGCTTGGGACGCCTAATAGAGCCGGTACGCAGGCTTGGAACACCTCACTTAAAAAGGGGGGTAGTGGGTTAGGCTGAATCAATGCTATATCACATTAATATTGTTTTGGATCTACGAATTTTATCCACACTAATGGAATAGGGAGGAGGAATGTGGAATTTAAAGGAACTATACCTGAGTTTGCGTGGAAGGAAAGCAGAAATCCATTTATAAAAATATGTCCTCAGTACATCCAGCCGGAATTCGAAGTTCGAACCCCAGCCTCTCAGTCACAGGAAAAATCAGATTATATTAGCTTGATATTTAGTATGTGCGCCCACCCATAGGAGTGATTTGACCTATTACTATATAAAAGTAGTTTTAGTGACGTTTGTAACTGTCAGAAACCTACCTTCTTATGTCGATCCCACTATACTGTCAGGGAAAAAGCTTCTTTGGCCTTTACCAATCCCACTATACTTACGTCAAGAAAATAACTTCTTATATTATTGATCTCACTTGAATGACGTCAGGAAAATGGCTTCTTAAGGCGATATAACTTTTAGTGACCTAATTGGTTGATGTTTGGTAGCTCAATGGCGCGTAAATCCGTAGGCCCAAGGTTCATACTCTCGTTCGAAACACGTTACTATGACTTGGATAGGACAATCATGACATCGTAGTTATTGTTAATCCAAATTATTAATACACTCTGGTGCAGCTTATATGATAGGACTATAGTGGAGCCCATTAAGGTAAGACTATAAATTTCACTGTGAACAGAGTGTACCATCCATCCATCCGTCCTTCTGTATTGGACCTCACCCAAGGACAGCGCTTGCCAGCAAACTTTATGGAGCCATTGAAAGGCCACCCGTCGCCAGGATGATTATAAAATACTAGTTTTATCATCTTTAAAAGTCGTTTATCGGAAACAATTGAGCTGCTAATTAAGCCCGTGGATTTGGTTCATTTGTACTCATGCGCCCGTGTAGATGAAATAAATGGCCAAGTGGGCCGCCTGCCAGTCTGCTGGCGTTTTTTGGGGGGAGTGAGGAGGGGTAGCGGGGGAGGGGGGTGTCGATCCATTCAGAGTTGGGTCGAGGATAAAGGTTGATACGATCACTCCGGACTTTCTTCTCTCCGTTTCACCTCTTGTTTATTTTTTACTGACCTTAATTCACCCCCCCCCCCTTCCCCATGAAGACAAGACAGGTGGTGTTGGAGTGTAATTAGAGATTAGGTGGTTTCAAATTATTATAGTTCACGCGTTTGTAAGGGGTCAAACTTGCTCTTTTATGGTTTTTGAAGTTTTTATATCAAAACATTTTTTGGTCAAAATAAATCAAATTCTGCTTCAGTACAAATCTAGAGTTTAATTTTCTTCATGTGGTGATATCAACAGTTCTTGAATATCTGTCAAGGGTGTACTGGAATTTAATGACCATTTTTTCTCTTCATTTAAAAAGTCATTTAATGCCGCTATAGTAATACTTAGCACCACGTCTTACTAACCGTTCGGGTTATACGCTTAATGCCGCTATACTGATGACAGATATTCAACAAATGTTGATATCACAATATGAAGAAAATTAAACCTTAGGTTTTTACTGAAGCAATGTTTTATTTATTTTGTCTTAAAAATGTTTTGCGATAAAAACTGCAAAAACACTGTCGTTTTCTCGCGTTCCCTACACCCCCACCTTAAGGTAAAGTAATTAATGTTTGGGGCTGAAATTTAGTTTAACTAGACATTCATATAAAGCCTACACAGTGAAATATTAATAGTATTAGTATTATTACTAATATATATATAACTAGTATTAACATGTATTAATTATATCAATATTTCATTAAAAAATTAATGTTATTTTTATTATATTAATTTTATTAATATAATAGCTATGTCATTATGTATTCCTCATATGAATATATAGCTATACTAAATTTCAGCCCCATACATTAAATTTACTAATTTACCTTAGCAAAAAGCATAAAATGACACGTTTGGCTTTTTAAAATGTGCAATTAAAATTTTGTCGGTCGAATGACCTTAAGGGGGAAAGGGGCGCCTACCGGAGAGCTAAGACGGATCGCAGACTTTTCCCAGAAATTCCTCGTTACTCAAGAAATGGTTTGCCATTTCAATATATTGTTTATGCCCAAATTTAGGTAAAAGCTATCAACATGGGACTGGAAGTGTTAAATTGTATGAGTTAAAAAATAATAAATTGAAACTAAAATTATTTCATTTCTCGACGACGTTTCACGTTAAATGTCGCAATTCTTAGATCGAATTAAAGGGGTTGAAACGTAGATCTATCCTTCCTCAAACAAAAATAATAGTGTAATTTTTGATCAGGGTCACAACAGCATGAGGAGTGTTTTAGTGGTTTTGATTCTTTAGAACTGCTATTCACATGAGAAATACTACAGTGTGAGAACATTTCTCTTCTAAGTAGGTGGTGTCCTTAAAATGTCACTATCTTAGCACATTTAGAAGATTTTAAAAAAAAAATTAAAATAACACTAGTCTGATTAAGATATGAATAAAGTTATTTGACCGTCATAAAAGTTACTAAAACAATTTTAATATATTCATACGCCAAGTCATGTGATATTAAGCTGTCATTTTCCGTTAATAATGTCGCTAACTCTGAAATACTACTAGCCTACTAATAAAGTAAAATGTTATCAATGTTGACAGCAAAAAAAGTTTTCTATTTTCTAACGGTTCCTTCTTACTATAACTATCCTATTATATTTTGTCCACCCTCTCTTTACGATGGTGAGATTTTTACTTCCTCTAGACCAGAGGTGTCAGGTGGCTAACATATTTTTCAATGTAGCCACACTGTGTTGTAAATAAGAAGTGAAATTTGCCACAACATGTAAAAATTGATAAATTAATTTGCTCTGTCGAACATTTAAAAACAGCACACACCGTTTGAACAAGTTTATTCAAGACTGTACATTTTAACTACTCAGTTACAACTGCCTCAAACGCAAATGATGGAAATAATGTTCAAAACTAAAATGTAAGACAGTTTAATGTGACACTTGACATTCATTTTGTCTGAAGGCAGAGAGATAAATTGTGAAGTATTGGATGGCTGTGTCTCATTTAGAAAGGGGAATGCTTCTAATGATATGCAGGAAATATCAAGCTACAATCAGCACACGCCCTCAGGGAAAAGTTTATTTTTCTATGAGAGTTGGCAAACTCAAATTCGCCACACTTTTATAGGCAATTCGCCACACTTTTATAGCCATTTCGCCACACTTTTATAGCCAATTTGTCACTTACGGCGATTGGAGACAGGGTTGCCCACCCCGGCTTTAGACTCTTGACCATGGGTCGCCAAATTCATTAAGTATGGGAGATACTTTCAAAATTTCAAATGGTTCCACGAGCTACCAAAATTAAAAATCGCACTCATTATAACACAATTTAAAAAATTCTTCCAAAACTTTTGTTCTCAACCCAGACCCACGTCAATTATCCAGTTGTAATGGGGCTAACTGAATTGAACTATAAATGGCGTAAAGTTTTGAAGCACACTACAATTTCTGCCTCTAGGTTGGTGTTTGCTTTTAAAAATGTGCTACACCTCAACACCGCGGCTAGTTTATTTTTCTTGTTTGTGTTAAAAAAAGGGGGGGGGAGTAGAAAGTTTTACTGGAATGATAAACTACTGAAAACCCCCTTTCTCAAATCTACCCTCGCTCTCCCCCTCCAATGCACTCTCTTGGAGTTCGAACACCAACTACCCTGTTAACGACGCTGCTTACTTGGAGATTTCGAAGCTATTTCGTGAAGCGGGTTGTATCTTAACTTGACGCAACCAAGCACCGTCACACTTAGGTGCCGATGTACGAAATAGAAAGGGAAAGAAGAAAATTAGCAGTCCACCCTTTGAGGCCTCTTGTTTATCTACTATAACACTTCCCCACTTCCTCTGACAAGTTTACAGAGTCACTATACTATTTGCGCCTTGGAAACATTGAACTGCTTTTTAAAATTACCTTTTCCTTGTTTCCTATTCTAGATAGACATATGCTAATATGGAGTTTTTTTAATGTATATCTTGGCAGGAAGACTCCTACAGGCCATTTTCGTGATCAGGCCAAATAGCTTAAGTTGTAGAAGATTTATAAAAAAACTTCGTGATAAAAATAGTAATTTTGTGAGACTGTAGGCTATCTTGAGCTGCCGTGACGCCACAGGTAGGCAACGTTCTTAACAGTGACCTTGTTTAATGCGAGGCTTTGAGAAATAATTCGATAAAAGTATACATCCTCACTCAATAGTTCAGGCACTTGTCTAAAACCGAGACATTGTTAAAAGAAAATCTTGAAAAATTCAAGTTAAATTATGAATTTTCACTGGAAATAGTTTTTTTTAAATATATAATTTGCTCCGCATTATTCTACCCGTCTGGTCTATACGCATTTAATTAAACTTATAAAGTAGGGATGAGGAAGGCAAGAAAATTATCACCATTTGCGTGATGAGATGGTTGTGAACCATTTAAAACACCTTAGTACATCAGGCCCGGTTTCGAACCACGATCTCCCCATCGCAGACCAACCATACTAGACGAGCTTAACGTTTAGTCAGTGTGTCCACCGGTGCAGGCTACGTATACTAATTAGGATCGTTCGTCCGTAGCATATTCTACATGCGCGGGTGTGTTGGGTTGTAAAATGTTACGACTTGCAATAAATAAGTGGTGCCCCCCCCCCACTAGTGATGTTATCGTAACGGACTGTTTGGCGGGTGAGGCTGGGGGAGGGAATGACAAGACGTGTTTGCGGTGAACTAACATCCTGACATCTTCTTCCCCTTACACTTGGTAAAAGAGACAAACGTGTAAACACGAGTGTTGGGGGTTGTGAAAAGGAGACTATCAGTTACCCCTCCTGGATTCTCTTCTAACGTCTTAGCTGGGAAAACAAACATCAACCCCTTTCTACCACTCTTCGCTGCCGCCTTGCACAGAGCTTTTTCATTTTTCAATGGGCCAACTCTAATAGGTCTCCTACACTATCAGTCAGACTGTCAGTCCTAAGAATGACAGTCTGATTGACAGTATGCATCAGTATTTACAACGAGACCGTACACGGTCAATCTTCGCGTCATTATTCTTTGTATCAGTCTCAGCTCCTACATGCAACGCGCAACTACATGGCATATGCAGTCCATGTTTGCTACTGGGTCTGAATAAAATACTGACGAGTGCGCGCACACGGTCAGTCAAACGGTCAGTACTACCGTCAGTATCTTCCACCACTTGCAAGACTGATAAACTTAGACTGATGTGATCAGAAAATTCGGATCACATCATTATGTTAGTCAGTCCGGCCATCAGTCAATCAGTACTTCCCCTACATGGTCAGTCAGGCTGTCACTATTAATTATTAACTTTATTAATACTGACAGTCTGACTGATCGTGTATGGACCCTATATAATTTATAGACTATCAAATACTTCGCCTTCAAGATAGTCTTCCGGTGGTATTTAATCTTATCAATTGGGTGGGACCCGCCTCGGTGGCGTAGTTAGCTAACGCGCTAGTCATGTTGAGCTCTAAATTCAACCTTACTCATCCCTAACAAATTAGAATAGTTAGTACATATAACATATAACCCGAACGGGTAGTAAAACGTGGTGCAAAGCATCATTATTCAAATTAAGTTTGTTAAACACTGCTTTCTTCTCGTCACAAGTCGCGGCTAGCCAAGATGGGATTTCTCTTTTTCTGGACTTTTCTTTCCAGTTAAAACAGTAAAAATATAGCGGCATCGGTGGGCATGAGGAATACATTTAAGGTTTATTTCTTTGGTTTGCAGGTCGGATTTCGAATTCCGATTGGGTGTGATGAGGATGTTTTTTCCCCTCACCCTCCACGCAAATACGGTTACACTTTCTCTAAATTCAACCTTCCTCATCCTTAACACATAAGCCTATTTAGTTTTTGTTCACAATTAAACGCACACGCATCGTAGATCTATACATAGTAAGGCGTTTGCAAGTGACACTTTTAATGCATATTGCGGTAGGCCCTATACCTGTTTAATATCAAATCTTAATCCTGATCGTAAAATTTATCTTATGCATGCGTCACATCTTTTATGCTCCAAAATGATTTTTTATTAGGTTTTATTAAAAGTATTTGCTATGTTAGTGGATGTAGAAGTCCAGTGGCGTGTCATGAAGTGTTGACAGGTTAAGCAGCATTAGTTTAAACTGTACCTTTGAATTGTTCACACCCCTCAGTAGAGGCATGCACAGCAGAGCGCATGTATGATCGGTTAAATGGGCCCCAAGTGGGCGAGAACCTATCACACATACAGGTTTAACAAAACCTGCTTCCCTTGCAACACTCCACGACACGACACGCCACGCCAAGCCACTGTGTAGGATTGCTTCCCCGCTTGGCACCTCCCTCCATACCCTTTCCCAGTGCTCTGGTTTAAACTAGCGGAAGGCTCATTCATGGGTCCAGGGCTTGTCGACGATTGTCTCGAGTTCAAGCGATGATAAATTCGCCGCTGCTCTTGTATAAGAATGGTTGAGGGACGGGGAGGGGGGGACTTCATGCAGGTGAAAGGTCGAACAGACGACCTCGCCCAAGGGTTCAAGGACGTTTGTTGACGTCATAAACTCGCGGTACAAATAAAAACTATAAAAACTTTTGTTCGCTGTGACTTCAACAGAGTAGACTCGTGCCACCTCGGGGTGTTATTTACGAGGCCTCAACTTTTACGTGGCGACGTAGATAATGAAAAGAGATAACATAAATTTTGGCCTCTTCAAACTCTACGGCAGTGGCTTTGTGGAGGGGCGGACAGTAATTACTACTATTTCTAATTTAGAAATACTGCTTCCTTGATCTTTTTTATCGCGTATTTATCGCTTTTGCCGAAAGCTTATTCTCACGTTCCCTGAAAACAGAGGGCTTGGATAGGACAGCAATTCACACGCGATCAAAAATATATGTTAATGTCAACCTCGGTGATCTTGAGGTAAAGTGTTGGTTCAAACCCATCTGGTTTCGACGAATTTTTCTTGAGCGATAACAATTTGTAGCGCGACTTACTTCGGAGTGGAAGTAAAGCCTTCGGTCCAATGGCAATTGTGGCATATAAAAGAAGATATGTGAAAATACCTTTCCCGGTAACATTTGTAGGCTCCTTCTTTCTCGCTCAAGGAAATTCTCGTGTGCTGATATAGTCAGTCTGTTCAGAAAGCGCACGTTAAATTCCTTAGATAAAAAAAAGTATGTTGACCAATATTGTGCTTTGCAACTATAACCAGCTGACTATCAACACACTTTATTTTTAATTGTGTAGCCATATATTTAAGATTATTTTCGTGATGGATGATTTCAACACATCTTTACACACGTTTCATATCATATACCCCGAATGGGTGGTAAAATGCAATGACAAAATATATATATATATAAACAATATATATATTTTTTAAAAGTGATGTACTTTTGTTTGATTTTCATAAGAATAACCTTATCTGGCAGCTACACAAATTAAATTTTACTTTCACGTAACGGTATCTATACAAGACATATGATCTTCAACTTTCACTTTTGATACATAATATCAATATTAATTATAAAATATGAAGCCTTCAAATATTTTAATAAAATGCTAACAATGCTGACCTAAAAAAAAGTTTGTATTGTTGCACTCTGTTTTTCGTGCAATATATTTCTTCGGGTAATTTATTCTGCTAGTAAAAACTGCTTGCACAAGTATAATTTTAAAAATTGAATAATACGCACACATAACATATGAAGCATGTAACATAACATATGCAATTTACCGCTGAGGGAACTGAGGGTCTTATAGAGAAAAGCTTTTTATATTAGCTCTCTTTCGGCTGTTGCCAAATCTCCTCACTTTCAGTTATGTCTGAAGCTGGTGTGCTTAGGTAATAAGGAGCTAATGGCAACCTCAACGAATCACCGCTGTAAAATTTGTCTTAGATTTTAGGGAAGATTGATGACATGAAAACAAGAGAAGGGCAAAGCGGTTTCCTAAAAGTAATCATGCACTTCTTTCAGCGATGATATCCAATGTATCGGTGATTAAACACTTGTTAACAAGCTGTATCTTTCAGACCGGAAGATGCATGACACGTTACTGTATGCAGCATGTGTCACGTGCAACGTCGCGATTAAGTAGTCTAGTTCACTGTTTTTAGCACCACGTCTTACTATC
The DNA here is from genome assembly GCA_033556935.1 of Timema podura. Lineage (NCBI taxonomy): Eukaryota > Metazoa > Arthropoda > Insecta > Phasmatodea > Timematidae > Timema > Timema podura. Next base: position 16,599,017 of record JAVRXN010000014.1, on the reverse strand, counting down.
CGTTCGGGTTATCCACTTAAGTACTAATTATGCTAATGGGTTAGGAATAAGGACAGTTGAATTTAAGGGAAGTGAACCCGCATTCGCGTGGAGGGAGAGTGGAAAACGATTTAGGAAAAACCACCCCCAGTTCACCCGACCAAGATGCGAACCTCGATCTCCTCGTCCTCGGCAGTCTAGCTTAACACGAAAATAGCGCGCTAGCTAGCTACGCCACCGAGGCTGGTGTGTGGTTCACTGTTTGACGTGCAGCAAGCGTTTAGTTGTTGCTGATTCTGTCGATCTGTGCAGAAATGTCTTGACAATAACTCATTTCACTATACGGGACGACCAACGATTTAATATTGATTTTGTATGTATCGTTGAAAGATATCTTGAGATATATGTTTACACGTGGAAAGATTATTCCAAGATATCATAAAATAAAGAAGATGGGGGAGGAAATAGCAAGAATTTGTCGGGATATTTTGCTAATTCGGAAGATAAAAAACCCTAAGAGTTAATACTCATTGAATAACTGAGTGAAGCCAAACACGCTGTTTTCTTATTTCGCCTTCTGAAAACTGGCCAGTAGTATCAAATCCTTTTAGACCAGAGGTGGGCAATATATTTTTCAATGTAGCCACAGGTGTGGCGAATGAGGGATTAAATTCGCCATACCATGTACAAATTGGGAAATTAGGTTACTCAGTCAAACATTTAAAACAACACACTTTTTTAACTAGTTTATTCAAAATATGTACTATCAAAGATTTTTTTTAATGAAAATTGTTCATATTGTAAATGTAAGACAATTTATAATGAAATTTGACAGTCATTTTGTCTGACAAGTTGCAGAAACATTGGCTGAATATCTGAACTCAACGAACTTGCGGGAATGGTTTCAATGATAAGCAGGAAATATCAAGCCACACTCTCATGGCCAATTCGCCACTTGTGGCCGGCCTGTACCCGAGATATTGCGAGATTATCATATAACGGTGAATCTCGACATGGTCTAATCGAACTCGTAATTTCATTACGTAAATTTGCTATCCTCGAGTTTAAAATCTCGCAGTTCGTGTTGAGTCATATACTTTCGTAGGATTATGCTCTAGAGAGCAAAATTCCGAACTTCCGGCGTGGATTTGTGTTGTACTTTTATGAACACACCCTGCACATATTTTAAACAATAGAAAAACGATATACGCTACTTTGGTTGCGTTTGTGCGTGTGCGCTTGATTCTTGTAACCTTCAAAGAGGAGATAAATAAAATGAGCTGATGAACACTTGGATTCCCTCATTTATATTTTTTACTTTGTTTTATTTTACTTCTGTTACGTTTGTGAGAGTAAAAGTTAGTTTGCGTGTGTTTAAGATAGAGGAAAATAAAATGATAAGCAGCTAGGTTCTCTAATTTCTTATTATGCTCTTTTTTATTTCGTCTATTTTACATTTGTATGAGTAAAACGTTAGTGTGTGTGTGTGTGTGTGTGTGTGTGTGTGTGTGTGTGTGTGTGTGCGCGCGCGCGCGTGTGTTTTTTTAGATGCAGACGATTGTGTTCCCACATTAACTGAATTTTTTCCGTAAGATTTTCAAACCATTTAAATGAAACAAATGCAGTCGAGATATCCCAAGTTTTTAAAAGTTTACACTAGAGTTTAATTTATTTTAATGACATAAACACCAGACTTTATCGAATGATTTACAATAAAGCAACATCAGCAATTCCATTTCTCTTCTCAAACTCACATATCGACTACAGCGCTTGGTGTTTGAATCCAAAAGTGTCGGTAACGTCGAAGTTCTCCGGTCTACTATAGATCAGATGTGTCAATGCTTCAATCAAAGCCTCTACGAATACACCCCCCTTTCCGTGTGATACAATTTTTACAGGAGAATTTTCATCTCTAACTTTTTTTTTGTCACCGCGTCTCACTACCCGTTCGGATTTTACACATTTGAAAAAAAAACCACTAATTAGGGATGGAAAAATAAATGTGAGTCTACCCGCATTTGCACAGAAGGAGAATGAAAAACCATTTATGATAAATACCATCGGTAGACCCGACCGGGTATTCGAACCTCGATATCCCCGTCATCGGCAGTCCAGTATATTGCGAGAGTGACGCCTTAGACCATTCGACCACCGAATCGGGTTTTCTTCTCTTACTTAACATAAGAAAAAAGTAAGGAGATGGCGTATCCTTTACCCTGCTGAGGTGCGTAATATAAGATGAGACATTTTATACGTGTCAGCAGCAGCCGCCGTCTCCCACCCCCAACCCCCCTCTCCCCCTCCCCCCATTTTTACCCAGACCTGTGTTTGACAAGTCTGACCACTCAGCCTCGGGGACGGACGTGTGTTCGTGATGCAAAGTGATGCAAGCGAGGATTTGTCTGGCCGATGCAACGTGCACAATGTCGTTACAAGGTCGGTCGTTAACCTGCTCGCCTCGTCTGCTCTCCTGGTCCCGCAGGACACATAGCTCACACGATCTCTGCCGACTCCTGTTAGTTTATTTATTAACTTATTTCACATTTTCCACACTCCGTCCAGCAACTGGCAACTATCTAGCTTTTAACGACATTACTTAGTGAAATCAAAGCTATATGGCCAAGCGAATGGCATCTTACTTTAACTTGACACACTTTAGTACTCTAAACATTATTGCACTTAGACGCCAATGTATGAAATAGAAGGAAGGGGAAAAAAATTGTTTCACCTTGCGAGGCTTTTTTGTTCATCTGATGATGATACTTCCACTGACTTCCACTGACGAGTATACACACTCACTCTACTATTTGCGCCTGGACAACATTGACTATATAAACATAATATTATATGCTTCCAATAATCTTTTTTAATCTGCATCCTGGCAGGCCATTTCCTCGGATAAACCAAATAACCTGAGTTGTAAACGAGTAAAAAAAAGTGTTTACAAAAAAACTAGTTTAAGATAAAAAATAATAATTGTGTGATAATGCGAGACTATTTTTAGAATGATTTAAGAATTTATAGTTTTGGCTTCAATGTTATACTTATCCTTTAAGCCCGCCGAATAAAACCTAAATACATTGAAATGGGAAATCATATTTTGACTTTCCGCCCCGTCACAAGTAGGCAGTCTGGCGAAACAATCAAGATACCTTTCCCGGTGACTTGGCGGTCTTAAGGCGGTTAGATTCACATGGGTGCACTGAGGGTGGTTATTCACTTGTGCTTTTATCACCCTCTCTCCATGCTGACGTGCGTGCATATTCTTTAAGCTATCTTAGGATTCTGGTAGGAAGGGCAGTCTAACAGGTACAAAATAAACTAAAACTACTTTAATATATTCATACGTAAAGTCATGTGATCTTTGGCTTTCACTTTTGATGTAGAGTGTAGATACTTATAAAATATTATGGTAAAATGTCATCATTGTTGGACATTGTAAGGCTCACTTTCCCTCCGAACGTGTAGTAAAGAAATATAATGTCACCACGTTTGTGTGACACTATTTTAATACTGTATTCTAATAAGGGTTGTTTTTTGGGGTTCTATCATTGTTGAATTTACTAATAATAAATACGTGCGATTGATTAGTTTAATTCACTGTTGTTATGATTCTGAAAAATTTTGATCAGTGATTATATTTCACAAGTGCCCTTTATAAAGAGCTGTGCTGACTAAAAAATGTTTGGATCATGATTGATCCTAGATTGTGCCCATCAGGATCAGCAGCACGTGTGATATCTAATGGCGTATCCCAATTACTCAGACTCATAACAAAAGTGAATTGAACTAGTCATTCATACGTATGTTTTATTAGTTATTACTAAACTCAACAATTAGAAAACCTCAAATAAAAATACACCCGTAATAAAATACAATATTAAAATAGTGAACGTGGTGACGTTATATTTCATTACTACAAGATCTAGGGAAAGTGAACCTTACAATATTAACGCCCCACGTTGGGCGCCAATATTGTAAGGTTCACTTTCCCTACGAGCGGGTAATAATGAAATATAATGCCATCATGTTGGAATGTCACTATTGTAATAATGTATTATATTACAGGGCATCTTTTAATTTGGGGTTCTCTCATTGTTGATTTAAAAAATAAAACTTACGTATGATTGATTGGTCTAATTCATTGTTGCTATGAGTCTGAACAACTGAGATCCACAATTAGTTTCCATTATATTAAAAAACTAGTCACCCCTCGTATTACTACTATCGGTCCATATTGTACTTTTAGCTACACCAATGTATTAAGGATGAGGAAGATACAATTTTAATAGTATGTTTCCAAATTTTCGTGGGAGGAAGCGGGAGAAGATTTGGCAACAGGGAAAAAAAATAAATTATATACACATTGTTGGTATTCACTCCCTGACCTTGTCATCAGAAAGCCATGCTAGGCGAGTCTGACATTTTATCCGCGTATCCACAGATGCGGACCAGTTTCTTATAACCACATGGTTGTTAAATGTAAACTCTGTTTACCCTGAAGGTATTAGTCTTACTTTGACGGATTTCACTATATCCTTGTCGTTCAAGCTACTTGATAGCGTATTCTCGGTCAAGGTAAGAGTGCTATCTTTCACGTAAACGAAATGTGCAACTAATAATTAAGAAAAAATAAATAACAGGGGTTGATCATATATTAGATTTCTTTAGTGCTAGAGTGCACAGTATTATATATGTACTCTTGGGTTAAGTGAGTCAACCACTAATAAAATCCTACTCTTAGAAAGTTGCACCTACTAAAATTAAAATAAACTTTTTATCAGTTTCTAAACTTGCACCGATGGACACGTGTTTACATGGGTCAGTTTCGTCGAATCTGTTTTTTTTTTTCGGTAACGAGGTGTTTGGTGTTCGAAAGGGTTTTCTAAAGGTTTTCCCACTCTCCCTTCACTCAGATGTGGGTACATCTCTGAATTACACTTTCTCATCCCTACTCTTAAGTGTACATAGGAAAGGCTGTGGTAAAGCTCAGTGAAAAAAAAATATAAAAAGAAGAGATTCGAAAGATTCGTATGGGAGAGTAAAAATACCTACTTTAGGAAACTGCCCCTGCAACATAGACCAAATACAGTAGTATTATTTTCATTATGCCAGCAGTCATCTGGAGAATGTTTGGAAACACATTATGTTTTAGCACCGTGTTTTACAACACGTTCGGATTATACACATATATGTACTAATTACGCTTATGTGTTAGGGCTGAAAAAGGTTGAATTTAGAGGAAGTGTACCCACATTTCCGTGGAGGAGAGTAGAAAAACATTTTGGGAAAACAATCTCAGTACACCCGACCGGGATTTGAACCCCAATCTCCCCGTCATCGGCAGTCCAGTCTATTGCGAGAGTGACGCCTTAGACCATGCGACCACCGAAGCGAGTGATTGAGAGTTGAAACCCGTATAACTGATTCATTACGCCATCATTTAGCCCTTGTTGTATGTAGTTTAACTTTTTTCACTGACCGGTTTGATCATTTTAGAACCTTGATAACAAGCGTTATATTTGTTTCTATAAAAACCTCAGTTTTAGCTTATGTGGTGCTGACTGACAGTTCACAGCTGACTTCTGACAGTCAACATTTAGGTATATACATAAATTTTGACTGTCAGAAGTGACAACTGCTAAAGACATGTTTTTTTGCAGATCATATGGTTCGGCATAGGGATACATAATTTGGTCTGGTAGCTTTTTAAAGCCGTCAGAAGTCAGCTGTAAGCTGTCAGTCAGCACCACATAAGCTAAAACTGAGGTATATAATCCTCATCACGGACGTTAATTGATTTGGCTGTCTCCAAGGAGGGTTTTCCAACTTTCCCTTCTGAACGCATCAACAAGTGTTATAAACGGTTATGATGGCAAACAAATAATAATTAACTGCCTCCAGATTCCACCTAGTTTGTGTAGTTGTACAAACATCCCTTCAATTAATCAAACAAAATGAAAGTTCAAACACTTTAAATCGATCACCGAGGAAATTGTTTACTTTAAAGTGATTAATACTCTCTGGTGTATTTTCGCGCGTTAAGATCCTTGACCCTGTCGAGTGCAAGTCTAAAACCTATTTTGTGGAATGATTGGGTGGGGGGAGGGGAGGGAGGAAGGCGTGGCGTGGCGTGGCGTGGCTTCACAACCGAACAAAGTATCCTTCCGCGCCAACAAGAACAGATGGATCACGGAAACCGTAGATGGCGCTAGCTACCGGGCAGGTCTTGCGGAAAAATCATACGTTTGGAAATATCAATTTTCTCGAGAACGAATTAAATTTTTATGTTAATATTTTCAACATCCCTTCTATGATAATGCATAGATGTTTATTAATTGTTACAATTTCTTATTTTTGGATATGAAGCTGGCAGTTTCTTATTGAAAAAGTCCATTTTATCGATATTTGATCAATGTTAAAATTATAGAGGAGGTGTGTATATAAAAAAGTATAACTTAATCAACATGCTTCTATTCTTGAACAAACCGTTTCCGAAAAGAAAATTGCAAAAAAATAAACATTCTTGAAGATAACCGTTTGTTCCCATGGCTCTGCATTTCCACGCCAAAAGAAAAGGGCCAATCGCCTTAAACCATGTCAATAATAAAACTAACTTATTTTTAGGCCCTACGTTGTACGAGTGAATCTCAGAAGAAACTTTGAGAAAATACTTTTTTTTTCAGTCAACAATGATAACACCCGCTTCGGTGGCCGCATGATCTAAGGCGCTATCCTTGCAATAGATTATACTACTGATGATGGTGAGATCGTGGTTCGATCCTGGTCATGTGTACTGAGGGGGATTTAAAAAAATAGTATCCCACTCCCTCACCACGCATATGTGGGTACAATTCTAAACTCAAACTTCCTAATACCTAACCCATTAGCGTAATTAGTACATAAGCGTATAGTAAAACATGGTGCTAGTAAAAAAAAGTAACATTTTACTACAGAGCCAAAGGTCCCGGTTTTGATTCCCATATCCAGGTGTCATTTTTCAATTTAAAGAATAATATATTATTTGTGTTTTTTTTATAGGTATTGATAATATTTATCAAGAGTGACAGCTTAAAATCACATGACCTGACGTATTGATACATTAAAGTAGGTCTAGTAACTTTTATAGTTATCAGATAAGTTTCTTCCTATGAAAATTTGACTCTAGCTACCTTCCATTTACCTACCTATCCAAGTTTGTATAGGGTCTATCTCCCATTGTGCACCCGTCTCTCCTCTGATTGTGCATAATTTAGGAGAGGCAGATGGACAGACTATGTTGCTCCATTTGCTTTCTCTCTTCTAGACTGGAGGACTGGCATTAGCATGTCTGCATCAACTACTCACACGTCACATCTACTGCCGTCATCTCGCGTGAACGAACGCTAGGCAATATTAGGATGAAGCGTTAAATTTTCTCATTAATATGTGAGGGTGCTTCATAGTTGTCACTCGAAGTAAAAATGAGCTCTTCGCAGGTTTCGCATTGAAGTGAATAAAATGCTTCTGCACATTTCTAGTTTTAAATTGAGTCTTAAAAATTATTTTGATTTGTTTTATAGTGTTTACTTTTTATATATATGCTTGATACCTTCAAATCCTCAAACCTTCGAATCCTTAAGGATATTCTAAATTTGCGATTCGACTATCTAAAGTAAAAAGTTAGTTATAATTATTGGTCTTAAATCCCTAATAGACCGCCTCTATGGTCTAGTAGTCAGAGGACCCGGTTACAAATCCAGAGGTCCCGGACTCAATCCCCGGTGCCTCCAGATTTTTCTGGAAAGCACTGGGTTTGTAACAGGGTCAACTCAGCCTCGTGAGGACAAATGAGGAGCTACTTGAATGAAAAACTAGCTACTCCTGTCAATAAAACTGAGCTTAACGCACTAAGGGCTCGCTGTGCTGACCATATGACACCCTCTATACTCAGAAGTTGGTATAATATTCTCCTAAAGCCGATGTTCGATAGGTCGGTATGGCTAGATTAGATTGCGGGCCGACGCCATAGATTTTTAGTTAGAGCAATAATACTTCTTATCCACAGACCACTGTTTAAAATCAATCACTGCCTTTACTTACAGCTCCCACAACAAACTGGTAACTGCCGAAGGCTGACTGCAAGTCTCCCCCTTCCTCGTTTTCCTTCCACCCCTTCAACCCTCCTTTTAATTGCGGTAATAATCTGTTATGAGCATAGCGGCATTAGATGACAAACGTTTTAAATGAAGAGAAAAAGTTATCATTAAATTATAGGACACCCTCGACAGATATTCAAGAACTTTTGATATCACAATGTGAAGAAAATTTATCTCTCTGGTTGTATTGAAGCAATTTTGGATCTATTTTGAACAAAAATCTGCTTTCCCATAAAAACTGCAAAAACACTGGTCTTTTCTTGCGTTCTCCACTTGAGCACTATTGACAGTTGTTCACGATCATTCCGACTCACGGATTTCAGATATAAAGGTCCGTGCCTAGCGTCTTACCACTCGTCTGGGGCATCCGCATATTTTAAACCCTCGGCCTTCCGGTCGACGGAAAACCTATTTTATCGCTATCTTGACAGCATTTACCGCAGGAACACCGGTGTGACGGGGCTACAAGTGTGGTTAAAACGCCCGTCTCTAGAAACATAGGTTCGATCCTGACCGAATACTAGGCTCTAACATTCTCACATTGCGTTAAACGCTTGTAAAAAAAAAGAAATCACTTAATAATAATATTCTTCTCTGTTCGTGAAGTTATGTGCCAGGTGTTTTCTCGAACCAGATGATTTTTCTTATAATAGTATCTGTTATGTTTTATTTACTCCTTGATTCCTTTCAACACTTCTTCCTTTTTAAAAAAACAAAGTAGGCCCTTACATTTTTAAAAAAAATGTTGTTTGATGGCGTGTCAACACAAATTAGTCCATACAATGCCTGAGAGAAGGCAGCTGTCCGTGGACCTGTGCCGAGATAATGGCTGTTGCCGTGGTTTATGTAAATCATATTGGTTAACACTGGGACCTAATGAGTCACTAATGTACTTCCTGCTGCACTTGAATAACTTACCATTTCTAAGCAGGACCATTTCTCTCGCTCGAGTGAGCTGTCATCTGCTGGAGGGAAGTCCTAAGTCGGGTCCGCGACTGACAAATGAAGGGCTAGCGTATGCGTTAAGGGTGCTGTCTATCTGAAGGGGGAATATCCTTACACTGGGTGTATTTATTTATAAGGTTGACATTTCTGAAGATTCAAAACCAATCAAATTTTCCTAATTTTTTTTTATATATGAAGGCTAGACCTCTCTAGTGTGTCTGACCATTCACTTGCACTATATTCTCCAGCGGACGGCGGCCGCTCGGTTGTCATAGCTCAATTGCGGGCTGACGCCATGGAGTAAATTTTACTTCCTTTTGTACTATCCACATTTAATAACAACTAATTTGACATCACAGACCCAAACGGATTAATTTGAAATGAAATACATCTTTTCTAGTGGAAGGTTTGAGAAAAAAAATATAGTTACCCCCCTCCCCCCTCCCATTGCACTTACATTTAGAGTGAACCTCGTCGTGAACCTCGTCCTCCTAAGTCATAGGGAACCGAGATGACTAGAAACGGTATGTTTTTGAGTTGGTTGGTATTCAAGTGTTTGGAATAGACTTCCTAAAACTCTCTTTGTAGTGCCTATGTCTACCAATTACTCTGCGTTTCCTTTCCCATCAGATTCTAATTTCATATTAATTCTCATTTTTGTTAGGCCTATTTAAAAATGTAAACATTTTCTATAATTATTAAAAATTTGTTCAAAAATCCTGTCCGAAATCTGAGAAGTTTGAAACATTGTGTCCAATTAAAAAAAAAAAAATCATGATTTTAGGTCTACGAGATAAGTATGACGGTTTTATGTCATTTATAATATATTATATCTTGGTGACGAACTTCTTCTTTCTTTTATTGTTCAATGATCTTTATATTTATAAGAATTTTATACCGAAGGTTACATTAAGAACGCTTTAGGAAGGACAGTATAAAAAATACAAACATATTTGTTTATGGGCAGCTTTAATAACATGTTACTACATTTATGTATAAAATGTGGCGGCTGTAGATCACAAGACTACAGTTGATGGAGATATCGGGGATTCTATCCCGGCCGTGTGTACTGAGTTTCCCCCCCCCCCCCAAATGGTTCCCAATTTTTCCGCCACGCAGTTGCGGGTACACTTTAAATTCAACCTTTCTCATCCCTAACACATTGGAGTAACTAGAACATGGGCATATAAACCAAATGGTTAGGAATAAAGGATGCTAAAAAAATGTATAATCCGTGAACGTGGATTTCACCCTCACAGTAAATTCCAATGGTCTTCAACCTTCGGGGCTACGCGATGACATTTAAGGTGGTAAAATGAATAGATATACAGTATTATTTTATTTATTTGAGGTGTTTAACGTGTACTTTCTGAACCGACTGATTATATCAGCACACGAGGATTTCTATGAGCGAGAGAGAAAGGGTCTACCAATTTTCACGGGAAAAGTATTTTAACACACCTTCCAAAATTATTTTACATGCCACAATTGACATGGGACCGACGGGTTTACTTCCCCTCCGAAGGAAGTTGTGCTAAGGAGTTTGTTTATAGTTCAAGAAAAATTCGTTGACCTCGGTTGGGTTTGAACCCATGAACATCGGGTCGTGAGGTTATCACTTTACTCCAAGAAAACTGAGGTCGAAAAAATATATAAATTATACTCATATAGACTATATTTCTAATTTAAAACTTATTATTAATGCATTAGTTTGGATATAATTTATTTGATTTATTTTAGATGTAGATTATAGAATATGTATAACTTGCATCAGCACCAACAACTTTGGGGGTAAAAGGTTGAAGAAAAATTAGATCTGGGGATACGTGAACAACAATAGGTGGAATACCACTAGACTAGACTGCCGATGACGGGGAGATCGGGGTTTGAACCCGGTGGGGTGTACTGAGGATGTTTTTTCCTCAATTGATTTCAACGTTCTCCCGATACATGAAAATGCGGGCTCACTTTCTCTAAATTCAACCTAATTCATCCTTCAAACTTTAGCATAATAAATAATATATCTTTATAGCCCGAACGAGTGGTAATAAGACGTGATGCTTGGAAACGAAATAACAACTTTGTTTATGTAGGCCGAGAGACACCAATATAGGCTACCTTCCCCAGGGTTGTCACGCACCCGAAACATCGGGAAAACCAGAAAAACACGATTTTTTTTGTTGAAGGGGGAGGGGAGGAAGAAGGAAAACACGGGACATTTTGCAAAATCTAGTAAAAATACTGGAATATTTGTTAGTTTGAACATTCAACTGAAAGCTTAAAATAATAGGTATTTGGATGGACGAAAAAGTGAACTGAAGAATTAAGCATCGCTGATTCAAACATTGTTTTATTACCCCTTAAACAAGGGAGTTTGATAGTTAGAAACCGGTGGCAGCCCTGATTCCTTCTACGTAGCCTACCTCATTAGTGTAAATATGGGTAATAAAACTAGCAGCACAAATTAATCCGTCCACTCTCTTGAAATATGAAATGTCTGCTATTAATTGTTTATTAGCGCACTTTTATTGTGTGGAAGGCTGTAGTACTTCATTATGCACCTGCAGCCTACAGGCACAGAGGTTTTTGAGATACGTGTGGCGCCATTATGCACCTGCAGCCTACAGGCACAGAGGTTTTTGAGATACGTGTGGCGCCATTATGCACCTGCAGCCTACAGGCACAGAGGTTTTTGAGATACGTGTGGCGCCATATTCAAGAGAAGGACAATATTTTGTTAAGGATGTGTGGATGTTGTTTCATTTCGACGTGCCTGACTGGAGGTCTGTCAAAATATGTACAATCGGCGCTCGGAGAACAGACGATATAAGTATTCATGGTGACCAAACAGGCATCAAGAGTGGGTTAAGTTTTTCTTGCTCTTTGTATTACTACCCGTCCGGGAAATACCCCTTTAACTAGACTGAATGGAGTAGGAATGAATAAAGTGACATATGAAGGAAATGTACCCGTATTGGGCTGGAGGCAGGATAAGAAGCCATTAAGAAAAAAAGAACACTTTTGAGTACACCCAAGGGGGATTCGAATACTGACTTCCCCGTCACCGGTGAACCAGACTAGATGAGCTAGATCACATTCCCACCGATGTGGGTACGATGTGGGTAAGATAGCCTCGTTCGATCCCAGTAAGAGATTACAAGAAATAAGTTTTTTTTATAAGTTCGGGATGTACGCCTATGTAGAAATTACGCTAATGTCTTAGGGATGAGAAAGATTGACTTTCGAGGAAGTTTACCCGCATTTGCTTGGAAGGAGAGTGGTAAACCATTCAGGGAAAATCACCCACAGTACACCCGACCAGGATCGAGCTCTTATCTCGTCTTCGGCAGTCTACTCTATTGCGAGAGTGACGACTTTTAGACCATGCGGCCACCGAAGCGGGTAAGAAGATAGTATTTTATTTTATGGGGCTAACCTCAGCCCTCATATGACACAGTAGATGTCACAAGAATTGTTGCTCGGTGTTAATTGCACTGTTGTCGTGTGATGACGTAACACCGTGTTTAGACAGCTCTTGCTAAATTTACAAATACATTGATATAAAAACGAACAGGAACGTTGCTTCGGTACATAATTTATTATTTCAAAAGCTACATCATCATGGCGCTGCGGATAGTCCAAACGTGTGATAAGACGTGATGACCAAAATAAATAAATATATAAGACCGTTTCGATTTTTTTTTTAATTTAGCACCGCGTCTTACTACCTGTTCGGGTTATACGCTTAAGTACTAATTACACTAGTGGATTAGGAATTGGGAAGGTTGAATTTAGAGGAAGTGAGCCCGCATTTGCGTGGAGGGAGAGTGGAAAACCATTTAGGAAAAACCACCCCCAGTTCACCCGACTGAGATTCGAACCTCGATCTCCCCGTCCTCGAAGGTCTGGCTCAACACGACTGGCGCGTTAGCCAACTATGCCACCGAGGCGGGTGATGGTTTTATTTATAATTCGAGTTAAACTTTATTTTCATTCATTCTTACCTGTTCAATTTCTTCGGTGCGTAGTAAAACGCAGCGCTAAAATAGAAATTCTTCGGGGTGATGGGTACATAAATAGTTTGGGCTAATACTAACCTAGAAATAAGTTTGATATCCCTATAGTTTCATTACATATGACCGTCTCTGGTGTTCAGGCGTTTCAAGGCGTCAGACTCAATATACTGAATTGACGGTGGGAGATCAAGGCTCGAATCTCGGTCGGGTACTTTAGGGGTGGTTTTTCATGTCATTTATCACTCCCCCCCCCCCCCAATCCTCTCTCCATTATAATGCGTGTGCACTTCATAAAAACTATCCCCCCTCGTTCATCCCTACCTCTTTGACTAAGCCGTCAATAATCACGGTGCTAAACGCAACACACTTATAAAAAACTTATAAACACAAGTTTCAGTATTTATATAATCTACCCTCACCGGTGATCACGTGGGCTAAAGAATCAGCCTTGTCTTATTTGATTTTCTGTTAACGGAGTTGTTGGGTTTCATATCCAGCCTGACTTACTGAGTTGTTTTACCCCAAATGGTTTCCAACTCTTACGACACACAAATGCAGGTACATTTCCTCTTAAATTATACCTTACTCCTTCCCATCCAATTGGTATTTAGGCCTTTATATACGGATAGCCCTCCACGGATAGTAAGACGCGTAACACAGTTAGGTAAGTTAACTCGTATGTTACTCAGAACTAGTTTAAGGAGAAAGTATTTACGTTTTTATGTAAGTACAAAATATGTATGAATATAATTATTCTTACATTCGTGTTACCAATTAAATTAAATTATAAGAAAGACTGGGGCATGTTTATTTTATATTATTACAAATGTTTAAATGTCTAAAAATTATATTTTAATAAGGAAAGTGGCGTACAACCCGAACGGGTAGAAAACCTGGTGCAAAAAAAAAGTCTTCTTTAATGCCACGTTTCAATATAAGGCTTACTAACGATTTAGTTGTAAAGGGGATAATGCTGAGGAAATTAATTTAAATTAAATGAACTATTTATATTTTGAAGAGAGGAGGGATGAATAACCCATTGCAACCGGTCGGGAATGAACTGGGACAAAGTCCGATAAGTTTTCATGTAGCCATTTGTGTTTCTGTCGGTTTTACTAATTTGTTTCCTCAGGCTATATGCCTTTGGGGTCTCGTAACACTTGTGTTTGTTAGAGTAGAATATTTTTACCAATGGTCTAAGGCGTCACTCCCGTATTGGACTGGCCCACCGATGACGGGGAGATCGTGGTTTGTATCCCTGTCGGTTCTTCTGAGGGTGCTTTTCCCTAAATGGTTTCCCACTCTCTTTCCACACAAATGCCGGTAGATTACCTTAAAAATACCTCCTTCCTCATCACTATCCTATTAGAGTAATCATCGTATACGCATATTACCTGAACAGGTAGCAAGACGTAGCGATATAAAAACTTTTTTAATTTTTTCTCTCTCTTTTTTAACGTTAATTTGACATTTACCAGAATGATTGCCTACTCTAATAGTGTTATTTTTTTTCCAAACATAATTTTTCAATCCACCTAGCCTTCTGTTTTCTCAATTTGAATTGCGTATGCCGTGATCAATGTCGCGCGAATATGGAGTTTAGCAGACTAAGCACACTTTGTTCCGCTAAGAAAATGACGTTAAGCACATCTTGTGTGTCAAAAAACAATTAGGTTGCAAAAATAACAATATCGTTTATCATCAGGACAACTGTGCCAGGAAAACTTTCACTTATACAGGCGTAAAGAACGGCCCTGAGCACGTGACGATTCCTGAATAGCTAATTGGTCAGATAGAGGGCATGGGTGTACTAAGCCAAAGGTCCTGGGTTCGATTCCCGTATCCATGTGTCATTTTTTCAATTTAAAGAATATGATATTTAGATGCGGCTCTAACCGTAACAAACAAACAAACAAACAAACATACAAACATAATAACTTAGCTACTTAATCCATTACACTCTATATGTTTGAATAAATAATTTGACTTCCAGCAAGTTAGATTGGATCAAAACATTTATTTGTACACTTCGTTCACCCTGAAAGGTATTCGCTTTATCTTGATCAATTACCGATGGACCTATTTTATAAGCTTCGCCAATTGGGGAGAGGATCACCTTTCTTCACACGGCTGGAACTATAACTCACACCTCCCTGTCACAGGAAAACTAGAACATAAAGAGACTGACGCCTTTGTCCACATGTCCAGCTGTGAACGCTACAACCACAAACAATTAAAATTCTAGTATTATGATAATCCTATAATACAACTTTTACAAATTCTAAATACAAAATTATATTATCAATTTATTAATGATTTGCAGCCTAAGCTAATAATAATAAGATTTTTCTTTATAAAAATCACCTCCAAGGGCTTACAAATTTAAAATGTAGAGTAACCAGTAGCCTATTGTTAAAGGTCACTCTATGTTACAGATTTTAAAATAATAGTATTCTGTTAAAATGACATTCGAACACATGGATTAGCTTATGAATACAATAAAGTAGATCTAGTAACTTTTTTAACTAATGAATCAGCCAAGTTTCATTATGTGGCGACCCGACTAAATATATATAAATAATTTAAACATAATGATATATAACGGGTTTATTAAATTGTTATCAGTATAATTAAATATAACACAACTATCCATTCTATTGTTAACAATTTAAGAAACCCGTTTTAGTGGTCGAATGTTCTAAGGCAGGGGTCCCCAAACTTATAGAGCGGAGGGCCACATTAGGAAGTTGTAAGTACTAGGTGGGTCGGATCATACGCTATTCTATATTAAGTATGTATGTGTGTAACCATAATTAAACCATAACCATAATTAAACGTGAATAGATGTAAGTTTATATTTTCAAGGGAATAAAAACAGTTAATTAATAAATGTAAGAGTTTTTCGTTAGGAAAAATTGGAACACATTATGTAATGCATGTATGTATGTTTCAGTATGAATATATTTATGTATGTATGTAATTTGAATACTTCATACAGAAGCACTATCATTTTGGTACTAGTAATTATTATTATATTTTTCCTAGAATTTATTTTTATTTTTGTCGACGCATTCGCGGACTGGACTAACCCATTCTGCGGGCCGGATATTGCCTGTGAGTGATAATTTGGGGACCCCTGATCCAAGGCGTCACACTCTCAATAGACTGGAATGCCGATAGTGGGGAGATTGGGGTTCGAACGCCGATTTGCCTAAAATGGTTTTCCATTCTACCTCCATGCAAATATAGGTATACTTCATCTAAATTGCCCCTTTCTAATTTCTATCCCAGTAGCATAATTAATGCATATTCACGTAACCTAAAATTTCCTGTTACCAAGTATAATCTAACACACAAAACACCAGCTGGAATCAAACTATGGCCCTCTGGTCGTCCTACCTTCCCACACAATCACAAGGTCAAGCAACATTACGCATAGTATATCGCCAATTTTATTATTGACGAAACGCCAACAAATACTATCTATTTTTAAACCTCTTGTCAGATTTTTTTTTCTCAACTAGATAAATGGATTTTCACGCTTCAAATCACATTATAACATTTTAAATTAATTAAAGTTCTATTACTATCGCTAGCCTAATAATATCTGTCGAAAATGACCTTTGAGATTTTATTTTGTCCTTTTAAGTTCATAATAAGGTCACACATCACACATACACGCATGACCTCAGCAAACATACAGGCAAGTTCAAATAAATAACTTCAGTCAAATTATAGTAAAGCATTATTTTCACATAGAAAGCACCATTTATAAGAGTAATCTTTGAATATATTCTTAATATAAATACAAGACTTACACACTGACTAGACTTTACAACCGACACATCACTCAGGCCTCCGACTGCCAAATTATCACAGCAAAATGAAAGTAGAAGCCTCGATTTCATGAATAACATATTTTTCGGCTGTTCCCGCACTTTAACCAAGGACCCTAAGCTTGATAAACAGAGGTTCTCTCAACAGAGGTGAGATTTTGGACAAACAATTTATAAAAATTAATGAAAACATATAAATAATTAGCCCAAATTATCTATTTATTTTTTATTTTATTTTTCAAGCGGGTTAGAGAGAGTGTGAAAGTCATTGATTGACCCTGATGTGAGGTGTAAGACTTGTTTTAGGAAAGCGTTAATGAAGCCATTTCATTAGGGAGGCCCTATTACTTAGACTAGACTGCCGATGACGGGGAGATCGAGGTTCGAATCTCGGTCGAGTGTACTGAGGGGGGGTTATTGCAAAATGGTTTTCCACTCTCACTCTACACAAATGTGGGTACACGCATATCCGCATATATTATATATATATAATTATGTATATAGTCTATATACATAGGGTTATGTAGGACATGTTCTGTTAGAGGAAGGAAAAGTATGTAGTTGCATTAATTTGTAGATTTACCTCAATAGCTACTAGCGACCTTTGATTTAACACCACGTCTTATTACCCGTTCGGGCTACACGCATATGTACTAATTAATCTAATGGGCTAAGGATGAGGAAGGTTGAACTCATAGGTAGTGTACTCGCTTTTTCATGAAGAGAGAGATTAAAACCATTTATGAAAAAAAAACACCCTCGGTATAGGTACTCGGCTAGAATTAGAACCCCGATATCCCTGTCGGCAACCTAATTTATTGCGAGGGTGAAAACTTAGAATCTTAAGGCCATACGGCTATCTAGCTTATTGCGAGAGTGAAAACTTAGAATCTTAAGGCCATACGACTACCTAGCTTATTGCGAGGGTGAAAACATAGAATCTTAAGGCCATACGACTACCTAGCTTATTGCGAGGGTGAAAACATAGAATCTTAAGACCATACGGCTACCGGAGTGAGTTGCTAACGACTTGATCTAATAAATAAGTATGAGGAGGGTAGTTTATAGAAAATGCACTCGCATCAGTGTGGAGAAGGAATACTTTTTTTTGAAAATTTAAAACTATATGTTAAAAATCATTCCCTGTGCCAGTATTCGAACCTAAACTTTACTTTAAGCAGTGACAAAGCGCAACTTCTTAAGATATCTCGGCTCCACAGTTTCGGAAGAAGAAACTTAAATAGGTGGCCTAAAAATAGGAAGTCTTCTGGAAGAGTGTTAGTTAAGTATCTAATTTTTTTTAGGAAGGTGCAGAAAAAAGAGGTCTCTTCTCTCAATGCTTGTGACACCATTTCTATCACCTCGTATCTCGTGAACCAAAATGTAGACAAGCCGAGAGGTGTTTTCGTGGCCAAGTCTGAAGGGCTCTCACTCACTTATTTGCTTGGATAGCGTAAAATTCCACGTCAAAGGGAACCTTATGTGCATCGCGCACTCCCTTAGTATCCGTTTGGGTTTTCCCGATAAGTAAGATGAAAATATTACTGAAAATTTTCTCTCTAATTTTTTCCGAAAAAAATTCCTGTTTTGAAAAATTTTACATCTTTTTTTCTTGAGAAAAATAAAACAATAACAGCGATTCTAGTCCTCTTCTCACTCTCACATATCGACTACAGCGCTTGGTGGTTGAATGTTAACTAACGTCGGATTTTTCGTAGACCAGGGCTGTTAGTTCTTTATATCCCCCTTCTTCCGGGATTTAATGACAGGAAAATTTAATCTTGAAATGTTCATCTATAATTATTGCGACCGTTTGTTTTGATTCTAATTTCAGCATATCATCGATAATATATTATTATTATTATTATTAATAATAATACTTAGCACCGCGTATTACTACCCGTTTGGTTTATACGTTTAAGTACTAATTACACTAATAGGTTAGTAATTGGAAATGTTGAATATAGAAGAAGTGAATCCGAATTTGCGTGGAGTAAGAGTGGAAAGTCATTTAGGGAACATCCACCCCAGTTCACCCGAGCGAGATTCGAACCTCGATCTCCCAGTCCTCGGCAGTCCAGCTCAACATGAAAGTAGCGCGTTAGCTAACTACGCCACCGCAGCGGGCTATTTAAAATAATTTTAAAGTGGGTTTGAGTATTTGCTAACAACTTTTTATCACCCCACCTTTCTCCACCACTTGTCCCTTAACTCACCACCTATATTTGGTGGGCTTATAGACCCACTTATGTAGACTAATATTGTTGCCACCGCGTCCCACTGCCCTCTCGGGCTATATGCACATTAACTAATTAGGCTAATGTGCTGAAAATGAGTAAGGTTGAATTTAGAGGAAGTTTACCCTCATTCGCATGGAGGGAGGATGGGAAACCATTTAAGAAAAGCACCCTCAGTACACCCGACTGGGGTTTGAACACCGAACTCCCGGTAATCGGCAATCCAGTCTATCGCGAGAGTGACGTCTTAGACCATGCGACCATCGATGCGACCCCAAAAGGGAACTTTGAATGGCGTGAGTAGGTATGACCTAATTATTTGGCGTGCCACATGATAAAATAATATAATTTTGCGACACTATTTATTTTTTCTTCTTCTGCCTTTATTGTCAATCATTTCAAAGTATGACTTGATATTTCAAGTGCTTGCGGTATGAATAACTAGAACCCTCCTCCCTTCCGCCTTTACCCTACCTTTACCACAACTTAGACATTTTTAATTGCCTTATTTTTGGGGTGGGGTCTCTCTAAGTATCCCACCTTCGGAGGGACGTGACCTAAAAGTAGTTCACAACGTGCTCGAGAGGTTTTTTGTTTGTTTAGTAGTTATTCATCTAACTCCCCATTCACCCTTACATTTTTTCATTCATTGTTTTTTCGTTACCATCACGCAACCAAGCCTTCTAAATTGACCAATTTTCCAGGTTCATTAAAATACACCACACACACACACACACACACACACACACACACACACACACACACACCACACATATAATATATATATATATATATATATACATTTGCATTTGTGCTTATAACGCAAATATAACTTTTTGTGTGAATTTGCCCTTAAACTACTAACTATTGTAATAAGTTACTTTTCCTCAGTACCTACACACCACTAATATAAGTATTTTAACCGCCTAAAAGTTATGTTGAAAAAAAAAAGTGGTATTTTACGAGTCCTTTTGCTGTGGAACGCCTACTCTCTCGTGAAAGATCACGTAGCAGCGACCTTGCGCTAAGACGCCCAAAGGTGCTCACTAGCTTCTCTTCTCCCTCCTTCTCAACTCTCTCACTCTCTCACTACTTTTTTATTTTCCTGTCTCTTCCCCCCCCTTTCCAATCCCTCCTCTCCGTTTTCAGTTTCTCTTCTATGAATTTGTTTTCTTCCCTAAAGTCTCCCGATAATCTCATCGCATTCCTTTCCCAGTGTATGGTTTCCCCGACACCGCAAGTTTTCACTGCCCGAAAGAGGACGGACAATTGAGCCATTAATTTGTCCCCCCTCCTCCCCCCCCCGTCCCTCATGTTCCGTGGACCGCAGACAACTTATGCCGGACTGGTTTACGCGCGCATTGCTGTGGTTTTTATGAATGGCTCTGGATAGGAATCATATTAATCGGAATAATATTTCTTAGGTATTCCGAACCGGATGAAAACAGGTTCACGATGTTGAATCGGGTTGTGGTTTTGGTCCGTAGCTTCCCCTCCTTCTCTTTTCCTCGGGTGGAAAGAATGATGCTGTTCGAGACATGATATTCAGAACTTCAGTGGTTGCTCAAGATGGTTACTTGGAATACTTTCTTTTCTTTTTTGTACAGCCACGTTCGTGAAAAGTGGACAGAAACGTCCTAGTTCCAGTCCTTTTAGTTTTACTAATATGGGTAGGGATGAGGATGGTAGAATTTGGAGGAAGTGTACCCGGATTTGTGTGACGAGAAAGGGGAAAAAAACCACTCCCAGTATTTCCGGCCGGGATACGAACGCTGACCTTCCCGTCACCATGAAACCAGACTAAACGAGCTTGATAATTAAACCGCATGCCCACCTATGCGCTAAGAGAAATATATTAGATTTTGTACATTAGATGCAGTTTTATTTATTTGTATTATACACTTTAGTGTGGATAGTTAACTTAATAATTATTTGTTTATTTTGGGTATTTAGCGTGCACTTTCTAAATATACATATTATGATAGCATAAAACTTTCAGACAATTTTTTTTTAAGAAAGCGCGAATAACAGAACAAACCCAAGCCTATCAATTACGTATTTATTAACAACCATCCAATTTTAATATGGAGGACCTCTTAGGGAAAAAAAAATTTTCAAGAAAAAATACTATTTTTATTCGGCCAACATAAAGATGTATGTATAGTTGTGTGTGTGTATATATATATAAACTATGTTAAAAAGTGTTATTTTATCATTTTTATCTAAAGTGAAAGCTGGTGATCACATGATAGGACGTATAAGTAAAAGTAGCTCTAGTAACTTTTTTAGCTATCAGATAAAGTTTGGTGACATGTTGGCTTAGGGTTAAGGTGTCAGACTTCTGTGTTGGGGGTCCGGGGTTCAATCCTTGGTCCCGGCACAGATTTATCTGATTGCCAAACCTTTCCTTTACCTCTGACAAGATGTGTATTAATCACAACTTGTGAATGTGAGGAATGCCAGGCCTCTACCGTGGTTCGGATCCAACGTTAAACTGTAGGTCCTCCATTTCTTCTCACAATCACCCTACCATTACACATTAGCGTAAGTGCGTACAACCCGAACGGGTAGAAAGACGCGGTGCTAATAATATTAAAAGATAAACTTTTTTCCGTGAAAATTGGAGTGTAGACAGCAGGCCGAGCAATTATACAAATATCAACCACTCTAGCCATACAACCATAGAATCGAACATTGATCACACAAACTATAGGATGATTATGGTAGGAAGACACATTATAGAAAACATTTATTATTTTTGTTATTATTATTATTATTATTTTATAAGTGTTGATAATATTCATCAAACATGACAGATGCAGATCATACGCATACGAATTGACTCATGAATGTATGAAAATTGTTCCAAAATTGTTCTAGTAACTGTAAAAAAGAGTGTCTTTTATTTAAATGGGATATCTTTTCATAAATAAATAAGTTAAGAAGAATGAATTTTAAGGATATCCATGTGGAATCGAACCCTAGCTTCAAGTGTGATACTCTACAAGACCACATCATTCCCATTTGCATCAATGCTGACTGTTTAGTTCACAATAAAAATATATATTTTAATTTGCGTATTCAATTTGCACTTTCTAAACACATATATTACGAACTAACTTAACTAGATTAACACTCACAACTCTAGCGTTAGCAACGGAACGGAACTCTGATATATTTCTTTATATATATATATATATATAGTAAACCCCTATGTAGCGCCACATTGGATGGAAGATACGTCAGCCTGTTGCGCGTAGTGCGTAAATGCGTAAATACCTTGTCGTGTGCGTCTGTTCGGTTTCGGCCGGCCGCTAACAATTAACCCGTTGGTCAGAGAATCGATCACGTTGTAACTACGTGTTTTTCAATTGGGATGCTCCACACCGATGAATTTTCGGACGGACGGACTCAGGTAGTTGAGCTCGAGCATTCCTACCAGCACAATGCTTGCTTGATATTTGTGTCATTCCTTTTGACATATTCTTTCCCTAACATTAGGAGCTCATCAAAGGTTTTTTTTGCACAAGTTTTTTTTTGCACCCGCTTCGATGGCTGCATGGTCTAAGGTGCTACTCTTGCAGTAGACTATACTGCCGACGACAGGGAGATCGAGGCACGAATCTCGGTCGGATGTACTGTGGGTAGTTTTCCTAAATTCCTTCCACGCAAATGCGGGTACAGTTTCTCTAAATATAACCTTTTTAATCCCTAAAACCATTCGCGTAGTTAGTATAGCCTGAACTGGTACTAAGACGCGTTGCAAAAAAGATCAATTGTTCACTAAATAAGCAATGAAACTGCCCATTAGATATTCTTCTGATATTTTATGGATGAATTCAATGTTTTCTTTCGATTTTGTCTTGTTGTAACACCTCATAAATACAAATCCTTTGCAATGTCTACCTTGTGACCACGCAATACAATGTCAGAGACGGGACTGAATTGAATGCTGTCCAATCTATTGTGGGCAGAAGATACGCCACGGCCCACGGATCTTCCGCTGTAGTGTGTCCGATTCAAACAATGGCAAAAGTTCCGTCGACGAAAGTTCGCGGCGTATCTTCGGTCCAGTGTGGCACCGGCCATAGACATTAGAGATTCCCTAACCACTCAGCTACGTAGCTGGGCGCCACCAAGCGAGAGTTTGAAGTGGAGTTGACGTGATAATTTATGACGGGGTTCCTTAATATTTTTTTTGTGTCTCTCTCGCCCCCACAATTTTTTATATCCAATTTCTTCGCGTCGCCCGTAAAATAAATCAAGTCTCATCCTACCATCCTACCCTCCCATCCTCCCCCCGCTTTTCCACACCAAAACAAGATTAAACACATTCAAATATCTACGTCTACAACGAGCTCGTTTATTTTGTTTAATTTTTGTGTATATTTTAAGTGTGAAATAATCCATGATCACAAAACTATTTTTAGATGAATTTTATAATTTTGCGTTAGTCAACCACCACCTATCCTCTTTAAGAATGAGGTTTACTTGCAAATAACATTGAAATGACCTTCAAATTTAAAGGCAACTTGTAAATGGTGGTTAAGTAGTTTCTGCCTTGAAAGGTCTCAGACACCCTAGGTTTGTGGACAACTGAAAAGAGAGTGAATGAGTTGGGTGGGGATGTTGAACTTTGGCATTGTGCTACAGCTTATTAGTTTCGCGGAAATACCTGAAATATATTTCCTTTTCTTGAGGATAGTAATTCTACCTACTTGTCAACTTCCCGTAAAAGAAAAGAGTAATATTTATTTTAGATATTCATTCATTTAAATTTCTCCAAATATAATCCATATTTAAAATAATGTAATGACAATAGGTAGGTATCAAAAAATTAAAAAAATTGGCGTGGTTACGGAACTAGTGATGCATTTATTCATTAAAGTATTGAATTTAATGTAACAAACATGAATAATACATTTTTATTTGATACATTTTTCTATGCATTTAAATAACTTCCAAAACTAACCACAAACACACATGTTTGTTTATAAAGTACAAATAATTCTAAACGCACTATTAAAGTAGCATATTACTTATAATTAATTAATTAAAAATATATATTTCTTTTTTGTTTAATATTTCAAGTGACAGGTTCACTTTGACATGTTTATATTCCAGTTTGATACTTTACCAAAAGTAAAATTCCGCTAAAATTGAATGAGCAACCGTAATTTTGTGTTTTTCTTCCAAATTTGTACTCAATAGTTCGAACCTTTTTGAACTCAAAATATCCATAAAATCTAATGGTTACATTTTAATATTCATTGCACACAATTTTTTTTTAACAAACCGTTTGGTCCTATAAATTAGTAGCTTTTTCCTATGAACGCTTAAACATAGCAAAAATAGCCGTTAACACTTGAATTGTAACCACTATTGAATTGATGAGCCAAATTTAGTTTAGACAAGAGACACCTTTTATTTGATCAAAATAGTTGATCATATTGGACCAAAAACAGCCTGTTTGGTCGAGTCACTTTAAATGTACCATATGTATATAATTTATACTCCGATCAATAGGCATGTGGACTAAATATCGGGTTCTGGTTTTCTGGTGACAGTGAGGTCAAGGTTCGAATTCCAGATAGGTGCAATGAGAGTGTTTCCAAAATTGTTTCCCACTTTCCCTCCACGCAAATGTAAGTACATTTAATTTAAATTTCACCTTTATCTCCAGCTACTCAACTAGCGATATTAAATTCGGATAACCTGAGCGGGTGTTATCTAGGTGTTTTGTACACTTTAAAATGTACATTACATTTTATTAAGATTTTTGTTTAGCACAAGGTCTTACTACCCGCCCGGGTTATACACATTATGTACTAGTTACGCTAGTGTGTTAGTTATGAGGAAGGTTGAATATGGATGAAGTGACCAGCATTTGCGCTAAGGGACAGTTGGAAACTACTTGAGAAAATACACCCTCAGTATATCCATTCAGGGATTCGAGCCCCATTCTCTCCGTCATTGGCACTCTAGTATATTGTTACCCCTAGACCTTTCGATGACCGAATTGGATTAGGGTAGTTTGAGTGCATTGTAACAGGGATAAGGTGAGAGGTTTATGGAAATTTAACAGTAAAATTTGCAGGATGATAATTATTCCCAGCGCAACTGGCTAAGTTTTGAACCTTGACCTCTTTGTTAACGCTGACCAATTCAAACCAAGACTAATGTATTAGACCTCACGGGGATAATATTTATTGTATTGTTTTTAATTTCAAATTCAGGCTTTTGGCATAGGTACGAGTACAATCTATTGTGGTTGTGTCTTGACTTGTAAAGTTGAACGTTCTGGAACCTTTAAGTCATTGATTAACATTATGGCCTAATACAAAAAATAATATTGTGTGTTATGATTATTTTATATTTATTTTATAATTTCAGGATTAAAATAACAATTTTAAACCTAATCCAGTCTATTTCACATTGTATTATTTCACCATCCCTTGCCACTCACATTATTTTTGCGACCAAAATTAACAAATATTGTATTATAAACTATCATTAGTGTTATTTAATAAGTATTGATAATATCTATTAAAATTGACAGCTATAGGTCACGTGAGCTGACGGATGCATACATCTATTAATTTTTATAGTGCCTTCTTATGAAAACTTGACTCTAGTATCCAATGATTTTTGGAGGAATGACATCTAGAAGGCCTTTTTTTATTACTACATACCACTATATAGTAGAATTCTTGATAGGATTGTCTCAGACAATAATTCATACAAAACTCGGTGGAGCGCTTTAGTTTACATTGAGAATTTCATACTACAACTGAAACCTCTAAGAAATTAAACTTTTTTTAATGTAATGTTGTATATTAATATAAATTGAGAAGATTTAGACCTTAAATTTTTTAAACTTTGGCCACCATTTTCATTAGAGCATATTACTTTTCAGGTTAAAATACTAGCATATCTAATATTATAAATTAAGAATAAATAATTATTGTTGTTCATTGTTTTATCTGAGGTTGAATCAGATATATTTTTAACTGATTTCATATTAATTCCGATCATTGATGTATTATTTTCCGAGTCCATGTAAAAACAAATGTGAATGGTTATTACTATTAATCATAGTAACTAAAAATTCTCTTGGATTATATAAGATTCGATAAAATGTAATATAATATAATTCACATTATGGATCATACACCGGTTACGAAATACCTCAGACTTGGAACATACACTGTACACAGTCAAAGTATACTAATGATCAGGAGGACAAAGTGTCAGTTCCATCTTGCCTGAGCTATAGCTCAGAGGTACAGCAGTCTTTTCACCCTAGGAGTGAGTGGTGGTAACTGACATCTAGCAGAAGTTTTATTTTTGTGCAAATATTGATTGAAAGTCCCTCATATTAATTAACCTATGTGTAAATATTTATTATTTGCTTAATAATTGATGTAAAGTAGTTTTATCAAACGCTTCCAATTAATACTTCCCTTGGAATTACTGAATTAAAAAACTACTGCTTGCTGTCATTTACCACTCTTCCTATGTTGAGTCGACTGTATCAGAAATGTCAATACTCGAATCCTAGTTTGATTTAGCAAGTGTGGGTATCTGACATTGTATCCCACAAACTCTTCCTCCTTCCAAATGCTAGTACCCTTCCTTTAAATGCTACCTTTCCTAAATTATAACCACGCCATTTGTGAAAGAAACAGATAAATATAAATTTTATTTCATAAATGGCTCGCTACCAAAATGTGGGTACACTTCCTCAAATAATAACCATCCTCATCCTTGACCCAACAGAGTAATTAGTACATATGCGTACAACCCAAACGGGTAGTCATACCCGGTGTTAATAAATAAAATAAATATAAAGAGTATTTGGGTGAGTATCATATGATAAGGAAATAGGTAAAAACTATGTTGCCTAAGCAACTTAAATAAAAAAACACAATTTTTATGTGACATTATTAAATTTTAAAGTCTAATATGTTCAAATTTACTTTAAGATAGTTTAATTTTTTTAGATAACGTCATTTGAGTTTTTTTTTTTAAATGGAAATATCCAAATATCAAGGAATTATTAGATGGCATAGATTAGAATGCTAGGTAATTTAATTTTTTTTATAAACCTGTAGGATTGTTGCATGTGTTTCCACTCCTAGGAAGAAATATGCCTTGGTTTGACCCTCAATATAGTTCAGTTAGGGCAGATATCATTTAAAACAATGCATATTACTACCCTTTCAGAATACCCGCACATTTACACTAATAAAATAGGGATAAGAAAGATAGAATTTAGAGAAAGTGTACTTGAATTTTTGTAGGGGAAGAGAGGAAAATCATTTATGACTAGCTACCTCAGTACAACCGCTGGGATTCAAAACCCATCCTCTCTGTTAACGGCAAGCCAGCCAAGAGGAGACTGACACTTTTTACCACGCGATAAGTGGTGTAAATTGTAAGGGCCATTCTTAATTGTTTTTAATTTTCTTAAAAATTATTTGCTTGTGTATTTTCTCTAATCTTCCCTCCTCTACGGACATTATCTTTTGAATTTCTCGACACTTTTTAAAATTCAAACCTATCTGCTTTTTTTTTTTTTTTTTTTTTGTGATCAGAAGGATGGTTTCTCCCATTCTTTTTCACCATTTTGAAAAAAAAAATCGCAAAAAATTATATTATTATTATTATTATCACCACGTCTTACTACCCGTTCGGGTTATACGCACTTACGCTAATGTGTAATGGTAGGGTGATTATGGGATGAAATGGAGGACCTACAGTTTAACGTGGAATCCGAACCACGGTGGAGGCCTGGCATTCCACACATTCACAAGTTGTGATTAATACACGTCTTGTCAGAGGTGAAGGAAGGGTTTGGCAATCAGATAAATCTGTGCCGGGACCGAGGATTGAACCCCGGACCCTCAGAACAGAAGTCTGACACCTTACTCCTAGACCACCAGGTCACCGTAACAAATTATAGTACTACCCATTCCAACCAATACAGCACTAGCACCAGACAAACTTTGTGTTGGTGCTGGCTTGTTAGAAACTTTTCAGGTCTTAAAAGAGTATTGAAAGATAACCGAGCCCTCCCCCTTCTCCCCTTCTGTAACCAACCAAGCGTACTTAATGGGGTTTTGACAAGAAAAGAATGGAGGTAAAGTGACCTATCTCCAATGTAATATTAAATCGAAAAGGCATGAAAATGGTATTTTTGGGTTTATTCAATTTTTTCATATATAAACACCCAATTATAATTGTACTGTTGCAAGCGTAAACTAGTTGCGATAATAAATGCCTTGTTAAAAAAATTAATTTTTTTCTCAATTAATAGTTTGAAGCTCAAACACATTTATCCATTTATATCTAATTTTTTATCTAATTATTCCATGGTTTTATTAAAATTTGAGTCTGGCACTATCGTTTTACATATTGATACCTTAAATTTGACACAATAAATATTTTATTATCATTCATGATAGTTGAGATATCATCAGAATAAGAATAACCTTTGGGTAAATGGGTGAAATGCAGGTTGCGGGCTGCCCCTTCAACTGTAAAGCTCCTTCTTAATCAGCGTGAAGAAAATATGAGAAAATCACCCCGTAGTGTGCCCGGCCGAATATTTGAACCTCGCCCTGAGGGACTGACACCTTAGACTTCGTGATCACTGACGTGGGCTTCTGCTACTCAAACAATCGTCCAAGTTTACACACATTTTAGTATTATATATATATTAACAAACACTATTTATCTCAGAGACGATGTGTCAGAATGGTGGTACAAGCATCGGTAGGCACGCGGACTATGACTTTGTTAAGCTTATTGACGTCTCAACGAGGCAACCTTGAAATTCCTCCTAAGTGAGGTGAATGTAGCCTCTCAACGAGGCAACATGATAATTCCGCCCAGGTGAGGTGAATGTAGCCTCTCAACGAGGCAACATAATAATTCCGCTTAGGTGAGGTGAATGTAGCCTCTCAACAAGGCAACATGATAATTCCGCCTAGATGAGGTGAATGTAGCCTCTCAACGAGGCAACATGATAATTACGCCTAGGTGAGGTGAATGTAGCCTCTCAACGAGGCAACATGGTAATTTTTCCTAGATGAGGTGAATGTAGCCTCTCAACGAGGCAACATTGACGTCCCACCTAAGCTAGGCAACCTTGGCATTTAAACGACGTACCACTAAGTATAGACAACTTTGGCGTCCAATGAGGCAACATTGACATTACGCCAAGGCGAGGCAACATTGACGTCCCACTTGGGCGAGGCAACCTTGACGTCCCACTTGGGCGAGGCAACCTTTGCGGGGTGGCTTTGGCATCTCACCTATTTGGAAACTGTTTCTCTATGGTCTGATATGGACTGCGAGCCACATGCTAAGTAACCTCCGATCATAGCGTTTGTTTTGGGAACGTCCCGAGGTCATTGCTCCAGAAGTTGGGTGCTGGGGGAGTCTTTGTTGTCGTGACCATTCATTGGTGATTCATTACGGCGTGATCCCACCATCCGACAGGTACAACACGATTTTCGTGAAACGAAGTGACCTAATCCTACTTATAGCATTTTTGAGATAATTTTAATTTTGGCAAATAATTTTTTTTATCACCACGTCTTACTACCCGTTCGGCTTATACCTGTACTAGTTACGCTAATGTGTATGGACGAGGAAGGTTGAATTTAAATGTATCTATATTTGCATGGAGGGAGCTTGGAGAACTATTTAGGAAAAAAACATTAATTACACCCAACCGGGATTTGAAATCCGATCTCCCTCTAAATTCAAACTTCTTTATCTTTAACACACTAGCGTAATTATTACATATCCGTAAAAGTAAATATGCCCCCATTTTTCTAGAGGGAGAGTAGGAAACCATTTAGGAAAAGTCCTTAAAACACCCGTCCTGGATTCGAACCTTGACCTCCCCGATCACTGGCAAACCGGACCAGACCATATCAGATGAGATTGCCGTTAATTCATCATTCGCACTGTTGCGGGTATACATTTTTTGTTGAAAAATGTAAACTTAGGTGAAATTAGAATTTTAATACAATTTGTATCCATATTTATATGTATTAAAGAATTTAATATACACATACTTACAGTTTTAACGAATATAACTATAATATTAATTTCAATCAAATTCATGTTTAAACAAAATTTAATATTTCAACCCAACTTAGGATAACTTACCCATCTTCTAGCATTTAAGAACCTCGAACCCGCTTCGGTGGCCGCATAGTTGCCACTCTCGCAGCAGACTAGAGTGTCAATGACTGGGAGATCGAGGTTCGAACTACGGTCGGGTAGATTGAGGGTGTTTTTTTCCCAAAATTGTTTTCTATTCTCCCTCCACACAAATTCTGGTACATTTCCTCTGAATCTATAAACCTTCCTCATCCCTAAAACCACTAGTGTAATCAGAACATAGTCGTACAAACCGAACGGGTAGTAATACGAGGTGTTAATAAAAAAAACTTAGGCCCAATACAAGTCCGTCTCTAGCCAAAGATATAGACTTCGTAATTTAGAGCAGATAATTACACCTTTATTTCGCGCTAGTAATTACCAATTCTTACATTTACAATACTTATTGTAACTTACTTTCCTATCAAAACTGAATTTTAAATGTAAATACAATTTTTTTTTTAAATTACTTGTGTTTTACTTTGTTTAGAAACATAATGCAAATTTAATCAAAACAGAGAAAACAAATTTTTTAAAGTTAAACATAGCAAAACTCTTTCCATCCGAATTAATTATTATTTAAATAAATCTATGATCGTATTTATAGTCTAATGGTCAGAGCTCCTGGCTTTAGATCCAGAGGTCCCGGGTTGGATCCCCGACGCTTCCAGATTCTCTGTGAAGCAATGAGTCTGGGACGGGTTCAACTCAGTCTCGTGAGGACATATGAGCAGCTATTGTAAGGAAAAAGTAGTGGCTCTGTTCTAGAAAACTGAGATTAACGGCCTGAGGGTTCGCTTTGCTGACTACATGACA
Organism: Timema podura; assembly: GCA_033556935.1. Classification (NCBI taxonomy): domain Eukaryota; kingdom Metazoa; phylum Arthropoda; class Insecta; order Phasmatodea; family Timematidae; genus Timema; species Timema podura. Next base: position 16,567,872 of record JAVRXN010000014.1, on the reverse strand, counting down.
CCCTAAACCCACATAAGTTGGCACTATATTCGCCAAAAGACGGTGGGCGCTCTGTTGGCATGGCTCAATAATTGCGGGCTAACGCCATGGAGTTATTAAATAAATTTATTCTAAACATGTTTTCATTAATTTTCACACGCGTCCCTCAAATACAGGTTTAACTACAAACTAGAGTTTGTTTGCTGACCGGCTGTAACGATCTCATGGACTTGTGGGCACGCAGAGTAAACGTCAAGTTCATCTAGTTTGGGTTATAGGTGATAGATAGGGGTTAGAAACTTGACCAGGTGTACTGAGGGTGGTTTTCCCTTAAATTGTTTCCCAATTTACCTGCAATAAAGTAACAATTTTTTTTTCTTCGCATTTTCAGGGACTGCCTGCTGTTCTTAAATCTCTGGCGGGGAAACGGAAAACGGAAAGGTATTTCGTATTTGCCATTTAAATGCTAAATAATGCAACCTAAATTAGGGGGCTCTTAAACTTGTTTCACTCAAGTCTCACTTAAATATAAAGTATAGTTGTTAATCATGCATTATAATATATTTCAAAAACGTTTTTATCATCAAATAAAAAGAAAGCCTCCAATTTTGCATTGATTATTATTTTATCACTGCGTCTTAATACCATTTCGGGATGTACGCATATGTACTAATTATGCTAGTTGTGTTTAGAGAAAGTATACCCGCATTTGCGTGGAGGGAGAGTGGAAAACAATTCAGGGAAAAACCTCGGTACAGGAGTTCGGGATTTGAATCTCGATCTCCCCGTCATCCGCAATCCATTCTCTTGCAAAAGTTTCGCATTAGAACATGCAGCCACAGAAGCGGGTCATTCATTGATTATTATATTTTCTGATAAACATTTTATAAAAGTTGTTGAATACTATTTATAGTAAAAGTTATACATGCTACCCATAAAATACTATTTTTATAATATCATGGTTTTACATTTGTGACATGAGTACTATTCATAAAAAATTTTTATTTAATTTTGTATAATATTGTATTTAAAATATGTATTAAAATATGTTCCTGTCCTTGGGAGCAAAGGGGTGGTTTCCTAACACACAAGATGATTCAGACCAGGTTATATTTTTATGTAATACAGCTGAAGGTCATTTGTATCTGCTGATTGATATATTATTTGGTTTTTGATTGCCGTCATTGCTATGAAACCACTGCCACAGATATAGATAGATGCAAACACCATAATCGTTTTTATTGCTTCATTTGTCAAAGAAAAACATTCATTTATTACAGTCAAGCAGAACTCCAAGTTGGATCAATTGAACGTACTGCTCCAAAGATAAAACAAAAACATGTTTCGCCTCATCTGAAACGCCCTCGTGCCTCACCGGTGAGGCGCGCCTCATTTAGTTTGAGAAACTCTGCCCTCAAAGTAATGTTTTGTTTGGAGATGATCTGTTATTGAAATCCTTCCAACAATTGATAGCGAAAAAAAATCGAATTACATGCGGTTACATTCTACTAAAACAGTGTCGTCTAGAACAAAGATTCATAAATTGTGGGTCACGACCCGTACGGGAATCGCGAAAAATATTGTGGGGGTTGGACCAAACCTTTACAAACGCGAGTAAATTAAATATTTATTACATAACTATTAAAATTATAACACACTACACCTTTTCATTTTATATTTGGCCAACCCGCTTCAATGGCGAAAAGCCTTAAGGCATCACTTTCACGTTACTTAAATGCTTCCTTCTTCATTCCTACCCCATTAGAGTAATTTTCTTACATGCCTATAACCTAAACAGGTAGTAAGACGCGATTTTATATATATATATATATATTTATTTAGTTCATTAATAAATAAATGTCGTAAACACAATTTTAATAATCATTTTTATAAGTAACTTAGATAAACAAATGGTTTCCATTGGTTATATACATGAATAAATGTGTAAAGTGTAAAAATTGAATTAATAATATTGAATATAACTGCATGAATTCATTGTTTGCAATATAATTTTTAATAATTTATATTTCTCATTTGATCCAAAACTACTAAAAATATGATACTCGAGTCTAAAAAACTAAACTTAAAGGAGTCACGAATAAAATGAAGTTTAAGAACCTCTGTGGTCTAGAGCCACAATTTAATAATATATAAAAGTCCGAATAAGTAAGAAATACTCGTCGAGGCTATGATGATGTCTCAAACTATTTAGCACCTGACTTTTAATTAAAGCATTTGTACTTAATCCATATAAAGTTCAACTGCGTTAATTTATTCTACGCATCAGGGACGAAATAAATCTGGAAAATAAGTCTTATTCCAAGGACTGGTGTCGAAAATTGGGCACAAATGGCCACTTTAAATAATACGCAAATTCTTATACATTTCTCCTACATTTTACTACTCAAATTCCTATACCATTTGTGTAATTTTTTTAAATCACCGTGTCTTACTACCTGTTCAAGCTCTACGCATATATGATAGTTACTTTAATGTGTTAGGGATGATGAAGGAAGCAGTTCACATCCTCAATTGATCCAACCGTAATACGAACCCTGATGTCTCCGTCATCAGCAGCCTGCTCTAGCAAGAAAGTCATGCCTTAGTTGGTAGTCCATTAGGCCACTGAAGCGGGTAGGCTATTAATGGAATTTATTTTCGTTTATTTAAGGAATTTAACGTGCACTTTTCTGAACCGACTGATTATATCAGTACACAACTTATGAACTAACTTAAATATAGAACAGACACAACACCCAACCCCAGGTCGTTAGTTCATCATTGTGAAAGGGGAACCCACCCACATTTCATCACTTATAAAATTTTCGGCCATGCCAGGAATCGAGTCCAGGACTCTTCTTACCCAGTAGACAAACACGCTACCGACTGGGCTAAAGTGTTGGCCCTACAAGTGTAATTATTAAAATGTGAATAGTACTGAAGAGTAGTAAGTCGCGAGGGGGTAGGAAATCTGGTAGTCGTTCCTTGAACCACTGGTTGGGAAACTCTGGCTTAGGAGGCAAGGTTTGTCGAAAAGGGTGTGTCAGAGGGGTTGTTCTGAATATAGCGACGGGTGGTCCTCTCACCCAGGCTACAGGGTTGTATTGTATCACCCCCACACCCTCGTTTGAGCGCGTGCGACCGCTGTTTTGTCATCTTCAACTTTGGAGTTTCTTGAGCAGTATAACACCTTCTATCCTTGCACATTCCTTAAGCTTCAAGGATTTTGCAAGTGTTTTGCGGGTAAAACTTTCTATTCAAGATGAGAAGTAAAGGTGACTTTTTGTTATTTCTTTAGAAAGCGAGGTTCGTAAAAATGAAACACATCTTTCGATTTCGACCAGATGTATTTGATGGAACTCTTCGTTTCAACAAAATGTTGATTTAAGGTGGGGTCAGGGCTGTCACGCTCCTGGATGACCGGGAAAACACTGGTCCTTTTGCAAAACCTAGTAAAAATCAGGGGGCTATGGAGTCGTACGAAGCCTGTTACTCCGATTCCTCTATTTTTCTAATGTCAGACTCCAATTCCGACTACGATTCGGATTCCTACTCTTTCATAAAATATTCTGAAAGCATATTAATTATTAATAACAAATTTACTGCAGTAAAATTCTCCAATACAGATTACTTCCTGGGAAACTTCTTTGACATTGTGTGTATTAATTTATCAATCCAAAATACTAAAATTCGTCACAAAGAATAAAAAAGTATAAAATTGTATATTTACCATATATTGTTATAATATTATAAGTTTTTATTGAAGCTGGAGTCGGAATCTGTACATTTTTACCGACTTCGACTCCACTGCCCTGAAAAAAATACTGGAATATTTGGGAAATTTAACTGAAAGCCTAAAATACGAGTAGTATTTCCTTGCTTGGACGAAAAAATAAACTGAAAAATTAAGCATCCTAGTTAAAACATGTCTTATTACTCCTTAAACAAGGGTTGTGAAACGACAAATGATGTATTTTTTCATAAATCTTCAATCATCATGTTTTAAACATAAGTTACATGACTTCACACTTAGTTTTTTGAAGAATGAAATTTTATTACTCCTTTCTTCAATCTAAATTGCCTGTAAAAATGGTAATTCATTCCGGAAAAACTGGAAAACATAGGGAATTTTCTAATAATAAAATAGTGGCAGCCCTGTGGAATGGAAGGCAGCGTAAGTCAGTCAGGTTTTTTTTTTTTTACAAAAAACCTTTTTGGCTAAATTAAACGTATTAGTTTCGTAAACTGTAAACGTATTAGCTTAGAAAAGTATTAGTTTAGTAAACTGTATACGTACTAGCTCAGGAAACGTATTAGTTTACGTTTCTACACCTAGTAGGGCCTAATCTAAACGGTTCTTGAACATCTGTCATCGGCATCGCGGAATTTGATTGGGACTTTTAATTTTTATTTAAAGTTTCTAATCAAACAGCATTATCTTTATGACGAATATTCAATAACTGTGATTAACCATGTGTATTAAATTAAACGTAGTATCTACTGAAGCAATATTTTATTTATTTAGGATAAAACTCCTTTTTCTGTTGTCATAACTATAAAAATACGCGTTCCCCTTTACCTCACATTAATCCAACAACTTGATATTTAAGGGGCTATTTCAGCGCTATTAGTTATCAATTTTCAATACATTTAAAAAATATTTTAATAAAAAAAAGGACAATTGACTACGTAGAAATGTAAAGAATAGTGTTGTTTTGTTCCACGTCTTACTACCTGTCTGGAGTGTACATATTTTAACTACGCTAACGAGTTAATAATTAGATAGGTAGAACCCATGGGAAATGTACCCTTATTTGAGGAAAGGCAAAGTGGTAAATAATTTAGGGGGGAAAAAATACTCGGTACACCCGACAGAAATTTGAACCCCGACAACTCTGTCTCCGGTACATCAGATTAGACGAGCCTGACATTTATTCCGCGTGGCCACTGAGAGGTGTAAGATAAAGTAACAAACCCAACAAATGGTAATGTATCAATAGGGTAAACCTATACACAAATATTAAATTATTTTAGGCACTACTTGGGAGTGAACCAAGTTCTCATTAATTCATAATCCACCTATAAAAATGTCTACTTGTATATTGTCAAAAAAAAAATTGTGAGGAAAATATTAGAGCCCCCCTATTAATATTTATTTAATACCTTTTGTTGGGTCACCCTTTCCCATTATTTTGCGAGTTATTTTGTTCATTGATTGGAAGGGGTGTATGGGAATCCTAAAACTTGAGCGTCCTGCAGCAAAAATCGTTTTCTTGCTACAGACTCGATGGTCAGTAGGCCTACGTATCTATTGTAATCTAAAAAATTTCGGGAAATGTCTGTAAATGTCTTTACACGTTTAGCTAAAAAATAAAATAAAATATACCTTCTTAAAAAAAACACAGCAAAGTTTTTTTAAACTTATTAACAATTTTAGCTGTTATCAAAACTTTAAAATAATAAAATAACGTAGTTAACTTTAGTCATCACAGGCCTTACATACAGTACAATTTTTTTTATAGAAAGGGCCTTTTATAAAATACAAATACACATATTTGTAGCAAACATAGATAACATTTAATATTTTGTTAAGTGTTATTTATAAGTATAAGTATAAGTATCTACCAGCAGCTGTAGATCACATGACTTGACGTATTAATAAGTTAAAGTTGATCTAGTAACTTTTTTACCTGTAAGATAAGTCTCTTCCTATGGAAATTGGACTTTACATCCTGATTTTTTTTCATAGGAACCCCACTTTCGACTAAGCTTGATTGAAAGTCACTAAAATTTGGCATTGTAGAAATATGTCTTATTTGATTTATTCACTGTAAAATTTTTCTCTGAGTTATTAAAAGCTTCTAATAATACTTACTTATACATTTCTGTATAATTTATCTCTACAGTATTAATTAAATTGAATAAGAATGTAAAAAAATTGTAATATCTTTTATTTCCGCTACTTTGACAAAATGACTTTTCACTTTTCAAATAACAGGCTGCCTATGAAAATCAAACATTAGAGAAAATAACAATGCACAAAAAACTTTCTTACAGAACCAATTCCCTAATAAACAAGACCATTTTAAAGCCTATTTTTTTATAACCCGATCCCGAACCAAAATCAAAAATATCAAGTCTCACACACACCTATATTTGACGGTTCTAGTTGGACAAACTTTTTTTTATTTTGCTTTACCAGTTTCTTTTTTTATTTTGAGCCATGACCAAACAAAATACGTGCTGTTACAAAGAAATTAAAAAAAAACTTTAGTTTTTTTTACTGCCTATCGTTATGTTGTAAACGCCTACATTGTAAACGTCACCTTCATGGAGGTTTTTCTGATGATACATCGAGGAGAACATTATTTTTTGTAAGGTACCTTTTCGCCTCCTTCTACCTTACTTTTTGATGATCTCAAGTTTGTAAACTGTCAACAGCACAAATGGCTATGTTTGCTCGAATAAAAACGCAAAGTTTTTTTTTTCACAGCAAGTCGTAAATATTAATGTCCTCACAAAAGTTAGCAAGGTTACTCAATTACAGGCAATTAACTATTTCCGTGAATGGTGATTTCGTTAACACTGCTAGACTTTCATTTAAAGTACAGTTTTTTTAGCTTAAAAAAAGAGTTTAACAGCTTTGGGGTAAGGATGAGGAGGGTAGTTTAACGGAAGTACACCCATATGGACGGAGAAAGAATATGAAATCAACAGTAATGCGTAAAAACTAATAACTAGTATGCCTGGTTGAGATTCGAACATAGATCAAACCGTCAGACCGGCAGCACCTTATCAGTTCTCACTATTGTACAAAATGTAACTAAGATTGTGTTTACTAGTACTTTCTCTCGACACTTCGGAGAGATAACATATTGTGATAGTCAAAAGAATCGAACTTGAAATTTTGATAAATGTCGACATTTCACGACCCAGTGAAACAGAAAAGGTGGTATTTGCGATGCCGCCTGTCTGTCCGAATCTCGGGCTAGAGCCGAAACAATTTTACTGATCGGGCTAAAATTTGATATCTATGGTTTTCATAAGGTTCCCCCGAAGAGTTTTTGGAATTAAATATCTAAAACTTGCTTCGGTGTCCGCATGTTCTAAGGCGCTACTCTCACAATGGACTAGACTGTCGATTACGGGGAGATCGTGGATCGATTGGGGTTGGGTGTACTGAGCGTGATTTTTCCTAAATGATTTCTCACTCTCTCCATGCAAATACGAGCACACTTCCTCCTCTAAATTCAACCTTCCTCATCCCTGACCTATTAGCTCGAATACATAAGCGTATAACCCGAATGGATAGTAAAACGTGGTACTATATATATATTCATATATATATGTATATATACCCATATATACCCTAAAATATTTCGTACCTTGATTCCACAACAGTTGGCTTACCATAGCATCAACTTCTATACGGCAGGTTTAGAATTTACTAAATATAATACCATGTATTCATAATCTTGTAACGGCCAGAGTTTATATCCGTCCCGGCGTCCTTGGTTCGGCTCCTTTCTGGGTTAGGGTCGTCATGGATTCACGTGCGTCAGTGTATATCTCAGCGCTGGATCTAAATATGTAAGTATAATGTGTTCGGGCGCCAGGTAGTTTCATGTTCCCTAGCAACAATTAATTGGGTTGATTAATGGAGATAATATGAATTATAAATGAAGATAAGTTGAACTATAGAAGCATCACAAATATTGTGAAGTGAATTTGATAAAGTCCATTAGAGTTACCGACTCGTGCGATTGCTAAACCGCGCATATACGTGTTGATGCTCGACCGCTGGATGGTAACCGCGCTAGTTCGAGAGTTATTGACCGTCGGATCAGTAGTGAATCGGAGGTGTCGATTCTGGTCCTAAATGTTGCAACTGCGTGTGTTTCAGCTCGGTGGATCGGTGTTTCTTAATGGTGTTTCCATTTCTCTCCCTCAACGCAAATGCGGGTTCACTTCCTCTAAATTCAACCCTCCCAATTCCTAATCCATTAGCGTAATTAGTACTTAAGCGTATAACCCGAACGGGTAGTAAGACGCGGTGCTAAATATTATTATTATTATTATTGTATGATGGTGTGACCAGGAGTATTTTTCCTATGGCTGCCGCGAAGACTTCTTGCAATCCTCACCGCGTTCCCTTGAATGATTTCCCTTCTCAGTAAAAGCGACCTTGGTCGATATATTTCTGTCACTTAAAAACTGCAACTTGGTTCGAGGAGATCTCTTACAATTTGTTTTGTTCTTTACTGCTAGTTTTTAAACATTGTAAGTATTAAAACCCAATGTGTATTGAACCCTTATTTTAGAAAGTGGGACCAAGCGACTCCGGCACGTTCTTCACTAAAACTCATAACTCCTGCTAAAGTTAACATGAAATATATGTTATTCTTGAAGCTAAGTATTTTACATCGCTCACTTTTAATAAACAATTTATTTTTAAATAGCGTTAAGATAGATATAGTGACTTTTTATCAATGTTGGCTAAACTTTATTCTAAATTTATGTACACCTTGTCTTATTACTAGTCTGTGTATCCGCATATTTACACAAATGGAATATATACGAGGAAAGTAGAATTTTGAGAAAGTATACCCACATTTTATGAAGGAAGAGTGGGAAACAATTTAGGAAAAAACCTCGGTAAACCCGGCCGAATCGCGAACCCTGACCTCTCAGTCACGGGAAAACTAGACAAATGTAGGCAGACACCTTTGTCTGCATGTTCACCAGGGTCAATATTTATTTGGTACATCTTCTAAAATATTATTCATATGACGATATGACCATAGTTTCTGGCAATAACCTATTTCAATTTTTTAGGAACTTTCAGTTTTGCTTACCTTTCAATTTAACGCCCTTGGGGCGTGTGTTTTATGAATATAAAAAGAGTTAATTCAAAAAAAAATTGAGATTTCTTAAAATTCTACGTTTCAATTGAAAAGACGAAAATGTCTAATTTTAAATTCAGATTGAGTGAAACGCTTTGCATTCATATTCTATGAACAATAACTTTTTTGTGTGAATAAAATGCATACTTTTCTTTTTTACTACTTAGCATTTATCTCTGTTGCTTTTTATCTATTCAACTTTATTACTTAAAAAAAATTCCGTCCTTTGGCCAAAACTACAGAAATATAATGTGAGGAAAATTTCTGCGGTGAAGCGCTCTCGCTTTTGGAAAACTTTGCACAATTTATTCGTCATTCGTTATGACGTTGTTTAATTTATTTTAATGTTTATTTATTCATAAATCATAAGATATGTATTATGTAAGATGTATGGAACGCTATACTCAATTATACTAACAAGATTCCATGACCATTTACAAAGGATGACTTAAAAATCTGGCTTGGCAAAAATCAAGAAAAACGACATACTAAATAGTATTAATAACTTGATAACTTTAGTTTTAAAATAAGTATATTCGTAAAAAAAAAATTGCGAACAGCTAACTATTTAAAAAAATATATAAATTCCAAATAATTGGCTACCTACAAATCATGAATATTTTACTAGGGATGGATATTTGGCTACCATCAATTCATGTAAATTATGTAGGGGTGAGCACTTGTCTACTATAAAGTCATGTATATATTTAGGGGTGGGCATTTGGTTACCATTAAATCATGTATATTTTGTAGGATCGGGCATTTCGCTACCATCAGGTTATATATATATATATTGTAAGAATAAGACAGTTTACTACCTTCAAGTTGTGAATATTTTACAAATGGTGCACATTTGGCTAGCATTAAGTCATGTATATTTTGCTAGGGTGGACCTTTGGTAATTTTTTAAGATATGTATTTATAAGGGATACCTCCAAGTCAGGTCCATTTTGTAAGGGTTGGACATTTGGCTATCTTGAGACCATCTAAATTTTGCAAGGAGTGACATTTGACTGCTTATTGGTAAGGTAAACTTTTCCATAGAGTGTTCAGCTGATCATACTCACAAGTGGCCTTTTTTTTTATCGTAACGGGATGAAAATAGAATTTGTGGAGAAAGAGACTCAAATAATATGTGTCTTGTAAAATTAAAGTTAATAAACCTTAAAACATATATATAAGTGAGCATTTCTGATAAATTACAACAGTAATCCTACTTCAAAATAAAAAATAAACCAACCTAACCAAACAAAGTTAGTTCATGCGCCTCACCATTATCAGGGCCAGGGATCTGAGATATCCTGTTAAGGCGACAGCAGACTAGTGTGGGCGTTGGCCGCAAGATTTCAGGTGAATCGCGTGGTACACACCTGCAGGTGCTCACGTAGTCTTGTGGTGATTGGGATTATCACGTGGTTTTGTAGGTCGAGTCAACTTGGACTTATCGAGGATACAACTCATCTCTTGGGTTGTGCAATCAAATTTTCATAAGAAGGGTCTTATATAAATTTAAAACTCTCAAGGTCAAAATTGATAATATTTTACTATATTATTGGTGTTATTTCATGGGTATTGATAATATATATCTAAAGTGACAGTTACAGATAACTTTACCTGACGTATGGATACTTGAAAGTACCCTTGATGCACCCTGTAAGGTAGCAAGCTAAACTTTCATTATTCCACTATGGTGTAGCTTATAAGAGAGGTTCATATTGGGGTTCGTCAATGTTATACTGTTAGCTTTCAGGGTTTACGAAGTGTACATATTATAATATACCCTGTTTATTGGTAAGAAGGTGTGTCTTAAAGGTCTTTTCCCCTGTCAGAATTCTACCATATAGTAGGGGTTTGGTGGGAGAAAGGACCTTACAGACATTCCTTCCTGCCATAGACAGTGTATACACATAGTAATAGGTCTTTCCTCTGCAAATGGGTCTGTACTTCCACACTGGTAGTCTAAAATGATCGGATGGATAGTACTAGTAAGATTCCGTCTTAAATAGGCCTATAATCCGCCTCGGGGGCGTAATTAGCTAACGCGCTAGTTTCGTGTTGAGCTAGACTGCCGAGGACGGGAATATCGAGGTTAGAATCTCGCTCGGGTGAACTAGGGGTGGTTTTTCTTAAATGGTTTTCCACTTTTCCTCCACGCAACTGTGGGTTCACTTCCTCTATATTCAACCTTTCCAATTCCTAACCCATTAGCGTAATTAGTACTTAAGCGTATAACCCGAACGGGTAGTAAGACGCGATGTTAAAACATAAATAAAATAGACCTATATAGGCTACACAAAGTATCTTACTACACATCTGGGCTATCAGAAATTTACATATACAATACATGTGTATATTATTTTGGCTGCTTTCTTTCAACGAACAAAACAGTTGTCCAAGCAATACCGTCTTTAGGTAAAGTGAAGTTGTTGGCAATGCAAGACAAGGCACACAGGATTGACAAATCTGGCCTTACCTTCAATTGAACATTAATATACAAGGAGGGTGAATTTTGAATAAGTCTTTCATCGTTTTGCAGAAATTAAGGTTCGAAATCAGAGACTGTGAATCTTTGAAAAATAGGCTAAGCGTTGAGACTGCATTTTTTTAACACAATAAAATTAAATGTTATATATTCCTAGAATTGCTTAAATTTTTCTTATTTTCAACTTGTTTGTGACAGTAATGTACTCTTTATATATCTAATTTAAAACCTAATATATTTTTGTGTGTGTTTAAATTTAAAGTTATATATGGAGGGGGGGAGGGATGCCAAAAGGAGGATTCGCCCTGGGTGTCAAAATACTCTAGGTCCGTCAATAGTTGGCATATACTATTGTATCTTATAAGGTGGGAGTTAGGGAACATAAGCTAAGTTTTTATATCAAACTTTTTTTTTATCAAAATAGATCAAATATTGCTCCAGTAGAAACAAATAGTTTAATATTCTTCTCATGGTGACCTCAATAGTTGTTAAATATCTGTTAAGGGTATCCTGGAATTTAATGACAACTTTTTTTCTTCATTTACAAAGTTTCTCATTTGATGACGCTATGCTCATGACAGAATTAATTTAATTTTTTTTTTGCACAGCGTCTTACTACCCGTTTGGGTTATACGCTTAAGTACTAATTACTCTAATGGATTAGGAACTGGAAGGTTGAATTTAGAGGAAGTGAACCCGCATTTTCGTGAGGGAGAGTGGAAAACCATTTAGGAAAAACCACCCAGTTCACCCGACCGAGATTCGAACCTCGATCTCCCCGTCCTCGGCAGTCGAGCTCAACACGACTAGCGCGTTAGCCAACTACGCCACCGAGGCGGGTCTCATGACAGAAAACAACTGTGATGTCATAGCTGAAAAAAAAAATTTCTACCGAAGCAATATTTTATTTATTCTGGCCAAAATAAATTTGTATAAAAACTTTAAAAAATACTGCCCTTAACTCGCGTTCCCTACACGCGTATGAATCTAATGAATCAAGTTTCAGTGTCCCATCGGTCCGTATGTAACTTTTAGTGTGACCAATGCCTCGTGTTGTGTCACACTCAACATTGTGTCCTTGTCTGGGTCGTGGATGAGATGAATGGAAACCCCGCAATGACGTCAGGACCAACTCGAGTTGGGAACTTCATTGATTCCGTCCATTATCTTTGGTGAGGGTAGGACGTCCGTTGTATTGTCATACCAGACCTCGTTCAATACGTGTCAAAAGCTTTGTCCGGATGGTCTTTTCATTGATACTTAACCCAAGTACAGTACGTGACAGAAGTCTAAGAAATACTCGTCACACCCAAGCCGTTGGGGATACGTTCTGGTTTGCAGGTGACTGCGAGGTCAGGGACTCGAACCTCGGTCAAATGTACTGAGATTTTTCCCCCCTAAATAGCTTCCCCACTCTCCCTCTATGCAAATGCAAGTACATTCACTCTAAATTTCTACCTTACTCGCCCATATTCCATTAGCGTAATTGATGTATGCATATAGCCCGAACGGGTACTAAGACCCAGTGGGGGGGTGGGGAGGAATTAATTTTATAAATAGTACACTAATGATTATTAGTACACATTAGCTCAGTGTGTAGCGTGTTTTTCTACTGAACTAAGGGTTTCGGGTTCGATTTGCGGCATGGCTGAAAAATGTATCGTTGTTGAAATGTGGATTAACTCTTTCACAGTGATGAATTAACGACTGGGGGGTTGGGTGTTGTGTTTGTTCTAGAGTTAAGTTATTTTGTTATTCGTGTGTTGATATAATCAGTTGGTTCAGAAAGTGTACCTTAAATACCTCAAATAATAATGAATGTTAGATAAACTTTAACTTTTTATAAATATCAGTAATGTAAATATCTGGCTAGTAGAAGCACGCGGTAAACAAACAAATCATTATTTATTTCGGATGGCAACTGAACTTTAACCAAGATCAACTAGACCAATGTCTTTTAGCTAGCCACGGCTACGTCGTGTTCCACTCTTATCAATACTGTACCGAGTCGCTCGAAACGACACCCTCCATCAGGACAGAATGTAAATAGTACAATTAAGCGCAGTAAATTACGATGAAACTGTAACCATTTAACCTTATTAACCCCGTTGTCTGGATCTGATTGTGGAATAATGTTCACTGGGGTTCATCCCGTGGGACGAGTTATGTTGGTTCGTTATTAACAGGGCCTGGACTTGATCTAAAAATGATAAAAAGTAACCTATAAAATATCAAAAAGTAACCTATAAAATGAACTAAATATATGATCAAAAATAACTTTAAATTTTCAAAAAATGATCTAAAAGTATGAACAAAAACTCTACACACGACTAAATCAAATACGCACGTTACAAATGGATGCGATGCCTCTAACATCTAAAATCTCTCATCCTGCTGAATTTAATATTGATTTACAAATATCTGTTTCCTGAAAATTGTAATGTTTGAGTATTTATGCATTTATAAACTAGATATAGTATCTAAAAATATACTTATTTAAGATACATGCCTAAAAATGCCTATAAAATTACGCGAACCAAGAAAATATGACCTAAAAATCCTAAATGGCCAAAGAATGGCTTATAAAAAAATTTCCACAACCAGGGAATCGTAAACAAAGTTAATCTGCACATGATAATAGTCTGATGTAAAAATAATAAAAAAAATTACATGTCATCAGAATCCGGGCCCTGGTATTGCATATCATGTAGCCATCCCCGTGGCTGAGTGGTTCTAGTGTTTGACCATAAGTCTAGAAGACCTTAGTTCAAATCCGTGGGAAGCTGAGAAAGAAGATATTTAGGCCTACTATTTGTTTAAGGTTTTCCCTGCTATTCAATTTGTAAAAATTTGGGTGGTAGGGCTGGGTTATTGGTTAATAAGTTAGTTTGTATGACGTATGTCGTGTGTCGTAATGATCTGTATGTTTAGAAAGTACACGTTAAATATCCGAATCAAAAACAATTCTTGCGTTGAAAGACAGTAAAGTAAGTTTCATCGTAGACGACGATTTCACATTGTCATATTACAGTTTTGATTACTTTTTTTTCATCACAGCCAATGAAAATGTGTACATTAATCTCTGGTCATAATCGTATGTTTGTATAAATGTATATTTAATTATGTAATTTTTTGCCAATTTGAATTTTTAGATCATGTTTCATGACCTTGCGTCGTTATAAAGTCATTTTTAGGCATTCATGCTGCACATACATAAAATATACAAACACTATCGATGTTTTTGTAAATGCAGGACTATTCATTTAGATGTTTCACCACACAGATGTCAAAATTAGAATATACCTTAGTCTTTAAATGAATTTTGTGCACTTTTTACTTTTGTGATTGGAACATTCACGTGCCTAGCGTCTACAATGAAGCTGGAAAAGCTTACATTGGAATGGAGCTATTAGCTCATAGCAGGTATTTGTAAAGCGATGTTTATTTTTAAAGGAACGCCCTGGGGACTGGATGTTGTGCCTGTCCTAGTCTTAAGTCAGATTAGGTATTATGAAGCTACGACAGGCCCAGCCAGCCGGTAGTAAAAAGATGTACTTATGCCTTAAATAAAAAGATTGACCCAGGCCATAGGCCGGAAACAGTAATGGATGTAAATTTTATCAAATTTGACCATTTTCAGGTATAATAGATTACAGTTATATAGCGCGTAGTGCTAGGTGAGCGGTTTAAGGTGGGGATGTAAAGAATGCGATCTAAATGCAGTTTTTATAGCAAACATCTTTTTTGCCAAAATAAATAAAATATTGCTCCAGAAGAAACATAGCTTAATTTTCTTCACATTGTAATAACAGTTGTTGAATATCTCTCATGAACATGGAGGCATTAGACAAGAAACCTTTTAAATGAAGAGAAAAAATTGTCATTAAATTCCTAGACCCCTTTGACAGATATTCAACCACTGTTGAGATTAGCCTACTAAGTGAATAAAATTAAGTCTATTTTTTATACTAGAGCAATATTTTATTTATTTAAGCCAAAGAAGGTTTTGCTACAAAAACTGCAAAAACACTGCCCTTAACTTGCGTTCCCTACATCCCTACATCCTACTTTCCTACATCCTACTTCCTACATCCCTACTTTCTACCTTAGGGACTTGATACTTGTATCTCATTTGGTTCACATCGATGGGAAGGTAAGGTACTCTATTCCTGGCGGGGCTTGCTACAAATGTTTTCCCTTGTGTTTTTATCACTTTGGCTTTTTTTTCCGATCCTCTCTCAACGCTAATGTGGATTTAGTTATATCTAAAATTAACCTCCTCATTCCTAGACCAAGGATAAGAGCGAAATGGACAAACCTGTTCAATTTAAAGCTCGGAAACTAATTAATTAATGATGAAAAACCACGTTGTGAAACATAAAAAACCAGAGGATTCAGGGGATTGATTTGAGACTTTCTCTGTCAAGAGTTCGTCACACTTTTCGTGCGGTATCAAGAGCCTGTTAGTACCGTGACTCGTAAAACACGAATTCTTTGCGGGAGAGCCTAAAACCAACCCCTTAGACCTTATAATGATTTTTTTTTCTGTGAGTTTTCAAACTTTTGTTTCTGACGGGGCGCTATAACTTTTTCCGCCATGTGGAGCTCTTATCGGAACAGATAGCTAGCGTGTAAATAAAGGAAGGGTTGCGGTAAGGGGGGTAGGTAAATTCATACTATTTTTCGTTGTGGGACCCACTTCAGTGTCCTAAAGATCTAAGGCAGTGGTTCCCAAACTTTGGGTCGCAAGCCGATATTTGTTGGGCCGCGAAAAGTTTATTTAAAATAAATGAACATTTTATAATTATTTGAAAATAAAAGAATATGAAAAAATTGGGAAGGGAAAAAAAGTTGCATAATTTACGGTTACAGGAATCGAGTTTCATGTTCGTACCTGTGGCGTGGACGTCAATGCTGTCATCAACAGAAACCGGAAACAGCACCTCGCTAATCCCCTTGTGATGGATAATTATCCTTTTTGTGTGTAAATATCATAATACTTAAAAAGTATAAGTGAATTATTTAAGATATGGGTCGCAAAATTTTTGTTATAAATTGGGCCGTGCTCTAAAATGTTTGTGACCTATATACTGCGAATAGACTGGTTTGTCGATGACGAGGAGATGGGATCGATTTCCAGTCGTGACTGCGGTTCCCATATTTACTACTTTTCCACACCCGCCTGGAGTTGGTAACCTAGCTTTGAGCACACCAAGACGGGGAATGAGTTTCGAATCTGTCGGGTGAACTTTTTTCCCAATGGTTTCCACTCTCCCTCACCAAATGCGGGTTCCTTCCTCTAAAATTTAGGACCCTCTATTCCTAATCGCTAATAGCTGTATTGTATGAGAGAGATCGGGATCAATCCCGAGTCGGTTGTAAGACGCGGTGGTAATTTCCTCAATGATTTATACTCTCCCTCCACGCAAATGAGGGTACAATTCCTCCGGATTCAACCTTTATCATCCTTAACACATTGTCGTAATTAGTTTATATGTGTGTAACCTGAACGATAATGAGACGCGGCGACAAACATATATATTTTTTCATTAGGTATACCCAACGCGGCCTTTCTAAAAAAACTATTATACAACGACGTGTATAATATTGCAATGTGAAAGAATCAGTACCGTGTTGGATCCACGTTAAACATAGGATCTCCTCACACAGCTCCCTAAGCACAAGTAATCTAAAAAGTTAAACGCGTCTATACACCCCAGGATCGAACTAGGATCACGTTATCAATCTGTCAGTATCACCCATGAAGGTTAACTGAAGGAGGGATAAAAAAAGGGGAAAGTTCATTTTTAACTAAAATTGATGTAGTGCTTGCGTTTATTAGACAACCATGAGACCTTTCTAATGCACTTTAGATTATGTTTAAAAGAGTATGAGTCATATTTAAAATTAATTTAAAAAAGTATTTTCTGAGGTCTTTATGGGATTTGGAATGTAAAACTCGTCCTGGAAAATGTGTGTAATGTGACTTTTCCTCTTTTTCCCCCTGTACCTTTGCAGTTGATCATTCTTACCACTTGCCCACGGGGACATACAATTCTAAAGTCATAAACGCGCGCGCGCGCGCACCACACACACACACACACACACACACACACACATATATAATTATATCATTCCAATTAGTTGGTATACGCATCAGTGAACACGTGGGCTAAGACTTCAAACTCGTATTGTTTAATTTGCCAGTGGCGGGAAGGCTTAGGGTCAAATCCCGACTGGATTGGGTGGATTTTGCTAATTTGTTTTCCACTCTCTCTCCAAACGTGTTAGTGGTCATTTGATGTAAGTTATATCTTCACATCCCTACCCCAATTTGTGTAACTATGCAAATATCCCGAATGAATTTTAAGACATCGTGTAAATAATTATTATTATTATTAAGTTTTCCCCTAACGATTTCAAGGTATAATTATTGATTTAAAATCTAAAAGTAAATAAAGACGTATATTTCTTAGTAAATAAAATGTAGTAAATTCTTTATATTGAAAACGTCAACACCAACGTTAAAAAAAAATATCCACAAAGGAATTTTTGTGTGACGAATTTCGTTAAATAAAGAAGAGTTGATTTATTTCTCGCCGTACGAGGCTGTCAACATAGAAATCATTCTCTCCGTTCATTACGCGGAGTTGGTTATTAGGTTTGTCGGGAAGACGGGAGGGGGAGGGTGGGGGGGAGCGGAGAGGGCGCTAGGTATTCGTTTTATCATTGTCACTATTACGTGTCGGCCTCATCACCGCCTCCATTGTTTGGACGTGGGCCCCAGACGAGGGTTGCTTCTGTAATTATCGCCATTTGTCCAGTTTGACGGGAAACATTCTATACTCACTGAACATACAGGAGATCACTGGCTATTCGGACTTAAAAAAAAACAGGGCTGTCACGCCCCTGGAAAACCGGGGAAACATAGGCTTTTTTAACAGATAAAAAACAAAAAAACAAGGAAAATAAGCGGAATTTTACAACAGAAACAAACTAAAAAAATACTATAGTATTTTTTAATTTTAAACATTTAATTGCGAACATTAAAGAATAGGTAGGTCTTTGCATATAAGAAAAAAAAAGTGAACTAAAGAACTAAGGGTTCGCCCTTAAACCGCGTAACGCTGTTGAGAGGTGGGGAGGGAGGAGCTATGACGTCTGCATGGTGTTACATGGGGGGGGGGGGGGAGTGGGTTCATCACAGTGTTACGTAACACAAACCTTATACTAAGATTCTTATGTTTAAAAATACTATTATTTATGTTTTTACCGTTAGTAAAGTTACTAATAAATAACCATAGCACATGATGTGGAGGGCTACGTAACACAGGTTAGAGGGGGGGCAGGGGCCAGGCTAAATGTATCTGTCTCTACGCTCTGTTGTTCCAAGGGAAAAGGTGGGAGGTTCAAAAAAAGTAGGAAAAATGTGTTACGTGGTTTAAGGATGACCCTAAAAGTGCTGATTTGGACACAACTCCTATCACTCCCCCCTTACCCTTTTTCATCCTGAAACACTGGGTTGTGCAGCTAATATATATATCCCCTCCCCCGGTAAACTAATCCTGTTCTAAACATCAATTACATAACCCCACATTTGTCAATTTTATGAAAAAATATGAAATTTAATTTCTCTATAGCTTACTACTTTCTAAGTTTCTGTAAAAAAAAAAAAGGGGGGGGGGGGAATTATTCTGGATAACCTGAAAAACACTGGAGATATTTGTGTTAAAAAAAAGTATTATCAAGCCTGTCAAGCCTCCGATGAACACTTATTCACCTGACTTGTTTTTTTTTTCGCCCCGTACCCACCAGGACTATAAACATAACGGGTCTACATATTTACTAACGATAAAAATTACAAAAACATAGTAATAGTAACAAGGCCGTAGTCAAGGGGGGGTTTTGGGGGTTCAAACCCCCCCGAAATGTTATGAACAAAAAAATATGGCTTTATTTATGGTTCAAACAATATCAAAATTAAGGTACAAGTACAAATTAGGGGGTTGTGTTGCCATAAAAACACTTCAGAGAGCTTCTAGAACTGTTTAATATTTTGAA
Organism: Timema podura; assembly: GCA_033556935.1. Lineage (NCBI taxonomy): Eukaryota > Metazoa > Arthropoda > Insecta > Phasmatodea > Timematidae > Timema > Timema podura. The sequence continues at coordinate 16,548,447 of JAVRXN010000014.1, read as the reverse complement.
TTTGTCCTAGCCTCCAGCAGTTAGGGGGTATGTCACCATAAATATGGGGGATGTGCCCACCAAACCCCCCCTGAAATCATTGGCTGGCTACGGCCTTGAATAGTAATATGAGAGTTATTGCACATGGGAGGAAATGAATGCAAAACAATAAAATAGCAAATAAATTTACTCGCATTTATTTGAATCTTAAAGTTACAGTTACTTAAAAGTTACAAGTATTTATTTATATTTTGTTACATTGTATCTACTACATCATGTAGTTATAATTGTGAAAGAAATATATAACTGTTTTGGTTCTTATTTATATTCAAAATCACTGCATATTGACTTTCCTCTAGCGCAAATACCGCGTTTCGATTCGATTAGTCTAGGTGTGGATGGTACTGGCTGCCGCGCCTTGCTTCGATTCGATTCGTATAGTTGTGAACGGACCTCAAGGCGCAGTATATTCGCAGCCGTGGTCGAAATATATTATAATGTATGTTACATAACGTTTCTAAGAATCAGACCAACCAGATCCCACAGTGAGACATAAGACGCTTTTGCTGCAAACCATGAGTAACTTTCAAATGTTCGATTCTGTGGCTACTCCTAAAAGTTATACGGTAATCGGCTTGAGCGAGTTTCCTCTGCGTGGGCAGTGGATAATAGTTTCAACAGTCTTCTCCCACCACTTTTCGGATGTCCTACCTCTATAATCTCCTCTACTCCAACTCTTCTTGATGTCCTACATCACAGGCTCTTTTTTTTAAATTTCATTTAGTACCGCGTCTTACTACCCATTCGGGTTATACGCTTAAGTACTAATTACACTAATGGGTTTAGGAATTGGGAAGGTTGAATATAGAGTAAGTGAACCTGCATTTGCGTGGAAGGAGAGTGGGAAATAATTTAGATAAAACCCCCTCCAGTTCACCCGAGCGAGATTCGAATCTCGATCTCCCCGTCCTCGGCAGCCTAGCTCAACACGAAACTAGTGCGTTAGCCGATCACGCCACTGAAACGGGTCACAGGTTCTTAAACTATGGGCAGGGGCTGCTGCAAACATGGCAAAACGTAAATAAATTAAGTATTAACCATAGAACTATTAAATGTATAATATAAATATATAATATAGTACAAGACAAACTTTCATTAAATGTATGTTTATTTTATTGCAGAAATAAAAGTCATCCGTCATGAACACTCGAACTAAATTATTTTAATATCATACGTATTACCGCCTCTGTAGTCTAGTGGTCAGTGTTCCTGGCTACAGATTCAGAGGTCTCTGGTTCGATACCCTGCGCCTCCAGAAATTTTTCTGCGGAGCAGTGGGTCTGGAAATGAGTCAAACTCATCTTCATTAGGACAAATGAGGAGCTATTTAACAAATAAGTAGCAGCTCCGGTCTAGAAAACAGCCGGAAGGTTCGTTGTGCCGACCACACGACACCCTCTTTCCGCAAAGTCGGCACTATCGTTGCTAACGGCGGCGGCCGGTCGGTGTAGCTCGCTTGCGGGCTCACGCCATGGAATTTTTGTTATAATCTACTAAAATCTAATGGCTTCTATGTTGATAGATCAGTTGTTAAAATTGGATTAATTATGTCAAAATAAGCAACCACATCCATATAATAAAAAAACTAGATCAATTTATTATTATTTGTAAATTACCTTTTTTATTTTTCTCATTTTTATCTCCATATGTAGCCTAAAGATTGAAAATTATAAACATATAATTTATTATAATACATATAACTGCGTATATGCATTTGTTTATTGTTGCAATAAATTTGTTAATTTTTTTCTCATTTTATCTAAAACTGCTCAAAAACTGACACTGGATTATAAAAATTCTCAGCTTGATCAATACTGCTTGGGCTCACTAATAATTTTATCTTTTGTAAAAGGGATTGTTAGTAAAAGTTTATGAACCTGTGCCCTACATTCATAGAGGAAGGGGTGGACACTAGTTAATATATCATAAAAATATCGATTGAAACAATAGTAGAAATCAGTAATAATATTTCCCAAAGTAATTGTCTTACAGCGAATAAGGTAGGAATAAAACTGCTAACAAAGAAAAGTTTTGTCAGATGAAATCGTCAATATTTTTTCTACTAAACCATTAAAATACATAGGATTAAAAATAATGTATTACTATGACACAAAGTACATGAACATAAAAAAATCACATTAATAATGTGTTGGTTTTTTTTTTGTTCCTTCACTTCCTCATAAGGGTAATTTTATTTATTTCCTTTTTTCATTTGTGATGAATCTTTTTGTGATTATCATTTAACGTGACAAATTAATCAAACAATTACATTCGGAAAAGCAGCTACAGTACGACTTTCATATTAATGAGTTATTATATCTACTTTCACGTATTCACACATCAAGTCATGTGATCTTCATTTGTTATTTTGATAGACGATATCAATATTCAATACCTATAAAATAATATTAATAATATAGTAACGTTGTCAATTATTACCTATAAATTATGTTTCTAATTTCTAAAAGTTTCTTTCTACTAGAATACTACTCTTATTAAATCCGATTTCTCTTTATCCAATAAAAGTTCCCACGGAATTGATCTGGAGACTACCAACTTGCTGAAAATTAAAAGCCTAGATTTCTAAAGTAATGAGATTTGGATCTGGCCTAGAACCTGGCAAATATGCATGTTTCTAAAAAGATTGTACGAGTCCTAGGACGTACAAAATCCCGCACACGTGGGGTTTCTCGAACTAAATATTACTCTCTTGTTCGCCGGTGACAGAGGGGAGGTTGGGGATCGAATTCCGGTTGTCAGAACTGATATGTATTTCCTACTCTCCCTCCACGCAAATACGTGAAAATTCCCTCTGCATTCTTCCTGCCTCATCCTTACCGCACTAACGTAACTAAAATGCGTTTAGTCCGGATGAGCATTTAAATTGCGGTGGCAAAGAAAAAAAAACTTAACGTAAAAGAGAATAAAGCCGTTGAAAGCACGTGGTTCTTTTCTCTACTCTTACTGGCTTTGAACGAAAAGAAATATACATACAAAAAAAAAATCTCTCCTTCGGAAAGGGGCTAAGTGCAGCACAGATTTCAGTGGTTAGTGGCTGAGATTTGCATTGAAATGGATTTCCTTTGTTAACATCAGAATAAATTACAAGAGGGGAGAGCGCCTCCCTCCACCCCCTTCCCCCATGAATTGGACCAATATGTAGGTCTCTAACAAGGACCCACTTAACACGCCATGATTATTTTACAAGCTTCACTCTATTGGAACTTGGTGGACGGAGAGGTTTTGTCGTTTACGAGTCATGCATGCTAACGAATGACTGTAGATTTTATTTATTTAGGTAAGTTTTTTTTTTATCGAGCTCTTTCTAAACACGGGATATCGTCATACGATTTACGAACCGACTCAACCTAAGAGAAGAAACATAACCCTGCCTACACGCATTTGGTGAGCACGTGGACTAAACGCCAGGCTCATTTAGTCTGCTTCGCCGGCGGTGGAGAGGTTTGGGTTCGGATCCCGGATGGGTTCAATGTGGGTGGGTGGTTTTTTCTAAATGGTTTACCACTCTACCTCTACGCAAATGTGGTTACATTTCTAATTCATTACTTTCCTCATTTTACTACATAAGTATATTTAATACACATAGTTCGGATTGGTAGTGTAAAAAAACTGTGTAAAAACCTTGATTTAATTATTTTTCTTATATATATATATATATATATATATATATATATATATATATATATATAATATATTATATATATATATATATTATATATATAATATTATATATAATGGTAAGTTAATGATATGGCTTATGGTGGTGTGTTTGTTCTAGAATTAAGTTGGATCTCTAACAGTATACACAGCAACTACTTTAACTAAAAAACAGTGACATTGTCAACTTATTTGTTGGCTTCGGTTATAAATATAATCATATTAAACATTTATTATTATTATTATTTTTATGCGTTTGTCTTTGAATCAAAAATTGTTCAGTTTCGGTTCTTGTCAGGGTCTAACATGTTTTACTATCCTTTCTCCAGGCAAATACTGATTCATCTGCCTAAAAGCTCACATTAAGTACTGGTATATAATAAAAAGTAGGCGGATTTTGTGTGTGTAAATATGTGTTGAGGGCCTCTAATAGACAAATTAAGGGTCAAGGCCGCCATGGGGCGCGTACTGACGTTGGAGAAGCCATAGGGTTAGATTCACATAGGTCGGTATTTTGATGACAAAAAAATTTTTTTTGGCCAAAATATATACAATATTGTTCTAGTAGATATATTTAATTTAATTTTCTACGTTTCAACAGTTCTTGAATATTTGTCATGGGCGTCCCGGAATCTGACTAGGAATTTTTAGTAAATAAGTTTCTGTTCAAATATCGCGATGCCCTTGACAAATTTTCAAGAACGGTTGATATTACTAGATGTATAAAATTAAACTAAATATAGCTACTGAGAGCAATACTTTATATATATTGTGTCCAGAAAGGTTTTTTTTGTTGTTGTAAAAACTAAAAATATATTAACCTTGATTTTTGTCCTCTTCCATACCTCTTCAAGGGCTGTTGTGGACCCATTTAAATCATGACTTAATTTGTTTGATGAAGTAGATATATGTTTCTAAATGTTTACATAAATCTCAGAACTGCAGGATTTCGCGTTAGACGTTGTCAATGGTGAGCTTATTTAACCTTTTTTAAGTTGAAAAAATTAAATCAAAGATTTTCAATTCTATAAGAACGTGTCGATAACTTTCACATCCAATTTTAAATAAACCATATTTTGGAATAACAAACTTTAATTTCCCGTACGGGTCTATCCATTAATTACACTGATGTGTTAGGGATGAAGAAAGTTGAATTTAGTGGAATTAAACCAGATTTTCATGGAGGAAATGTGGAAAACCATTTGGTAAAAAAATCCCAATCAGTACACCTGACCGGGATTCGAACACCGATCTTTTTAAAATAAATGGTACGGAACTCCGCGCACGAACTTTTTCGCTATACTGTTTAGAAATGGAGATATTTACTCAGAATTCTTAATATAATATACATTAGCAAACCAGAGAACAAATTGCGCTAGACATACGTAAGACATTTTTCATTTGTGGTTTTAAATTTCATAATTTTATTTTTAAAGAATTAACGTCTTCATTTGAATATTTGGACCAATAAAAAATATCGATATGGGTCCCCGAGGGCAAACATTTCGTATTTTCGACATTTTACTAGGGGATACACATCTTATGGTTATCGCATTGCTATTAAATTTCACTTTTATAAATTTTGACCAATAAAATAGGTAATTATTGACAATTGAGTCTAAAATGAGAGAGATAGAATCGTATAGCCGATTTTGAGAAAATAGAATTTTTCTCTTTTCATCCTCTTTTAAACTGCTATTAATTTTAGGGTTAAACAGATAAACGGCGTTGCAAAATCTACTTTTTAGGGTTTTTGGGGTCATGAAACGTCGACATCCATCAACTTCTCTGGCTAGATTTTTTTGATGGTCGTAATACTTTACCTTAAAGTGTTTGCAAAATTAAAAGAAAACTATATTTGCCCATGGCTTGAAAACTTTTGGTTTTATACAAATATATTTCAAGTAAAAGATGTTTATTATAAATAGATCCACATGTATGCAATGATAATTAATTTCATATCTAAAATAGTTTCGGAGATATGATAACAAAAATGAGAATTTACGCATCTGACTGGAGCCCTTAAAGTCATTTTTCCGAAATATTGAGAGTAGCCATTTTGTTTGGAATATTTACAAGTAGTTTGAAATGAAATCTAATCAAAATCGTTTTAGCCGATTTTGAGAAAATCGACTTTTTCTATTTTTGCCCTTCAGTAAACTACCCTTAATTTTATAGTTAGATATCCAATTCCAAAAACACCTCGGGGTAACCCTATGAAAACCATAGATACCAAGTTTTAGCACGATCGGTAAAATAGTTTAGGCTCTAGTTGGAGGTACAGACAGACAGACGGAAATTCAAAAACCACTTTTTCGGATTCGGAGGGTCATAAAAATCTCTAGTTCGATTTTTTTTACGATCACAATACTTTCTTTGCCTGTAAGATAGCGAGAAAGTAAAAATACATGTAACCGAGTCTTACAAGCTGCTCAGGTTATTTTCTTATATGATAATCACTCTAATGGGGTGGCAGTAGCTTTCGGGGCTTCCTGGATCAATTTGACCTACTTTTCTCTGATTGGTCGATATAAATAGATCTGGCCTCTGATTGGCTGCTGACCCCCCACCCCTCCCACCCCCACCCCTCCGCTCTGATTACAAAATCTCCACCAGTTGATTACGAAATTTCCTCCCCTACAACCCCTCCCCTACACCCCCCTCCCCATCCCCTACAACCCCACCACACCTTGAACATGTTGGTACTTGTGCGGGCCCTTTTTTTTCTTGATTATTGTTGAGTGCTAATTAATTATTCATGTCTGCTAATTGATTATTGATGTGTGCTAATTAATTATTCATGTATGGGTAGGGGGAAGGACATTGGAGTATATTTTATTTGGATGGTGAGCATACGTCTCTGCACGAACCTCTCGCTACGACTGTCCTGCGTAGAATGGAGAGTATCTTTGCTGGTCGGCCGCTTACCGGGTAGTGACCACTGCGCATCACGGTTGCGCACTTTCCCCCTCCCCCCTCTCGCCACCATCACCCGGTGACGTCATCGAGACCCGTCGCTGGATCGACAAAACGTGTTGAGACAAGAATTGAGGTCATTGACCCGGGCAATGGGTTTTCCTGGTGTTGCAACACGACCTTGAATTAGGTCCCCCACCCCCTATTTGGTAATGGGTTTTCCCTGATGACTGGCGCCTGTTTGGCGCGTTGACAAGACAAGTCGAGACAAGAATAGATTGGGACCTCAAAACCTCGAGGTAATTGACCCTGTTCATGTTTGCTAGCCCAACAAGCCGAGACTCGTATCTACGTGTAAGGAACAGACAGGTTTTTTTTTTGCTTGAATAAAACACGGTATTACAAAACATACATTTATTATACATTAAAGGTTTTACATACATATTATACACTTTTACAGGAATGACGCATATATTCGTTCATACGTTTTTCTACAGTGTCTTTTAGATGCGTTAGTAAAATTGTTTTTAGTTCACAATCCAGCATGTAATAGTCCAAACCGACGACTTGGCGCGTATAGTAGGTAGCACTGATAAGATCCAGGTTTCTGATGTGCGTTTCCACCGTAGGCTGCTCGAGATCGATGACATCCACTGATTCTGTAAGCGTGTCGCATACATCTACGACGAGCGTGTCGATCAAATCGTTGCAATAGCGTGCGACGGGTGTCGACCACATATCCCGGCGGTCGACGGCGACGTCGATGAGGTCCCACACATCACAAAGACGTGCCCAGCTAGGTGCTAGATAGGCGACCCGTTTGAGTCCTGCGTCTTGTTTCTCGCTGATGACGACCATACGGTCACCGCACATGCGTCGCAAAGAGATTTCATGATTAGTCAGACTAATCTTCTGAGGAGGTTGCGTGTTGCTGAAAAACTTTGATATGACCGACTTGTAGCTGCCCAGTTCTTGCCACTCTGTACGGTTAAATACCGCACAATTCCCTCCACATTTTTCTAGCTGGACATAGGGCGTAAAGTTGTTCTTGACGCTCATGCCGACGATGACTCTCTTGGCGTCGACTTCGTCCAGCGGAAACAGAGTGTTGAAAATACTGGTGATGGCGAGCGGCTTCACCGGCTTTGCTTTGCGGGCGCAAACGTCTTGACCTTCCATCGCTTCGACGACTGTCACGGTTATGGACGGCACGCCGCCGTGACGCCCCTTTTATAGGCGCACGCTGATTGTACACAGCCTCTTGAGGGGCGGCAGGAGCCTAGCTTCTTGAAAAATGTGTTGTAATATCTCACCACCTTAGCGTCGTTGCCTGTATGATTGATGGGTGAGAATAGGGCTAGGAAAGTTTTCATCGGAATGTTCTGGGCGCGATAGAGAAGGTACATGAGACAGTAATGCCCGCAAACGTCCGAGGCTATGCTTTGAAGTTGTAGCGTGCTATGAGACGTGCGGGAAGTGTTTTTTCGTATAAATGCCAGATGCGACTTTATACGCGGCGGAAATCCATAACTGTCAAAATATTCTCCCATGCCGTTCTTGTCGATAAAGATGGCGACCCAATGCGTCCCAGGCTTGGTATGTGGATCCGTGTTGATGACGAGAGCGGCAGGTCGCGCTATTCTTGCGGGTAGTTGATCAGCAGGGAAAACACCCGACCGTACAGAACGGAACCACGGGCTTGTTTTCAGCGCACGTCTTATGGTGTGCGTGTCCATCTTCAATCATCCAGTCTCGAAGTCCCCAAACGATGGAGGCCGAACAGAAATTCCAAACAGAACTATGTGCCATGCACATGGTGCGACCCAATTTAAGTGTTTTCAAAGACGAACAACCTCTGTCGTACAGATCTACGACGGGCGTAGGCGTGTATTTGATTAGAAACTTTTTCTTTTCTGCTCCCTTGACGTAGACGGTTTCTGCACGTGCTGTGGCGCGGGAGATGAGGGATTCGAGCAGGCTGTAATCCACATCACCGCTATCCCAGGGAATACCGTGCAGTTTGTTGACGATATAGTCGGCTTTCTTTTTGGCAGCCGGTGAAAGTTCCTCTATAGCGAAGGGGGGCTTTAACACCCAATGTTGAAGTAATGTTCCGCATACAGATAAAACACTCAATTCCTTGACGATAAACTGCTTGCTGTCGTCGATGAAGCTCTGGAAATCCACAATGACGTCCATGATTTAAATGACATGTGTAAGGGGCGGGAAGCCGTTTATATTAACTCCCATAATCGGTCACGACGTTTCTGTCCTTGTCGATGGTGATGATGTTGGCAAACTCCCCGTACACGATACAGTTGACGGTTTCGGTGAGAGCTCTGGTGAAGCTCACTTCGATGCTCAGAGAGCCGTGCCTCGTCAAATTCCAATGTGATGTCATGTGGGCTGACAGATTAGGTGTGAGATCGAAAGCCATTAGATGATATCCCTTAGGGAAGGCTTCTCGTGTGATGTCGCTACCCTCGTTCATGAAATGGATACCCGTTCCAGAAAACAGTGTGTGGTAGGACATGACATAGTTGCCGTTTGAAAAATCGGGCTGTAACGGTTTCGACGGCACTTGTTCTCCGTCCACGTACAGCGAGAAATGGTTCATGCCGTAGGTTTGGAAGTTGAACGGGTTCTTGGTGGCGTCTCCGTTGAACGCTGCGTTTGACACAAAACCCACGATGCATCGTTTGGGTAGTTGTCCGGTGAATACGTTGTCCAGCGATTTTCCTTGTACACCCGTAGGAATAGTGAGTGTTTTTACTTCCACGCGGGTGATGGGATACTTTGCGGGACTGACGTTTAATGCATTGGCATGTGCCAACAGTATAGAAGGTGCTACTTTGACACGTCGCACTAGAAGGCCTGCTTCAGCGATGTGAACCTTATAGTGTGGGAGTTCAGGGACGGCCATAAGACTGAACCCGTCTCTGGAACGGACCAACTTGACTCTGAGTTCGGTGCCGTTCAAAAGGTATTTCTCTTGGTTAAATACATCACCGTGTAGATACCCCAAAAGATCCACCGTCTTACTTTTGGCTGTTAGACTGCGACGGGCCTCAAATCCTTTGTTGCCTGCGTTAGTCTCCTCAAAGGTTCCGGGGCTGTCTGCGAACCAGAGACCGCAAGTCAAATGTGTTCTTTTAGCTTCACCGTTGTAATTGAGCAGCGTTTCAATGTACGATCTATAAGCATACGTGTTGCTGGGCGGTGAGACTAGTTTTTGGTTTAAAAACACATCCACCCGTGTGAATAGCGAATGCAACCAGTTGTTGACGGGAGCGATTTGATCCACCTCTGTGAAAGAGCCACCATCGGGTTTCACGATGGCAGCCCTGAGATAGAGCATAGTCTGCGAAAGATCGATATAGAACTCGCCTTGACCGGTAACGGTAAATTCTATGGGTGAATCATCGGTGAGTGAAGAGACAGGTTTGTACTGGATCCATTGTCCACTTTCGAGACTGGTTTGCGTGGGTGGGACTGAAAATATATCGAGTTCACTGCTGGCACACTCGCAGGACTGGGGGTGTAGAAACGACATTTCAACTGAAAATATCTACAGCTTCTTTCTTGACCTTTTTACGTCGGGTAACGGCTGAAGACTGACGCCGGTGCTTCTTACGACGCCCTTTATAGCCTGAGCCGGTCATCAGTGTGCCGATCTTCTGCTCCGCCTTGCGTTTCAGGTTTGTTCCAGCCTCGCCGACACGCTGCCGTAGAGCCTCTTTGAAAGGACGACGCTGATTGGCGACGTCGGAGAGCACGTCGATACCCGTATGAAGGGCTTGTTTTCCTATGGCTTTAGCGCCGCTTCTCAGCAAAGGTACGACGCTCTTGAATAGGCCGCTGAAAAAACTTCCTATTCCATGCCCACGTTGATAGGGAACACCGTGGTAGATCGAAGATATTCCCGTTCCAGCCTGGTTGACGTAGTATCTTTGGTAAGGACAGTTCATGTTGAGCGGCGTCGAAAATGAAGTTTCACGCACACTTTTCCAAACTCGAATGGTACAGCTTCACCAGTGTCGGTCCTTATATTGATTTCCAGGCTTTCAATTTCTCTTCTAAGTACTGGCACGTAGTGCATCGGATCGTAGCTAACTGTCTTATGTATGCCGTAGAGATAGTTTGCGTTGTTGATACCGACGATACGTAAAAGCGGTGCCACAATGTCACCCACGGGCTGAGGATCGATGATATCCGTGTAGACGTACATTTGCGAGGGCAAGCCTAGTAGAATGTTGGCGGCGTACGGTGACTTTGGGACTTTGATCAGATTAGTATTAGGATCGAAACCGAGCTGTAGACTTAGTTGATTAGATAGCTCCAGCAGCTGTACATTTGGTGAAGAAGAAACAACGTCCACTTTTTTGTTGGTGCTTGTGTACTTGAATACAACTCCAGAATCCCGTTTAAACGCCTCTATTTCGTTTAGGGCTTTGACCAATTCTTGGATAGTGCTATAGTTTCCAGGCGGGATGTGATCCTTGAATATTTGTTCCACACCGTTAGCGTCAACCCAGTTGTACCATACAATGTTTCTGCCCTCGGGTACGGTGGTGAAAGAACACGGATATTGGAATTCGGCGAGAGCTACTTCCCACTGGCCGTCGAGTGTAAGACGGTAGGGTAGTTGCGTGGTGAAATTCGTGAGGGTATTTTTCGGGAAATATCCCATAGAGCTATCGCTCGGCAAGGTGAGGTAAAACTGGTCCTTCATGGTAGGGCGCTGACGTAACTGGCAGGAATCCAAGAATTAAACTTGGCGGGGTAACCTTTCCACTGCACGTACACTTTCTTTCTGTCACCTTTACCCTTGACACGTAGTATTTTATCAACTTTAAAAGTTTCGGGAAGACGTACGCGTTGCAATTCGGGTTCGTAAAACGTTCCCTCCACCTCCTCGCCGTCAAGATCGGTCACTCTGTAGACGATTGGTTGCCTCAACACGACGCTGCTGACTTTGAAAATTTCTTCGCTCCAATTGCTTTCGTAACCCTTTTCAAACAGCATTTTGGATTTGCTAATACGCACCGTGTCACCGACTTTGAGTTTTGGCTTACTATTCGATCTTGGGCCCCGTTTGCCGTACAGATTATCTCTGACTTGAAGCACGTTGGTTTCTGAAACGTCGGCAGGCGCCATCTTGATACTGGAATGTTTTGCGCCGTTGTAAGCGTCGACTAGATCTTGGAGGACGTCCACGTAGCGATACGTGTTATTTTTGGTAAAGTAGCGCCACATGCGTCCTTTCAGAGTTCTATTGAATCGTTCCACGATGCTTGCCTTCACGTCTGGATTATGAGTGGTGTAGTAATGCACGCCTTCTTGATTGAGAAATTTCCGGACTAGACGTGACGTGAACTCTGTCCCCTTGTCCGTCTGTAAACTTAGAGGTTTACGCCCGCTTTGCTTGAAAATGTTCCGAAAGGCGTCTCTCACGACGCTCCCCGTCTTGGATGGAAGCGTCCTCGCCCAGGCCATCTTGCTAAACACGTCGATGATGGTGAGCAAGTACACCGCACCGTCGTTGTATTTTCCGAGACTTCGCATATCGTTAAGATCAGCTTGCCAGAGATCGTCAATATTTGACACCACGTACTTGTTGCGTGGAAACTTTTTTATCACCGGCTTGTGGAGGGTATAAGCGTCCTGCGCACGAAGCCATTTTCGTACTTTGTCGGGATCTTTCTTGGACGCCTTTATGAGCGACGCCGCCCCTGCAAACCCAGCAGGATGAGAAGGGTCGTAGTAGATGTCGGCTAAACGGGGCATTAAGCTCTGAACGGCAGCCACCTGTTTTCGTCCACCCTTTTCAGTTTCTTCTTCTTAGGGCGTTGCGACGGTGTAAGTGGTTGAGGTACGGGCGTCGGATCTCTAATGGGAGCCAAACGTTTCGGATTTACAATAAATTCTTTCGGGATGTTTATTTTTTGAAGTGCCGTGAGAAACTCTCGCCACCCCGTCGGCTCGCTGTGTCTTCTTGCTCTGACCAGATCGTTGACTAAATCCACAATGTTAGATCCACGGAGAGGTGTATCGTGAATACTCACTTCCCCGTCTTCGTCCCAAGAGATACCGCCCCTGGAATTAATATGTTCTAGTAAAAGCTCGGCTTTTTTACGTGCCTGTACTGGTACAGTATTGAGTACAGCCGTGATGGGAAGTACGGGGGCGGTCGCCGTGATATTTTCAGGCGGTGGAGGTTGTTGACTAAAGTGTAGATAGCGCTGCAGCACTTGTTGGTATAAAGTCCATTTAGACTTGTCGTCAAGTTTTGAAGCGAGGATTTTTTCCATTTCCTTGTCCAGCTCGGAGACCACTAGATTTGTGGCCGATGCCGCTTGTTGGTGGTGTTGCTCGTAACGGTGTAATGTTTCCGGGGACACCAATATCATTTTTTTCGTGTGTTCCATTATCTACTTGTTGAATAAGGAACCGAGGACACCGCTGATTAAGGGGGCTAAAAGTAAGGGCAGGAACGCTCCTCCTTTCTGAACGAGCAGACGTCTCTTCTTCTTCCAGCACTCTCCTCGTTTGACCAGCTTGCGCAACACCTGCTTGTGAGCACGTAACTTTGTCTTCTGCGCATTTTTCAACGGCACCCGCCCTTTTAAAGTGTTGTAGGCACACTCGCAAACAGAGTCAATCAGTTTCTTGTCGGCCGTTTTCAACAAGGCTACACGTTGCTGTGGGTTCATGCGATGCATCGCACGCAGCAGAGGGGCTTGCTTCAGCACTTTGGGACTCATGGTTATGAAATGATATGTAATTGGGACGTGTCGGTGTTTTTATAGCTTTTGCGTGGTAGGTACACGCAGCACCCGACATTTGTGCGGGTTCTATATCTAAACCATTCGGGTGTACCTTGTTTAAAATCTAACAATAGATACCCGTGAGGAGTACTTGTAGCGTCAGCGTAAGCCTCCTGTAAAATACGGGGGTTTTCAGGACACACTTGACGTGCAAAGTGTTGAATCTGAGCTTTATCCCTGGGATTTTTAAAAAGCACAATATAATGCGCGTTTAAGGAAATGTCTCTTTGTCCCTTGCCCTGGTGGAATATATTTTGCGTAAGGTACATGACGCTAATATTTTGATGGTGGCATCCTTTGGTGAAAAGATCGACGACCACTTCGTTGGCTTCACGCATCAGATCGTCCAGGATAATCAGTTGTGGAGGAGAGTCATCACAGGTGTCATCCATTTCCGGTAAACCCTTACAGAATATGACAGACCCGTCTTGTTCGAATCCCGGTTGCCATAAAGCATAATACCAGGTGATTTTATCAAATTTAACGTCACACATTGTGTCCGAGTGACGGATAAAGTCGGCTACAAAATGGGACTTTCCACAGCCTGAAGGGCCGCTGATGATGGCTGAAAATGGATGTTTCAACTTGTCCATAATGTTTAAGACTGAGCTTATAAGCTAAATGAACTTGTATTTATAGGATAGAAGGGTGGGGGTGTAGACGTTAAAACACAAACATAACAGTTTTTATAATATTTAATTACACAAATCAATGTTTTTACAAATTTTATTTCACACAATTATTTACACAGATCAAAGTTTTTTGCAAATATATCTCACATCATGAAAAATATTTATTTACTCAAATCATAGTTTTTTACAAATATATCTCACACCATGAAAAGTATACTTTGAAAAATATTTATTTACACAAATCATAGTTTTTACAAATATATCTCACAACATGAAATTGAAAAATATTTATTTACACAAATCAAAGTTTTTACAAATATATCTCACACCATGAAAAGTATACTTGGAATATTTACACAAATCAAAGTTTTTACAAATATATTTCCCAACGCGAAAAGTATACTTTGAAAAATATTTATTTACACAAATCATAGTTTTTACAAATATATCTCACACCATGAAAAGTATACTTGGAATATTTACACAAATCAAAGTTTTTACAAATATATCTCATACTACAAAAAAAGTATACTTGGTATATTTAATTACAAATATATCTCATACCATGAAACGTATACTTGGGATATTTATTTACACAAATCAAAGTGTTTTTTACAAGTATATCTCATACGATAAAAAAGTATACGTGGAATATTTATTTACAAAAATTATATATATATATTATGGAAACAATAATCAATTTCTTGAGCTCGTAGCGGGAATAGTGGCCTCGGTACTAATTTTATAAAGTCCGGTTTAAAAAGTATTTTAACATATGGTTTCAAATTTGATTAGAATTTAAAATATATATACAAACAAATTTGACTAGAATTAAAATATATACAAACAACTAATTTTATTTGACTAGATATAACCAGGTAGGTGGAGATTTATACTGGCGGATAAAAAAATATAAAAAAAGTATCCCGGGTGCATAAAATAAATAAAAAAAATATGCTTGTTTTCATGCAGAAAAAAAATATGAAAAAAATTTCAAATCTTTGAAAAATGGTATGTCAGTGGAACTGTCTAGAGTGAAAGACTAAAAAAGATGATTATTCAGCCCGTCTAAATGATCACCTTTTAGTTGTGGCGAACGCGTTTACAAGGACTCTGATACCCAAACGGCAACGTATTATAATCATCGGTTATCCGCCGTTTGGTGTACACAGGCCGGTAGACTTTATTCTGCGAAACGGTACATACAGTCGCAAGACCTTTTCTTACAATTTTGTGCGGTATCTGTATGTATCTTTCCGCGGCCTGTTCGGTGACCATCGCTTTCAAAACGTCAAAATTAACGTCGTTCCGGTTGCCATAGTTTAGGGTGATACCGCGAACCTTGCATACCGTTTTTGTTTTGGCAGGGTCGCCACCAACGCAAACTCGGTACGCGTAATTCTTGGGACCGCCAGATACAAAGGCGCTAATGTAGCTTCCCGGACCGTAATCTTGAAGTTCGTCAGTGAGGTCACCTAAAAAGTCTCCGGTCGGTGGACTCCAATCGCCGGGGCGTTCCGTGAATAGAACGCTATCTGTATCATGATACAAAACGCGGTCCCCCAATTTTTCAAGGATGCTGTATAAGTGCAACCTAGCCATAGCAGTCGTGTAGCACGCCACCGCCACACTCGTGTTAGGGTTAGGGCGCAACGCGTCACGCGCATCCTTGTAATTGAGGAACATAACCTCATCATTTACATCAATGACGCTGTCCACGGTGATGTACGGATCCGTTAGGTACTTGTGAATGCCCTGATAGTCGTTGACAACGGCTACGTGTGGTAAATCGGGTCTTTGCCCAAACTTTCCCCATAGCGAATTTAAAAAGAGTTTAGCCAGAGTGCGGAGACCAGGGTTTTTACAAACAGAGCCGAAATCGAGTTTTACCCCCTCCCTTTCCTCATAATTTTGAATGTAAGCTAACTTCTCATCTTGTGAGGTACACCACTCTGGCCATCCGCTGGCTTCTTGTTTGATTTTCAAAAAAGTATCAATGTAGCCGTGAAACAATCCGCCAGAACGTGTCTGACGGTCGTAAACAGATACATTGTACTCCCACACTTCGTGTACGGCTTCAACGGTGTAGCCTTTCTCAACGGCTTTCCGGATCTCGTCAATCACCCAGACACCTGTCAACCAGCGATCTTTTTTGTCGTTGTGCTGACACGCGCCTTGGTTTTTCTCCTCCCCGCATTTCCTGCACAAGATGAACATTAACTTGTCGTGCATCCGTGTAGGTAATACGGGCATGAATAAATCCCGCGGAGGCGTCACTGTAACTTTGGCTATGCCTTCTACTTTATCTATAGCGGGACAATTTGGTTCCAAGTGAATTTTGGGGTGGCCGATGGGGTATTTTTTGTACTTGCAAACGTACGGATACAACGAACACACATCCAAGTACTTGATCTTCTCTCCACAAGAAAGGTCTGCTTCGTGGAAGAGTTTTGATACAATTTGTACGCCCGCCAAAGAATGCGTCCCTGGGACTGAGGGGCTCCTTGCTGTACACCTCGTGCCGGAGTACAAATTGTTTCAAGTCCTTGTCTGTGCGTTTCATCGCATTAAACGTACACTCCCACATCTCTACGACCGTGTAGCCGGCATTCTTAAACTTTTCAACACAAGCCATGGTCGCTTCATAGCGCGTCTCCATGGTCTCGTGGGGGCTGTTTTTGATAGGGGTGGTCCTGTCGGGATAACAGAGAGGGCACCCGTGCCAATAACACCCCCAAAACTGGAAGACGGTGGTGGTATCTCCAGCTTTAACAACGCCGTCTACACGTCGCCCT
The DNA here is from genome assembly GCA_033556935.1 of Timema podura. Taxonomy (NCBI): domain Eukaryota; kingdom Metazoa; phylum Arthropoda; class Insecta; order Phasmatodea; family Timematidae; genus Timema; species Timema podura. The sequence continues at coordinate 16,531,560 of JAVRXN010000014.1, read as the reverse complement.
AACACATATTCCTCACGGCCGTTACCCGCATGAAGAATAGAGACACCGCGTTGATGGGCCTCCCAGCAGAGCCATTGTACAGCTATGTGCGACTGTTGGTCTGCGCACCGGTAGCCACCGTTAGGGATAATACCGATAGTATTCTCCTTAAGATGACTACGGCGGTAAACCAACATGGCCGCTCCAGCGATAGTACACGCCTCCCTGAAAGGATCCACCTTTGCTTTTTCAATAAGCATATCTCTAAACTTTAGGCAGGCCTTCCGTAGGATCTCTACGTCTTTCACGCAATACAGTTCCAACTCGCGGTTAAAATCAAAGACATAGTTTTCTTTGACCAACGCGTCATACCACTTCTCAAAGTGCTCCTTTCCCTCAACTGACATCTCCTCGACGCCGTAATCCTCCTTTGGCGGCAAGGGACCCCTATACCCCGCGTTTTCTTTTTTATTGAAAAAATGGGGGAAATGTCCCTTGGCCAAAGACTCGTCCAGGCCGAATGTCTTGGGCATCTTGGACAACGACATGGGGAGAAAGTTCAGCGAGTCAATAAAGTGGAGCGGGCCGTAACGCATGGACATGATTTTCCCACCGTTCATTATAAGGTCTGGAGTCCATTTTTTTACCTCCATCATATATTTTAAAATAAAATTCCCATCATACCCTTTTGAATTTTGAGCAAGGAGGGTGATATCCTTAAATTTTGAAGCTTTAATTTGTTCTATAAATCCGAAAAAATGGGCCATTGTGGTATCACCCCCGAATATGCGAGTCCTATCGCCCCCGCAATCGGTGCAATGATTGTCATTTGCATCTATATGAAGGCAGGCCTTGCAACATGTCTGCACGACACATAGGTTAGGTTCGTGCAAGTACGTGTTTACCGCACCTTTAAGAAGAGTTTCTTGTCTGCATTCAAAATCATAGAATACAAACATGAAATTACTCTTTTCCAGTGACGGCTTGGACGGGGCTTGCTTCATATAACAGAAATGCCCAAAAGGACGATAGGTCTTGCATACCCTACAAAAAGTTTCAAAACACCTGTGCGAATATTCTGCTCTTTCCAAACTGAAAAATTGCCCACATACCTCGCAAACCTTTTTGACATCACAGACCGACCTGTGACCTCTGCAAAAACCGGGACGTTTATGGTTATCAAAACATGTCTGGTTTGTGAACCAACGCCCGCAATCTTTACAGACCGCAGATTGACCTCCGCTACAAACCACTTTAGCGTAGCACTTTTTACACGAGGACTCGCACTTGTGCTCGTTCTTTGTGTTGAACGGCACACGACACTCACGGCAAAAGTACGAGCACTTAAATGCGGCTGTCAAGGATGTTATGACGTCAAAATGGTTTTGCTTATCGTCGTGAAAATACAAATCAAGGTTGCCCTTAAAGGAATGATCGACGGGAGCAGGCCCTTCATATAGGACTTGTCTCCCGCGACGTTCCCTGAACACCGTGATTTTGTATCCGGAGAGGTATGTTTGAAATTGTTTCAGCTCAGTCAATCCACCACCTTTCAAAAGATTCACACAGGCATTATGGCATAGTTCCTCTGCTTCATATTTTTGAATAAGACGACCCCATTTGATTTGTCTAAAGGTGTTCACGTCCATACATCCTGGTTCTCTTTTATTGTCACATACAGCCTTGGCAACAACTAATGCACGGGCAAGACAAAGTGTGTCGCCATTTTGAATAGTAATTATTCCATGGTTTTTACGGCTATATGTGCTAGCGGGAGAGAGTTTATCACAATAACGTGCACTCCCGCGAGGCTCCTTAAAATGGCAGAGTTTAACGTACAATGGTGCAGTACTCAAAAACAAACTATTACTCTGCAACACGCGACTTACGTTATCAAGCACGGCCCGAGCGTCTAACTGATCTGCTCGTCTAAAAGAGACGTACACAGGGTTCAACGTCGAGTCCGTGCTGTTTAAAAGTAAGCCTACATGGTCCTCGCTACTGACACCATGGTCCTGCAGCCGATTGAGCAAATTAGTAATTTGTTCTTCAAGCCAGCTTAATGCGTCACGATCGCTTGCTGGAGCACCAAGATGTACGGTAACTTCTCTACCGGTATAAAAGAAACGCCTCAATTGCTTAATTCTCTCTTCGACGATACGAAGAGGGAGGCCTTGGTTTAAAGCTCCACCTACCTGGTTTACCGGGCCACTAATTCCCGTCTGGGGTGCCGAAGATGGTCCTGCTACCACCGCCACTGGTTGCGGGGAACCTGTCTGCCTCGCCGCATCTGGGGGTCGAACACCTTCTCCCGGGCTCGGAGGCTGTGCTCCCGCGGCTGGGTGAAGGGGTGTCATGGCCGGTGGCTGCGAGAGGACGGCACTGCCATTTTCGTTCTCAAGTTGAACTATAACACACAACGTACGCACTTTAACAATAATTGTTCTAAACATACGCGTCTTTAAAACGATGCCACAATTTCAGACTGCTTTTGGTATTTATAACACAGCAACATTCTTAAAGTGTGTGTGTGTGTGTGTGTGTGTGGTGTGTGTGTGTGTGTGTAATAAATACACTTCCAACATGTACAAAATACATCACCCCTCAGACATGTGAAAAGTTGAACACACATTTTCAGCTATGCTAGAAAATCGAACCCTGGACCTCCCTAGCTCATCAGGGTTTTAATACACGGCTATAGCAACGCTATAATTTCCCTGGTTAACTATTATGGCTGTATATATATTTTGGTATCTGTATACAAGCACTACATGTACAAAATACAGTTTAGTTTCACTATGCCTGTGGGGGAATCGAACCCCGGTAATATAGGGAAATACATGTATTCACACAAGACAATTAAGTTTACGTTTGGTGGAAATAATTTTGTTTTGATTTATAACCGTTACTTTATTGTCTAAAGTGTGCCACTGTATGATAATTTACGCTATAATTTCCCTGGTTAACTATTATGGCTGTATATATATATTTTGATATCTGTATACAAGCACTACATGTACAAAATACAGTTTAGTTTCACTATGCCTGTGGGGGGAATCGAACACCGGTAATATAGGGAAATACATGTATTCACACAAGACAATTAAGTTTACGTTTGGTGGAAATAATTTTGTTTTGATCTATAACCGTTACTTTATTGTCTAAAGTGTGCCGCTGTATGATAATTTAACAACCAGACGTGTAGGTAAATGAACCCTGGACCAGTATCGCGCCCCCCTAAGTTGCTGGTTGAATATTTGATCTAGCAACTTGTAAACATGAATTTAATAAGTTTCTAAAGTGACAATTATAATTTCCAGTCTATGAATGTCTGTACGGGAAATGAACAGGGGACCATTTAAATCCCTTACTGGAACATGTACAAAATACCAACCACAGGTGTTATTTATCGCTATGAAAGGGTAAACAGTCATTTATCTGCTTGCAGCGTCAGAGTTGTTGGTGGGTCTTGTTACGGCACCCCCTCAACCCTTCTATCTATAGCTGTCACCGTAAGAAACCCCCCTTCGCTAATGACAGAGGGGTGGAGGGACTGCTGAGTTCTGTCTCTCTCTCGCTCTTTCAAAAAATATTTTTGCTCTGGCTTAAAGTGACTTCTAACGCTATCTACAAGAGAGCGAAAGCACTCATACATGAAATGCTGTGCTTAGGCCTGCGCGCGATATCTACCGGATAGATAATAAAACACCTCACTGCCCGAATTATTTTTTCTATCAGTAGAAATATTTTTAATAGACAATTATTTTTTTCAGCCTAAAGGTCAGGGCACTTTATACGCATTACTTAAAGACTAAGACATCCCGCCCGCTGCCTGTTAATTTATCAGACAGACATTCTTAGCCGTGTCGGGAATTAAACCAGGGACCGGTAGACATGCTATCGACTGCACTAAGTTGACGGTTGAATTGGATCCAGTACATTGCAAACACTACTAAAAAAAAGACAGTTATAATTTTCTCTTGAATGTTTGTAATGACAAGAGCTAATATTCTTTTTTGGTTAAAGTTGAAACGGACCAGCTGACAAAATGTACTAAATAACAGTGGTTTGGGAGGGGGAAGAGAGCGCGCAAATAACTGTCTATTTCTAACCTAGTGACTATATAGTATTGTTACTTGTAGACGGTACTTACATAGCAGCAGGTCTAGCGCATCCAAATCACCACAGGCGTCTGTGGGCGTCTGTCCATTGATATGGGGCGGTGTGTGATGACGGCTGGGGGCGGGCTACGGATGACGGGAGGCTGTGCGATGACGTCGTTCATCACCGTAGGCGCAATGCTGTTCCTCAGCCCCTCATCCAGCCCATAAGGGTCCCATAAGTCTGAAATTTAATAAACACATATTAATTACTATCGCGGCGGGGGAAAAAAAAACACTATAGAATCTATAGCAAGAAGCTATTTACCCATAGACCACTCGCCATCCGCGATGCAAATACCGTCCTCCGTAAAAAGGTTTAAAGGATCCGGGCTACTCGGTTCTGCCAACACTGTGGGGGTATATTCTTCTTCTTGATGCGCTGCCAAAGGAACAAGAAAAAATTTTCACCAAGATGTGATGAGAAAAAACTCTTTTAAATCTTACCCGAATTTATCCAATTTTCCAACGCGTCGAAACTCGAAAAAAAATGTTCACCAAGATGTGATGAGAAAAAAAACTCTTTTAAAACTTACCCGAATTTATCCAGTTTTCCAGCGCGTCGAAACTCATTTTTGATGTTTATCACACTCGATTATTAATCACAATGACCGAATGTAACGAGATCAAGGTCTATTTATAGTCGCTTCAATGGGGGTGTGTGCCACATGAAAGGTGGCGCCTTCTCATTGGTCGAAAATAACATTTCCGCATCGGAGCCTACCCTGTCCGTGTAAGTACCGTTATATTTCATTTGCGTTAAAGCTTTCACAGAGGACGGAGGTCTTTCTTCAGCGCTGTCTAGGGGTGGATCCTATGACAGTCGGGCGTGCAAATGCTGGTTCACATCTCGCCCCGTGACTGGAGGGGGTAAGGACGTTGACTCGACAAACGCCAAAAGTCCCTGGTTCGATTCCCGTCGATGATATCTAAGAGCAAAACCCTTTTTTTTCACTCTCGCAAATGTGGGGTGCATTTTTCAACTTGCCTGAAGCATTGAGACGGACGCGCACCTACTTGATTAATTCTAGACAATAGCCTCAATAAGATATATATGTATGTTGTTATATTTTGAAGTTTAGCTATAGTAATGGAAATGCCTGCGTGTTTATTTTTTCCATCCGCACAAATGCTGGTACACATCACGCTCTGTGACTGGAGGGGTAAGGACTTCGACTCGACAATCGGCAAAGTCTCTGGTTTGAACCCCGTCGATGATATCTAACCGGAGTAAACATTTCAACCATTTATAAGAAAACACTAGGTGATAAAACTGAATACATCCCAACTAGTAGCGGGGTTCGAAACCCTGTACTAGTTCCGTTTTTTCGAGAGGTCGGTGCTTATCAGTCACGGGGTCTGGTTCGAATCCCTTGGGTTGAATAATCTTTTTTAGACAGACATTTTTTTTCTACATGAAAAACACTCATATTTTTAATGCACCCGTTATACTTTTTTATCCTCCTGGTTATTTCTAGTCGAGTATCATTAGTTGTTTGTATATATTTTAATTCTAGTCACCCCATGAGGCCTTCTAGTTCGAGTTTCTACCAAAAGATGGCTGTAGCTTATAGAAACAGAGTAGCCAAAATTAGCTTTGAGTCCACGACCTCGGTGACAAGGGGTGGGACTTGGGGGGTGGGTTGGCGGGAAAGACGAGTTCAAGAAACTTTAAACGTTTGCTTATTGCAACATAAAATTTTCCACAGGGAGGCAACTGACCCCCTCCTACCCCCAACTCAACATTGCCACACAACGTCAGTGACGTAGGGATGGGGGGAGGGGGAAAAAGTGAAAGGAGAGGAGGTATGACGAGATGAGGGGGCTTGCTCGCATTCAACTGAGTGCTGCCAGAGGGCACGGTCATGCTGTCCTCGCGAGTAGGGTTGGTGAAAGGGGCCTTATGGTTGACTCGCACGCTGCCGTCAGGAGAGCTTCGTGCTCTGTGTTCCTCCCCATACGTGGTCACTACTCGGTAAGCGGCCGACCCCCTCCATTCTACGCAGGACAGTCGTAGCGAGAGGTTCGTGCAGAGACGTATGCTCACCATCCAAATAAAATATACTCCAATGTCCTTCCCCCTACCCATACATGAATAATTAATTAGCACACATCAATAATCAATTAGCAGACATGAATAATTAATTAGCACTCAACAATAATTAAGAAAAAAAAAAAGGCCCGCACAAGTACCAACATGTTCAAGGTGTGGTGGGGTTGTGAGGGAGGGGGGTTGTAGGGGAGGGGGGGTTGTAGGGGAGGGGTTGTAGGGGAGGAAATTTCGTAATCAACTGGTGGAGATTTTGTAATCAGAGCGGAGGGGTGGGGGTGGGAGGGGTGGGGGGTCAGCAGCCAATCAGAGGCCAGATCTATTTATATCGACCAATCAGAGAAAAGTAGGTCAAATTGATCCAGGAAGCCCCGAAAGCTACTGGTGGCGATGAGGAAGAAAGGACTTTAGAGGTAAACTACCCACATTTGCTTGTTAGGAGAGTAAGAATCCATTTAGGGGAAAAAAACACCCTCAGTATACCTGACTGGGATTCTAACCCTGATCTCCCAATCATCAGCAGGCCAGTCTAATACGAGAGTGATGCCTTAGACAGTTCGGTCACTGAAGTGGTTCAAAAACCACTTTGTAAATAGCACGAGGTTTCTGAATGTGTGCAACGCGTCTCAACGCTCGGGTGTTTTAGATTGATATAATATATCCTGTTGAACTGGTGGTATAGCCTTGTTTGGCGTGACACACATTCCCTTTGGGTAACACACGTCCCTTGTCAGTCATTTGACTAATGCCTGTGTTAATGAACGGGTCCGCCGGGTCTTGTTATTTCTGTCACTTGGAAAATGATTAGACGTCGCTCAAGCGTTCACTTCATGTTCTCAGGACGTGTTCGTTTGAATCCAAGCGACAGGTCATGGGATGTGTGACGAACTATGAAGAAAGATAAGTCTCACTATGACCCCTCCCCACACACGCCCCCTTTTCTAACTCACCGCACCTTAAAAAAATAAATTTGACGAGTATTGTGTTACTGTAGACAACGGTTTTTCTGAATGTTCAAAATAAAATGTTTGTCGTTTTTCGATGTATGAAAAGAAAAAAGTTCATTGATTTGTTAGTATATATAAAACTACCTACTTCAAGCTGGTAAAGTTTTTTTTTTTGCTTTTAAAAAGACTATAATTTTTAATAATCTATAATCGTGTGTCTTTATGAAACGACAGTTCATTTGAGTTGATTTTTTAAAATATCGAAGTTTTTTAATCAACGCGTCTTACTACTCGTTCGGATTATACGCTAATGTACTAATTTCGTCAATAGTTTTATGGATTGAGGAGGTTATATTTATAGGAAGTGTACCAGAATTGGTGTTGAGGGAGAGGGGAAAACCATTTAGGAAAAACCACCTCCATTACACCTGACCGGTATTCGAACCCCGATCTCCCAGTCATCGGCAGTTTAGTCAAACACGAGAGTGACGCCTTAGACCATGTGGCCACCGAAGCAGGTAAATAAATAACACAAATAATATAGTACTGTACAATGTTATCAATGTTGGCCGCAAAAGAAATTTGTTTGAATTTTCTAAACTGTACTTCCATCCAAAATCAGATTGTAGTTTATACAGCTCGAGTCAGACGTTGAATCGTGATGCTGTTTTCTGTATTCTTCTTAAGAATGAGGTTTACTTGCAAATAACATTGAAATGACCTTCAAATTTAAAGGCAACTTGTAAATGGTGGTTAGGTAGTTTCTGCCTTGAAAGGTCTCAGACACCCTAGGTTTGTGGACATCTGAAAAGAAAGAGAGTAAATGAGTTGGGTGGGGATGTTGGACTTTGGCATTGAGCTACAGCTTATTAGTTTCGCGGAAATACCTGAAATATATTTCCTTTTCTTGAAGATAGTAATTTTACCTACTTGTCAACTTCCCGTAAAAGAAAAGAGTAATATTTATTTTCGATATTCATTCATTTAAATTTCTCCAAATATAATCCATATTTCAAATAATGTAATGATAATAGGTAGGTATCAAAAAATTAAAAAAAATTGGTGTGGTTACGGAACTAGTGATGCATTTATTCATTAAAGTATTGAATTTAATGTAACAAACATGAATAATACATTTTTATTTGATACATTTTAATATGCATTTAAATAACTTCCAAAACTAACCACAAACACACATGTTTGTTTATAAAGTACAAATAATTCTAAACGCACTATTAAAGTAGCATATTACTTATAATTAATTAATTAAAAATATAAATATTTCTTTTTTGTTTAATATTTCAAGTGACAGGTTCACTTTGACATGTTTATATTCCAGTTTGATACTTTACCAAAAGTAAAATTCCGCTAAAATTGAATTAACAACCGTATTTTTGTGTTTTTCTTCCAAATTTGTACTCAATAGTTCGAACCTTTTTGAACTCAAAATATCCATAAAATCTAATGGTTACATTTTAATATTCATTGCACACAATTTTTTTTTAACAAACAGTTTGCTCCTATAAATTAGTAGCTTTTTCCTATGAATGCCTAAACATAGCAAAAATAGCCGTTAACACTTGAATTGTATCCACTATTGAATTGATGAACCAAATTTAGTTTAGAAAAGAGACACCTTTTATTTGATCAAAATAATTGATCATATTGGACCAAAAACAGCCTGTTTGGTCGAGTTACTTTAAATGTACCATATGTATATAATTTATACTCCGATCAATAGGCATGTGGACTAAATATCGGGTTCTGGTTTTCTGGTGACAGTGAGGTCAAGGTTCGAATTCCAGATAGGTGCAATGAGAGTGTTTCCAAAATTGTTTCCCACTTTCCCTCCACGCAAATGTAAGTACATTTAATTTAAATTTCACCTTTATCTCCAGCTACTCAACTAGCGATATTAAATTCGGATAACCTGAGCGGGTGTTATCTAGGTGTTTTGTACACTTTAAAATGTACATTACATTTTATTAAGATTTTTGTTTAGCACAAGGTCTTACTACCCGCCCGGATTATACACATTATGTACTAATTACGCTAGTTTGTTAGTTATGAGGAAGGTTGAATATGGATTAAGTGACCAGCATTTGCGCTAAGGGAAAGTTGGAAACTACTTGAGAAAATACACCTCAGTATAGCCATTCAGGGATTCGAGCCCCGTTCGCTCCGTCATTGGTAGTCTAGTATATTGTTACCCCTAGACCTTTCGATGACCGAATTGGGTTAGGGTAGTTTGAGTGCATTGTAACAGGAATGAGGTGAGAGGTTTATGTGAAATATAACAGTAAAATTTGCAGGATGATAATTATTCCCAGCGCAACTGACTAGGTTTTGACCTTGACCTCTTTGTTAACGCTGACCAATTCAAACCAAGACTGATGTATTAGACCTCACGGGGATAATATTTACTGTGTTGTTTTTAATTTCAAATTCAGGTTTTTGGCATAGGTACGAGTACAATCTATTGTGGTTGTGTCTTGACTTGTAAAGTTGAACGTTCTGGAACCTTTAAGTCATTGATTAACATTATGGCCTATTACAAAAAAATAATTGTGTGTTATGATTATTTTATATTTATTTTATAATTTCAGGATTAAAATAACAATTTTAAACCTAATCCAGTCTATTTTACATTGTATTATTTCACCATCCCTTGCCACTCACATTATTTTTGCGACCAAAATTAACAAATATTGTATTATAAACTATCATTAGTGTTATTTAATAAGTATTGATAATATATTAAAATTGACAGCTATAGGTCACGTGAGCTGACGGATGCATACATGAAAGAAGATCTATTAATTTTTATAGTGCCTTCTTATGAAAACTTGACTCTAGTATCCAATGATTTTTGGAGGAATGACATCTAGAAGGCCTTTTTTTTATTACTACATACCACTATATAGTAGAATTCTTGATAGGATTGTCTCAGACAATAATTCATACAAAACTCGGTGGAGCGCTTTAGTTTACATTGATAATTTCATACTACAACCGAAACCTCTAAGAAATTAAACTTTTTTTTAATGTTAGGTTGTATATTAATATAAATTGAGAAGATTTGGACCTTAAATTTTTTAAACTTTGGCCACCATTTTCATTAGAGCATATGACTTTTCCGGCTAAAATATTAGCATATCTAATATTATAAATTAAGAATAAATAATTATTGTTGTTCATTGTTTTATCTGAGGTTGAATCAGATATATTTTTAACTGATTTCATATTAATTACGATCATTGATGTATTATTTTCCGAGTCCATGTAATGATTGGTTTAAAAACAAATGTGAATGGTTATTACTATTAATCATAGTAACTAAAAATTCTCTTGGATTATATAAGATTCGATAAAATGTAATATAATATAATTCACATTATGGATCATACACCGGTTACGAAATACCTCAGACTTGGAACATACACTGTACACAGTCAAAGTATACTAATGATCAGGAGGACAAAGGTGTCGGTTCCATCTTGCCTGAGCTATAGCTCAGAGGTACAGCAGTCTTTTCACCTTAGGAGTGAGTGGTGGTAACTGACATCTAGCAGAAGTTTTATTTTTGTGCAAACATTGATTGAAAGTCCCTCATATTAATTAACCTATGTGTAAATATTTATTATTTGCTTAATAATTGATGATAAAGTAGTTTTATCAAACGCTTCCAATTAATACTTCCCTTGGAATTACTGAATTAAAAAACTACTGCTAGCTGTCATTTACCACTCTTCCTATGTTGAGTCGACTGTATCAGGAATGTCAATACTCGAATCCTAGTTTGATTTAGCAAGTGTGGGTATCTGACATTGTATCCCACACACTCTCCCTCCTTCCAAATGCTAGTACCCTTCCTTTAAATGCTACCTTTCCTAAATTATAGCCACGCCATTTGTGAAAGAAACAGATATAAATAAATTTTATTTCATAAATGGCTCTCTACCAAAATGTGGGTACACTTCCTCAAATAATAACCATCCTCATCCTTGACCCAACAGAGTAATTAGTACATATGCGTACAACCCAAACGGTAGTCATACCCGGTGTTAATAAATAAAATAAATATAAAGAGTATTTGGGTGAGTATCATATGATAAGGAAATAGGTAAAAACTATGTTGCCTAAGCAACTTAAATAAAAAAAACACAAATTTTATGTGACATTATTCAATTTTAAAGTCTAATATGTTCAAATTTACTTTAAGATAGTTTAATTTTTTTAAATAACGTCATTTGAGTTGTTTTTTTAAAATGGAAATATCCAAATATCAAGGAATTACTAGATGGCATAGATTAGAATGCTAGGTAATTTAATTTTTTTTTTATAAACCTGTAGGATTGTTGCATGTGTTTCCACTCCTAGGAAGAAATATGACTTGGTTTGACCCTCAATATAGTTCAGTTAGGGCAGATATCATTTACAAACAATGCATATTACTACCCTTTCGGAATACCCGCACATGTACACTAATAGAATAGGGATGAGAAAGATAGAATTTAGAGAAAGTTTACTTGAATTTTTGTAGGGGAAGAGAGGAAAATCATTTATGACTAGCTACCTCAATACAACCGCTGGGATTCAAAACCCATCCTCTCTGTTAACGGCAAGCCAGCCAAGAGGAGACTGACACTTTTTACCACGCGATAAGTGGTGTAAATTGTAAGGGCCATTCTTAATTGTTTTTAATTTTCTTAAAAATTATTTGCTTGTGTATTTTCTCTAATCTTCCCTCCTCTACGGACATTATCTTTTGAATTTCTCGACACTTTTTAAAATTCAAACCTCTATGCTTTTTTTTTTAATAAAAATGATAGTTTCTCCCATTCTTTTTCACCATTTTGAAAAAAATATCACAACAAATTATATTATTATTATTATTATTATTATTATTATTATTATTAGCACCGCGTCTTACTACCCGTTCGGGTTATACGCACTTACGCTAATGTGTAATGGTAGGGTGATTATGGGATGAAATGGAGGACCTACAGTTTAACGTGGAATCCGAACCACGGTAGAGACCTGGCATTCCTCACATTCACAAGTTGTGATTAATACACGTCTTGTCAGAGGTGAAGGAAGGGTTTGGCAATCAGATAAATCTGTGTCGGGACCGAGGATTGAACCCCGGACCCTCAGCACAGAAGTCTGACACCTTACCCCTAGACCACCAGGTCACCGTAACAAATTATAGTACTACCCATTCCAACCAATACAGCACTAGCACCTGACAAACTTTGTGTAGGTGCTGGCTTGTTAGAAACTTTTCAAGTCTTAAAAGAGTATTGAAAGATAACCGAGCCCTCCCCCTTCTTCCCTTCTGTAACCAACCAAGCGTACTTAATTTGGTTTTGACAAGAAAAGAATGGAGGTAAAGTGACCTATCTCCAATGTAATATTAAATCGAAAAGGGATGGAAATGGTATTTTTGGGTTTATTCAGTTTTTTCATATATAAACACCCAATTATAATTGTACTGTTGCAAGCGTAAACTAGTTGCGATAATAAATGCCTAGTTAAAAATTTTAATTTTTTTCTCAATTAATATTTTGAAGCTCAAACACATTTATTCATTTATATCTAATTTTTTATCTAATTATTCCATGGTTTTATTAAAATTTGAGTCTGGCATTATCGTTTTGCATATTGATACCTTAAATTTGACACAATAAATATTTTATTATCATTCATGATAGTTGAGATATCATCAGAATAAGAATAACCTTTGGGTAAATGGGTGAAATGCAGGTTGCGGGCTGCCCCTTCAACTGTAAAGCTCCTTCTTAAAGAAATCAGTGGAAATGACGCCAGGAAAACCCTTTTAGATGCAGGAAATCGCACTTTTATACGTTTTTATACATTTTCCGCTAAATCCCATTTTTCTCTCTCCTACCCAACTAGCGTAACTACAATTTATATAGAACAGATAGATACAGTCTCATTTTCATACGAAGCCCGTTATTTGAAAACTGAAAACTCATGCTACAATCGCGGGGATAAAAATATTACATTGTATTTATATTCTTAGCCCGTTTAGTTAATGATGTAAAGAGAAATTACAGTAATGAATAAGGAAGTATTATTGGAAACTTTTGATAACTCTTAGATGAAATTTATATATAATCAATCAAATAAAACATATTTTTAGAATGGCCGACTTTCAATCCATGTTGGTGTTCGAAAGTGAGTGTTCCGTGAAAATCAGCGTTTAGTAAAACTGAGTGGAAAGAAAAAATAATCAGGCCTACATTTTGTCAGTGTCTACAGTCAAAATATGTATTTAAATGTGGTCTAAATATTTACCATCGTACCTCGATTGTATTATAGCTCTGTCACAGTGGTAGCGACCAGAATTTATATCGTCTGGTGACCGCGCCCCAATGGTGGGATGGTCGCGGGTTCGTGACGTGTGGAGACCTCCCACCACTTATGGGGTTGAGGATGGGGGGGGGGGGGAAGACAACCCACGAAAACTCACATCTCCATTCATTGTGAGCTCGCGCGTACACTCCCATAGCTATGGCTGACATGTTTTATTGGTGTTACCTGCAACTTTACATTGCACGCGCGGTGCAACTAGGGGGACCGCCATAGATTTTATTCCGTGTGCAACACTGGCGCATTTGTTCAACGAATGGCACCATTGGAATTAAGGTGTGCACTAGGGGACCGCTCCTAAATTACGGCGGGGTTCTTGAGGGAGGAGAGGGTAATAATTTTCTTACGTTTTATTACGAGGAGGTGGGGGTCAGAATCCATCTTACGTGAGTTTATTTTTTATAAATGTTCATGGTAAAGACAATATAAACAAAAGTATCGCAAAATAAATATATTAATTATACAATTTCACTTATAGGCCTATTTCATTTAATTATTGCAATTAAATAATTCTAAAATTTCATATCACTCTAAAATAACTAAACGATTAAAATAATATAATTTACCGAATCGTAAAATAATAAACAGGGCGGAGATGGGGGGATGATGGACACTCTTACTATCCCATACGTTGGGGAGAAGATTGGGTCGAAAATAATTTAAAAAAAAAAAGCCTTACGCAATTTATGGGCGTCCCCTTGCGTGCCTTACTTTAAGGTGTGAGTGTTGCGAACGTGAGTTAAGGTCAGTATGTGTGCAGGTTTTTTATATCAAAACCTTAAACACTCACTATCCAACTCTAACCTAAATGATCAAATGTGATTAGTAAGTAGAATGCATGTATCAACTGATCGTCACATGAGGATCCTTCCAGAAACTATAAACATAAATGTGGGTTAGCCAACATTGATTTAAGCAAGCTTGTACAATGTACACCATGATAGGTGAAACTTCATTACACATAACTTGGCGTATTAATGCATAAATATTAACTACTATAGTTGACAATTTTTTTGTCTAGGGTGACCTGGTCACAGGCAAACTACAGTCAATTTTTTTAATGAAAAAATTCTTGTATATTTTTTGAGACTATCATTTATTGCATTTTTACTACCCTTATTAGTCTTATTTTATAAGTAGACAGACCTATTAATAATATTAATCAAAAGTGACAGCTGAAGAGCAAATAACTCGACTATGAATACGTGAAAGTAGATTTAATAATTTTTATAACTTTCAATGAAAATTGAGCAGTAAATTATTTTGAAAATTGCCTGGAATCGAACTGATGATATCTATACCTGCAGCCTGCGTCCCAACCACTTAGAAAACAAGACCTTAAACTTTTTGTGGAAGCCCTAAACTTTAACGATCTTTAATATCATTATCTGCCACAAAATTATCTCCAATACATAAATATGGAAGTTTAGCTTCATTACCTTGCATTTAGATATAATTAGGAAACTTTTTTTTTCAAAATAATGTTAAAATAACTTTTTTGAATTGTTTTTCAACGTCGGTGGCATCAGGGACTCAAGTTTTTTTTAAGTATCTTATCACGGGGGACATTAATACTCGACGATAGCTCACACAATCGTAAAAGGTGAACGGCAGTAACAATAATTTTTATTCCTTGTCTTTGGCCACCGGAATGTGTTTTTTCCAAGTTTTCGTGGCTAGCATGTCCTTACGTGTGAGGCGGACACGGATAGGAAGAAGGATGGACGGAAGCACGTATGTGAACTAAGATAACAAATCTCTACAGGCGGGCGGGTGTAGTATGATGTTGATATACGTAGAGTCACTGTCTAGCAACTTGATGGACTATTTAAAATACTGGACAGGTTTCTCATGATGAGATATAATATTGTCACTTCAATACTTGTCCGTGCTCAACTTTGTGACATTCACTACCGTCTTTTTTGGTCTTTACCATTGGTGCTGGAACCAAAGGGGGGATCTGCGCCCCCCATCGGGAAAAAAAAATGTTTCCCCGTTCTAGATTTATTTAACTCCCTCTGATATACTTGATATAATGAAACATTTCCTTTTATCAAACTACAAAATAATAGCTTCTAGAGCCATCCAATTAAAAAAAATGATGTAGTAAGACCCTTTCAAATTGATTTTATGATGGGTATAAAATTTTCCAAAAATCTCCAGGCAAAGATCATTACTTTATACAGCCTCTATGGGTGTCCAAATTTCAAAAAATAACTTCTAGAGTAATATTTTCAAAAAATCTTCGGGCAAGGACCATTTAAAATATCTTTTAGATTCATCCAATTTTCTAAAATTTGCCGAAGGAGGGCACTCCAAATCAGTGACGCACGCAAACATTTTCTTTGGGTGAGTGGTAGGAGGGCAAACCATCAAGGTTGTGTTCAAAATTAGATTTTGATGGAAAAGGGAGGGGGGGGGTTAAAAGGCACAGCTCCATAGCCACTGTAAATGAAGACAATTTATCACTATTGAATGCCTCTATACATTATTTCGATTCTTTTTATTGTAACTAATTGCAAAGATTTCCTTAACTTGGATACAATGTATCAAAGCTATATTTCCAGTACTTTT
The DNA here is from genome assembly GCA_033556935.1 of Timema podura. Lineage (NCBI taxonomy): Eukaryota > Metazoa > Arthropoda > Insecta > Phasmatodea > Timematidae > Timema > Timema podura. The sequence goes on along the minus strand of JAVRXN010000014.1, from coordinate 16,515,454 downwards.
TCCAATTTGTAACTTTGGGGGTACTTTTAAAGTGTGTAATGGAAGGCCTACGATAATATTTTCCACACTGGGACACTTTTAGTGTTTTACTCGAAGAGAGGAATCAGCAGTGGTGGAACCATATTTGTGTATAGGAGGAGGGACAGTTATAAAAATAAAGAGTTTTGCCCTCCAACCCAAAGGGGAGTCCAAGGATCCTTTCCAAGAAAACTCATAAGAAATATGGATCTAGAAGCTATATGGCATTTTTTTTAAATTTAGATTATTCATGAAGCTTCTCGGAGCAGTCCATGTCCAGAATTTTTTAAAATTAGTTTTCTTTATAAGATATTTAAAGTATTCTTCCCTCGCAATTAAAAAAAAAATGGATCCTCTATATTCTATAAGCTATTTGCAATGGTCATTACCTGAAGATATTTTGAAAATTACATGTCCCTGAAGTCCATTTGGTATAATTCTAATCTACCAAATTTTTAAAAATTGGATGCCTCTAGAATCTATTTGAAGTAGTCCTTTGTTGATAAATTTTTGAAAATTAATTTGAGGGCTTGTAGGGGACAACTGCCCTATTTTACCCCCTCCTGGGTGCGCCACTGCTCCAAATAGCTAGAAGAGGAGATTAGTTTAAAACATCCATTCAAGGGGCCACTCCAACTATCTTCTAGGGACATCCAATTTTCAAATATTTGATGGGGTAGAGTCCTGGATCTCCCTTTTGACTTAGGGTTGAGACTTCTCAAAAACCCCTTTTATTGCTAACTGCCCTCACACTAATCAAATAAGGGGTGCTGCGGCCGCCACTGGTCTTAGCTGAAACGGTAGGCGCGCGGACTAAAAGTCAAGCTCGTCTAGTCTGGTTGACCAATTAGGGAGAAAGTGGTTTAAAACCCTTTATTTCCACGCAAGTATGGGTACATATTCTATAAATCCTACCTTCCTCATCCTTACGTGGTGCAATTTTTCTTCTAACACAAAGATTTCTAACAACCTATTTTAAAAAGTTGGGAATAGGTGTGTGTAGTGGGGAGCAAGGATAGCTTGGAGAAAATGCACCCATATTAGCGTTTATATGGGATGTTAAAACCAAAGTGATATGTCAGAAAATTATCACCCCCCCCCCCCCCCCCAGTGTATCCGGCCGATATTCGAACCTTAACCTCCCCGTCACCTGGGCAATCAAGTCTATTGAAATCTTGACGTCTAATACCACGTGACCACAGACGCTGGTTTTTTATTTTTAACAGAATCCGAATAGTGTTGACTTGTAGTAGGAGGGCAGGTATCAGATTCACCTCATTTCCATATAATTGTTTGTATCATAACATTATTAGAGTAAAACCTGTTTAAAGATAACTTCTTCCACAGTCAAGACTCCGACATTTATGTTCATTCAGTAGCGTACCTACCTGTTAATCTAAATTATTACTATGATTATTTTAGGTGTAGGGGATTTAAAGAACGCGAGGAAAGGTATTTTTTTTGCAGCTTTTATTTCAAAACCCTTTTGGCCAAAACAAATCAAATATTGCATCACTATAAAATAGTGTTTAATTTTCTTCACATGGTGACCTCAACAGTCTGTTATTGAATATCTTTCATGAGCATAGCGACATTAGATGACAAACTTTTTAAATGAAGAGAAAAAGTTGTCATTAAATTCCAGGACACCCTTGACAGCTATTCAACAACTGTTGATACACCACGTGAAGAAAATTAAACTATATGTTTCTACTGAATAAATATTTTATTGAGTTTGGCAAAAAAAAAATGTTTTGCTATAAAAACTGCAAAAAAAACCCTTTTATTTCGTCCCCTTAACTTCCACCTTAACTACGCTAATGATATACGGGTGTAGTTAAAAATTAGAAGAAGTGTACCAGTATTTTTTTTAGTAAGCCATTTAGGAAAATAACACCCCCCCTAACATCCGGCTGAGACTTGAACCTAAATCTTTCTTTCAGCAGCACACCAGATTAAAAATGGGCTTGACATTCAATCCGGTTGCCCACTGGTGCGGCTCGTCAAATAATCAACTCACAAAACTTGAGATAAATTATATGGTTTGTCAGAAATGTTACCGATTTTCTCCAACAGATCTACCTGACATGTAGTAAGGCGTGGAGGCTCAAGGACATCTTGTTTTAAACTTCACTAAATGTTATATTTTAAATTCCGGCTCACTAATTCTCAGTTCCAACTGCTTGAACGAATATTTCACATGTATCACTGGTCACGTAAACTAAAGCGTCAAACTCGTGTACGGTTTGCCTGTAATAGGGAGATCGGCGTTCGAAATCAGCTTGTATGTATTGAGTTTTTTTATTCCAAATAGTTTCTTACTCTCCATCCACGTAAATGTTGGTATATTTCCTCTAAAAATCTATCATCATCTCATCATCATCCACACTACTATTGGTTTTTTTTATTCCAAATAGTTTCTTACTCTCCATCACGTAATGTTGGTATATTTCCTCTAAATCTATCATCATATATCATCATCATCCAACATACTATTGGTTTTTTTCCCTTTCTTATGCGAATTAACTGTAGTAGAGTTATTTCGGGCATTTCCCATTCGAAGGAACCCCCGGGCACTTTTGAGCTACACCCTTACATGAGAGCATTGGCGTACTGAGCCAAAGGTCCCAGGTTCGATTCCCATGTCTATGTGTAATTTTTCAATGTAAAGAGTAGTGTTATTTAGATGCGGCTATAACCGTACTTAACGACTATGATAGCTTGGTTATTTAATCTATCACCATTAGTGTAAGTTACTACTACCCGGACAAGTAGTAAAACGTGCTGCAAAAATAGAAACAAAATATAACATAAACACACACACATTATATATGTAAACAAATATTAAGACCTACGATATTTTTTTACAGACTAAACCCGCTTTGATGGCATAGTTATCTAACGGGCTAGTTTCGTGTAAAGCTAGAGTGCCGAGGACTGGGAGATCGAGGTTCGTATCTCGCTCGGGTGAACTGGGTGTTTTTTTCTAAATTGTTTTCCACTCTCCCTTCACACAAATGCTTGTTCACGTCCTTTATATGCAACCCTCCCAATTCCTAATCCATTAGCGTAATTAGTACTTAAGCGTATAACCCGAACGGGTTAGTAAGACGCGGTGCTAAATATTATTATTACTTACAGACTAAAATTAGTGTTATCCAACCTATTTTTGTTCGCTTACCCCCAGATATAATTTATCTACAGCTTTGTACCCCCGAAGTTTTTGATTCATAATTCAAGTTATGGGCCTACGTAGCTTGTAATTTTCATACAAAATGAATTACATCCCAAATAATGAGAAATATAATTATATATGTTTTTAATTTACGCATCCCAGATGTATTCGCGTACCCAGTTGAGTACCACTAGACCAATTGATTAGAAAAATTCAAAAATCTTTCGATAACATTTGAAAATACAGTAGGATTATGGTAGGAAGAAACTATTAGAAAACACTTTTATTTTCTTGCAGTCAACATTGATAAAATTTTTTTATACATAAGGATCTGGCAGGTTCGAAAAATTGGATTGCTCGAACCCGTCATGATTCCCTATAAAATTACTATTCAAATCAATGGTAAAAAATAACATTTAATTCTAATTTTAGGAGGACATGTTTGGATAATTCGAAGCCTTGATCATTTTTTTCGAGTATGTACTTATTTCTAACCTAACTTAAAGGTTTTTATTTAATCACACTTATATGTCAAGAATGTCAAATAAATTTAAGAATCAATGACGTAAGTTATAGTGAAAGAGAATATCGGGAAACTCTGCACAGGCGGCGAGCGGGTTTCCTAGGACAGGGGATGTGTTGGCTCGGCTTTCATTGCTTCTGTGTGACAATGTGACCACGTGACGTGGACCTTAGACTATTAAATTAATCCCAACCAGACGTAAAATACAACCTTTTTAATGAAACCAGTGAACGTGAAGATTTTGGTTATTGCGTAAAGATAAGTCAAATACAACAATCCAAAATCACTATTTTTTTTTCCCAACAGCATGTAATTTAAGTGCAAAACTGATTTATGTGTACAAATTGACTTATGTTAATTTAAGTTTTTATATTTTTGTTTACATTTTTCTTGTTTTTACATGTATGTACCTATGGATTTATGGTATATATTGTTTTTATATAACACATAAAATGTATGTGTTTATGTGTAGCATATTTTGAGGTTATTGATTTATTGTGTACCAGATGCCTGGATACTAATAAAAATGGTTAATTCGAATTTTGGGTACATCGAATATTTTTTTTTAGATATCATTTGGACTTCGAATTTAAAAATGTTTTGCTGTATTATTAGTAGGGATTTGGAAAAGTATCAAAACTTTACTAGTAACGATATTTATCTTTAGATAGCGATACTTTTTTATTCGATACTTATGTTTCTAAACTTTTATTCGTGTGAGTACTTATACCCCGGTATCGAATGAAACAATATTTTGTTAAAAACTAGTGACCTTGGTAGTATAATATTTGTTAGCCTACATTGATTAAAAGTTCCTTCTATTTCGTTTGGAAATGAGCTAGACATTATTTTACAATATTGTGATTACCTTATTATTATTTTTAGTGATTTTAATATAGCTCAAAATTTGTAGTTATTTTTACTAGATACATGATAACACATTTGTAAGGATATATATAAAATTGGCAAATATTTCCCTACATAAAAAATACTAAGAACATAATTATTAGGCAAAAATTGCCTGCTTATAATTTCAATACCGATACGATACTTTCTGTTATCTATACTTTTCTTTCCATACCACATCTCTTATTATTATTATTAATGTTATTTATGTGTTATCTAATCAAGCGTCTTACTCGCTGTTCAGGTTGTACGCATGATAATTACCCAAGTGGGTTAGGGATGAGAAAGTAAGCATTTTATAGGTAATATACCCGCATTTTCGTGGAAGGAGGGTGGTAACTGGGAAACTATTTAGAAAAAACCACCCTCAGCAGACCTGATTGGGATTCGAACCCTGATCTCCCCGTCTTCATTAGGCCAGTCACCCGCTTCGATGGCTGCATGGTCTAAGGAGTTACTCTCACAATAGATCAGACTGGTGATGATGGAGAGATCGTGGTTCGATTCCAATTGAGTGTACTGAGGGTGGTTTTCCCTAAATATTCTCACACTCTCTCTCCACATAAATGCGGGTACGCTTCCTCTAAATTCAACCTTCCTCATCCCTAGCCTATTAGTGCAATTAGTACCCTAACGGGCATTAAGACACATTGCTAAAAAAAAATAGGCCAGCCTAACACAGGTGACGCCTTAGAGTTAGACCATTCGGGCATTGACACGGGTTTTATAGTTATTGATAGCATCTAGCAAAAGTGACAGCTGCAGATCACATGACCTGTCCCATAAATACGTGAAAGTAAATCTTGTATATTGTTTTCAGCTGACATATAAGGTTCTTCCTATGAAAATCGGACTGTAGATACTTTTTTACAGGCTACTTATAGATTCTGTTTAGCTGGTAACATATTTCACTCGTAATATTATGCCGGAGTATATTCAAGTAAGGAGGGATGTTTACGATCTGTCCGTGTGTTGGTTTCACGAACTTGACGTATTTTACACAGTTAAACCACGTGTTGGAGGCGTTTTGGAACACCAAAGTTTTTTTTTAAATAAACACTTTTTAGGTATCGGGTATTAAAAACACACAACAAATAACATTGTAGGTGGTACAGCATTCCTGTCTTCAATGACCAATGGCCGGATTTGAATAACAAATAATTAGGAGGTGACCTAGTGGTCTAAGGGTGCTGGGGTCCGGGGTTCAATCCTCGGTCCAGGCACAGATTTATCTGATTGCCGAACCCTTCCTTCACCTCTGACAAGACGTGTATAAATCACAACTTGTGAATGTGTGGAATGCCAGGCCTCCACCGTGGTTCGGATTCCACGTTAAACTGTAACCCGAACGGATAGTAAGACGCGGTGATAATAATAATAATAATACATAATTGTGACCTGCTTCGGTGGCCGCATGGTCCAAGGCGCTAATCTCGCAATAGATTGGACTGCCGATGACGTAGATATCGGGGTTCATTCCCGGTTGGGTGGATTGTGGGTGGTTTTTCCTCGATCATTTTCCATTCTCCTTCCATGAAAATGCGGATACACTGTCTCTAAATTAAACATTCCTCATCCTTATCACATTAGAGTAATTAGCATATATGCGTATACCCGAACGGGTAGTAAGACGCTGTGCTAAAAAAAATATGGGATAGTGGTGTTGTGGGTGCTAAGTGGGCTGGACTCTGACTCGGGAAGAATGGGTTCGACCACTGTCCCTTATCTGTGTCAGTTTAATTTCCGCAGTTATATACATTTCTTTGAATAGCTCTTTTTTCTCCATTATGTCTTTCTTCAGTATGATTTTTCTACGGTGGACCGTATCCAATTGTTATGAACTTTATTAAAATTTAAAACTACTTTCATACATGCATACGCCAAGTCAATTTATATGTAGCTATCTCTATTGATATATGATATCAACGCCTTTAAATTAATAACTATTCTAATAATTTCGTTAAATGTCATCAATGTTGACCGTAACAAACATAGGTTTGCGTGTTTTTAAAAGGTCTTAACTATCAGAATCCTACTTTACCTATCCGGGCTATCCGGATACTTAACACAAATGAGGCGTAAACAAGTAAGGTAGAATTTATAGTAAATGTACCCGTATATACGTAAAAGGAGAGTGGGAATCCGTTTAGGGAAAAAAAAAACTACACTCCGCACACCCGTCCGGGATTTAACTCCGACCTCTCTATCACAGGAAAACCAGATTAACTGAGCTTGAAATTTAGACCACGTACCCACCAGTGTGAGCTTGGGTCTAATTGTTGACTTATCTTAAAAATAGGTTAGTATGAATTAATTATAGTTTATACAGTCGATAAATGTATGGAAAAAAAACTGAAAGCTGTAAGATAAAGTGAAATGACGGGGCCGCTTGAGTTGTGTTTTGATAAACACAACAATATTATAATTACTTTAGAACTCGCGCCGGTGGGTACGTGGTCTAAATGTCAAGCTCATCTAGCATGGTTCTCTGGAAACAAGGAGGTAGGGGACTCGAGGCTAGTGTATACTTGGGGTGTTTTTCCCATAAATGGTTTACCCCTCTTCCTCCACACAAATGTTGGTACATTTCCTCAAAGTCTTACCTTCATCATCCCTATCACATTAGCGTAGTTAATAAATATTCGTCAAGCCGGAATGAATGATGAGACGTGATGCAAATAGCAATTTAAAAACACATCCATAAGCTTCTGGTTTGAACGTTAGCACAGCAATGTGGGATGTAGTGGAATATTATAACGTATTTTTAGCATGTCAACCTTTAGAAAACTCAATATATATATTTAAAAAATAGGGAAAGTCCGCTGGGAAGGAAATCACACATCACTCGACTGTTATCAATAATAAAGATTATGTCAGCTTTCTTGCAGCGAGGATATAAACCTACGTAAGATTGTCCGCATAGTAGATATATCACAAATCCTGAAAAGAAGAGTTGGAGGGATGGGTTGGGAAAAATAACTGTGGGGATTGGTCGGCGTCTCCCCGAGCAACCTGTGTGAGACTGTCCGAATAGTTTATTATATGTCGCTTGTCCTGCGAAGAAGAGCTGCAGCAGGGATTGGTCGGAGTTTTCCTTAGCAACCTGTGTAAGATTGTCCTCACAGTACCGGTATATATGTCACGTGTCCTGCGAAGAGGAGTTGCAGGGATCGGTCGGTGTCTCCCAAAGCAACCTGTGTTAGATTGACCGTACATTAGTATATGTGTCACTCGTGCTGCGAAGAAGAGCTGCAGGGATTGGTCGGTGTCTCCCTAAGCAACCTGTGTTAGATTGACCGTACAGTAGTATATATGTCACGTGTCCTGCGAAGAGGAGTTGCAGGGATCGGTCGGTGTCTCCCTAAGCAACCTGTGTTAGATTGACCGTACAGTAGTATATATGTCACGTGTCCTGCGAAGAGGAGTTGCAGGGATCGGTCGGTGTCTCCCTAAGCAACCTGTGTTAGATTGACCGTACAGTAGTATATATGTCACGTGTCCTGCGAAGAAGAGCTGCAGGGATTGGTTGGTGTCTCCCTAAGCAACCTGTGTTAGATTGACCGTACAGTAGTATATATGTCACTCGTGCTGCGAAGAAGAGCTGCAGGAATTGGTTGGTGTCTCCCTAAGCAACCTGTGTTAGATTGACCGTACAGTAGTATATATGTCACGTGTCCTGCGAAGAGGAGTTGCAGGGATTGGTTGACTGACATCTCCCCGAGGACGTGGTGTCTGCCCAAGTTGAGAGATGGTGTAATAACCTCACAGCTCGGCGGGTACAGGAATTAGGTCTTGACAGGGCCAACTTCAGAATGTGATAGCGGCCATTTGAAATCCACTTGACGTGACGACGCTCTTAAAATGTTATCTTCTGGTGATGGCTTCCCGCATTCTTGACAACCACTGATCTCTCGCTTTCTCTTCTTTTTTCTCTTTTTTTCTTTCGCTTTCATTTCAAGTTATTACTAGTTTTACTTTTACCTTGTTTTTTCTTTTTCCCTTGCTGTATTTTTATTTCATTTATATGTAGCCTATATTTATTTATTCATTTATTTACTATCACTACGTTTAACACACGGTATGTTCGCATCAATGGACCCGCGGACAAAGCATTCACTCTCGTCCTGTCTGGTTTATCGAATTTGGGAAGGTTGGGATGCAAAAACCTGACCCGTGTATGGAGATAAATTACACTAAAGGTTTTCCCACTATACCTCCGCGCAAATTCGGGTACACTTTCTTTAATTTTACCTTCCTCATCCTTACCCCGACGCTCTAAAATATGCGGATGGTCCGGCCCGGAAAGAAAGTAAAATTCATTTTAGAGAAAATATTTTTTTCATCGGCTTAACCCGAGATTGATTAAAGTAACTAAGAAGAAACGCGCCGGCATTTATTTTGTAAAACCACATGGGTGGGGAGATGAGATCCAGGGAGTCGAACAGAAATACTTATCGGTTCTGGTTTTAGAAAAATTAAAAATTCCTGTTCTTTTCTGTTCTTCATTAAGTTCTGGTTCTTAAAAATTAAATTTACTAGTTTTAATACTATTAAGATATCTGTAACTATAACATAATATTAAAATTTAATTTACTTAAAAACACGAGTTATTACATAAAAAACAAAATAATTATATAACTTGATGATTGCCCAATGTATTCAGAGTGCAAATTTGAACATTTTATTTTATTTTTGTTTGCTAGAACTTAATAATAAAAATACCGCCTTTGTGGTCTAATAGTCAGAGTTCCTGGCTACAGATCCAGAAGTCCTGGGTTCGATCCCTGGTGCTTTCATATTTTCTGTGACGCATTTGGTCTGGAACGGTGTCAAATCAGCCTCATGAGCACAAATGGAAATCTACTTGAATGCAGCTATGGTCTAGAAAACTGAGATTAACGGACAGAGTGTTTGGTGTGCTGACTAGATGCCACCCTCTATTCGCAGAAGTTGGTACGTGGCGGCCGTTCGGTCGGTATGGCTCGATTGTGGTCTGATTTCATTGAGTATTTTCTTTATAATGTTTTAAAATAATTTAGTTTTATTTTTAAATTAACATGCAAAAAAAGTTTTTTTATTCGTATTTTCAATTTGAAAAGGGGTAAATAAATTAAATTATCTAATGCTGGTTTGGTGCAGCCAAAAATAAATAGTGTGCACCTATATGAGTTTAGATTTTTTGTCTAAAACCTTTAAATCAGCTGTATAATGTATCTATCACTATTTTTTATATATAAAAACATCATTTTAGGATTCATTAACGGGCTATTAACATAGTGTTACGGCAATATTCTCAATTTCAATTCAAACCTTTTAAATTTAATTTACTTTCCTGAAGTCCTTAATCTATAAACAAACCAAAATAATAAATTAGGGCTTATAATATACAAACTTCATGTAATTTACATTAAGGACCATCTTGATTATATCCTTGATGCTTCACTCACTCTCTCTGTAGTTTAAGAAATTACACACTGGCTAGTAATTATTTCGCCCCGTCTACCAAGTAATTCAAATAATCACACTTATGAATTACACACAATGAACACAAACTTTGTACAACTTATTACTTGATATTTGAAGGAAATGCGAAAAGATTAACAATTTGCTTCCCTCTTCTGTACCCCTCCAAGCAAACCGGCTATCCAACAACAACCAAAATTGTTTAACATTGAGTGATAACAATTTTAAATAAATTTTTTCGTATTTAGCTTAGAGTGCTTGTAGTCTACAATTGAGCAGGTTCTTATTTCTCATCACATCACTCTCTTTAGACACGACCGCTGTCACTCAAAGTTTTATTTTAGCACCGCGTCTTACTACCCGTTTGGGTTTTAAGCCTCTGTACTAATTACACTGATGATTTAGGGATTAGTAAGGTTTAATTGAGAGGAAGTGCACCCACATTTGCGTATAAGAAATGTGGAAAACCTATTAGTAAAAAATCTTGAGTGCACCTGACTGGGATCGAACCCTGATCTCTCCGTTTTCGGCATAATAGTTCGGCACGAGAATAGCGCATTAAACCACACGGCCACCGAGGTGGGTCACTCAAGTTGGATACATCTTCTTAAGTTCTTAACCTAAAGAGTAAAATGAGAAAACTCATAATTTAACAATAACTTCTGCTCAAGAATGTGAACTTATTAAATGCTTATTGCTAAGTGCTCATTGATGCTTGTATAATCCCCTTGAAAAATAAATATATCCTACCTTCACAAAAATTCCTGAGAAAGGAAAGATTTTTATTTTCAAAATACAATCAAGATTCAGAAAGAAGAGCATAACATTCATTTACAAATTATTTACTACGCAAAGTTGGATCTTCTAAGGACCGATAAGAACCTCTATCCTAAAATATATACATATCGGTTCCGGTTCTTAAGAAATTTACTTTTTGTGTTCCTGTTCCCTAAAAATAACTGTTAATTCTGGTTATCGGTTCTAGTTCCAGTTCGACTCCCTGATTTGAGATCTGAAGTAAAATCCAAGGTGGAATGGAAACGAACGCGAGTTAAGTTCCTTATTTTATCCAGTTTTCATGACCAAAAACATTCAGTTTAATCCTCTACACATCAAGGGTAAACTGGACCGTCGGGACACCGGGTGATATATCCCGGGTAGATTGGTTTAATTTGGGCTGTGGAAAATAAATTTAAACTAAAAATAAAGCAATCCATTCAATGATAAATGATTATTTTTATTGAATTTAATCAAAAATTCCAGTGAGCAAGTCTGATCATAATTTGTGAAAATATACAAAATCATTAAATTAAAACCGTCCCCTTTGTTTTTTATTTGTATTGTTTAAAACAATTCTTAAGTCAAACGTAAAAGTATTGTTTTTGAAGTACATGATAATTTTATAATAAGGAAGCAATGATAATCAATTTTATAGAATTCAATATAAATTATTTGGTATGATAAAATATATGAGAAAAGATTTAAATGAAATTGTAGAAATTTGTACTGTTTATGTTTATATAAATTAATCAAGATGGTTGATTTGATTAATACAACCATCTTGATTAATTTATATAAACATAAACAGTACAAATTTCTACAATTTCATTTAAATCTTTTCTCATATATTTTATCATACCAAATAATTTATATTGAATTCTATAAAATTGATAAAAGTATTGGTTTAGTGCAACGGTTCCCAACCTTTTTTCGCTTGCGTACCCATGGGGAGCCCATTTACATAAATTGTACCCTTAATATTAATAAAATGTTTAATTAATACAGTAGTAGTTATTTCAGATATATTTGTTGCAACCGAAAATAAATTAGATAATAATGGGATTTAATAACAATATTATAATAAGGTGAATAGGCAGTGAATATATTTTTACATTCAAAAACAAAAGTTACAATAAAAACTACCACATTTATTTTATTAATAATTATAAAAACGGCTTTATGTTTGAAAATGAAATAGTTTTTTCAAGGTCAAATATATATATATTTTTTAAACCGCACCATCCCTTGCTATAGTGTTGAGTTAATTTAACAACTTTTGGCTGATATTTGGTCTCACACTGCTGGCATATGTGGCTTTTTCCGCCATAATTAAAATATTTTCAAGATGTGTATTAATCACAACTTGTGAATGTGAGGAATGCCAGGCCTCCACCGTGGTTCGGATTCCACGTTAAGCTGTAGGTCCTCCATTTCATCTCACAATCACCCTACCATTACACATTAGCGTAAGTGCGTATAACCCGAACGGGTAGTAAGACGCGGTGCTAATAATAATAATAATAGTAATAATAATAATAAAATATTTTCGCGTACACCACGTTGGGAACCTCTGGCTTAGTCAATACTGACTGTTCTTTGTAATCTACATAAGGAGTGAATGTAGAATCATTTTATAAACAGACTATTATCTAACAATTTAGAAGCATTTGTTTTGATGTTAGTAGAAAGAAAAAGCTGTTTTAAAGTGTAATGAATATTGACGTGATAATCGATAGCGTTGCTGAAATTACACCAGGATTGATTAATGTGTTAATAGTAAAAACAAAACAAAAAAAACTTCATCTCATTATTTCAGCTTAACATTGCTCAAGAAAAATATCCGTTGACTCCAGCTGGGTTTGAACCCACCAACAAATTGGGTTCTGAGGCGAGCACTTTACACCAAGACCACCGATATTGACGTCACTATGGTAAAGAAAAAACATAAAACATTTTTCAACACTACGTCAAAACTACCTATCCGGGCTATCCGCCCGCATCTATTCACGTTAACGTAACAGAGGTTAGTCTGGTTAAATATATATATTTTAGAGGTAATTTACCCGCACTTACGTGAAGGGAAAGTGGGAAACCATTTAGGGATAAACCACCCTCATTAATACCGGCTGGGATATGAACGCAGACCTCTCCTTCACAGGCAGACCAGATTAGACCTTGACATTTACAGCCCGCGCTCTCATCGATGCGGGTAACAAAATTGTTGTGACGAGATAAGACACATTTTAGGGCCGCATAATTCTAGACTAGTCTCGGGAGCGGTTCAACTCGAATTGGGGAAGGAGGGGGGGGGGGGGGGCATTGGCTGCTGTCCGAATATAGACTACATATATATATATATATAAGGCCCTAGGATTAATCCTACTTATCCCCCAAGCTCATCACCCTCCCTTGTCCACTTGTCTTTACATCGATACACACGATCGATACAGCTATAGCTCATCATGTAGTTAAGTTACAGCTAGCAGAAGGTTCTTAATGGCAAACCTTGGCTGGAAAAATTATTAGAATCATTTGACAACACTTTTTATTGATAGTATAGTATTAGTAAGCAAATAAAAATTAGTTCTGAAGGGGTTGGCATTAGTGATTTTCGGCCATTGTTTGCGATAAAGATCCTTCTGCAGTCACTTACCTACACTCCTACTACAGATGAGTTATTTTGTCTGTCTCGTGAAGTATTTTCATTAGTTATCAGCATATCAGTTGAGGATCTTTGGTGGCCTCATGGTTTAAGGCGTCACTATCGCAATAGACTGGACTGTCGGTGAGACCGGGGCTCGAATCTTGTTCGGGTGTATTGATGATAGTTTTCCTAAATGGTTTTCTACTCTCCTTCCACGCAAATTTTGGGTACACTTCCTCTAAATTCAACCTTCCTCATATCTTAACATAGAAGCGTAATCAGTACACACGCGTATAGTCAGAACGGGTAGTAATACGCTGTGCTAGTAGTAAAAATAGTACACCAATTTAACTTGCACCTTGCAGATATGATCAGATATAAGCTCCGTATACATATTCTGAATCCCTAAAGTCCGTAGTCCGTAAGAAGAGATAGACTCCACAGTAACAGATTGCTCTGTCCATCCTTCCGTTCTACGTAAAAGTTGGATCACATTTAACTGGCCTTACGGATAGCTACGGATAACCATTCACAGGTAGACAAATAAACTAGCATCTAGGTGCGAATCGAAAGCAAGTGAAATGGTCGCCATTTTCTAAACCTAAAGTATTTTAATTAATCTACCACTAATAACAAAATTATAGAACATTTTAATAACGCTATCATTATTTTAACAAAATAATAATTAAAAAAATAAAATTATAAACATATTGTGTGTATTTATAGATTTTTTTTATTTTGACAAATTTGATTGAACAAAGTATTAAACTTTCCCATTGGGTGACATGATAACACGTGACTAAGAAAATAGAGCCATTGAGTATGTAGATGAAGCTTAAGTTGGGATGGCAAGAAAAGGTAATTATTTGTGCAGTTTTCATAACAAAACAATTTTTTCGGCAAAAAAAAAAAGATCCAGTAGAAGCATGGAGTTTAATTTTATTTACGTGGTGATATCAACAATTCTTAAATATCTGTCATGAGCAAATTAGCGTTATATGAGAAACTTTTTAAATGAACAGAAAAAATTCTCATCATATTCTAAGACACCCTTGACATAATATATGCGATAAATGTTGAGATTACTAAGTGAAGAAAACTAAACTCTAGGTTTCTACTAGAGAAATATTTTATTTATTTTTTCGGAACTTTTTTTTTTGCCAATAAAAATACTCAAATACTCCCCCTTAACTCGTGATACTTACTGTCCCATCTTAAATAATAAATGTCTGCCCTTACTTTTGAGTGTATATGCTCACGAAACACCACTCCTCTAAACAATAAACAGTAAATATTTCACGTAAAGCACTCTTACACTCGGGCCAGCTATCACCCACGCGCGATGCTACCTTCTCACACCCACAGAACACACACAATGCTGCTCTTGGTTATGGCCATGGACTGCCCCGTGGGATGGTCGTTATACCCGCTCGACCCATATCCGCAACTACTGTATTCCGCTATCACACCTTCACACTAATTGCGGACAGCTATAGTCGAATCGCCGTAAAAAAAAATAGCCATCATCCGACGATTCAAAAATTTACTAGATCTACTTTTATTCGGTCATACGCCAAGCCGTGTTTTCTACATTTGACAATTTCGACAGTTAGTGTCAAATATAAACAGTTGCAATATAAATATGGTGGGCTTCTTTTTTTAATCATTGATTGCTATTCTAAGCAAATTTTTTACAAACTTTAAAAAACGTTCTTAGTTTGGAATGAACCTTTCCGACAGCTGAAAAATTCGCTAGACCTACTGAAATGTACCCAATTCATGTGTTCTAAAGATGCAACTTTTGAAATAAGATAGTAACTAAAATACTACTTTAAAATAATTATGGCAGGGTCGTTGTGAGATGGGGGAGTAGGCTTTGAATTCAAACACCCTCTGAAAGTATTTTTGTGTTCCCTCTCATGTGGTTCGATTGAAGTAGTAGGTCTATAGAATTCAATCAATTCAACCCTTTCTTCTCCCTAATTATGTATTTAAAAAAAGTTCAAATCACATCAAAAGAGCTTTAATGAATAAATGTTATTTATTTGGGATGTTTAACGTACATTTTCTGTAACGACCTATTGTCTCAGAACATGACTTACAAACTAACTTAATTCTAGGACAACCCGCCTTGGTGGCGTAGTTGGCTAACGCGCTAGTCGTGTTGAGCTCGACCGCTGAGGACGGGGAGATCGAGGTTCGAATCTCGGTCGGGTGAACTGGGGGTGGTTTTTCCTAAATGGTTTTCCACTCTCCCTCCACGCAAATGCGGGTTCACTTCCTATAAATTCAACCCTCCCAATTCCTAATCCATTAGAGTAATTAGTACTTAAGCGTATAACCCGAACGGGTAGTAAGACGCGGTGCTAAATAAAAAAAATAAAAAATTCTAGGACAGACACAACACCCAGTTTAACGGGCGTTAATTTATCAATGTGAAAGGGGAAGCCCTAATTTCACTCATTAAATTTTTCGAACTAATTGTGAATCGAAACCTTGACCCTTGACTGAGCTAGGATGCTGGACATTCCTTGCCATTACTGTGTGAGGAACTTTCCCACGAACCACTGTAGTCAGAATTCCTCTTCTCCCAAATTCATTTCGGTGTAAGGCTCTGAAATAATTATATGCAATAGCTCCCCCCCCTCCCCAAAAAAAAATGGTAGAGATGGATATTCAAACAATAATTTCTATACCTTCCCCCTAATTATGAAATTCAGATGGGAAATTTTTATGTGTGTAACAGTATACCTTTTATATCTAAGTTGTGAGCCTGTTTTTTTTAGCACCGCGTCCCGTTTGGGTTATATGCATTTGTATTAATTACACCAATGTGTTAGGAATGAGCGGTTGAATTTAGAGGAATTGTACCCACGTTTGTGTGAAGGGAAAATGGAAAGCTAATTGGGGAAAACCATCCTCTATACACTCGACAGGGATTCGAACCCCGATCTCTCCATCATTAGCAGTCCAGTCTATTTCGAGAGCCATGCGGCCACCTAGGTGGGTAAAGCCTACTCTTAATAACAACTAGCCTTTAATATTAAATTATCAAGTCAAATTTTCATAGAAAGAAACTTTTAGAAAATTAGTACATTTTTTTTCAACCTACATTGATAACACTACTCTATTACTAGTGCTATTTTATAGATTTTAATGAAATATACAAAAATTAACAGCCGCAGATCAGATGACTTGAAGTGTTATCACGTGAAATTAGGTCCAGTAACTCTTAGAGCTGCCAAATAAGTCTCTTCCTTTGAAAATTTGATTATAATTAACTTTTGTTGGTTTTTAAGCTATTTTTATCTTGGAGGTGGAAGCCACCAATTAATTATTATCTAAACCTTATGCTAATGTTGGCTATTCTAAATTAAGTTTTATAACCTCTTGAAGTGCTTCACAAACAATTTAGAACCGTGATCTAATTTCTAGAACTTATTGGTCATGAGGAGGTAGAAAAGGGGGGGGGGGGGGGGATTTAAAATCCTTTACCGTTTTTCCCATGGTTTTGTATTTTCACATTATTACAAAATTCTCTCCTTTAAAAACCTTTTGTGACAAACAAAAACTAGTTTGCTACCCACAGTGTGTGAACCACTGCTTTAAAAAGGTTCTTTAGATCTAACTCCTCTGTCGTTGGAACGCGCAGCAATACGAACTGCCAGATAGTCTCCTATTTCTCCTGAGTCAGTTCCTGTACTAACGAACATGGTTCGCCAACGTAATACACAGCTACACTTTGTTTCAATAGTGTCCAGCCCTCAACTGTAATTTATATTACAAGAGGAACTATCATTTATATTCTAGTTCCTGAATAGGGTTGGAAATTAATTTATTATCTTTTGTCTCTTTAATTTTCTACAACAAATTAATAATGTATTTTCCTCTCTATCGGTATACAAATATTTCTTAATTCAAGCTAGTGACCTGGCTGTTTTGCTTTTCTCAGTTATTAAGCTATTAGTATGATAATAATTTGTTCACCTTATAATTTTATTTTAGTAACGTATCTATTAATGATAATTATACCAGCATTAAAAGAATTGCAGATTTTTTATTTCCAGGAGTTACTAAGTAAGATTAACACAGGCCATTTGTTTTATTTTAATAACTTGAGGATACTACACATTTGGGGTTATTCCAAGTTCACTTTTTCAATTCGAATCGAATATATGAGATATTCTGGAACCGAATCAGATTTCAAATATATTTAGTTAATGGTTTTGTGATGGAAAAAATATTATATTGTTCTTGTTACATCTGCAGTAGATCAAGCTATTAGCACAGCACGTAATTCAATTTCTTTAGCTATTTTTCATATGAATATTAATTTGTTATGTACTTAACAGTTCAGAATGACAATATTAACTGAACATAAATGAGGATTCATAGCTGTCTTTATTTTTACTGTTAAAGTAAGATTTTTCTGATTTGAAATCAAATCTGATTTTTTTTTTCGTGGCTAATTTAAGTTTTCGGGGATTCTCATATCCCTTATTTCACACCCAACCTTAGAACCAGTAGCTGTTCCATCTTTCAAAAGAGGAGGAACCATCACATTCATACACCATTGCTACCAACAGCTGAGCAAGATGGAAGATCCGATTTCTATTTCAATATGTCGCATTTTGCTTTATGATTGGTTACTTTTTTAGTAGACCAAAACAAAATCCATGGCGTCAAACCGCAATTGAATCATACCGACTGAGTGTTCCCGTTTTTTGGTAAAGATAGTGCCAACTTTGGAGGATAGAGTGGTCATGCGGTTAGCTAAACGAACTCTTTGGCCGATAATCTCAATTCTTTAAACTGTAGCCAATATTTTTTCATGCAAGTAATTCCTCATTTTGTCCTCAGTAGGCTGAGTTGACCCGGTTCCAGATCTACTTCTTCACCTAAAATCTGGAAGCGCCGGATATCGAAACCGGGACCTTTGTTTTATTATACAAACAAAACTAAAATATTCACTTTTGACCAAGCAATGGTTTGGACATCCTAGTCACCGTAATGATGGCCCAAAGTAAATATATCATGAATAGGAAACACACGAACCAATGGCCACGTGGTATAAGGCGTCAGGATCGCAATATACTGGGTTCCGTTGACGGGAGGTGTCATGGTTTGAAATTAAGCCGGTTGCACCAGGTGTGATATTCCACCATGTGATCTATCAATGTGGTTTTACCATAATATCGCCTCGTTAATGCTGGTGCATTTTCTATAACAATCCTTTAGAGCCGGTTTGAAGTGTATTATGTTGAACGTAGGTTCACCCCTTATACGGTAGGGAGCTGATAAGTGACAGATAGCTGAAGATATGTATTGCAAACATTAGCTAAAGGTCACTAATGTCAACCTATTCGTCAACATATTCTACTACAAAAATAAAGAAAGAATTAAAGAAAAAAGGACTCATTGTATTAAATGTTATCGATGATATCAAGTGGAAATAAGGGGTGCTGCAGTTCCGCAGTGCCTATACGCGAGCCGCCACTGTTTATGACCTTGAAACGAGATGGGTTTTGAAGGAGTATTGTGTAGACCACCGATTCTCAAACTGGGGTACGCGGGCACCTTTCATAGGGTACGCGAGGAGCTATCCAAAGGAAAGTTGGCAAAATAACAAGGGACTTATGGAAAACCATAATTTTTGTACCTAAAAATAAGTACCGCAATAGGCTAGATTTGGATCCGGACCTACGCTTGAAAGTTTCAAATGGACAACCAGACATCAAAAAAGTTGTGCCAAGTCATGCAGTCACACCCCTCTCACTCAAAAACTTTGGTATTCATAATATATTAGCTCCAGAATTACAATTAAAATTTTTGATTTGATAATATTGTGTTTAAGTTTACTCTTTTCATTTTCGAACGAATTTGTGAAGAAAATTTATTAATGCTTTCTACAGAATTTTTACTGTAAAATTATGTTTTTTAACTAATCATAACGATTTTAAACCTGTCATTTGGGAACAAATTTTATCTTGGGAGTACATTAAACTTTTTATCGTGGTCAAGGGATACAATCTAAAAAAAGTTTGAGAACCGCTTATGTAGACTATTATATATTCACAATAGGCTTATATCATTATTTTAAAATCTCTTTCTAGAATTTTGTCTGACAAAAGGTTTCATTAATTTATTATTGAACGATTGATGTAGGCCTTCACTATCTTATTATTTGTAGGCAGACCCAAGTATTTTACATTTTCTATTTGAAGTTAGAATAACCGTCGTGCACATCTGAAATAAGGTCGGCTCAGTCGTTATTCAACACTACCACTTAATTTTTTAAAGGATTTTTTTTACTCTCATTGGTGGGCACGTGTACTGAGGCGTTAATTTAGTCTGAAACCGCTTCGATGGCCGCTTGGTCTAAATCACTACTCTCGCAATAGACTAGACTGCCGATAACGATGACAGAGCGATCGTGGTTCGATCCCGATTGGGTGTACTGAGGTTTTTAAAACATGCTTTCCCACTATTTCTCTCTCATTCTCTCTCCCCATGATAATACGGATACATTTCGTCTAAATTCAACCTTCCTTAGCTCTAACCCATTAGCGTAATTAGTACATAGGCATATACCCCTAGGAATGGGTAGTAAAACGTGGTGCTAAAAATCATCTTTGTCTAGTTTGCCTGTCAAGGTGAGATTCATGCCGATGATGGGGAGATTGAGGTTCGAATCTTGTTTGGGTGTACTGAGGGTGCTTTTACAAAATTGTTTTCCAATATTTCTCCACGCAAATGCGGGTAAACTTCCTGTAAATTTAAACTTCCCAATACCTAAAAACCGTAAGCGTAATTAGTGCATAAGCGTATAACCCGAACGGTTAGTAAGACGCGGTGCTAAAAATATAAATACAGCTTCTTTCACACCCATCAGCGCACTGAAGGGGTCTAGGTAAATTTTTCAAAACAAGTTATTCGAAAATCAATTTATCGAAATCAATTCACCTAATACAAAACCATCGAAAGTAATTTAGTCGAAAATCAATTTTTCGAACCATGAATTTTTCGAACGATATGTTTGTCGAACCCACATTTTTCAAAAATCAATTGCCGAAAATCAATTTCCCGAAGTGAATTTCCGAAAATCAATTTTTCGACAGTCAAATAGTCGAAAATGAATTTTTCCAAGAATCAATTTTGCAAATTGCAATTTTTTTTTTTTTTTTTCGGAAAATCAATTTAGCGAACTGCGAGTTTTCCGGAAGATATTTTTTGAGAACTGGGAATCACCTACCCGTACCCTCACCCCTCTATAGGGAGGATTACCCCTAACCTAACATAGAATTTTATTATACTTCGAACTTATCGTTCAAAAAATTTATTTTCAAAACTTTCTTTTTGAAACATTTATTTTGAAAAACAGATTTGAGGCAAATTCATTTTCGAAAAACTTCTTGTTCGAAGAATTTCTAGATCGAAAAATTGGTTTTCGAAAAATTTATTTCCGAAAAAATGATCCCGAAAAATTTATTTTTCCCTAATTAATTTTCGAAAAACTATTCGAAAAATTGCTATGTTGAAAAATTTGTTTTCGAGAAATTAAATTTCGAAAAACTGAGTTCGAAAACCTGATTTTCAAAAAATTGCTATTCGGTAAACTCGCCGGCTACCGCACTGAAGTAGCCTATTGGCTTGCCTGTGACTCTCGCGTGGCCGCTCGTGTGAAAGGGTGACGTTATGTGGTACCACACTGTGGCGCCACGTTGTCTCTTGAAAGTGCCCCGTGAGAAAGGGCACTAAGAGATAAAGTACAAACATAACCAAGAATTAGGCACGCGGACTAAATGTGAAGCACATCTAGTCTGGTGTATCAGTGACGGGTAGGTCGGGGTTCAAATCCCGGCCAGGTGTACATAAGTTAAACTGTTCCCAACCCCCTTCCACGCATATCTCAGTATAGTTCTTATAAATCCTACCTTCCTCCTTCTACGCTACTCAATTAGTGTAATTAAATGCGGATATCCCGGACGGGAACAAAAACCAAGAAAAAAAAAAACCTCCTTTATTAAGAGTACAAAAAAAAGTTCAATTATTTTTTTTCTTCTAACAATTAATTGATGTTTGTAATTGCCTTGGCCGTTTCTTGCCATAAAAATACTTTCGCACGTATCACCTAATTATTTAAATGATTATATAGGACTAAACCATCTTGCATCGTGCACTAAAGAGCGAATGCCACACGATTGTAGTATATATCTGACATTAAGAAGAAAAAAAACCCAACTAGAGCCTCGTTCACATTTTCATACGTCTAATCCTTGGGTTCCACAGCTGTCATTTTCGACAGATGTCGATATTGGCAAATGCAACATAAATATAGTGGTCTTTTGTCAATGCTGGCTACCCCATATTTACCTTTTTTTTTTTGAGCAATAAAAGTATCTCCTTCAGAGATATTTTTCTGTGTGTGTCCGCGTCTCACAGGCCCATTTATTACACTACTTTAGAGGAAATATATCCTCATTTGTATAGGGGGCGAGTTGGAAACCATTTCACCCAACCTGGAATCAAACTCTGGTTTACTGGTGATGGGAAGGGAGGGGGTGGATTGGACTAGATGAGCTTGGCATTAAGTCTGCATGTCCATTAATGAGGATTATCGTATGCCAGAATTTTTTTTTAACGTATGACAACAGGGCGTATCGGTAAGCCTCTCCCTAGCCCCTACTGTCGGTAGCGGATATGTAACCGCTGCTGGGGTTGGGACACCATGTAGGTGGTGTTATTTCGCCCTGATGATATGTGGTGATGATGATAATGGTTATGTTGACCAATAGAAGTCTTAACCTAGCCTAAGCCTAATAAGTTTGACCATGGGACATAGGAAAAATTTCCCATTAAAGAAAAATACCTATAGTGCCGATTGGAATCGAACCCAGCACCTCTAGATTAGTAGCCAGTAATGCTGACCAGTAGATCAAGAGGCCGGACCACACCTCACTTTATTATAACATACATACACCAATCGTTATTATTGATATATCTTTAGCACTGATTAAGTTTAATATATATATTCCGTTATAAATTTGCTGGCTTTGTCATTTGTTTAGGTTGGTCTATGTGCAAATTAGTTTCTGCGCTGGACTATGTCTTTGTCGTATGAGAGCTCAGGGGAATTTGTTTTTGATGGGTTGTATGAACTGGAACAATCCTGTTGGAGTGTGTGAATCACTGAGGGGTCGAATCGTCCGACCGTCCCGCGCGCGCGCGCGCACGTTATATCACGAACTACGTGACTGAAATAATATCACGCAATATCAGGAGCGGGATATCTGCATTCGGCGAATTACAAACCTCCTCCCGTTACGGTGGGGATCCGAAACACTGTAAAGAGTTCTGCTCTGTTCTAAAGGTGGAGTTACACGGTCTCATTGGTCGTACAATGCGCTAGATTCAACCAAATTGAAAGCAAACTAAACAATATGAATTACAATTCAAAGTGTTTAGACAATTTTTTTTGTTAGCTCCACGTCTTATACCCGTTAGGCTTATACGCCTATGTACTAATTACAATTATGTGTTAGAAATTAAGAAGTTTGAATTTTAGAGGAATTATAGCCGCATTTGCTTGAAAAGAGAGTGGAAAACCATTTAGATAAAAACACCCTCATTACACCCGACTGGGATCAAACCTTGATCTCCCCGTATTTGGTAGTCTAGTCTATTGCGAGAGTAGCGCCTAAGACCATGCGGCCACCGAAGCGGTTTTCAACCAAATTGAACATTGAAAGAAGTTGGCAGAGTCTCTACTTTAGTGTGATACGGTTATGTATTCCTGATGATTGATCTTAATTGAACACCTCTGAACACGCATCTTCTTAAACATCAAAAAGTTTTATAACATTTGCGCGTATAACCCGAACGGGTGGTAAGACGCGGTGCTAAAAAATAAATAAACATTTCATTTGCGTCGATGTATTATTTGCAAACGGAGTTTGCTGTCTTTTGGTTGAAACTTAATTTTATGTAGCCAAATAAAGCCTAAACGTATCTACATTAACTAGTAAGGAAGCGTACAACCCGGACGAGTAGTAAGACTGGGGATAACTAGCTAAGAAGAAGGAAGCGTACAACCCGGACGAGTAGTAAGACTAGGGGATAACTAGCTAAGATAACTAGCTAAGGAAGCGTACAACCCGGACGAGTAGTAAGACAGGGGATAACTAGCTAAGATAACTAGCTAAGGAAGCGTACAACCCGGACGAGTAGTAAGACGAGGGGATAACTAGCTAAGATAACTAGTTAAGGAAGCGTACAACCCGGACGAGTAGTAAGACTAGGGGATAACTAGCTAAGATAACTAGCTAAGGAAGCGTACAACCCGGACGAAGTAGTAAGACGAGGGGATAACTAGCTAAGATAACTAGTAAGGAAGCGTACAACCCGGACGAGTAGTAAGACGGGGGATAACTGTAGATAACTAGCTAAGGAAGCGTACAACCCGGACGAGTAGTAAGACGGGGGATAACTAGCTAAGATAACTAGCTAAGGAAGCGTACAACCCGGACGAGTAGTAAGACGAGGGGATAACTAGCTAAGATAACTAGCTAAGGAAGCGTACAACCCGGACGAGTAGTAAGACGAGGCGATAAATAGCTAAGATAACTAGCTAAGGAAGCGTACAACCCGGACGAGTAGTAAGACGAGGGCGATAACTAGCTAAGATAACTAGCTAAGGAAGCGTACAACCCGGACGAGTAGTTAAGACGGGTATAGCTAGATAACTAGCTAAGGAAGCGTACAACCCGGACGAGTAGTAAGACGGGGCGATAACTAGCTAAGATAACTAGTTAAGGAAGCGTACAACCCGGACGAGTAGTTAGACGGGGCTGATAACTAGCTAAGATAACTAGCTAAGGAAGCGTTACAACCGGACGAGGTAGTAAGGACGAGGGGATAACTAGCTAAGGAAGCGTTACAACCCGGACGAGTAGTAAGAGGGGCGATATACTAGCTAAAAACTAGCTAAGGATAGCGTACAACCGGACGAGTAGTAAGACGAGGGGATAACTAGCTAAGATAACTAGCTAAGGAAGCGTACAACCCGGACGAGTAGTAAGACGA
This sequence comes from Timema podura, assembly GCA_033556935.1. NCBI lineage: Eukaryota > Metazoa > Arthropoda > Insecta > Phasmatodea > Timematidae > Timema > Timema podura. Next base: position 16,490,863 of record JAVRXN010000014.1, on the reverse strand, counting down.
GGCGATAACTAGCTAAGATAACTAGCTAAGGAAGCGTACAACCCGGACGAGTAGTAAGACGAGGGGATAACTAGCTAAGATAACTAGCTAAGGAAGCGTACAACCCGGACGAGTAGTAAGACGGGGCGATAACTAGCTAAGATAACTAGCTAAGGAAGCGTACAACCCGGACGAGTAGTAAGACGGGGCGATAACTAGCTAAGATAACTAGTTAAGGAAGCGTACAACCCGGACGAGTAGTAAGACGGGGCGATAACTAGCTAAGATAACTAGCTAAGGAAGCGTACAACCCGGACGAGTAGTAAGACGAGAGGATAACTAGCTAAGATAACTAGCTAAGGAAGCGTACAACCCGGACAAGTAGTTAGACGGCGTGATAAATATCTAAGATAACTAGCTAAGGAAGCGCTTCATTGGTCGAATGGTTTAAGTCCAAATGCGTCACTCTCGTGTCGAATCCCGGTCGGATCTACTAAGAGTAGTTTTTTCCCTGAATGGTTTCCCACTCTCCTACCACGCAAATGTGGGTAGATTACCTCTAAAAAATATTCCTTTTTCATCCTTATCCCATTAGATTAGTTATGATACATGCTTAGACGTCATTTTTATGTGATCTAATTTAGTCAATTTCATTGAAATGTGTATTACTTTCGATTTAATTATTTCAATTAGCTTGAACCAACCCCATTGTTCAACCAAATTGAACAGTGTAATCCCGTTTGTAGCTTCGTGGTGTGGGGTCATTAAATTAGGGATTCATCTACACTCGTTGACAACCTCTGAAGGAACTGCAGGTGTTTTAGAGGAAATATCACCAACCCTCTCTCCATTGCTACGCTCGGTGACGGGATGTGAAGGCACTGAAGGTTTTTTTGGGGGAAATATAATCTTTTCCCTCCCTCTCGGCTACACTCTTTATAAACCTATGAAGGAACAGTAGATCCTATCGAGGAATGTTTGTTACACCTCATGCACAAGAGATATACTATTTTTCACAACAATAAACATGGTTTTCCATATTATCACCAAGTGAATGCTGGTACATTTTAAAAAATATAGCCCGCAGTGGTGTTCGCATGTATAATGTAGACCTAAATATCATGCTCGTCAAGTTTGGTGTTTTGATGAGGGGAGGTTGGAGTTTGAATCCTTACTGGGTGTACGGATGATGTTTTTTCCCTAAATGGTTTCCCACTTTACCTCCCGCCCAAAGGTGGGTACATTTTATTAAACTCTCTCTTTCCTTTTTTACTCACTAGTGTAAATATTAATAGTGTGAAAAGCTAGGTTTAGAAAAATACATATTTTCTTAACTAGTAATAGGTTATTAGTAGTAAGCAAAGCATCACAAAAAAAATAAAATAATAACTAATTAGTGTTGATTTCCTCTAAATAAGTTTTTTTTACCGTTATTTTCGTCTTACTGCCCTGCCCGAGCTATACACATATCTACATAATGGAGGTAGGGACAGGCTATCCAGCGTAGGAATGGTTGTATTATTATTATTATTATTCACCGGTCTTACTACCCGTTCGGTTATAGCACTTACGCTAATGTGTGATGATAGGTGATTGTGAGATGAAATTGGAGGGAACCTACAGTTTAACGTGGAATCCGAACCACGGTGGAGGCCTGCATTCCATCACATTCACAAGTTGTGATTAATACACGTTTTGTCAGAGGTGAAGGAAGGGTTTGGCAATCAGATAAATCTGTGCGGGACCGAGGATTGAACCCCGGACCCCCAGCACAGAAGTCTGACACCTTACCCCTAGACCGCCAGGTCACCTAGGAATGGTTGTAATTGACAGCAATAAAAATTTACCAGATTTACTCTTATTTGTATCCATTCCCAAACCATATGATCTGCAAGACCATATGTTGAGTGAAAATAATGGTTTAGATGTTTTTTGTTTTGTGGAAGCGTCTTATTTGGTTCACTTAAAAAACGCTTTACTAACAGGAGCTTCTTAAAGGCTGCGTTATCTTCACAAATTAAGGTGGTGAACCAGACGAAAGAAAGGTGGTTGATGACGTCATAGAAACCGTGTTTGGTTGTGTTCATGCGCATGTGTTTACAAGATTAAAACTTTTCGTTTTGAAACAAATATTTTGTATGGCCCTCTTACTAAGCTATAAAAAGCATGTATTTATTTTGGTGGTCAGTTATAAGACGATACAAGTGTGAACATACTTATCATTAGTATTTCATACACTATCGTTGCCACAACCTCGAAACAAAAAATAATGGTTCTATTAATATTTTTTTTTGTTCTTTCAATTAGTTAAGAAAAAGCCACCTATACAGTAATCCTCAGGTAAGTATTATTAGTCGCATTTATTACACGTTTTATTGATAATTATTATTTTATTAGTAATACTATATAATTTCCACATTAACGACTTTCAACCAATGTTTGCAATAAAAATGTTCTGCTATCTGTCAGTTTTTACCACTCTGCGCTGAATTAACTCTATAAGGAAGGTCAACTCTAGAGAAAGCCAACCGGGGAGGGGGAGTTTGAAACTATTTAGAAAAAAAAAATCCAACCTCATTACACCCTACCGAGCTTAGACACCCATTCAAAGAACAACTGGACAAATACCGGCACCGATGTCATTATCGTTAAGTATTGTTTTCCGTTGATGCGGAGGTCAGAGCTCGAATCCCGGTTGGTTTTACTGATGAGATGGTTGGTTTTAATCGGTTCCTCACGCGGATGGAGGAGATACATTCTTTTTAAATTATATCTTCCTTATCTCTGACCCGTCCCGCTAGTAAAAATATGCGGATAAATCGGTCGGTACTAAGACGCGGTGCATGGGATCAAGGTAAAATGGAAGGGGCCGCGAGCAAAGGTGTTTTTTTTGCAGTTTTCATAGCAAATCATTTCTTTCAGCAAAATAAATAAAATATTGCTGCAGTAAAAACATAGAATTTAATTTTCTTAACATGGTGATATCAACAGTTCTTAGATATCTGTTATGGTTATATTAGCATTTGATGAAATACTTTTTTAAATAAAAAGAAAAAGTTCTCATCAAATTCTAGAACCACCCTCTTGACATATATTCAAGAACTGTTGCGATTACTATGTGAAAAAAAAATTAGATTCGTTGTTTGTTTCGCTGTAGGAATATTTGATTTATTTTGCTGAAAAACATTGTTTGATATAAAAACTGCAAAAAACAACAACCGCTCTTAGCCCTCAATTGCTAGGGAGGGGACTAAAGAATTGGACATAAATCGCGTGACCTACGGACGTAAACTTTGACCTACAGAGCTCGGGGTATGTAATGACACAGACAACAAAAGACGGACTGTCGAGGCCTTCAGAACATTACAATAGTAATAATAATAATAATAATAATAATAATAATATAATAATACATTCGAATGTGACTGGTGATTAATCGTCCTTGCCGGCCATCTGGCAGGTGTGCATAATGGCCGTAAGGGTTTTCTCCTAGGAGACAGACAAACCACACTGCTGGTTGTTTTGTGGTTTTATTATACTTTCCATTGCAAGTGTGTTTTTATAACTACCTGTTTGCGTCGCCATTGCCGCATGTCGTCAATCTCTAAGGCGTAGGTTTTTTAAAAAATAAAAAAGTATATTTTTTTTACATTGTCAAGGTCGTTTAGCGGACGTTCCTGCCATCGTGAAAAATATGTTGATACCTCTAACGAGCTCATGTTAACCCTTTTCCCCATCTGCTTTGGAAAATTCATAGTCCAATTTTCATAGATAAAAAAGGTTACTAGATCCACTTTTATATATTTATACGTCAAAATAAATATTCTTTTTTCTATCATTAATATTTTGTGTGAATTTAGATGTTGTTCTAGTTAACCTTTTATGTAGTAATTACCACACTTCATTCAATACTTAAACAATTTTTTTTTTTCCACAGGCTCTTGTTTGGAATCGTAACTACAAAACGGTACGTACAGATAACAAAGCATTATTTAGTAGCGTAGAATGTGAAATACAATACAAAAAAAGAAACTAAACTTGTATGTGTTATGTAAATAACTATAATAGTTAAACAAATACTGTCTTAAAATATAACAACTATAAAACTAGTTTTGCATACATTTTCTAAAAGTAAATCAAAAGTAGACTTAAATGTAACTTTTAAAAATTTAATTTTTACTTACAGGGAAGAAAGTAAATCAAATGCTCTGATTATATATAATTTAAATTTTCTAAGTGTTGTATCTTTTATTTATGAATTGAAACGAATGATAAATAATTATTATAAGCCCCATCCTGGTACCGAACCATGTTCACCTAGACCTATAGTCGATCCTTCTAAAGCCCATCTCTGTGGCTAAGTGGTTAAATTAGTCGACCACAATTCCACAAAAGCCTGGCTCGATTCCCCGTGGGGCCGTTGAATATATATCCTATTTGTATACACGAATTTGTTTTGATCGCCAATTAGTAAACATTTAAGTTCTAGGACTAAGTAAGTGTGTTCACTCCGATTTGTATAGGAAGTAACTTTTTGAGAGTTAGAAACGTTACAGAAACAATTTTTATTTATTAATACGTAATGTCATGTGATCTGCAATAACACTCATAATATAGTACCCGCTTCGGTGGCCGCGTAGTCTAAGGTCCCTTTCAAACGAGCGCGCGTGAGCTGGCTGCCGGCTCTGTCTACCACTAGTAGAGCATTGAGTTTTATGGAACCTTTCACACGAGCGAGGTGTCGGCCCTAGTGAGCCGGCTCTGTCTACCACTAGTAGAGCATTGAGTTTTATGGAACGTTTCACAAGAGCGAGGTGTCGGCCCTAGTGAGCCGGCTCTGTCTACCACTAGTAGAGCATTGAGTTTTATGGAACGTTTCACAAGAGCGAGGTGTCGGCCCTAGTGAGCCGGCTCTGTCTACCACTAGTAGAGCATTGAGTTTTATGGAACGTTTCACAAGAGCGAGGTGTCGGCCCTAGTGAGCCGGCTCTGTCTACCACTAGTAGAGCATTGAGTTTTATGGAACGTTTCACAAGAGCGAGGTGTCGGCCCTAGTGAGCCGGCTCTGTCTACCACTAGTAGAGCATTGAGTTTTATGGAACGTTTCACAAGAGCGAGGTGTCGGCCCTAGTGAGCCGGCTCTGTCTACCACTAGTAGAGCATTGAGTTTTATGGAACGTTTCACAAGAGCGAGGTGTCGGCCCTAGTGAGCCGGCTCTGTCTACCACTAGTAGAGCATTGAGTTTTATGGAACGTTTCACAAGAGCGAGGTGTCGGCCCTAGTGAGCCGGCTCTGTCTACCACTAGTAGAGCATTGAGTTTTATGGAACGTTTCACAAGAGCGAGGTGTCGGCCCTAGTGAGCCGGCTCTGTCTACCACTAGTAGAGCATTGAGTTTTATGGAACGTTTCACAAGAGCCAGGTGTCGGCTCTAGTGAGCCGGCTCTGTCTACCACTAGTAGAGCATTGAGTTTTATGAAACCTTTCACACGAGCGCGCGTGAGCTGAAGATCAGTACAGAAATAGCCTTGTTTCAAGTTGCACGTGATGGAAAAAAAACTCAACGTAGCCGTCCTCGATGCAGAGCAATTTATTGAAGGGATTCGATTACGGCCAGCATTGTGGATACCAGCTGTAATGATTAAAATAGTCGAAACAAGAAAACTACAGGCTGGCATCGTCTTCTCTAAGTTCAATAAAAAAAGTGTATAAAAACGGCCATTCTCCAACCTTGAACTTATTATCGGGTGCACCCACAGTTTTCTATTTCTTTTTTTCCTTCTAATTTTAACTGCAAGATTTAACATAATAGCCTCTTCTGGTTCAAACATTGTAGAACACTGAGTGATCAGCACGTGTGTGTTATACAGCTCGTGTGAGCTGCATCGCGGCTCTAATGAGCTTAAGGTATCGGCTCTCGTGAACAAGCTCACGCGCGCTCGTCTGAAAGGGAGCCTAACGCGATACTCTTGCAATAGGCTAAACTGCCGGTGACGGGGAGATCGAAGTTCGAATCTCAGTCGGATGTGGTGAGGGTGGTTTTCCCCAAAATAGTTTTCCACGTAAATGCGGGTACATTTCCTACTAATATAACCTTTCCAGTCCTTAAAACCACCAGCGTAATTAATACATAAGCGTATAACCCAAACGGGTAGTAAGATGCATTGCTAAAAAACTAACAAAAACACACTAATAATCCATAAAATGTTATTAATGCTAGCCGAAAAAACAGGTTTGTATTTTCTAAAAGTTCCTTCCAAAAATATATTTATTTGTAGCTTTGGTGTTCTCGGTTGTTATTTTGTCTGTTTTGAACTGATATAATTGTTGTGTCTAGAAAGTGTTAGTTAAATGGCGCCTACCCCGATTTTAAAATACCTTTCTAAGCATTCAGCCACAAAGATAGATTCATTATTCAGGGTGTAGAACTGGAAAAAGTCGGGGAATGTATTTGGTGATAGAAAAGTAAGGGGATTTTATTAAGTTTCTAGAATGTTCACATAGTCACTTAAAAAACGCATTTTTTTCACAATAATCAAAATATCAATACTCACCGCTAATTTATTTTTTAACACAATTTTCCCAGTTCAGCATACTAATCTCAAGGTCAACATGTGATTTAAGTATCTTCTTTCCGGTGAATAACAGTTGGGCTACGTTCATTGGCCAGTAGAACTATAACAGATAATAGACCTGCGGGTGAATATGAATTCAGCTCCACCAATCTTTTTGCCTTTTATTAGGTTATGCTTGTTTAGGTTAGGTTGAGCTAGGTTAGATTAGATTAGCATTTTGTTGTGTCTTACTATCTGTCACTTGATGTATTAGCTCATCTTGATGAAACATTTACAACCATCCTAAACTGAGCGCCACAACAATCGGGGCCTAGTAGTACAACAGCACGCCTTGATTACAATTTTCTATAAGAAACTTGTGCCCCAATTGTAACGTGGGATTAACGTTAACCTTTTAAAACGCAAATCGTAACGGGTATACGTGCCCCAACTGTAATACGCCCCTCATTCCCACCCCTCCCACGCGCGTCTTTAGTCAAAGTTGAGTCAGGGCTATGTGCATACAGCATTCGCGGGAATTCAATTACGTTATAGCCTTATAGGAAAAAGAAATTAAAAATGAATGTCTCACAACAATTTTAAACTGTATTGGTGTAAGGCGATATTTAAAAAACTCAATATAATCTTTATGAAATATACTGTAACTTAAATCGCACGACCCAAATAGCCCATGGCTTTGGGCTGAAATTTCAGAATGTGTATGTGACTATGTGTTTAGAAATACTTTTACACTTAGTTGCGATCTTAATGAAATAATGTTATAGTGAACTGTAAATGTTGGAAACTGGCTCTGGAAAACCTAGAAAAATCAAATAATTTTAAAATAATTTTGGCTGGACCACATGTTATTATATAGCCCACGTCGGGGGCAGAATGAACTAAGGCGTCATTCTCACAATAGATTGAACTGCTGATGACAGGGAGAGTTCGGGGTCTGAATCCCGGTTGGGTGTATTGAAGGTGGTTTTCACGAAATTGTTTCCCACTCTTCCTCCATTTAAATATGGGTAAACTTTATCTAAATTCTACCTTACTCATCCCTACTCTGTTAGTATAATATGCGGATAGCGACGGGCGGCAAAACATGGCGCGAGCCTGGCATTCCCGCTATACTTGTAACACATTGTAGATACTAGATTTCCGGGGAAAAGCGGTAAACCCTGACCACCTTGATTCGCCAATAGTGTTGTCCGTCTTTCGCCAGAACTTGTCTTGTGTCGGAGAAAGAGGACGACCTTCGTAAATTGATTTGTATTACCGACATGAGCAAACAACAAACTGCTCCTATTGTAACTAAACTCTCTAGTGGGATTCTTGAAGGAAGAACCTTTAAAAATAATAAAAACTTTTTTTTTGCAATCAACATTTATATAACCGCTTCGGTGGTCGAAAGGTCTAACGTGCAACTCTTGCAATAGACTAGACTTCCGATGACGGGGACATCGAGGTTCATATCCCTGTTGGGTGTAAAGAGTTTTTTACTAAATGATTTTCCATTCTCCCTCCATGCAAATGCAGGTACACTTCCTCTAAATTCAACCTTCCTCATCCTTAAATATTTTAATGTAGTTAGTACATATACATATACATATTACCTGAACAGGTAGTAAGAGACAGTGCTAAAATAAATAATAAAATTAATAATATTTTATCATATTACTAATAATATTTTATAGGTATTCACATTACCCGTCAAAAATGACAGCTTCAGATCACATGACTTGACGTATGAATATATGAAAATTGTTTTAGTATTTTTGTTACCGTTATAAACGTTTCTTCCTGTCAGATTTGAATTCATATGGAGAGCCTTATTTGTTATTTGATTTACTTTCACGTATTCATACGTCAAGTCATGTGTTCTGAAGATATCACTCTTGAGAGATATCATCATACCTATAAAATAACTCTAAAATATAGTAAAACGCAAAAAATGAATGTTAGTGTTTTCTAGAATGCCCTTCCTATGAAATTTTGTGTGTACATCCTCAGACTGTATTAGTCCCGCCCGCGTGAAACCAGTTGACAGTTGCGTCAAAATATCTTATTGAGGAGAAGAGTGTCATCACGTTTTGTTTTGCTGCCCACCTTCAACCCGGTCGTGGGCTCGAAACAGGTATGGCGACTATTTTTCTGGTGCTGTTAAAGCTTCAACGTGATGTGAACTAACGTCGTACCCCAGCTCAATACTAGGTCGAAACGATCTCACACTGGCATTATAGTAGGATCGGTGTAGGAACATACGGTTTAAACTACTGTGTACTAGTCGTACCTAGGTGAAAAGTCACTTAAGTAAACTTTCTTGCTTTTCCAAATCGCAAGATTTGTAGTAAAGCTCATTGACATTTTAGACCAGTGTTATTTAACCTTTTTTGTTTCGCGTAGCCTCAGATATAAATTATATTCAAATTTTTACCCCACAAAGTTATTGATACATTTATACTGTATACTTATTATCTCAAATATTTGCGTAGATACGATCAAAATTGAAATTTATGTCTATATAAAGTGCCCTTTAATCATTTTCACGGAAAAATGGGAATTTCCATTTTGTTTGTAATATTAAACAGCGCCTAGATATAAAATTTAATCAAAATCCTTAAAGCGAATTTTCAGAAAATTAATTTTTTCCCCCCTCTTTTCGCCCTTCAATAAACTACCCTTAATTTTAGGTTTGGATATCTAATTCCATAAACATATAGGGAATCTTATTAAACCTTATATACCAATGATTAGCCCGTTTGGTAAAATGGTTTCGGCTTTAGGCTGAAATACAAACAAACGGCATTGTTAAAACCACTTTTTTGGTTTAATTTATCAAAATCTCGAGTTAGATTTTTTTTTGTGTGATTACAATACTGCTCTCTCCGAGGGAACAGGAGAAAGTGAAAAGTGAAAGAAGGAAGATTTCAAGATTTTCGTGACTTAAGATGCATCTCGCACATCATACACTCTCATATCCACCAATTAGAACTACATACCTGAACGTGCGCGTTTCGTTTGTGTGTTGTCATCGTCAACTTTTCAATCAGCTATCAGATGTAATTTTAAACCTTGACCAAAACCTAAATTGCACCGCGCTGCGAATATTTCTGTTTCCTACGCGAGCAAGCTATTTAGTTACTTACTCGTGTTTGTACAATATGCCTGTGAATATGACGTCAGATCCGTTCAAATATATAACAATAATTTTAGTTTTTTAAAAAAGAGTAGAAAACAGAAATTTATTGGTTTTATGGCTTGAGCTTAGTCTTGCATTTAATTTCCTGGTTAATCGTTTGTGAGACAGAATCTTAATACCCACAATGACATGCGTTTGATTAATTTGTAGGCTGTATCAATTGGTACACTTGTCTGGTTTTAATATTCTAATATTGCAAATTTGCATTAATAATATAAATATGTACAGTAATTAGTTACTTTGTTGTTTTAGAAGTATAAAGATATATTTTATTTTATTGCTAACGTTAAAAAAAAGAGTTTAGTAGGCCTGCTGTTTTTATTTTACGCCATTTTAAGTAGAGATTTAATATAAAGTAATATTGACTTTTTAAAGTAAACTCTTCACACGGGTTAGTTGAAGAAAGTACAAATAGAGACGTTTGTGATGATGTCACATAATTGTTCCTTTTTACCATTTTCTTATAATTAGTGAATACAGAAACGAAGCTCATAGATAAGGTTTATCTTGGGTGCAAAGTTAGGCCAATTTTATACTCTCTTTAGAGCAGATTTGCATGGTACACCTCTCCATTTTATACAAAAAATGGTACCCAAAAAGATGACTGAAAATTAATGTGATGGTTGGCACTTTTTTGTTCATTTCTTGAATATTGAGTTTTATTTTTTTGATTGACCATACCGCAAATCCCTTTTCACCTCAAATAGACATTGCTCTTAAGTTTTTATAATAGTCAAGAGTTGAAAACTCGATGGTGCTGCACGTGGCCGGGATGGTATATGATTTTGGTAGGAAGAATAGTATCTTTTAGTTACTAAAGTTTCTAAAACAATCTTAATATATTCATGCATCAAGTCATGTTATTTGCAGCTTTCACTTTTGATAGATATTATCAATACCTATAAAATAACACAAATAATCTAATAAAATGTTATCAATGTTGGCCGCAAAGAAATATTTTTGAATTTTCTAAACAGTTTTTTCAACCAAACTCAGATGAGGGGTATAGAATAGAATTGGGGGGTGAATCCGAGAATTGAGGACTTAAGAATAAATACGTACATGCGCACGAACGACCGTCTTACTTTTGGCCGATACCTAATAGATGGAAATTAATTACCAATGGTAGGCAGTTTTGCCAATACCGCAATTATAAAAAATCTTATTTATTTTGGAAAAGGGATTGAAATTAAACAGGTCTTCAATTCTCAGTTGATTTTTGACGCTATTTACTCACTGTTCTACACCCCATATTTGCTTCCAAGGGGGTGCACCCTCAAGGCTAGGAACTACTGCTTTAATGAATCCTGGTCCTGGAGTAGGTTACATCTTATCCGACTGACCACGTCCGAGATGGAAGAGGTTGAAAGAGATTGAGTAACTACCTACCTCGCCTACATTCCTTTGTCCCCCCCTCCCTTCCTCTTCAGCTCACCTCGTTCACTGGTTGGCGGCAATGGCCGATACCTGTTGGCTCGCGAAATTCTGGCGAGAGGTCGTCACGATAAGCAGCCGTCCCGCGTCTTACCAACCGGAGGTCATTTAGGAAAACCATTCGAATTATGTACCCAGCAGGGATTCGATCCCCATATCTCCCTCCGTCACCGGCTATCCATACAAGACGATACTGATGACTTTGTCCGCATGCACACCGATGTGGGCCACAAGGGATACTTTTGGGTTGAAGTTTTTTTACTTGGTCGTCCTTTTTCTCTTTAATTATTTAATCAAAATGTTTTATTCGAGGTATCATAACGTATGCCTACACTTTTTGAATCAGCTTATAAGCATTCGATTTAGAAAAAAAAAACTTGTGTTTTTATATAACCGACACAATATCAAGTCCCCTGTCCATTAAGGGGGCACCCTTATCTCACCAAAGATTAATATCGTTCGGTTTCAGCGGTAATCTATACTGGGATTCTTATGCTCCTCAGGAAGACGCTTAACTAATTGAATTTTTGACTTTGTAGGTATTTTAAGTTCAGGTATTTATCGGCTCACGACTTACACATTAACTTAACTAAGGACAATACTTTTTTCCGATACCTTAGCTTCAGGGGCTTCCAAACTTTTTAGACCGAAGGAGCCCTTGCACCAGAAAAAAATACATGCTGGCTGGAGTCCCCATAAAAAAAAAGGTACACTAATATTATGAACTTTCAATAGCGACAGTTAAATTTTACAAGTATAAAAGTATACAAAATAAATTTAAAAATCACATGTTCTTCTTTAACAAATGTCCCTTATTCATATTTGAAACAATTAGCAAGCCTAATAATTACTGATGCTATTTTATAGTGTCAAAAACAGACAAATAATGTTATAAAATTACCTTACAAAGCCTGAGACAGCTATGGCGGACCCTCAGGCCTCCGCGGAGCACAGTTTGAAAAACATTGCTTGGCTCAGCTGCTAACGCGCTTTCATGTTGAGCCAAGGGTCTAGTGCTAGATTCCCAGCAAAGCCGATAGTTACTTATTGGTGAATTAGGGTATGTTCTCTTTTACAAAATGGAAAAATTAATAATCTTTGTTACCCATACCTGTCTTAACTTGGTGGTGTCAAGCTTGCAATATGCTTTACCGCTCATGAGGGAGAGGTTGAGGTTCGAATCTATACAGGTTATAATTAATGTAGGATGATTTTTCTGCGTGTAATTTATAACTATGATTTTTTTCACCCTCTCTCCATGCGAATGTAGGTTGATTTCTTCTTAATTACTTTCCCAATCTCTAACTCTTATTATAAATTGTTAGTGTCCAGTGTGTTAATCGAACTATGTAAAAAAAAACTCCTCCTTTAGTATGTATCTCTTTTCTTTATAATATATAGATGTTTAGCTTAGGCCTACTCTCTTTCTTTAGTTATTTGTTTATTTTTCTACTGTTATCCCTCCATTATTTTTTATTCTTAGTTTTACCATTTATTTCTCTTTTTTGGGTATTATAATTTTTTTGTGGTTTCCCTCTGATACGCTTTTTTTTAGCACCGCGTATTACTACCCGTGTGGACTATTACACACATGTACTAATTACGCTAATTTGTTATGGATGAGGAAGGTTGAATTCAGAGCAAGACTACCCGCATTTGCGTGTAAAACCATTTAGGGAAAAACCACCCTCACGACCGGGATTCGAACTTTGATCTCCCCTTTATCGGCAGTCCGGTCTGTTGCGAGAATGGTTCCATGTAGCTTTCGACCATCTAAGCGGTTCTATTAATCTCTTATCATCACACTCTTTCACTCGTTTTTTCTCTCTGTTACTTTATGTACCTTCTATCTGTTTAAGTTTTCTCTCTTTATCTACCTCTTCTTTCCATCCATCTATCCATTTTTCTCTTCCACGATTTGACCTGACCGGAACAGCTGCCCGAGACCCGATGCCAACATGTTCTGGCCGAGACACGTGTAATTTGTTCGCAACAACTCGAGTACAAGATGGTGTTTCTTCGGACTTCGTATTATATTTTTTGAGAAGTGGCCAAGAAATCACGCGACTAAATGGACCACCCTCCTCCCTCTACCCTTCACAAGTGTGAGAGGGTGGCGATGTTAGAGCTGTCAAGACGCCAGTAGGGTCGGAGGGGAGGTACAGCTGCGAAGCGTCTTGTGTCCCTTCACCCCTATATCAGAAAATCCACTTCCATCCGAGGTCCCTAAGGATGGTCTGGTCTGTCTCTTTAAGGCGCTAGAATAGTCGAGCAGAAATTTATAAACGCCAAAAACCAAGTGGGTTTATATCGTTACTGGGTGGAGCCATCCGGCAGTAGGAGAACAAATAGGAGTAGTAGGGAAGAAGGAAAATACATATGACAATGCAATTGGTGTTGTGACCCCCTCTTTTAAATATTATTAAATCATTCGATTCTCAAAGGTCCATTCTAAACTCTTATACCAGTTAGGCCAACTTTTCGTTTCCCGGAAACTTAGCTCTTATTGATCAACCAAAATATGTGGATTTTTTTGGCTATTCAGAGTGAAAAATCTCTACTTTTAAACTATGTTTACAAGTCTATATGTGCATAGGGTCATAGGAAATAATTTTGTATTCATTCCCGTAAAACAAAACCAAACTCGTGTGGATCCCTACTGTTAAAGGTTTTATCAAATTTAACCTAAGCTTAACATCTGCTTGGCAATATCTCAGCAACCTTATAGCAGACGCCGCTGAGACGCGTTGCAAACGTCCAGTAATCCCGCGTAATTTAAGAAGTGGTCTATTCTTCCAATATATAGTTCACTTCCAAAATGGTGGTGAAAAGTATCAACATGTCCTACCCACCTGCTTTGGTGACCGCATAGTCTAGGGCGTCACTCTCTCAATAGACTATATTGCCGATTATAGGGCTATCGGGGTTAGAATCTTTTGGGTGTAGGCCTACTGAGGGTGGTATTTCCTAAATTGTTTTCCACTCTCTCTTCACTCAAATCCGTGTACATTTCTTCTAAATTCAAGCTTCTTCATCCCTAACTCACTAGCGTAATTAGTAGGCTACATATGCGTATAATATGAACAGGTACTAAGACGTGGTTCTATAAAAAAAAAATGTCCTCACTAGGACCTTACATTTTAGGTTTTATAGTAAAAATAAATATAACGGAAATATGAAATTAGTTCATTTTCAATGACGTTTCACACGAAATTCCGCAGTTTTGATATCAAAGTAAGTGTTAAAAAACAGTGCATCCGACCTTCCTCAGTCACTCATTGAGGTGGGGTGGTAGGGAACGCGAATTTAGATCCATAATTTTACAGTTTTTATGACTAAAACATATTCTAGCCAAAATAAATCTAATTTTGCTTCAGTAGATACGTTTAGTTCCATTTTATGAATATTGTGATCTCACCAATGGTTTTGAATATATAAGTCATTAGCCTCGCTGCAGCTGACCAGAAACTTTTTAATTAAAGATAGTCTTGGTCGAATAATAGGGTGATGTCCATAACAGATAGTTAACTACTTTTTTTAATACTATATATAATATGTAGAAAATTAAGCTAAACAATATTTGATTTATTTTAGCGCAAATATTTTGTTGTCATAAAAACGGAAAAAATTACGAACCGTAACTCGCGCAATCGATGGTCAGAACAGAACACAAATGAGGAATGTTTAAGTGGTTTTTGAAACTTCACAGCTGCCATTCCCCTATGAAATACTTTAGTCTAAGGAGGATATTCGCCTTCAAGCAACCTTAAGGTGGCGATCATGGGAACACGAGAAAAGACCAGTGTTTTTGCAGTTTTTATAGCAAAACTTTTTTTGTCCATAATAAATCAAATATTGCTCAGTAGGAACATAAGAGTTTAATTTTCTTCACATGGTGATATCAACAATTCTCGAAAACCTCTAATGAGCATAGCGGCATTAGACGAAACACTTTTTAAATGAAGGAAAAAAGTTGTCATTAAATTCCAGAACATCCTTGACGGATGATAAATAATCAAAAACTGTTGTCACCATGTTAATAAATTAAACTATTGTGTTTGTAATGAAGCAATATTTGATTTGTTTTGACCAAAAAAATACATTTGCTATAAAAACTGCAAAAACACTCACCTTTACTCGCGTCCCCTACATTCCCACCTTAAGTAAGTTACCTATGATCTTTTTATTTCTCTCTTTCTTTTACTTTTCCCTCCCTTCTCGTTTTGAACTAACATCTGCTTCCGCTTTTGTTTTCCGTGAAACATAGAACTGCGGTGAGTTTTTTTTCACGCGGCACCACGTATAAGATGGGGTCTGAATGTCTGATACATTTGGAAATAGGGTGAATTAAGGGGCTGTAGGGGTGAGGGGGGAAGACGCTCGTACTCGTAACACCTTCATCTTCTCCCACTAGGAAGTTACTATCTTATTCTTTGCGGTGGGACTGAAGCTAATATTATACCACAGACTAATGCTATATGTTGAACTCGTCTTCTAATCTGTCTTTTTTACGTATCAAAAGAGTTTCCAACCAGTTTATTACATCTCGTGCCTTCTTAGAGTCTGTCTTTGATTGTAAGAACAGTTTGGAAAATTCAAACATATTTCTTTGCGACCAAAATTGTTATATAACATTGCATTACTGTATAATTTGTGCTATTTTACAGGTATTGATCATATCTATCAAACGTGACAGCTTCAGACAACATTACTTGACGTATAAATATATTAAAAATTGTTTTAGTGATTTTAGTAATTACAAGATACTGTTCTTCCTACCGAAATCAGGTTACACAGTCATATATATTCATTCCCTAGAAACTAGAACATACAAACTACATAGATAACTTTGTTC